>JAJTUV010000444.1:620000-1220000 GCA_021653895.1 Mastomys natalensis | reverse complement strand
TCCCTGTTCAGAATCTTGTTTAGTGAGACCCCTGAAGCTGCTGTCACCATGCACTAATATCCTTACTGAATTTTGAGGCACTCAGAGACAAGACCTAACAATTCTTTGAAGCTACCCCTTCTTCTCCAACAGAATTTAGACTGTGGATGAATTCTGCTTCTAAGGAGTTAGTTTTCAATAATCAAGAGAGAAGGGATGCTAATACTTAATTTTGAAATTGTTCTCTATGCTTTGATACTATGTGGGGTGCAATGGACACTGATACGGAGCATCTAGTATTACAAGGTTACCACTGTTGGAAATTCTTCCCCAATTTTACTCAGTTTCATTTCCTATCCAATCATAATCTGAACTTTGTCATCCTCTGGCTTTTCAATTTAGTTATGTCACACATATGCCTAAGATAATTCTGTTTTCCATCTATTTAGGCTTTTTTGAATATTGTCTTTAGGGAAATTTTTGAGATAAATATGTACAGTTATACCTTAGTCGTAATTACTATATTACCGCAATTCATTTTTGTTTTTACAAATGAGATTTACTTTTTAAGCCCTTGCTACTACAGAGGCCACTGGGAAACGTAACAGGGAAACTCATGGAAAGGCCTCAGAGAACAAGTGTATTTACAATATGGAGGGAATTATGGTGGAAGAGATGAGAAGTAGGCAGATTGGAGGTATTTTGCTGTTTCCAGAGTTAACTGGGGTGTTGAACAGTTATAATGATACTGGGGGATATCATGAATGACTTTTAAGATGCTGGACAAGATCGACTGGAACAATACAGTTGTTATTCTGGTACATGGGGATATCGTTAAGAGCACTTTGTGGTATATAGCACAGAAGATCAAAACTTTGATGTAACACAGTAGTTTGATGTGTATTTTGAACTCAGTGAAGGTAAATGGAGATGTTTAATAGGCAATTGGATGTACTAGTCCAGAGTTGCAGAGTATCTTCTAGAAGAAGATCCATACATTTGTAAATTCTTATTTAGATAGTATTTCAAGTTATGGAATTTGATGTACAAATCTATGGAATGAATGTAGTTAGAGAAGTTTTAAGTTTCATGTCTGTGATATTTTGAATTGAGAAAATAAAAAAATATACTTTACACAGGAACATCAACAGGGAATATTTTGTAAATAGCTTATGAAAACTAAATGGAAACTCTTAGACTAGGAATTGTTTATTGTATTTAGCAATGTGTGAATCATTGGTGATATTGGCAAATGTTCTTCAGTTGAGGAGGTAAAACCCAAATTGACATGGATTCTGGACAGTTTGGGAGGAAACCGAAGTTGGGAACTATCATACTATAGATATTTTAAACTTATATCTTAGGTAGTTTCCCCATCTCACTGACAATTGCCTAAAAAGAAGTAGTTTAAAGGAGGAAAATTTTGTTGTGGCTCATGATTTAGAAGTGTCCGTCCACAATCATCTGGGTATATTCCTTGTAGTTGTGTGGCATGGCAGAAGTATTGCAATGGAGAGGCAAAATGAAGGAAAATTGATTATCTTATCATAGCCAGAATTTAAGTTAAAAGTTTAGAAGATGCAGGAAAGAGAGAGAGAGAATAGAATATAGAATATAGAATATATAGAAGTATACTCGTTGATACTATAGAAACAACACTGTAAGAGAAAGATAAAAAATGAGAGACATTAAATGGGTTTGAAAGATTTCTTTTATTGAAAATAGCTAAATATTTACTATCCAAACATGTCATTTCGTGGTTCTCCCTTAGTGGGTTAATTGAACTCCTTTAAAATCCCAAGAGAATTCTTGTTCCAGTTAAAAAGGCCCTGGAAGAAAACTGTATGAACTTAGGGCTAGCCTGTTCTACATAGTTAGTTCCAATCCCCAGGGCTCAGTTGTGAGAGTATTTCTCAAATATATGAATATATTTAAATATAGACATGATATTTTATTAATTCTTGGAGAATTTTCTAAATTTTATTTTGATTGTATTCAGCCTTAATCCTCCCCATACCTCCTTCTTTCCTCCTAACCTCTCCTGGTTCCTGGAAGAGCGGCTTTTTCAAATAGGAAATAACTTTAATTAAAGAGTAAATAAACAGATATGCATTCAAGCTCAACAAGCAATTTGGAGTTCTAGTATTCATGAGTGACTTCCTAAATTACATATTGGCTTAATCTATAAGGTAGCAGATAGAATGCTATTAAAGTTAGTAATAAGAAGAAACTCTTCATGTGTGAGTATACGTCGAATCAAATACCTACTGATAATTAAAATACCTAGAGGTAAATCTAATAACACACTTCTATTTAATTTATTGTCAACCCTATACAAGAATACACAGGGAAAGATTAAAAGAAATGCAAGGAAGTTGACAATCAAGAACTCACCTTTCACCAGAAGAATCTCTCCTCTGGGATTGATAGTATTAGACGCACTACATTCCCAGAGACATACGCTAAATGCTCTAGGTATCCTGACCTTGTAAATGCCACATAGTCATTTGATTCTTAATTTGAAACTAAACAAGGAGACAGAGAACAGGGATCTAAGAAAGGAGACATGCCCTTCAAGGGCGTGCCCTCATGTGACCACTTCCTTTGAATAGATTGCATCTCTTAGTGTTCCATTCAGATGTGAACTCATCAATAGATTGACATTAGAGCCCTGAAGATTAAGTTACTTCTCAAGGCTTCCCTTATGGATAGTTTTGCACTGAGAACCAAAATTTCAACACATGAGTGTTGGGGTTTATTTTATATCTAGACCCCATCTTGATTCTAGCTTGAGGTGAATTTGTCATCCAGAGTGGCAATTGACACAGCATACTTACAAACTAATGGAGATACTTAATAAAGGCTGAAAACTGAGGCAATGCAGGAAGATGACCATTGATTTGTACTTGAGGGAAACAGGTAACAGCATCTAAAGTGGAGTTTCATTTGGAGCTACGACTATTTGTATGTTTTTCAGGATTGTGCTTTAAACTTTGATTAAATTTACTCCTTTAAAAATACTTATGTACGTGGCGTTTTCATAACTTCAGTTTTGTACTTTTCATTTCTCATATGGCTTTTGTGTGTTGAGCTTGTTCCCTGCACCTTTTCAGGATTTATTTGTCCTACGAATTCTTCAATGAATTCATAAAGGGCTTCTATAAGTAAGATGGTGTCATCTGCCTCAGATGGAGATAGTCTTGTTTCTTTCTGATCACATCAGTTACATTTTCTTAAGAGATTCTCTCAGTTAGAATTCCCATCGTATCTAATAGTGAATGTGTGCCAGCAGATTTCTGTATCATTTTCCATGATCATAACAAGAGAACATTTAGTTTTTACATGTTAAGTCTGATCTTAGCTGTAGTATTTTCAAGATGCTTCTTAGTGGATCAAGCTCTGTTCTGTTTCTAATTTGTATGCTTTTTGTCAAGAAGCGAGTGATGTACTTTGTGGTGTCTTCTCCATCTCCTGAGATGTCCATGTGCTTCAGCCCTTGTTCTGTTATTATGGTGTATTGCGTTTTGGTATGCTGAATCAATCTGCTAGTCCTGGAATACATTCCCCTTGGTCATGGTGGATAATGTATTTTATATGCTGTGAATACTTGTAAGCAAAATCAGCCCTCCATGTCCTCAGGTTCTGCATTATAGATTTAAGCAACTGTGGAAGGAAATACTTGGGAACAAACTGCATCTGTAGTGAACATGTAGAGACTTTCTTCTTGTTAGCCCCCAATAATATACTGTAACAACTGCTTACATTATATTTACATTGTATGTGGTGTAAGTAATCTAGAAATGATTTAAAATATCTGAGAGGCTGTGGGTAGTTATATGTAAATCCCATGGCACTTACATAAGGGATTTTAGTGTGCACATGTAGTTCTGGAACCAATCCCCGGAGGATACAGAGGGATGATTGCGTTTAGGGATTTGTATATATGTTCATGGGGCTATTGTTCTGCAGTTATTCTCCCTGTGGTGTCTTTGCTGTGTGTGGGTGTTGAGAGAACACTGGATTTTGTTTTTGGAAACTTTGTTGGAGGAATTGGTATTTGCATTACAATTTTTATATAATTAATAGCCATATCAGTCTTGAGCTTGTTCATTGTAGGAATTTAGGTTGCTAACTCAATTTTCTTGTCACAAACCATTTTCAGGTCTTTTTTTCCCTTTTTAAGTGTGTTTTGATAGATTGTGTTTAAATAGGTATTCAAAACAAAAGGCTCTCTCTCATGCTCATCATTTATCCAGATGCAATTTCTATAACTCAGGTTTTGAAATTGTTCAAGAGGAACAAAGACTCACGTAGATGTTTCAGTGATACTTAAGCCAAGTCCCTTGAGTGCTTGCACATTGCCTGTGTTTTCATCTTAAAGTATCTTCATGGTTCCGACTGATTCTCTAGACTTTCTGAAACTTCTAACTTTCTGCTCTAATTTCTGTTCTAAAGAGAATATTCTTAGTATGATTTGAATCCTTCAAAATTTAGTGAGTCTTTTTTTCCCCCAGCATAATGAATACTTTTATTAATTATTTGGGGATTTTCACACTTAGTTCCCATTCCTTCCAGGTCCCTCTGCCCCCAGTGCCAAAATAAACAACAACAGCAGCAGCAACAACAACACCAAATCCTACCAATTCCAATTTGTGTTTCCCATATACTCACTGGAACATGGTCAAACTCCCAGTGGCCAGCCTCTTAAAGAATAATGAATCTTTCCCCACTCCAAGCTCTGCCAGAAGCTATTGCTTGTGAAGAGCTATATTTTAGCTTCTTCATTATAGTTTCTTAGGACTCAATTTAATAGGTTCCTGCCTGGAATCTTTCTTTCTTTTCTTTTTTTTTTTTTTTGGAGGAGGAAAGGAGGAGGGGAGATTTTCACAGAAGCCTTCAATGTCTTTTATTCTCAGTCACGAGCCTGCAGTCATCCATTCAAGTGTGAAGAAGCTTCTTTGTCCATAGCAACCAGTAGCAGCATGATCATGGACTTCAAGATGGTTTCTGATGGCGGTTGGGATCGTGGACATCAATATGGCTCCAGTGGCCGCACAGACCACAGACCACAGCCTCCAGCAGCAGCATGGATTGTGGACATCAGTATGGTCTCTGGTGGCAACATGGACCACAACATCAACATTCCCTATGGTGGCAGCACAGAACACAGACATAAACATGGTCTCTGGCAGCTGCACAGACCATGGACATCAACTCCGCCTCTGGTGGCATCTGGACCTCAGAAGACTTAAGCCAGAAAATGAACCATTCTTCACCTCAGATACCTTGTGGTTGTTCAGAGTCAGTGCTGTTGGGCATCTCGGCTGTGTGTGGGACAGCCACCCTGCATACGTCCCAGGCATGACCATTGTGATTGGAGCCCAAAGTCAGTACCAAGGCCCCGAGCTCTCCTGCCCCCAGCATGGTGACCAGTGTGAGTTATATCAGCAGTGGTGGCTCCATTGTGGGTAATGTTGGCACTGGCCTAGCAGGCTGTGAAGGGTCCTAGGTCGCACTCATCAGTGACATGCTCCTTTGTCTGCTGTCCCATGCCAGCTGACACCAGTCTATCACTGGTTCTGCTTCTCTCTGCTGCAGCTCTGTTCTGCCATCTCTTTGTCCAATTTTATGAATCTGATTTTTAAAAACACCTTCCCATAAGACATACCTCTTTTCAGTTGTTTTGGAGATGTTGTGTGCTCTGCGGTTCATCGTCAGCTGTAGCATCTCTTGGTGAAGACTATGGATCTCTCACACTCCCTGGAGCAGACCTGGGCCCCATGGGTGCTAGTGGCCACCTTTAATATTTTCTCTATTGAGTCTTATTCTATGGTAACCATGGTTTGCCTCAGAGGATTTTCCATGCCACTTAAGAATCTATATTTTGCTCTTGTTGGTTGGCACATAAAATAAGGCTTATGTGGCTTTAAACACTTTTTTAAGACTTCCATTTCCATGTTGATATGCCTCATTGATATGACTTTATTGAAGGTGTTTGTCTTAGTTCCAGTTTCCATTGCTGTAATGGAATACCATGATCAAAAAGCAAGTTTGGAGGAAAGAATTTATTTGGTTTACAGTTACTATTTATCATTGATGAGCAGAGAACTCAAACATATCAGGAACTTGGAGGCAGGCTGATGCAGAGACCATGGAAGAGTACTGCTTACTGGATTGCTTACTATTGCTTGCTTAGACTGATTTGTTCAAAAGACTCAGGACCTATGACTATTTTATTTCTCCTTCTAAGTGAGACTCAAACATCCTCACTTGGGCCTTCTTTCTTGTTTAGCTTCTTTGGGTCTGTGGAGTGTAGCATGGGCATCCTGTATTTTATGGCTAATATCCACTTATAAGTGAGCACATACCATGCATGTCCTTTTGGGACTGGGTTACCTCACTCAGGATGATATTCTGAAGTTTCATCCATTTGCCTGTGAAATTTATGATGCCGTTGTTCTTAATAGCTAAATAGTATTCCATTGTATAGTTGTACATTTTCTTCATCTATTCTTCATTTGAGGGACATCTGTTACCAGTTTCTGGCTATTATGAATAAAGCTGCTATGAACATGGTGGTCCTGGGTTCTGTAAGAAAGCAGACTGAGCAAGCCTTGGGGAGCAAGCCAGTAAGCAGCACCTATCCATGGCTGTTTATCAGGCTCTGCCTCCAGGTTCCTTCCATGTTGAGTTCCTTGCCTAACTTCCTTCAAAGATGAAAGGTGATATGAAATTATAAGCCAATAAACCCTTTCTTCCCCAAGTTGCTTTGTAATGGTGTTTTTAGTGATTGCAATGATAACACTAACTAGGACTGTGTTATTTTCTTAACCTGGTTTACCTGGCCTACAATATACATGTTAGCAGAAGTCAAATATTTACTCCCTCATTCTATTGAACTAAAGAGGCCTTTATTGAACTAATGCTGGCCCTACCCTACATTGTTACGTTATTATGTAAAATCTTTTTTTTTTTTTTCAGATTGTGCATTCTTATGAGTGGCACCATTTTATAAGCAACTTTTGACTCCACCTTGAAAATGGTAGATGGCTCTGTGTCTGGGTTGACACATGAATGGCCAGCACCATTCATACAGCATAAACTGATAATTAACTTACTGGGAGTAGAAAGGTTCCTATTCACAAATGTATTGGGTAACGTGGGACACATGAGCATATTGATATAGTCAGGAAAAACATTCCTGAGAATTCAGAACATACATTAGAGAAGATGTTACAGCTCCCTCATCTGGACTCCATGAAACCTAGCCCTGGAGTTGTAAAATGCAGTTGGTCTGTTATTTGACTACTACATATGTGCAGTAAGGGACCAACAGTCAGAGCTCACTGCCTCAGGTGCTTTGGTTTCATTTAGTCTCTGGTTTTGATGTGGCCCCACTCAAATTGCTGCCTGTCTTCTTTGCTGTCCACCTTTTTTCTTAGTTTGTTGGCACCTAGTTCTCTCTTTTGCCTCTGCTGCTAGAGTCTATATCTCAACTGTGACCGTACTGTCTGACTCTATGGCAGCAGTCCAAATGCCTTTCAGATCATCCTCCCACCAGACTCTTCCATATGTGCATTAATTTCCTAGTATCTTTGAAACTGCTTGGCTTTTCAACTCCTCATAGTCATTTTGTGATCTACATAAATAGCTACATGTATGCATGCCGATTTGCCATGTGATGTGTAGTTTGTGGTGACAGTTAATATTCGTTACTAATGTTAATTAAAATTGGATTAAAAGAACCCGTACTTGCCTATCAATAAAGCCAGCGTATCTTGCAAACTAGACATTGTGGGAAGGCATAGTCATGTCCATATATGTTTCTGATCTAGTGTTCTTACAACAGAAATGTTCTCACATCACTCTATCCTTCTATTATTATTGTTATGCATATGGCCTCTATGTGTTGCAAGCGGAAATCCACTGTTAGAATTATTAGCTCATTAGCTCTATAGTTCCTTCTAGAAGCTGGAAGGAGAGAAGTAAACAAGCACCTATGGTTTCCATTTGTTGTTGGGAATTTTTGCGTTATTGGTCACCATATTCATGTTCCCATCCACTGTAATCTCTTTACATGTTTATCTCTGTTCATTTTTTGTTTTAATTGAGTTTTAATGGGCAGATTATGTATTTACTATTTAAGTCAGTTGATTTTCTTTTTTTTTTTTTTTGGTTTTTCAAGACAGGGTTTCTCTGTGTAGCC
Source organism: Mastomys natalensis (assembly GCA_021653895.1). Taxonomy (NCBI): domain Eukaryota; kingdom Metazoa; phylum Chordata; class Mammalia; order Rodentia; family Muridae; genus Mastomys; species Mastomys natalensis. Next base: position 1,211,815 of record JAJTUV010000444.1, on the reverse strand, counting down.
CGGGCTGTCCTGGAACTCACTCTGTAGACCAGGCTGGCCTCGAACTCAGAAATCTGCCTGCCTCTGCCTCCCAAGTGCTGGGATTAACGGCGTGCGCCACCACCGCCCGGCCTAAGTTAGTTGATTTTCAACCAGTGAATAAAAGAAGGGAGGAAATTTCCATTTTTCTCTGGTGTTTTACATTTGCTGGTACCTGAGTGATGAGCTCTCTCCTGCATAAGAATTGCTGTTGGTGATTTTGTTTAGACTGAAGAATATGATATATAGTCTGTAAAGTGAACTGGCTAGCTCACTAGTTTCTTTCTTTTTTGTTTTTTAATTTCTTCTTTTGAGGTGTTGGTTCTGTGGCTGTAGACTAGATTCACTGTGACTGCTGCCCCACTGTCTTCTGGCTCTCTTCCTTTCTTTTGGGGAATAACTGTTGAGCTGTAGAGAGTCATGTTAATTCTTGCAAATCTGAATCCTAGGATTCCTATTGGCAAAACAAAGTATCTGAAAACCTTGTTTCACTTCAGACATGATCCCCTTAGTTTTCTGAACACAGTATCAAGAGGTGCTTTGAAACCTACATGTTTACCTGGGGGCAGTTTCTGTGGCTTCCCTAGTCCCTTCATGTACCAGTCAGACTGTTATCTTTGGCTACAATGCTTTATTAAGAATGGAATGTGTTCACAAATATGTGTTTCTACTTCCAGATACTGGCTGGTTCCTACTGTCTACCTTTCCAAGAAATGTTGTTTGCTTGTTTTATGACTTGGCACTCTACTTGAGTCTTTTGCACAGAAGGCTTCAAATGTCGATCTCTCAGAGGTCAGAAAGTTGGGCGTGTGGACTCAGGTTGAGATGGTAGAGTTTGGCCTAGTTGGCTCTGGCCGCTTTGGTTTCTCTGCATGCTGCCGACTGGTATCACTCCTGGCTGTTCAGCATCGTCCTTCGGGAGCTGTTCAGCTCTATTTTCCGTAATGCCCATGGCACACTTCCTCTGCAGTCTGACCCAGTTAATCACTGGCCTTTCGGCAGGGGTAGGTTTAAGACCAATGTTTGAAGTTTGTTTTGATCATAGTGGGTGGGAGCTTTGTTAGCTGTGCTTCCTGCTTCCTGTGTCTTCTGGTAAATAGCCTTAAACTTAGCTGGTTTTTTTTTTTTTTTTTTTTTTGGTCTTTCGTAGATTCCAGTATCCTCTTAATTGCTTCTTATAATCTCCTTTTTCTAAGAATGAACTTAGTCTGAATTTCTCTCTTTCTCTCTCTCTGAGGGGGAGTTTAATAGAACTTTAATCTCAGACCCCTTCTCTCCCTGTATAAAACTTTCTTGCTACTCTGGAGCTGTAGGTGTGCAGAGTGTCCACTTTCTTTTGGAGTGGCACCTACTTCATTGTCCTGGTACTTAAAGAGAGCCTCAAAGAATCGGGCTGACTTTCTGTCAGTCTTTTCCTAGCATAGAAACTTTGCTCTGTCTCTGAGGGGGAGTTTAATAGAACTTTAATCTCAGATCCCTTCTCTCCCTGTATAAAACTTTCGTGCTACTCTGGAGCAGGAGAACATCTGGGCCACATTTGCATGGTTTCAGTGTCTGTACAAGGTACTGAGTGGATTACTGCCTACTTACTTTTTCCACTATGAGCTGGAACCAGGGCCTTATGCTTTGGCTTGCATTGTTTTTGTCGCCAGCACCTCCGCCCCTCCTTTAAGCTCTGTCTACCTCTCTTAGAGCTGCTGTTCACTGAACTGCGGGTGGAGTAGCAGTCGCTGCTGATGGGCCACATACACTTTTTATTCCCAACCAAGATTCAGATTTTCTCAAGTAAGTTTTCCATCTGCTGTAGGCCCCAGGACAGTTTTCAGAGACTTTCGGTGGTTGCATTAAAAATACAGTTTGTGTCATTCACTGCCTGGTTCACCTCTTGCCCTCCCAATCTGGGTCTTTCATGTTCTCTCTGTTTTTTTTCCCCTTTCATTATGGCCTGGCATGGAATTCTAGTAGTTCCTGTAGGAAGTTGTAGTGGAAATTTAATATTTTCCTTAAAACGTAGGGTACACATGTCTCTTTCCCGTTTTACCCTCAACACCTTTGTTGCAGATCGTAGGCATGAGTCCCTTCACCTCTGGCTGTCTCACTTTTGCATTTGTGTCTAGTTGGCACGTTTGACTTGATTTGCTGGAAACAGTGAAGCAGTTATAAAATGTCTCCTTGGCTCATGCGTTCGCTCTGTTTTCAGTCAACTCCCTGGCTACTGTAAAGTACCCTGTGGATTGCCTTGATCAGATGATGATCTCTTCAGAGCCCACTTGTGCTCTTGGTTTATTATCCATGAGCCAAGATGCTCAGGTGACAATTCTGCGGAAGAAATGGATGTTGGAGTAAAGATACAAAGGTTTAGTTGGCCACCCCCACTTTGGATGCCTTCTTTGAGGCTACTTCATTGAGGTAGCTGTCTGGTAAGGGCAGTCAAGAGCACGCTGCAAGGGGAACCCTAATGAAAGTAAATGGCAGATTGTCAGTCAGGAAGGAGTCATCCCTAACATGCAGTTTAGTTGCAGCTGTTAATAAGACAGGGCTTCCATTGTAGACATGGAAATGAGTGGCTGCCCTGACTGAGGAAGCGCTGCACGGACCTTCTAGTTGAAAAGAAACGTTTGTAAAATGAATTAGAGCAAGACATAAATTCTTTGTTATTCAGGTTGTTTAGTCTCAAAGTGAGGATCCTGGGGAGTTTGTCTCTTTAATGATCCAATGTGTAAATTAAATTTTCTGAAAGCACACTCATTTCTAAGCATTAATTGGAAACTCATTTCAATTGTTTCACAATAGCCTCTTTCTTTCCCTCCCATCTTCAGGGAAAACCCAATTGTCCTGTGACATTCCTTTCAAGAGTTTGACCTCAGTGACTTAGGATGGGAAGGATTTTTATTTCATTTATTTATGTGTGTGTGATGTGTGACGGTGCATGTGTCACACTACGAAAATGAAGGTCGGGGGACCACGTGTGAGAGTCTGTCTCCTTCGTCTACCACGCGGGTCCTAGGTATCAAAGCCAGGTCATCTGGCTTGATAGTAAGCACATTTAGTTACCCACTGAGCCAATTTAGCCTGGTAGAAATAAAATGGAGTATGCAGTAAAGCAGCATTCCATCCTGAAGTGCATGGAATTGCTATTCTGTGAAATTTATTTTCAAAATTTTAGATGTCAATTGCGGATTGAGCAAACACTCTTGTTTACATGCTTTCTCAGGAGAGACTGTGGAAAGTGTGAAGTCTGCTTTTGGAAGATAGGTTGAATTTAGAGATTTCCTTCACATGCTCTGTAGGTAAAGTAAATATGCATTTCCTCTTTGTTTGGCTTACAGGCAGCAGGAGCAATTCGACCCCTGGTGTCCACTGTCATCAGTCCCTCTGCTGATGGTCACCTAGACCACTCACTGGACCGCGCCAAGCATAGGGCAAGCGAAATGCCCCAGGCTTTTCTCTTTGATGTGATCTATGAAGCATATCAGCAGGTAAGAATCTGGGCTTTAAAAAGCTGCTGGATCTGTCATGGTTTTTAAAATTGTGTCCACATTTGAATTTTGAGAAAAACCTGTGAGACTCAGCATATAGCCATCCTCTAGGCCAGTTCGTATTACACTGGAGTAATAGGGGCAGTCTATCGGCTTAGAACAGACACGCAGGCCGTGCATCTGGCAGAAGCCTTTTGGAAGCTGCTTGAGCTCCCTTCCTTTGATGGGTCACAGAAAACACTTCCTGGAGCAATGAAAGTGCAGGAATGTGGGTGTAATGCTTGAAAGTCCATTAGAGGCTCAGAGCCTAGGGGCTTTGTTGGGGTTGGTCACATACATGTCCTCTGGCTAGCACTTACAGAAATTCCACAGTCTCCAGAGGACTGCAGATGCTCAGTGTAAACAGTGCTATGCATTCAGACAGTCCAAGCACAGTGAATACACGATAGCAGAGACTTCTCAAACGCTGTGTCACGCTTACCTTACAAACTGTCTTCTTGACCAGAGTAGTTTTAGGTCCATTTTGGTAAATTTTCTGGCACAGATACCTAGACAGCTTAACTCAATATTAACTTAAGCAACTATAAAAAATATCATCCCAGAAACTGATACTAGAATATGTGGTTTTTTTCTTTCATTTGAAAACCCTTTGACGTATATGCTTTTATTGGTATTTGTTTACATGTTTGAATAAGTCATTATTGAGTATCATACATTGATCTATCAGAAACTTCTCAGTGAAACACAATGGATTAATTCTGTGCTTGATTGGCATTAAGTAATCAATAAATGTGTTAAAAGAGATGGGCTATTAGGGTTATAGGATAATGGTAACAAATGCATTTATACTAATTATACATTTATACTAATTATACTATTAGTGGAATGGTTATTCACATACATACATTCAATTATCAGTACTTGGTTCTAGATAGTTTTAGAAAAAGATTATATAGAATTTTACTTTAATGAGAAATGTAACCAGATTTCTTTTCTTTAAAATAATTTGGAACACAGGACATTACTTTGAGAATTATATTTTAATTATACTCATTATGTTGTTATGAATTTCTCCAAGTTGAGTTCACATATCCCATTTTGTAGATTGGATGTTGCTGAGCTACATTCTACCATTGGCACATTTCTGAGGTTTGTGAAAGTGTTTATTAACTTTGATATAATCCCTTCTATGTTGTTGTAGTCTGAATATGAACTGTCTACCACAGGTTTATGCATTGACTAGTTGGTCCCAATCTGGTGCTGCTGTGGTAGGAGTTGGTGGGAACTTTATAATGGAGGCTGGAGGAAGTAGGCTACTGGTGGCATAACTTTGACACATAAGTCTTGTCCTGTTTTCTTTTATTTTACTTTTTGGTTTTTGAGACAGGTTCTTATAGCCCAGTATGACCTTAAACTATCTATAGGCTGGCCTTGGACATCTGTGCTGGGAATATTAACATGAATCACCATGTCTGTCCTGTTCTCATTCTGAATCCCTTCCTCTGCTTCTTGACCATTATGCTAAGAGTGGCTCTGTCTTTGATGTTAGGCTGTAACCTCTGGAATCATGAACAACATTTGCCCTTCTTTCTTTAAGTCATTTCTCTGAGGTATTTTGTTGCTATAATAATGAAAAGCCCAAGACATGCAACACAGTTTTGGCAACTGGATAATTTAGATAGTGTAGTAGTATGAAATGCTAACATTTTGAATGGATTTGAAGGTAAAACTGGAACAATTCTCCCAGTAGATTGTATCTCACATATCAAAGATGAAAAATAGTCATTAGCGCAAATATTTGTTCTGTGAGACTAGGATGTAGGCATCTTTATTTGAGATGGAAGTGAAGGTTTTAGAAGATTAAAATTAGAATATTGAAAGATTACTTGTAGACTTATGTGTTAGGCTGGAGGATTTAGGAAAAAGGCAAGATGACCTGGGCCAAGAGGTCCTCATCCTTCTCTTCTGACCAGGAACTCATATTTGCAAAGGCCTGCCCAAACAATAGACACAACCACTCCTAGTTCTGGGTTCCAGTGTGACTACTAGATCTAAAACTCACATCCAGGTCTTGCCAAAGACTTACCAAATAAGGATATAACCCTATATAACCTCACCATCATGTACAACTCCTCACCACTAATCCCCTTTAAGAAGCCCCTACCCCAGCCTAACCTTGTGACTTTTCTGAACCTGCCCAAGAGCTGCCCCATTAAACCTGACTTTTTGCTATAAATTCAACTCAATTTGATTTATGTCAGTGGGGAAGCCATTTAATATGATTGAGTGCTAAGAAAGTGTAGTAAAGAGTAAACTGCTTTTTGCTAAAAATGCAGAATCTTTACTTCCTGATGGAATGTCTGATAAGTTAATAGTAGGATGATGTTGAAAGTTCTTCTTTCATTTTGTATCTCCCTTCTTTATTGCTTCAAAACTTGGGATCAGATCCTGACCCAACTGTGCATGTAAATGTTAGTCATCTAATAATGTGCACAGAAATCTTCCCTTTTGGAGCTGAAGTCTCCAAACTAGAAGAACTAAGGTATTTTCAACAGATTCTCAATTTCCAGCATCTATAATCTTCTCCTCCAGAACCCTGGAGTTATGTGTACAAGTTTTCAGTCATTTCTCCAAGCTTTGCAGGGACAGGAGAGCCTCTCAGGCAGACCATCTCATGTTGAGGAACAATCAAAGAATCAATGATCCCCTTTACTCTAAGTAGAGCAGTATGGGAACCAAATTACCACTTGTTTTAGAACCATACTTTTGGGAGACAAGCATCCTGCAAACAAGCAGATTGACTTCCTAAACATGGGTAGTTCTTAAAGCACCAGAGGAAAGATGGTATTGACAAGAGCTGGGATAATGACCAATCAGATCACAATTTGACAGAGACTGCTCAGCTCCTGTGCAATATAGAACTTATATTAACACATGTAAGTGTCAGCACTTACTTACCAAGCCAGGGTTACCTGATTATGGTTGGTAGGAATGTCATCTATCAGGCATCATTGGAGGGGTTTCAGAAAGACTGAGGTTGAGACTTTTTATACCCTTATCAGAACCAGTACAATGGCAATTGTTAGGACACTATGACATTTCCAATTTATACAGGGTACACATGATTAATATCTAAAATTAATGGTATTGTGAAACTTCTACCTGCTTCTCTGACTTCTAGCAAATGCAGAGAAACACAGGCAGCCTGAATAATTCATTAACCATGAGAGTGCCTTGGTTTCTCAGGAACTGAAAAGCACATAGTATCCCAGGAGCTACAGACTCTAACTTAAATAACACTATGATGCATGCCTGTCAATGCAGCTAGACCGTGTCTCCATAATTCCCTGAAGACATCACTTAGGACATGAACCAACTGGTTTTTCTAATTCTGTTTATTTTCTTCCTTGCCTACCTTTCTTTTTTCCTTCCTTCCTTCCTTCCTTCCTTCCTTCCTTCCTTCCTTCCTTCCTTCCTATCTGCCTACTATCTATCTATCTATCTATCTATCTATCTATCTATCTATCTACCTATCTTCATGCTTGAGCACACATGTACATATGTAAAATTTTCTTTTCTTTCTTTCAACATTACTCTTCTCTTTGCTTGTAGACATAATTTACTGGGATTCTCAAAAGTCAAATCCACTGTGTCCTAGGACTTTAGAAACACTGAAATATTTTAGTGCAGATGTTTAACTAGACATACAGTTGCTGTCATTTAGGCATTTAATGCTTTGGATTTGACCAAGCTCATAAAATGACTGAATGTCGAAAGAGTAGAAGAGAACAAAAGGCTGAGCCACGGTTTTGAAGCCATAGAGGGATTGTTGTTTCATATGGCTGTTTGCTGTTTCTAAACATGACCAGAAGCTGCATGCCTTAAAGCTCCAGTTTTATTTCCTTATAGTCCTGGAGATGGGAAGTCTAAATCAAGGTGTTGACAGAATTTTGCCACTTCTGGAGGAGCTCCAGGGGACTTGCCTCCTGTCCTTCCCTTTCCTCCATGTTGCTTGCATTACTTGGTCCTGACCCTTTCCTTGCACCTTTAAGGGCACATATCCTGAGGTTCACTCTGTTCTTCTTCCTCTTAGAGAATCCCTGTGATTTCTAGGACTCATTTGGATAATTCAGGATAATTTCCTTGTCTCATGATTGTTAATTTAATCACACTGTCAAACCCCTATGACAACTATCTGTTAATAGATTTATGGATTAGGGCATGGGCATCATTTTACAGAAAAAGTTTGTACAGCACACTACAGTGATGAAGAATAACTGGCTCAGGGGAAAGATGATTGGTCATGTAGCCAAGCAGGTCATATCCCAGAACCTCAGTAAAGAAAATTCTTGGCATGATGGAACCATTGTATTGAGGGATAGATATGGATTTATGGAAAATTGTGTTCACAGATCTTAGTAGATTGCTGAGATCACCATCACTAGATTGAAGGTAGTGCTTGTTGTACATGAAAATTTCAGGTAGAATACAGGACCAGTTCGGGAAGGAACGTTGGCATATTTAAGCAGGAAAGAGTGGGTAGGTACAAGCAGTTTGAGATCAAGATAGATGACCTAGCAGCTCACTGATGGAAATGATTCACTAGCAGACAACATTGCAGTGAGAGATGGACATCTAGGGAGCAGGTCTCTTATATATGGAGGGGTTGTGAGCAGCATATTTAGGCTTTTGAATAGTAAATATTGATGTTTCTTTCTTTTCTTCTCTCCCCATCTTCTTTTTGTGCTAGCGATTGAACCCGGGAACTTGTACATGTTAGGCAAACACTTCGTCAGCTTTTACTCTCATATTAAGCCTAAACACACACACACACACACACACACACACACACACACACACACACACAGATTCATACACTCTTTTCTGATTACAAAAGTAACAGATCTTATAGCAAACTGTAAGAAAAACATTTCATTGAGAAATCAGCAAAGTTATTGAATGGTTCAGTCATTTATATGGCCTTGAGATATGGACTTTTTTTTTAATGATAGAGCTTCTCTTTGTGCAAATCATGTGAAAAATGCATACTGGAATTCACCATTTTCCATGAGTTGAGTAGAAATATGCTCATGGTAGCCCACGTTGGTTGAAGTTGTGTTATGAGGCATATGCACTTGGATGTTGTAGGTGACTTTGTTGAATATTGTAGGTGACTCTGGAGGGTCCAGAGGCCACGCTTCTGCTCTGTGCAGCCTGCTGTTCTTATGTCCCTTGCTGCTTCCTGTGTATCTCATCTGTGATCTGACCATTTTTAGCTCCTTTTAGTTCCTTCACATACTCTTCCGGGATTGAGTTCCAATTTTATGTGGCTCTTCAGATACAAAGCAGATACTTGGGAAGCTTTTCAGTTCCAGGTAGACAAGTTAGGCCAAGGCATTCTGTGCTTTTCATTCCTTCCCACAGTGACTTAGGAATTCAACTGTGAAATATCTGACTCCAGATAGACTGTGAGCCCCATGAAGGTAGATGTCTTAGTTAGGGTTTCAACTGCTGTGATAAAACACCTTGACAAACCCAACCCAACCCAACCCAACCCAACCCAACCCCAACCCAACCCACCCAACCAACCAAACCAAACCAAGATTAAAAAAAAAAAAAAGCTGGAGCAGACAAAGTCTATTTCATTGTACAGGCTGCAGTGCATCATCCAGGGAAGTCAGGACAGGAACTCATGATGTCAGGTACCTGGAGGCAGGAACAGATATAGAGGCCATGGAGGAGTGCTGATTACTAGACCTTCAGCTTGCTTTCTTATACCATCCAGGACTGTCCACTCAGGGGTAGCATACATTGCCCACTGAATTTTGAATGCAATGTCCTTCTTTCTCAGTTTGCACTGATTTTTGCTATGTCTCTGAGTATGAGATATGAGAAAATAAAGAATATAATCGGGATTTTATTCCTAACACATATCCTACCCATGATTCACATGGGTTGAAATGAATGAAGTCTGGGTCTTATATAATCAGCTTATCTGGGATTTAGCTGCTGAGTTAATAGGACACCACTTAAAAAGATGGGATTATATGAAAGGTGTTTTGCTTTTGTATCCAGAGCATGTGATTATTGGTAGTTTATTTCCTTTTTACAGTCTTGTTTCTTGTACCGTTTTCTCTCATCTTGGATCATTCAGCTAGCATGAACTAGGACAATACTGAGTGTGTAGTGGGGCTTGGATTAGAGGTTGAGCTTTTTGATATTTTCAATTGAAAAAAAGGAGTCAAAGAATGATAATAATATCCTCTGGGGACCTACAGAGTTAAGGAGAAACAGGAGGACATGTTTCTTAGCATGTATATGAGGAAAGGGATGAAAGGATGTGTGTGTGTGTGCGTGTGCATGTGCGTGTGTGTGTACATGTTGTGCAAGTGAATGGCAGGAAATAAGGAAAGATGAAAATGAAATGGATAGGGATTAAAAGGTGAAAGATTCTGCATCAGAAAGAGGAGGCTTTTCAGTTAATGTTTCTACAAACTATTATTTCATTCTGCATGAACGTCAGTTGCCACTATGCACAGTAACTCTTGGTGAAATCTCAATTGGAAATGTAAACAGGACTTGCATCCGTGATGTCTCATGGTGTAGACCAAACTCAATCTCTGTGGTGTGTTGGAAATTGAACACTATCCAAGTCAACAATTATTGCAACAGGTACGCTAACTTAGTGATTTTTTTTCTTGTCTTCTTATGGGAAAATTCTGGAGTGTGGATCGAGATTCTGTGGCCTTTGCTGGGATCTTTAAGCACAAAAGTCCTTATCTATAGAAATTCTTGGTCATTAGTCTAAAAATCATAAATTATTTCTTCCTCTGGTTTAATTCTAGTGTATCATGTGTGGTGGTACATTTTATTCTCATGGTATTACCTTCTCACTTCCCAAATAAAGTCTTCAATGCATTTGGAGATCATTTAAAATATTCTGTAATTGAGGGCTCCTTCTTTCTTTTTCTTAACTTTTTCTGACATCATTCATTAATCATCCAATCTTAGTAATTTGTGCCTTCTTTGTGTGGTTAATATCTGTTATATACATATATTGAGTATTTTGGGGTTCATTATTTGTTGATTTCAGTGAAGCCACTTCATTTTAATTTTCTTAATTACTTTAAAAAATGTCTTCTTGGCAGAGGATCCCCAGGAATGTAAGCCTTAGGCAAAACTTAAATGCTGATACAAGAAGATAATTACTAATCTGCCCACTGCCTCAGGAGTACACAGAACTTGCCTTTTCATCTCCAGATAGGCTGAACAGAAGGTTTGCATGCCTCTCTGAGTCAACTGTCTAAAGAGACAGGACTCATCTGCCTTTTTCTTAGCTTCACTCTCACAGAAGGTCAAACTCTGACCTATCAAACCTTGCTCCTGTCACTAAGCCACATCAGAAATGAGGGAAGCCATATACCTTGGCAACTGCCATGGAACTTTACCATAGTATCCACAGAGAGGAACCACAGACATTCAATCTGCAGATATAGGACTTGTAGCTCACATGCTCTCCCTTTGGTACATAGGGCTGGGAGAGACCAAGACACTCGGAGGACAAGCATGCTGTGTTATTGGCATCCCATGCATTGGCCTTCATTATATTTCAACCAGTTATATATCTGATAAATTCCTCATGTTTGGATATTTTTACCGGTATTCAGTGGAATTAGGAAGAAGAATTAAACTGAAGTCCTTACATTTTAATTCTTAGTTTTGAACATCCAACTCATTTACTCAGAACTTCCACTTTGAGGGACATTGCTTCCTATATTATATATTTCCTTAGTGATTTCTCAAGTTACTAAGATATTTCCTATTACATTTCATAAATAATCTTTATTGCTATATGTTTGTTTTCCATTGGCGTATTCAATTTATATATAGCAAATACTGAAATGTTTAAGCCCAAACTTGAATTGTAAGGTGATAATGACATGCCATGTCTTCCTTTGCTTTGGCTAAGATCTTAGTGTAATTTTGTAGAACATTAAGCCTAATGATAGTTGAATATGTGTCAATGTATGATTTAAAAAATTAAAAAAATTGTCCTTTAGCATAAAATATAACCTGCCCTAAAGACGTGCTTTTGTCCTTTTGTACTGTGGAAGAGAGAATAGTCCTTACTGTAAAATGCCTAGAAAACACCACCACCAACCTTTAGACTTCCAGTTAACAAGACATGAAAATAGTTCTTGCATTAGGTTAAACAGATTTAAAGGCTATGGCTTGGATGTGGTTGAATTTCAAATGTATGTAAAAATAACAGGAGAAAATCAAAGGCGGAAACACACAGAGACTATAGACTCAGAGCTTAGGGAGAGGCTAACAAAAACATGCCTCTTTCTTCCTGTGGTTTGCTCTGAGTTTGTGCTATTGTACTAGGAAAAAAAAAAAAGAATATTATGGAACGTTTTTTGATCTGGAAGACTATTTGAGAGACCACATACTTCTCATGTGAGAAAGTTAAAGGCAGTGTGAGAAAGAGACAGGCAGTATTGCTACATGTCCTGGAAGGAGGAATGCTGGCCTCTCCTCACATGGGGACGGCAGTGTGAGAGGAGGCAGGAGGAATTCCTTCATGTTCTCTGATAAAGAAGAATGCTGGCCTCTTGGCAGTGGTGAGGGCATTTGCTTTCACCTTTCACAATCCTGACCTCTTTGTTTAAGAATTTAGCAAGCTGCCTTTTTTTTTTTTGTAAATGATAAAATGAGCATTAAGCCACAGTGTCACCTCTTCCCAATCTTTTGCTACAGGATTCTGCCCCTCAGATTAGGGGTTTGTTTCTGGTGGACCGTCAGGAGGGGCCAGAAATGATAAGGAAAACTAACACAGGTAGACACTGAAGCACTAAACATAACCGAGACTCATACTTTTGGTTTTATATGTCGAGAAGTGACAGGTACTAGTTTTCAGACTATCATCTGACAGAGGGTGGCAGACTGGTCAGGAACCAAGTAGTCCAGGATGATAGTACTGTACTTACATCACAAAGTGCATGTGAACAAGAACATACACTGTTCAGTGTTCCGAAGGAAAACTCATTGATTGGTGTTAATCGCAGAGGAAAGTATGGTGGTAAGCATGCCGAGGCCACTTAGGCTTGGCTCTCCTTTGCTGCTGTGGATCGCACTTGGTCCTTTTACATCTCAGTCATACAATGTGTACATTCCTATACTGGAAGCTTTATGGCTTGTATAAACCCTTTTCTTAGGCACACAGGCCTTAGAATTTCCATTCTTTGAATTTTTTGGCCTTTTTGTTTTAGAAAGTTGTAGCATGATAGAACAAGTATGGGGAGATTGATGGTATAGTTTAAACTAAATCATGTGTTCTCCAAACCTTCCTCACTCTCTTTAGGCTGCTGCTATGTGTTCCTGAATTGTATGCTCTTCCTCTGTGGTAGGTGTCACTGTGTCATCAATTTGATCAAATTGGGATTCATGCTTGGTTTGGGTGGATCAGTAGGACCATGGCAGCAGTGTTGAGAAGGCAGACATGCAGCAGACACAGCTCTCTTCAAGGTCCTTTCCTGTCAGCCATGATGAACAACTGACTTTAAAGGTCCTTGGGACTTTCAGGCTATTCTTGTCACTGAGGCTCATCCCGGAGCATGGTTTCTTCCTGCTTACACTGTTGAGTGTTAGTAGCAGCCATTGGGCTGGGGACCCACAGAAGCAGTGGACAGATGCAGGCCTATTGTTTTTTCTATGAATTCCCTTAGCTCCCTTTCAGTGGCTGGTGAGCGTGGCCTGGCAGACTCAGCACTCAGAGTTTCCTCCTGCAATATTTCCACCTACTGTTCTGTTCTTTTCCTTCCCTACCTCCCCAGCTTTTTAAGACTTAATCTTCCTCATCTAGTACATATGCTTATGGTGTTTCTCTTTTCCATGCAGCTTGTGATTCAGATTAAGCACAGAAAGCAGACTATTCTTTAATCCAGTAATATATGCATAAGCAGCTCTTCCCTATATTTCCAATACTACATTATTTTCTTGTCATGTTTTAAAATGCATATAGTTAAAAAAATACCCATGTCTCATATATATAAAATAGTCATTTTCTGAGATGTTGGATGCCAATGTTGTTTGAGTTAGTAATATAAGCTTCTTGGGTGTATCACAAAGGACTAGCTAGTGCCAACAGACCTAGAAGGAAAAGCTTTACTTTTAAGTGGTTTTGGCAGGGGTTTGGTTTGTTGGTATGCATCTTAGTACACTGTAAAGTCTGTGCTATTTCTAATATAAGGTTCTCTACAGAAGTTAAAGCTAGCCTGTTTATGAATTCACCCATGTTATAGAAATTACCCAGCTCTGAAATAGTTTGTGAGGCCCATACCCTGCAAAGTTCCATTCTCCTGAGCTACATTAATATTTATCTCTTGTTCCTCATGTTTGCTCATCTTGTGTTTTATTTTACAGTGTTGGAGATTGAACATAGGCCCATTTCCAGTGCTCTGTCGCTGAGCTATGACCTTAGCACCAGTGTCATAGACTTCTGCTAATACAATATTCATATTTTCCTTGTGCATGATTTTAAGTTTAATGTCATTGTTTTTATGGGCATTCATACCTGTGGGCATTAGCATTTTCAGAATGTCATTGGCATTTCCATCTCTGAGCTAGTTCTGGATTTTGTCAGTATCTGAATAACTACTCATTTACAAAAGATTTTGACCAAACTCAATTTTAAAGATTTTTTTCAAGAGTAGTATTTGCATTTTGAGTTATTTGGGTAAGATTTTGTTAATTGAAATTTATGTGCATTGTTGAATTTCAAAATTGAAATGTATGTGCATTGTTGAATTTCAAAATAGCTATATATGTCATAAGCCTGATTATAATTAGTATGAAACATAATACTACGTACTATCCTTTAGATTGGATCAAATCACCACTTAGGATTTGACTCTTGGTTAAAATACATGACATAATACATGACATAATCCCTGTATAGCCAACCCTCTGGTGGATAAAGCTGCCAGTGTGCCTGAGAGTAGTGATGGGCGATGGCAGGTCTGGTGGATAAACTTACACAGAGACAATGAAACATGGCCCAAAGCATGCAAAAATGGGGACATATTGAACCTGTGAGAGGGATTCCAACTGACTGGAATTTATATGACATACCACTTAATGCATTACCTCACAACGGTAAGTCCACCCTCTTCTGGGTGGGCTTCGTAAACTTCCATTGCCAGGACATTTTAAAATGGTATACCGATAGCAGGTGGAGAGGTTTTTCTTTCCAATTCTGGTATGTATATATTTTTTCTTGTTGCACAGCTCCCACTGGTGTGAATGCAGAGCTCAGTGGTGTTAGTTATCCAACAGGATTTCACACCTCCACTGACTTCCCGTTGTGTGTCTGCTTGTCAATTCTGTCTACAGTCTGTGCTGGCCATCTGCAGTTTGCTGGGGTTGCAACCGTAGACTTTGAGGTTGTTGGCAGCATCCACAGCCTCATCAGTCTTCTTCTCCCTGGTCATCCCAGTGGGATTCCCAGCTTGTTAGTCCCTTGTCTGTTGGTTCTGACATATTAGTCTTGGCTTGATGATGGTAAGCCAACTCTAGTCTCACCAATTTGTTAAACTCTTCCAATTTCTGGTAGGCTATGGCTCTACTTTTCACTGGAACAGAGGTTAGCTTTGTTAGCTTGGAGTTCAGGGCCTCCTGTGATAATAGGTATTTGATAAACACTGATAGCGTTTTTCACTTAGAATATATATGCACCATTCCTTGAACAACCTTCTGAGAACAATATCAAACATCTATAGGGTTTAGAACATAGTTAATATTTATTGTATATTAAATATGACTTGTACTAAGGCAGTACTGGATTTTAAATGAGACTCCTGACAAAATAGAAAGAAGTTACTGCAATGTATAGGCTAAGGAATTTCAAGACAAATGCAGAAACAGTAAGAAAACAATAGGAACCTCAGGGCCAAGTTCTGTGGATATATTGTCTGTGATTAACAGTGAGCTGAAGGATGGGATTGCGAACTTGAAATCAGGCTTGGTTCCAAGAGACCACAGTAGAAGTTGCTGGTTGCCATTCAACCTGGACCCCGGCCTGGAACAGCGGTGCTTCCTTGTGGCCTCCCCTTGGAGCAGACAGGGGCCAGCGTGCATTTAAAGAGGAAAATTCCCCAGGAACTTGTGGTCATCTTTAATTCAAAATAGCCATTATGTTTTCAGAGCAAGAAATATGCAGCACAGCTCCCAGAGTCCCTGTTACTCATTTGCTGGAGTAATTCAGTACGCTTTTCAGTCAGCCTACTTAAGGCCAGGAAAGAAGCAGTCTTATTTGCCAGAGTGTGGAGAAGGAACCATGCAGCATAGAAAGTATATATAAACTAAAACTTTTTTATTTTTTTTTTTAGATCATCCTTTCGTCTTTGGTTTAGTTTCTTCTGTCTCTAGAAAAGTGTTTGCTGTGTTGGTGCTATACCTACACAACTCTATGAACAAGCTTCTTCTAAGTTCATAAAACTGTAGAAGGTTATGAATGAATTAAGATGTTTGTTTTCTGGTGAAATTTTGGTCTTTAGTGGTTTCAATTATACTTTGCTATTTAGCATAGATAGGTAGGATACAAACTGTCCAACTACTAAGAAGATATTGTTGTACCTTTAAGCAGTCCAATCAGCTTTTCTTTTACAATTCTGCATAAAGTGGTAAGGAGTTTAAAATAAAACTATGATGATATAGAAAGATAATGGTTCAGCAGCTAACAGCACCTGCTGCCCTTCCAGACAACCCGAGTTTGGTTCCTAGCACTTACATGGCAGCTCACAACTGTAACTCCAGTTTCAGATGGTTGATGTCCTTTTCTGGTCTCCCCAGGCACCAGAAGCATGCCATTGACTGACATACATGCAAGCAAAATTCCCAAACCATAAAATAATATATTGTTACATTATAGAAAATAAAGATCTTCTTACTTTAATGCTGAGTGAACTGGAGCCTCAATTCAGGAGCCTGTACAACAATACACCACTGTTTACCAGAGCTTCCTTTCTTGGGTCATACTGGCCTCCACTTTGGTATCCTAATGCCTTTACCCCTAGCCTATTCCATCAGGGATGTTAGACACCCGAAGCAAGGAGGATGGTGGATCTACAATGCCCACTTCTATTTCTAGCTCACTGACTCAGAAGAATTATAGCCAGACTTGTTTCCATACCTATAAAAGAATGGTTTGAAGGAGTTGATTCCTGAAACTCTTTTGTGTTCTGATTTCATGACTCAGAAACAGATGAAGGCTGTGATTATTCAGACAGCATGGATGCAGACTGTAAGGACATTTTGCTGCTTACCTGAGTATTATAGGTATGAAGCATTAATCCAGCTGATGGCGACTACACTGATGTAGTGATTCAGTTCAGGTGTGTGAGGTAGTGTGGCGACAAAGATAATTACCAGATGAATCACTCTGAGGATCGTCTACATTCTGTTGAGGGAAGAAACAGTTGATTCCAAAGAGATTTCCTGTTTGGAGATTAAAACATAGCAGGAGGGCACAATACCATCATTATGTGTAAAGCTCTCATAATAATTTACCCTTTAGCATAAGAAACTAAAACACACTTAATAATTATTTCAGTTTACACAACATAGCATATTGTTTTTTTTTCTTTCTTTCTTTCTTTTTTTTTTTCTAGACAGCAATTATGAAGCAGGGAAATAAGGTGAAGATGTAGGATTTAGAAAAATGCTATGAATTAACCTGTGGCAAATCCTGTGCCCACATCCTCTCCACTCCCTGACAAGGCTCATAAGGACAGAATCTCACAGACAGCTGACATTCAATGCAGACTCAGAGATCTCCGAGTCCCATGCCCTTGTGCAGTGCCTGCCACTGAGTTCCTACCCTTTCTCTCAGCTCTAACCCACTTCCTCTCTTGGAAAGCTTCTGCTGCTATATATGTTCAATCTTTTGTTTTGAGATTCAAGAACTGGTGTATCTGGCCCACTCAACTCCCATGCTAACTCTACTTGATATTGAATAAAAGGAAGGAGACTGTGTCTGATGTTTACAGCTGCCTGCCCTGGGCACTTGGTTACAGCTATGGTTTGGAGGTCTGCTTCTCCTATGTTCTTACTTTGACTACTAGCTCCTAGCAGGGATTAGGGATTGATTGGTAATAATACATGTGCTGTAAAATTATTAGGTCAGTTGAAATTGAGTTAAAATGGCATCCATACCTTTTCCTCAAAATCTCCTATCCTTGTCAAATTTCCATAGCCTTTGCCTGTCCTAGGGGGAAAGGGAAATTATTTTCTGAATGCATACTCTATGAAAGGAATAATCACTAAGAAACAATTGTCCCATCCTCAAAACTAGAAGTCAGTAGTAATTCAGGGAGATTGGCTGTTAGATGGTCAGGCAAGATAGCTGTTGAAGCTCTGTTATCATTCCTGATACGTTTCCCCAACCACTTCTCACAAGGATAGATGTTTGATTCTAGCGAACAGTCATGGTAACACACTCACATGAAGCATAGCTACTGTGGCAAGCTTCTATTGGACAAGATGTGGTAACCCAGAGTGACAGGGCCTAGAAGATGTCCTCAGCAGCATGTGTTTATTCATGTACAGTCCTTATTTCATCTAATGTTCATCTTTCTTGTTTAATGTTATGGTTTAGTCATAATGGTGAGTGTATTTCTGATTTGCATACATTTTTTGAATAGAAGAAATAAGATATGACTATTTTTTGATGGCTGCAGTTCAATGAGGAGGTTCGGGAAATCTATTAAATGAATGTGCTTAATGCTTAATGACATTAGCTTCCTTTCATGGGGACACACCCTTTTCTCAACCACAATGTTCTTTAGGGTAAACAAAAACTACAAAGAAAAAAATCATATCCCCCATTTCTCAGAATAGCTAAAAATGGAACTTTATTTTTTATTTTCTCCCAAGGTAATTTCAAATTTCTTTGTTAAGTTAAAAAAAGAAAAGTGAGTGTCTAGACTCCCCTTGATCAGAGAAAGATAGGTTTCATCATTGCATACAGCCTGTGTGTTCCCTACCACAGAACATTACATGGAATTAGGAGTGCCAGGAAGTTACTTAGATCTTTCTCCTCGCTTAATGTAGGCTGGTCTACATTACTACATTCCTGGTTCTGATGTCCTGTGTGATGCACAAATGCCCTTTGTTTTCTACCATAGTACAAGTCATGTTACATCATGTCCTGGTGTACAAAGGCAGCATGACATCCTGTAGGGGGAAAATCTGAATTGTAGATTGAGTTCTGTATTGTAAATTTCAGTTTTTAATCATGCCTTTATTAATACAGATAAAAGACTTCATTGAAAAGGGTTTTCCCAATAAAATGTTCTTACCATCAAACTTTTCAAAGAAGTTATCACTATCATTATTATTCTCTATTATTATATAGAAAATTGGTATATTATTCTATATTTAAAATGTAATGTGTTGATTCTTGTGGTCAGCCATTTCTGTTTAAATTGAGTTGAATTTGGTATATTTTATATAATCAAATTGTTTTACATTCTAAAACCACTTTTTAGGTTTTATCCTAAAAATTGATAGGCAAAATTGCATACATTAATGGTGTAGCAATATGTGTACAGAATGGCATACTCAAACAAGACTAATTAGCATATCCATTGCAATAAATGTATATTTATCTTTAGATAATTTTTTTATTCTTTGAAGATTCCATATTTTATACAATTAGAGTTTGATCATATCTATCCACCACCACCTCCCTCCAAGTTACTCTAGAAGCCCTCATCCTGTCTCTCTCTCACTTTCACATCCTCTTTTTCTTTTTGTAACTAATGTCCTATGAATCCAACTAGTATTGCCTATATGTATGGGTGTAGGGCCATCCAGTAAGGTGTGGGCAACATAGCAGTGAGCACATTCCCCAACAAAAATGATGCTCCTTCCCTCACAGCAACCAACTGCCAGTAAGTTCTCTCACAAATTTGGTGCTGGAATTTTGACTGGTTGGTCTTGTGCAGATAACACCAAGAGATACTATCCCTGACTTACCTCCTCTTCTGAGAATGTATGGGGTTCCTTCCTCCCAACCTCTCTTATACCTTCTGTTACATGTTTGACGATAGGGGAGCTAACTGGGGTCAAGTTATATCCGTATTTTTATTTGCAAATTTTGTATCCCTTCAACATTTGTGTGTAAGCCTTCCTTTTCAGAAAATCATTTATTCAGGTCCCTTTCCAGTTTTGTATTTTTGGTTGTGAGCCTAGCCTTTAATGACTGAGCCATCTTTCTGACCCAGCCTTTCCATTTTTCAAGTACAGATATTTCTTATAAGTGCCTTTCCCTCTCATAACTTTTGGCTTTAACACCTTATCTGATGATTTGCAAGTGCTTTCTTCTGTCTCTGGGATCTCTGGAGTGTCTCCTGTTTAGTGATTTCCTCTGCAGTGTGGAAACATTTTAGTGTATACCCTGGTTATCTGTTTGTGGTTTGGCTGCTTGTGGTTCTGGAAGCTATAACCAGGAAATGTTTCAGATAAGTAGTGTGCCAGTGATATGAAGCTTTTCTCTTCTACTGATTCAATAGGTTGAGTCATTATGCTAAAGTTTTCAGTCTATTTTAAATGGAGTTTTGTAAAAGCATTGCAATATGAAGGACTGTTTTAAGTCTCTATAATGCTGGTAACCAGTTTTCCTGGAGTTATTTATTGAAAAGACTGTTGGCATTTTGAGTTTATGGCATTGTTGTTGAAAGCCATAGGAAGTACCTAATTTATTTTTATGTTTTGTATTATGTCCATTATTCTTTGTGTCTGTTTTCATGTCAGTACCATGTTTTATTCAGTGAATTACTATAACTTTGTGGTATAATATGAAAGTCAATAGTTTGATACATCCAATTTTGTGTTCTTGTACTTAAGATGAACTTTGCTATGTAATGTGTTTCATGGTTCCATATAACTTATTTTTTTTCCCTCTATATCTCTGTAGGACATCTTAACAATGTTTTTCCAATCTATGAATACCTTTCCATTTACTTGTATGACCTAAATTTTCTTGCATTCATGTTTAAAATTTATTTATTTGTTTATTTGTTTATTTATTTATTTGTGTGTGTATGTACTTGAGTGTATGTGCATATATCAAGTGTAGGTAGCACATATCTTTGGAGGCCAGAAGAGTGCATAGACTATCTTGGAATCAGAGTTGTGGGCATTGTTACCAGTACCATGAGTATGTTGGGACTCAATTTGGACCTTCTGCAAAATAAATAAATAAATAAATAAATAAATAAATAAATAAATAAATAAATGTCCTTAAATGCTGAATCAAACCCTCATTCATGTTTTATATTGTTCAGCATCTTTATCAACATCTTTATCTGTTGTTCTTGGAATTATTTTTTATTGACAGTAGATTATTTTCTCATACAATATATCCTGATTATAGTTTCTCTTCTCTCTAGTCCCCTCAGTTCCTTCCCACTACCCCTTGCCTGGATCCACTCACTTTCTATCTCTCTTTAAAAAAGGATAGACTTCTTTGAGATAACTAAAATTGACAATATAAAATGTAATAAGATGAAGCAAAAAACTCTCATATCAAAGTTGGACATGACAATCCATCAGGAGGAAAAGATGTTGATTTTTATTTTATGTATAAAATCTTACAGTCAGTAAGCAAATAGTTTAACTATTACTATTTGGATGCATTTTATTTCTGCCTGATTGCTGTAGTTAGTGCTTACATGATTATGCCAAACAGAATCCTTGCCTTGGTTCCTCATATCAGAGGAAAAGGCCTCAAGTTTTTATCATTGAATAATAATTGTTTTTTTTTTTTAACCATGTATGGTCTAACTTGTGTTGAGGTAAAAATCTCTTCTTGTTTTATCTTCTTCATTTTTCTCTCATGTATTCTTTCTCTCTCTTTCTCTTAGTCTACTCATATGTTGGTTACTTCTTTTAACTTTAAAGATGACAACTCATCCTTATCTCTCCCTTTGGGACCTGGACTTTTGGTATGAACCCAGGGTCCCTTCAGTTCTTCTCTACCATACCGTTCAGTCTTTCCTTCCACCCCAGTTTCTTTCCTTTGTAACTTACTGCCAACTATAGAATCATTCTCTACTAGTGACTCATCTCACAGAGAACCAGAACTACTCTCTACCAGGGACATTACAGCAACCATCCTTGGTTAGTTTCCAAATTGGGACAACAGCAACTAAATAATAAAACATCC
Source organism: Mastomys natalensis (assembly GCA_021653895.1). Lineage (NCBI taxonomy): Eukaryota > Metazoa > Chordata > Mammalia > Rodentia > Muridae > Mastomys > Mastomys natalensis. The sequence goes on along the minus strand of JAJTUV010000444.1, from coordinate 1,190,089 downwards.
ACTCATCAAGGAGAATCTATGTATCTATATCAAGAAAGAACCCAAATATCATAACTCCAGATTCTTAGGCCCATGCATAAAAATATAAACATACCAAGACAATATGCCTCCTCTAGAAGGTCGTAATAAGTTGTGAGAAAAGAAATTTAACTCAAGTCCAATATAAGGACTTCAAAATAATAATTATAAATATGTTCAAGAATATTATAAGGACATGAAAAATACATTAATGAATATTGTGAAAACAAGCAGTTGGATGAAATAATGAAAATTATTCAAGACATTAAAGTATAATTTAACAGGAAAGTAGAATTACTAAATCAGAACCAAAATGTAATAAAGCTCAAAATGAAAAACTTGAGAAGTCAAACAAAAAGCTCAGAACTAATTATCAGTATTAGATTAAAAGACATGGAAAAGTGAGTTTCAGATCTTAAAGATAAGATGGAAGATATAAGTAGTTATCAAAGAAAATGTAAAATTTAATAATAAAAACATTAATTACAAAACATCCAGGAAACTTGGGACATTATGAAAAGACAAAGCTAATGAGTAATAGCTATAGAGGAAGAAGAAACCCATGTCATATTCACAGAAGTATTTTTTAAACAAACTTATAAAAGAAAATGTTCTCTGTTTAAAGAGAGGTAAAATAATTAAAAGCCATTAATAAAAGAAAATAGACAGGACCAGAAAGCAAATGACAGGACATATGACACATAACAACCAAATACTAAACATATAGAACAAAGAAAAAGTATTAAAAACTTTAAGCGTAAAAGAGCAAGTTACATATATATTATAATAACACCCAACTTTTCAGTCAGAACTCTGAAAGCCAGAAGAACCTGGGTAGATGTTCTGCAAGCTATGAGAGACCAGAGGTTCAAGCCCAGACTATGATACCCAGCAAAACTATAAACCACAATCAACAGATAAATAAAAAGCATTTCAAGGTAAAAACTAATTTAAATACCATTCCAGGTCTACAAAAGACACTAGAAGGAAAATTTCAAGTGTGTTACACCTAAAAAGACAGGAATAAATAATCTCAGGATATTTATGAAAAGAAGCCGTTGGATGCAGTGGATCAGACAACCATGAAATAACAGGAATTAATAAACATTATTCAGTAAGAATTTTATTTTATTATAAAAGATATATTCTATTTTTTTTAATGTTTGTGTGTATACTATCACTGTTGTCTTCAGACACACTAGAAGAAGGTATTGGATCCAATTATACATGCTTAAGACCCACCACGTGGTTGCTGGGACTTGAACTCAGCACTTCTGGAAGAACAGTCAGTGCTCTTAACCACCGAGCCATCTCTCCAGCACTATACTCTTATTTTTTATACTAAGAATAATGGTAAATCTTTATTTTCTTTGTTTTTTTTTTTCCCCTCTAAACCTACTGTGTTTCTGTTGTGTGTCTATGACTTCCATTTCTTGCATGCTTCTTGCAATATTTCTTGTGAGACATGCATGCCTATTGGCACATTTTTGTTTCAAAGAATGACTGTTCCTTATTTCTGTCTAAAGTAGGGATCAAGAATGTAGAATTCCTGTGGGTGGTACTTTTTCCCTCCCAAACACTAGCTATTACACTTGGTTTTTGTCTTTGGGTTTGTGTGACTTCCGAGAAGTCAGTTTCATACTTCTGTCTGTTTTATATGTCAGAATTTACTCTTCAGTTTCTATGAGGATTTTATCTTCTTCTACCTTTAATTTTGTAGTTTGAATATAATATTTCTAGGTAAAGATTTTTGCTACCACCTGGATCTGTTGTTTACTATCTGATGTTAAGTTTGGGAGATTATAATTGTTTTGATTACTTTCTTTCTTAATTGTTTTTGCATTTTTGTTACCTATATTATACGATAATATCTTTGTTTAAAGCAAGGTCTTACTCTGTGGGCCAGTATGGCCTTGAACTCATGGTAATTCTCTTGCCTCAGCTTTTTTTTTGTTTTCCTTACAGAATCTAAAAAAAAAAAATTAAATTTATTTATTATAGAGAAGGCCACGTATGAGTGGAGGTTAGAGACAACTTGTGGGATTTGGTTCTCTCTATCCACCGTGTGGGCCCTAGGGACTGAACTCATGCCTGGCTTGTCCGTGGGTGCTTCTACCCTTTGAGTCATCTCTTCATTACTTGTAGCTTTTCCATTTGTTTTTTAGTAAAACTTTTTCAGTCTTTTCTCTCCCCACTTCTCATGTTAGCTTTCAGCTCTTTGCAAACTAGAAAGTCTTCAGTTCTTTTCCTTCTACTCCTGGGCCTATCCAACAAACAACACCCTGTTTCTGTTACTGCTTTCAATTTCTAATAGTTGTAAAAGATTTCTCTCCACTTAGTTTGTCCATCTGCTGTTTCCGATGTCTGGTTTACACATGTGAACTTTTGTGTATAATCTTACAATCTTCAATTCACAGTCTGGTAATTCTATTGTCCTGTTTGTATAGCTATGTCCTTGTTCATTCTGTTCAACTTTCCCGCCCCCTTTCAATATGCTTTGCATTTTTAAACTGAAAGATGGATATGCTAAACTGGATATTTATAGTAAAATAGGACTTTAGTAATTTAGTGGTAAAGTGTCACTGTGGAGAAGGGTTCCATAGTCCTGTGATGAAAGAGACTTGGGCCATTTGTCTGCCTGGCTGTGAGTTTGTAGCACGATTTTTGTTTCTGGTTAGCTGAGGCAAGATAGTTAGCACAGGCTGAAGCTGGGCATTTCCTTTTCCCACCGGAAAAAGGAAAGAGATGTGGAAGGCTAGAGATGTGTGAGCTGATGGTTCTATCCCCTGGGTCGGCCAGGTTGTGATGAAAACTCTAGCACTTAGGAGGCTGGTTAATGAGTTTTTCTTGTAGGAGAAGTTTTCTGCTGATGAGGGCAGAGTTTCTGTAATTTTTGTGAGAAGCTGATGAAGGACCCTGAAGTGTGATACTTAAAGGCTACACTTCTCAAACTGGGCTGTCTTTGAAACCTAGATTTGAAGACTTTTCCACTAAGACTCCTGGAATTATAAATTAAAACATGATAAAAATGAATGGGGGTGTCTGATTCCAGTCATTGAGTGCCATTATTTTTGGAATAAAAATGACACTAAGACCCCATATTACTACTCCCACTACAGCAAGATAACCAGAAACAGTGATGGCCCACACCACTGGAGGCTACTTTTCTCTTTTGTGGTATTTAGACTACTGTCAAAGTTGGTTCAATGTGGAATTTCACAGGAGAGAAAAGGGTAGGTACCTTTTCCTTGCTATTTGGATGACTGAGTGATGACTTTCATCCTCAAGTGTAACATCCTCCATTTTTCATTTTCACCATACTTTTGGAGAATAGAATTACACATCTACTCAAGTTCTGTGAGAGTCAGTCATAGTTTGTTGGTATAATGGAGACTAATATTTTCCTGCTTGGAGCATAATATACACAAGAACATATGAAATGCTTCAACATAGATTAATTTCTTCTTTCCTCGGGATATTGCTTCAGCTTTTATGGCCATTATGTGGGCCTACAAATAAAGACTAAGGAGTTAACTCACAATAATTGATGGCTATAAAGCTTTTTGCTCACATGAGGATTTCCTAAAGAAATAAGACCTCTGTGATTGGCTCTGTAGGAGAAATGATCTACTTTCATCCCCTGACATCTGTTTTAAAAGATTCTTTAGTGTCTACATCTATTTTCTAGTCTTGATATCTTCACAGTGAAAATGAATCATCAAACTATCCTTCCTCCTCGCTTTTTATTTTGTAGTTAAGCCAGGCCTGTGTCTGTTGTCTCTATAATATGTCTAGAATATTCTGGGAGGAGAACATGCTGCTGCTTACATCAAATATAAGGGGGATGCATGTTATCATTTAGGAAATAGTAATTATTAACCTATGAGGGGATGCAGTTCATTCAGACAATTAGAGTTGGGTATAGAGAGTCTTTCGGCTTAAGACCTCCCTAGTTTTCCCAACCCACTGTTGTTCTTATGTTAAAGCACATTTGCTATAATTTGTTTCTGGTTTGAGTGGCTAAAGGCTCCTACACTTCCTACTCATATTTGTTACTATAATACAGTTTTGGAGAGTAGTTACTAGGCAGAGTATCCCTTGCCACCATATTATATTGTCAAATCTAACACACACACCACACCACACACACACACACACACACACACACACACACGTTTTGGCTATATTCTAAAATGCTTCATTCCTATTGACACCAAATGCATTGTAGATTCCTTGGTACAAATTTAGTTTAAGTTGAATATGGAACCCTTTGTCCTATGTAGTATATTCAAAATCATTGTACATAGTAGAAGTTTCCACGAACACAGGGAATAAAGTGATACTCTGAAGATTTCTAGTACCCTGTTAATGGGAACAGTGCTTCTGTAGAGTTTCCTTCCATTTTGGTGTGGGAAAGGCTTTTGAATAATTTGACAGATTTCCATGTTACCTCACTTAGTCTTCATGCTCAAAGAATTTTGAGGTCTTTGCTGATATTTCCTACTTTTCCTGGAACTTTGTAATGTCCATGGAATTTCCCCGACTAACTGTTGTGTTTCCAAGAAATAGATCCTCACTATTTTCCAAGAAAGTTGTTAATCACTGAAAAAAAAAAAAAACAAAACACAATTGTTTGGTAAATGGCAAGTGAAGAGCAGAATTATGACGAGGTCTTTCCCTTCCCCATCTGCTCAATCCATGACCCTTCATTGCTTGTGATTTTAGTTCATGTAGTCTGCCCTCCCATTCCCTAAGGAGTGGGTGGCATTTATTTCACTTTCTTTCTCAATTTGGACATTCTTTTATTGTTTTTGCAGATGGAACATGAGTAATGATTCACTTTGCCAGCCAATTCATCTAGATTATAACCCAGTAATCATCAGTGGGCAGTTGGGAGGCCAGGCACTCAGCTATGTGTCACTCAGAGCAAGCTCCAGAATGAGAACTTGAAGGAAATTACAATAAATAAATAAGGTTGGCACTTAAAACAAAACAAAACTATGACTTCTGCTTTTCTCCTAGAATTAGAGAAGGAAGGATGCTAAATATATCCAACATTTTAAGTGTGGCACCTTATTTGATAACCCAAGTTTCAGCAAAAGGAAACAGGTAAATTCAGGCAAAGGATAAAAACCTCTTGTTTCAAGCTCATTCATTGAAATGAGAAATAGTAAAGTTCAGGAATAGTTATATTTTATATTGCATTGTTCAATCATGAGCAGACTGCATAAGGATAATGAGATTGATGACTGTGTATCTAGAATGCTTAGTCTCCTGCTCTTGCTCATATCGATGCATGATTTCCTTGCAGTTTATAAAAGTTAATTGTATCAATGAGCAGCTGCATTCAAAGGGACAGTGTCTTGCACTGGAGGGGCTTTTTAAAGTCACTATACTAAGACTAGTGCCCAAAATCAAGTATAATGGATAGTCATTGGTGCGTTCTCCCCTTACGTCCTGTAATACATACAATATGCAGAAAAGTTAGGGTAAAAGCACCTGCCTATGACTCTACATCTTTTTTCATTTCATCACAACTGAGCAAATACAATGACCTCAACTGACAGAAGCGAAAGAGACTTAGGAACTCGCTCAGTAAACACTGAGAGAGGATACATATTAAGTCATAGGTGAGCAATTTATAGTCTTTAAATACCATTTATTAAAGTATTAATATTTACAAAATAATATTAAGTGATATTAAATATATATTAGAAACAATAGAGAAGAATTACGTGAAGACGCAACATGCTTCTGCTTAACCTTCCAGTGTTGTCAAGACAATGCCAACCTGAAAATGTCAACTATTTCTACACCAGTTTGCACCTTCCTGTGCTATGTGAGGGATAGACATGAAGGCCCTGGCCAGTTCCAGCTAGGAGGGCTTTTCTACATGAATGTGCATGATATATTTCTTAGCCAGTATTTTATACACTTGGTAAGTTGTTCTAAAGCTAAAGCACACACATTTTACATTCATGCTCATGCAGCATGCTGTGTCCTCTTGCCTATCTGTACTCTTCCGCTTTGTAATCTCTTCTTTCCTTGTGTGGCTTTTGTTTTTGTCTTAATTTCCTTGTATTATCTTTTAATTGTTTGAAAAATTCCTCATTTTTATATTTTTATGAATAGAATCATACTAGGACTCTTTTCAGTGTCCTTTTTTTTCATACTTTTTGACATTTTTATTGAATACATTTATAGGTTATTACTTTTGTATGTTTGTAATATGTGATTATTTATTCATTCTGTATAATTTAGCCTAATTTCACACAATTTTCTAAGAAGAAGAATGCCAGATTCTTTTGTTAAGCAAGTAGTTGTTAGCTACCTTGGTCCTTGCCACTTTGAAAACCATTGTCCATTTGTCCAGTTAACTTTTATAAAATGCAAGGAAACTTCTGGGTGGTTGTGGCTCATGCATTTAATCCCAGTACTTCGGAGGCAGGCAGGTCTCTGAATTTAAGATCAGCTAGCCAAGGCTTTATAGAAAAACACTGTCTCAAAAAACCTAATAATAAACAAACAAAAAAATAGAGTGCAAGAAAATTATGCATTAATGTTAACAAGACCAAGAGACTATGCGTATTCTAGATACCAGTCACCAATCTCATTATCCTTGTGCACTCTTCCCATAGTCAATCAGTGCAATGTAAAGTATAGTAAGGAAAGACAGCAGGTTAGTGACAACCAGTGCCAGCTCATGCTTTATTTGCCTAGCTGGGACTCTGCTGATTTAGAATGGATTTGGCTGACATCTCTGTTTTGTCTTAAAAGTCTGGACAACTCTGGCCCCTCGTATTGTCTTTCTTTAACCAGTGAGCTCTTTAGCTTTGTTCTTGTGCAGGTGTGGACAGGAGAAATGTGCATGCTCTCCTAAACCTAATGTTGGGACACTGTTGTTTCTGCTTTTATCCACTGCCCATGTCATCATCAGCATACGGAGGCATAGCTTTTATACCTCCCTTGATGGGGAGAGATATAAAGTTGTGTGACTAAGGGTATAGATAGAAAGGACACCTGGAAGCCATCATGTCCAAAGTTATGAATTTACCAGAAGCATTCTCATGGGCCATGTTACTGTGGAGCATTTTTAAATTGTGGCACTATATGACATGCTTGTTTTCCTTTCAATTTTTTTTTACCTCATAATACCAGGTTCTCAAGCTGAATTTTAATGTCTTCCTTACTGTTTTATTCTCCTTTTCAGTGCATATATTAATTTCTTAAGTTTCAAAAAGTCCTTACAGTAGGCTAGTAAAACCAGAAAGTTCCTGTATTTCATTTCTGGGGCCTGACAGTCTAACCACTTGGTGCTGGTACAGGCCTGCTCTCCCAGATGACAGCAGGCTGGAAGCCTTGCTTGTCTCTACTAGCTTCAGCCTTTGCCAGCCGTCTCACCTTTTCTGGCACCTGAAAACGGCACCTCTGTCATCCAGTGTGTCTATTTCTCCTTTGCAGGTTTGTTTTTGGTCTAAAAATTGCCATTTTAAAAGGACACAGTGATTGGGCCAGTCTAATGACTTCATTTTAACTTGATTGCTTTTGTGTAATCATTGGTTCCAAGAAATGTCCTAGGGTTTTTAGGGTACGAGAGCGAGACTTTCCAAACAGAGCAGATATAGCTCAGCACATAGTGGACCACTGATTTGTTCAAAGGATTTCTAGGAACTGATGTTCTGTCTCATCAGTTTACTGATGCCATATAAAACCACTCAAATTCAATGGTCTAAAGGTTGTAGTTGTGCCTCTCTCTGCAAATGGGAAGGTTATCCTAGCGACATGCTTTTCTAGAGATAATGTGATGTAATAGAGACTGCTAGCGACAAAAGAAAGCAGGTGCAAACCTGACATAGACTCTTAAGTGTTAGGCTTTGAACATGTAAGTATTGGTGTTCAGTTTTTTATTCTTTTGGACAGTAAAATCTTTGGCCAAACCCAAAGCTCAGTAAAAGAATTTCTCCTGGGTCCCTGTAGATGTCCGTATGTCATATTAACACCAAAGGCTATGTCCCTGGTTTGGCTGCTTCCTGGGACCATATGTCTATCTAAAAGTGGCCTAGAGACAGGCCCTGCACTCCATTTGGGCAGCACAGTAGAGCTGACTCTGGTGGTGTGGACATGCGGCTGAGGAGAGGGGAGCAGGAGAGATGGCCCTGCCCCATGCTGGCTGCAGTGTTGAGTGAGATATCTGGGTCAGTGTTAGAAAGTTTGTCCTGGTGACGCAGGCATAGGAAAGCTTGTGGACTAACCGACTCAGTTATCACCCAGGCCCAGATCCAGTGGTGTGAGTTGACTCACGGGACCTGATTCCCATCTGTGAACTGTGGGAGCCTATGAAGGGCCAGTCTTCTTGATCCAAAGCTGCAGAATCTCCGTGACACAGGGCAACAACAGGATATCTGAGAGGAGCCCCAGTGAGGACCCAGTATTGATAGCATAGAAGAAGCCAGAGGTCTTGAACCACAGCAATGACTCATTGCCATGAACACTTCAAGTGAAGATGTGGGACAAAAGGGTGTACTGTGGGACACACTGTGACACACTACAGCTTCCATGATGAGATTTTTTTGTTTTGGTCTTTTTTGTTTGTTGTTTGTTTTGTTTTGTTCTATTACTTATTTATTTTTTTATTTTCTTTAAGAGGGTGCAAGTTGCAAAGGCAGAGGGTGGGCACAAAAGGTTGGGACACATAATGTGAAATCAGCAAAGAATCAATAAAAAAACCTCACCTCTACTTAGTAGAATTATAGTTACCTAGCAAAGCCATTAATATGAATAGGTGGGAAATGAAAAGCTTGGATAATAGTCCTATTATCTACAACAGTCATATATATATAATCACCTGGGTTTTTATGGAATATATTGGAGACATCTATGAGAGGCTTTTGTCTACACATAATAGGATAATGCGTACAGATTTGAATTTATTAGAGAGGCAGAAGTGTTTCCCAAGTAGTAATGTCAGTAACAATGTGATCCTTATATTTTCTATTCCAGTGTAAATAAAAAGCTTTCCAGTATTAGTTTCTTTTTCTTTCAGTTTTGATCATTACTTTAGATTTAGATATAAATAGGAAATTTGTGATTTTCTTTTGGATTGTTTGTTTATTATTTAGACAGGGTTTCACTGTGTAGCTTTGTCTGGCCTGTAACTTACTCTATAGACCAGTATGGGCTCAAACTCATGGACACTCACTTGTTTCTGCTACCTAGTACTGAGACTATAAAGACATTTTTTCTCTATACTCATTCAAAACAACTGTATGTATTAGTATGTATGTATGTAGTAGTATGTATGTATTAAGTAGTTGTATCTGCATGTGTGTGGGCACATACATACCATGGGCATCTGTGTGGTGATCAGGAGACAGTGTGTGCTAGTCAGTTTTCTTCAGTGGGTCCTACGGAGCAAACTCAGGTAATCAGGTTTGTATGGCAAGTGACCTTACTTGCTGAGTGTCCCTGCCTTCTGTCATATTTTTATATGATTTATCCTTTACTGACTTATTAGAATCTTTTTTATATTCTGAACAAATTGTTGTTTTTCATTAGTGGTACAAATACCTTCCCTCCTTTGGCTTTTTAAATTTGTGGATTTTTGAGAGTCTTTGTATTTTGAGACATTCTATTTTGAAGGCACAAAAATATTCTACATATTTTTCCAAACTTTCATCTTTTATTTGAGTACAGAAAAGAGTTGTAGAGTGATAATCAATTTAATGAGCACAATTTTAAAACAATTCCTTATTGATTTTCCACTTATTTGTAAACCCAACTGTCAGGTGTTTACATCTACATGCATCCTTTTCTGCTATTAAGTTCCCTGGCATTTTTTTTGGAAGCTATCTTAGTTGTTATAACATGATACTATTACAGCAATAGGGGAAAGAATATGATGTTTATTGTAATTTATAATTTATTGACAATAAAATATTTAGGAAGTTATATTGACTGATTTTTCTTGTTTAATAGTATAATGGAATTTTAGGACCTTATTTTTAATATAAATATTATGGTTAGATTTTATAATTTTTAAGAATACATTAGCTTATTTTTTATTTGCAATTTATCTGATGGTTATTTGAAGGTGTACTGTTATAATTCTTATATAGCATCTATGCCAAATATTCAAATCTTACTCAATGAAAAATACATTTTCATACAGTTATTCTGTACTTATGTAATTTGTTGAAATTAAATATTGAACTCAAAAGGACACTGTCAGGATAAAACAATTCCCTTTTTACTAATAAACATTCTTTTTTTTTCCTTTTCTTTTTTTTTTATTGGAGATTTTATTTACATTTCAGATGTAATCCCCTTTCCCTCCTCCTAGGAACCCCCTATCACATCCCCCCTCCTCCTGCTTCTATGAGGATATGCCCCACCCACCCTCCCACTCCCACCTCCCCACCCACGATTTCCCCTACACTGGGGCATCCAGCCTTCACTGGACCAAGGACTTCCTCACCCACCTATGCCTGACACTGTCATTCTCCCCTACATATACAGCTGGAGCCATGGGTCACTCCCTATGTGCTCCCAGGCTGGTGGTTTAGACCCTGGGAGCTCTGGTTGGTTGGTATTGTTGCTCTCCTCATGGGGCCACAAACCCTTTCAGCTCCTTCAGTCTTCTCTCTAACTCCTCCATTGGAAACCCCATGATCAGTTCAATGGTTAGCTGTGAGCATCCATCTCTGTATATGTCAGACTCTGGCAGACCTCTAAGGAGAGAGCTATATCAGGCTCCTGTCAGCATGCACTTACTGGCATCCACATCAGTTCTCTCTTTGGTGACTGCACAAGGGATGAATACCCAGGTGGAACAGTCTCTGGAGGGCCCCTCCTTCAGTTTCTGTCCGACCTTTGTCTCCATATTTACTCCCATGAGTGTTTTGTTACTTCTTCTAAGAAGGACCAGAAGCACTCACACTTTGGTCTTCCTTCTTCATGAGCTTCATGTGGTCTGTGAGTTGTATCTTGGATACTGCGACTTTTGGGCTAATAATCCAATTATTAGTGAGTGCATACCAATGTGTGTTTTTTGGTGATTGGATCACCTCACTCAGGATGATATTTTCTAGTTCCATCCATTTACCTAAGAATTTCTCGAATTCATTGTTTTTAATAGCTGAGTAATATTCCATTGTGTAAATGTACCACATTTTCTGTATCCATTCCTCTGTTGAAGGACATCTGGGTTCTTTCCAGCTTTGGCTATTATAAATAAGGCTGCTAAGAACATAGTGGAGCATGTGTCCTTGTTATATGTTGGAGCATCTTCTGGATATATACCCAAGAGTGGTATAGCTGGGTCCTCAGGTAATGCTATGTCCAATTTTCTGAGGAACCATCAGACTGATTTCTAGAGTGGTTGTACCAGCTTGCAATCCCACCAACAATGGAGGAGTGTTCCTCTTTTTCCACATCCTCACCAGCATTTGCTATCACCTGAGTTTTTGATCTTGGCCATTCTGACTGGTGTGAGGTGGAATCTCAGGGTTGTTTTGATTTGCATTTCCCTGAGATGACTAAGGATGTTGAACATTTCTTTAGGTGCTTCTCAGCCATTTGAGTTTCCTCAGTTGAGAATTCTTTGTTTAGCTCTGTACCCCATTTTTAATAGGGTTATTTGGTTGTCTGGAGTCTAATTTCTTGAGTTCTTTGTGTATATTGGATATTAGCCCTCTGTCAGATGTGGGATTGGGAAAGTTCTTTTCCCAATCTGTTGGTTGCTGTTTTGTCCTATTGACAGTGTCTTTTGCCTTACAGAAGCTTTGCAATTTTATGAGGTGCCATTTGTCAATTCTTGATCTTAGAGCATAAGCCATTAGTGTTCTGCTCAGGAACATTTCCCCTGTGCCCATGTATTCGAGGGTCTTCCCCACCTTCTCTTCTATTAGTTTCAGTGTATCTGGTTTTTTGTGAAGGTCCTTTATCCACTGGATTTGAGCTTTGTACAAGGAGATAAGAATGGATCAATTTGCATTCTTCTACATGCTGACCTCCAGTTGAACCAGCACCATTTGTTGAAAATGCTGTCCTTTTTCCACTGGACAGTTTTAGCTCCTTTGTCAAAGATCAAGTGACCCTAGGTGTGGGGGTTCATTTGAGGGTCTTCAATTCTATTCTATTGATCTTCCTGCCTGTCTCTTACCACAACCATGCAGTTTTTGTCACTATTGCTTGTATTACAGCTTGAAGTCAGGGATGGTGATTAACTCAGAAGTTCTTTTATTGTTGAGAATAGTTCTTGCTATCCTGGGTTTTTTGTCATTCCAAATGAATTTACAAGTTGCTCTTTTTATCTCTATGAAGAATTGATTTGGAATTTTGATGGTGATTGCATTGAATCTGTGGATTGCTTTCAGCAAGATGGCCATTTTTACTATATTAATCCTGCCAATCTATGAGCATGGGAATCTTTCTGTCTTCTGAGATCTTCTTTGATTTCTTTCTTCAGAGACTTGAAGTTCTTGTCATAGATACTTTCGCTTTCTTGGTTAGATTCACACCAAGGTATTTTATATTATTTGTGACTATTGTGAAGGGTGTCATTTCCTAATTTCTTTCTCAGCCTGTTTATCCTTCAAGTAGAGGAAGGCTAATGATTTGTTTGAGTTGTTTTTATATCCTGCTACTTTGCTGAAGTTGTTTATTAGGTTTAGTTCTCTGGTGGAAGTTTTGGAGTCACTTATGTATACTATCATATCATCTGCAAATAGTGAAATTTTTACTTCTTCCTTTCCTATTTGTATCGCTTTGATTTCCTTTTGTTGTCTAATTGCTCTGGCTAGGACTTCCAGTACTATATTGAATAGGTAGGGAGAGAGTGGGCAGCCTTGTCTAGTCCGTGGTTTTAGTGGGATTGCTTCATGTTTCTCTCCATTTAGTTTGATATTGGCTACTGGCTTGCTGTGTATTGCTTTTTCTATGTTCAGGTATTGGCCTTGAATTCCTGATATTTCCAATACTTTTACCATGAAAGATGTTGAATTTTGTCAAATGCTTTCTCAGCACTAGTGATATGATCATGTAGTTTATTCCTTTGCGTTTGTTTATATAGTGGATTATGTTGATGAATTTCTGAATATTGAACCATCCCTGCATTCCTGGGATAAAGCCTACTTGATCATGATGGATGATTGTTTTGGACTGTTCTTGGAACTAATAAACATTCTTAAGAAAAAAAATACATTTATAACAAATTTTATAGCTTTTTCTTTGGTAGTCTTAAAATTCTTTTGTTCAGTTTACTACTAAGTAGTTTTTTTATTGTTATTATTATAAATGATGATATTTTACATTTCTGATTTGCTGGGACATACTTTACAGGAAAGTCAATGTTGCTTGGTAAATATTCACAAAACATACAGTCCTCAACACTTCACCACAAACTATCTAACTTATGTTTGTTGCCTGGGAAATAGCCTCATGCTCCGCCCCCATGCTCCTCATGCCCCTTCTACCGCCTGTCCCCCATGAGCCCTCCATGCTCCCTATGCCCCCCATGGCCCATGTCCCTCATGCTCCCCCTCATGACCCTTGTGCTCCCCATGGTCACCCCCCCTCCGTGCTCCTTGTGCCCTTTTGTGTTTGATTCCCTTTCACTACCCTTCAAGATCCTGGATACCACTGGGCATGGTGGTGTATGCCTTTAATACCAGCACTTGTGAGGCAGGGGCAAGTGAATCTTGTTGAGTATGTGGGTAGTTTGGTCTGCATAGTGAATTCCAGGACAGTTAGGGCTACATAGAGAGACATTGTCTAAATAAATAAATAAATAAATGCCATATTAATAAAATCATGGATTTATAATCTGTCTTGCTTTCTGTAGAAAACAATGATATTGAAATTCATTCATGTTCTTCTGTTTTATTGTTGAGAAGATGTGTTTTGTTAGTGTTCAGTCTGATTTCTTAGTATTTTGGCAAATCTAATTGTTCTTCTGTTATGGTATCTGTCTTGTGTGAAGAACATAGACCTTACAGAATAAGGAAAAGGTGTTTGTTAAGAAGAGGAGCCAGACCAAAGAGCATACATATATGTAGCAGATGTGTAGCTTGGTCTTCATGTAGATCCCAAACAGCTGAAGCAGGTGCTATCCCCAACGCTATTGCCTGCCTGTGGGATATGTTCTTTTAGTTGGGCTGCCTTGTCTGCCTAGTACTGCAAAGACTTGATTTGCCAGGGTTGGGGGACACCCAGTGGGAACCCACCTTCTCACATGAGAAAGGGAGGAGGATAGAGGGAGGATTGTGGGAAGAGTGTCTAGGAAGAAGGCAGTAAGCAGAATGTAAAGTGAAAAAATTTAAAAAAGAAAGAAGAATAGTTTGGCCAATGCTGGGTTTCACAGGTCACATTTGAGTGAAGAGTTGAAGCTGAGGGCCTTAGACTACAGTGAGAAAGTCACAGGATAGTTCCAAATGTACCATGTGAGAGGAAAGCTAGAGATCAGGGAGAAGTAGTTGCAAGGGGCTCCTGGTCAAGCTGTGTAGAAAGGAGAAAACCATTCTAAAACTATAGGTTTGTTTGGTAACGGACTTAGGATAAAGTCTATTGGGGGCTAATGCAGATTGTTGTAGTTCTAATTGCACTAAGCTTAAATTTGGTATGATTTTTGATGTATCAGTTGAATGGATGAAAGATGTCTGACAGGGTCCTGGGTATCTCTGTCTCTTGCGTGTGTGGCATGTTGCCGCAGTGACAGCAAGCTCCTCATTGTATATGTGCTTGTGTGCTTCCCACCCCGTCCCTTCCTTTCTCAGCCTCCTTCATCCTTCTCAGCATATTGCCTGCAAAATCGCCAGGAATATTTATTTTATTATTGAGCAGACCTTCTCTAACATCTCCAATCATTCTTGTTCATATTCTCACATAAGCATTGGGAGATAAGTTTCCAGCTGTCTGTGAGTAGGTCATTTCAACTCTGTTGATCACTAGCCTCTCCAGTAGACTGACTTTGTCACATCATCTACCTCTGAATGGTGATGCTGATCCTCCTGCTACAGAAAGGAATTCTAGGTCTTGGGCTGCTTTCGGCTCTTTACTCTTCCTTGAAGAGCTTATGGCAAAACCCTGACAATTCTTAGAAGGATTGAAATCTTTCTTATCTTTGTGGTTGGATTATGATGCAGGTTTTGTTTTCCTTCAGTTCTTTATACACAGCAGATAATTCCATGCCACGTCAGAAATGACTTGCAGTTTAGTCCACTATTTTATTTTCTGCTTTTATTGTCTAATGTTTGAGTAGTTTACCCGAGAAGATAAATAAGAGTCAAACATTCCAGTGACATTTTTACTTTTTTATAGATTTTCACAATATATGATTATGAAAGTCAACAGTAAGGACTAAAAGTGCAACGTTAGTATTGCCAGTAAAGTTGTTTCCCATACTACTACTTTGTCCTACTTATCTGTATCCACACATTAAAAATGTAAAAAAAATCTCTCCATTGTTGAATTAACAGCTCTGGATGGGATTAACATTCACAATGTACATTGGCTGTGCAGGCTTGACAAAGTTTGGAATGATCTGAAAAGTTTGTTTTTTTATGATAGATATTTGAAGGCCTTTGCAAATGCATTCTGTGTAAACCCATTTAAAAATTCCTAGCCAAAAAGAAATCCTGTGCTTATTTATGCCCATCATTTATGCTTTTATTTCTTATAGAACTGGGGCTGTTTCTGTATCAGCCTCATATGGACACAGTCTGAGATTGTTTACTCAGAAGATGATCTGATATAATGTAAGAACAAAGCTTCTTGGATAACTGTCTCATGCAACTTGAAGGAACATTGCATAATTCAAGTAATGTTAATGTATGCAAAATGCTTCGGGTTTGATTTTGAGATGATAAATTGAATGCAGGTGTTCATTGTTTACCTAATTGTAAACTGGTCTATTTTGTTAATACTTGAATATTGTTAGCATGCTTCTCCAAGGATAGAGTGAGAAACCTGTGCATGCACGCCTTTGATTTAGCTTTCCTTTAATGTATATATTGTTCCCTGTTGGGCAATCTTCCCTGGCTGCCGCACTGCAATACTAATTTGAATGTTGTCATGGATGGAAGGATAGAAACATTTATAATCAGATTATTTGTAGTCATGAACCATTACATTATTTCCGTAAAACAATAGTTTCTAACCTTTTGGGGGTATAAAACCTCTGAAAATTAAGGAATTCTTCCTTTCCCAGAAAAATAATTATATTATGCATTAATACATTTTTCCAAAGTCCTGATCCATTTTAGTCAAGTTCTTTATTTTATGTTAAAAAACCTGCTACAATTGCATGGCATTTTTAGGAATACAAGTGGAAGCCATCTTTATAGATGACAGTTTGGAGTATGTATGCAATTAATGTGCATTCACTTTCTGTTTATAGGGACTGATAGCCAGCTGGACACTTATCTAATTTTGCTCACTACTTAAACATCATTCAAGAGAACATAGATTCTAAAGACGACTTGCCATAAGTCCTTAGGATCAAGAATAAGAAGAGTGTCATTAACAAAAGAAAGTTAGCTAAAAAGCTGGTGAATTAGTAACAGGTTCTCCGTGAAAGGACAAAATTCCCATCCAATGGCAGTAAGCGAAGAACTCTTTCAGTTTAAGCGCTGAGGACAGAAAGAAAAGTACATGTTTATTAAAAGAAGTTTGTAAAGAAGTCAGCTCTGGGAAGAGTGTGATGAGCAGGACTTGGCTGCAGTGGAGGGCTGAGCTACACTCCGAATGGTGACAGGCAGAAAGAACCTCTGCAAACTGACGACTGAGTAAGCAAGGCCTGCTCCCTGTCCCAGCAGCCAGCCTCTTAGTGGCTTCTCATTCTGTCTTTGGAATGGTTTTGTTTGGGCAGTCTGTCCAGTTTAAGAGGAAAGTCTTGAATTTACTCATCCCAGATGTCTTCACACACATCTCTACACAATCCCTCCATAGGGAGTTCTTGGAGGATTTGTTTTGGGAACATGGATCAATTTAGAAAGATTTCCAGGCATATACAGGCTGTTGTGAATGATAGAGAGATCTTGAATGTCCCTAAGATGGCACATAGCATTCTGAGAATTATACCTATGGAATTGTCAGAAAGCACAATGGTCTCTGTTGAAATGACTGGAAGATCCCAAGGGTGACTTTCTCATGAGTCTTAGCATATCTTGAAAATAGATGTGGGTAAGTAGACAAGTGTGCAGTGTTAAAAGAGTTATATGTATATAGAAAGTTAACCGCATAAAACAAAAGACAAGCCTTAATTACAGGGGTAACAAACTTATTTAGGAAAGTGCTTTTAGCATTATGTGTTTTATTTGTGAGAAAAGTTTGCATAGTTGATGATGTAAATGCTCAGTATTGGTAATATCAATGAATTGGTAATTGAAATGATGGAAAGTGGAAAGCGTGGATATATATTGTGGTGGGAAAAAGACATAACAGTTTCTTTCCAAAAGATAGTAAATAAAACAAAAAGACTAAGGGCCACATCACAGGTATATTAATTACAAACAGTTCCTGACTTTTGTACCATTGCCATGAACTCTGGGCAAAGTGTCTCATTCTCAATTTTGTGTTTGTCTGTCTGATTTGCATTGGGCAAAGGGATCTTGCTGGATGTAATAGGTGGAGGCTGACAACTTGCCAGCACTCTCAGGTTTGTCGCTTGTACTGCCATTACCATAGTAATAAGAAGGTCTACACTTACTGTTCCTCCAGTCTAAGTCACTGGAGTGAACAGATGAGTCAGCCCCCATAGCTCTACAGCTAGAAGGATGGTATCTCTGCCACCCTACAACTGTGTGATGAGTAAGTTTATTTTAAGTGATCACAGATTTCCTGCATATTTGCTAGTGGGCAAAGGTGGACTGTTACACATTAACGTTTAAAGCCAGTGACGATTGTCTGCTTGGAAGAATGGGAGACAAAGTAAGGTATAGGGAAATGGGTGGATTGTTATTGCATCAAACATTGCAGAGATTTTTTTTTTTTTTAACAGTCTCACAATATACCCCTGGCTGGCAAAAAGATCTGCTTACCTCTTCCTTCTTAGTGCTGTGATTAAAGATATGTACCATCATGCCTGGAAGATTTTTGGCTCTTAATAATATGTGTATATACACATGATAAATGTATAGATTACCAAGAAGAAAACGCTGATGGCAACATGGTTAATTTGTGGACTGAGTTTATAAAGAACAGCAAACATTTGGATAATAGAGCAAGGAATCTGGACTCCTAGTAATAAATCTCTTCAGACATTTAACCATGGTCTACTAGTTGATGAGGACAGTCTAAGAAAATGAGATTTTTCTAATAAAAAGCAAGTGGAGTTTTCACAGGTCTTTAAGCCTCAGTGAGGTAAACAGGAGGTCTTAGTGTGGGGTTGGGGAAGTAAGAGGGATAATTAGAGGTTCAAGATGGAGATTGCTATTAGAAGTGAACATTGCAAAGGAGCTATAGGTATAAGTGAAGTTTGCAACTTTATGACAGAAATTAGTTGTTTGTATGAAGACAAGTGAGTTCCCATAGGCTAGGACAGCCATTACCAAAGTGCCAGCAAGCTAGTAGTGTGGTGGGATGGGGAAAGGGGATTCTTGGACATTAGTGGTGAGAACATGACCCAAAACACCCATTACTGCAAACAATCTGAAGGTTCCTCAGAATCTGTCCTAGCTCTGGCAGATTGGAGAACATAACTTCCCTTTGGTTCTTCATTTGTCTTTCCTTTGTTCAAATATGTGTCTTGTATCTTGTCATTTTTCAGGTTTTAGTAAAAAGAGTCTGTTTATCAGTATTTGGAAAAACAGAATTTCAGATTTTTCATTGATTACAGAATTCGAAACTCACTTTAAAAGAAATGTTTGTATTATAAAATGTCTTCAAACCCCATTACTATTATAATGTTAATCTATCTGATGATAAGTCCAGACTTGTATGACCTGTCTTTGCTATTTTGTACGTTCTTCTTCTTTTCTCACCCTTTATCCTCCCCGTTTTACCCCCTAACACTAGATAGGGGAGAAAGGACAGAAAGGAGAGGGGGAGAAGATGGGGAGGGTGAGGGATAGAAGGAGGAAGAGAAAGAGGGAGAGGGAGAGGGAGACAGGAAGAGAGAGAGAGAGAGAGAGAGAGAGAGAGAGAGAGAGAGAGAGAGAGAGAGAAAATATCCCTGAATCTAATTCTTTTCTTTCTTTGACCATGACTACTAACAAAGTGCCACCGAATTTCCTAATCGACCAACAACTACCCACCCCACCTATCAGAACTCTAGCATTTATATATACTCTAAAAATTTCCCAGCATCCCAAACATTACACAATTGCCGGAACTATTTGTAGGTGGCAAAACCATGCCTCTGCTAGAGCCCAAGGCAAATCATAGTCAGCAGCTGTGGATAGTCCGAAGCAGCCCCATATTCCCACACTTGGGATTAAAACAAAAGCACATTCTTATAATATTTCTGTGTTTTTAAAGAAACCAAAACTCCAAAATTGTCACTACAGACTTGTCTCTAAGCAAGCCTGGCCTGTGTTTCCTGAATAAATTTCACATATATTTGCGTCACACTTTTCTGTGTTCCACAAACTTAGCTATGGCCTAGCCAGGAGCATAGCATAGTATCTGTGTATTCATATCACTACTGGAGGCAGGAAGGAACCCATCCTATGGCTTTTCTCATTATGCATTTGTGAGCACCTGCAAGGCTAGCTGAAGGGCATTCATGGTATTGTGTGATGAGTCAGGGAGAAATCAAGGCTGTATTACTGGGCTTTAATTAGAGGGTGGCTCTTCCCTGTATAGACATCTCCTGTACTAGGCAATACTGTAAAGACGTTGAAAGTACAAAGCAGAAGTCTACCAAAATCCATCCTAATTATCAAATCTCACTCTTGATGGTGCTGCATTACACATTCCTAGAAAATCTTCCACAGAGTGTATAAAAATAGATGTGAGCTGTGACTCTTCAGGTGAGATACAGACTCTGCATATTCGGTTATACTCTCTTCATTTCCGAAGCTACTACAGTTAGGACAGAAGATTAAAATACCATTGGAAGTTCTGCTGAATGCTGTATTATTTATTATGCCTCCTTGCTGTTCCCCTTACATGGTGACTCAGTGGGTAAAGCACTCATCATACACACATAAGAACCTGAGTTCAGATATGTAGCATCCACCTCTACAACCCTAATCCTAAGCATCCTCACACATAGGTACACACACACACACACACACACACACACACACACACACACAAACTTGTAAAATAAGAGGGTCTTGTTCCTCTTACTTTTAAAAGACTTCATTTTTATTACATAGTATTCTCACCCTCCAGTTATTCCTTAAGCTGGAGACCAGAGACATTGCCTCTGATAGGTGTTTCCTGATAACCTCATAAACTCGGATCATTTTCCCCAGTGTGTTTCCTGCAGACACACCTGCTTCCAGCACAGGAGGCAGCATTCTGTTGCCAGTTTCTGAAGTCAGGCTCCCCTCTAGGCTGGAGCTCCTCTGAGGACATGATTCATGTGTTATTTACCTTTATGTAGCTGGTACATAATTCAGAGCTTCAGCCGAATTATCTTATTGCTTAGCGATTTTGATGGTTCCACTTACAAATACAGTTTTTATGTTTTACTGAATATGACAAGTTTATGTTTTTCTATACAATGAAAAATGGGACCATCTTTGTGTTCATAAAAATATAAATGTTTTAAGAATGATATATTGATACTCTAAATATTAAAATGAATAATAGCTATGATGTTTTCATGTCTTGTTATAAATAGAAGAGGATCTGGATCTTACAGATGTGTTCGTTGAATGAAGAATCTGGATGTAGTAATTCCTCAGCCCTACTTTCAAGTATGAACAACAGAAATAAACATTGTCCTGATCAGGCTCCTGAGACACCCAAGGGAGCCCAGATCTCTGGGGATGTTATAACTTTCCTATTAGCTTGTTGTTTTATTTCATTTTTAGGGTACGGGAAGGATTATTCTACAATGCAATCAGAGATAATTAACCAGTTTGCTCATTCTCAGACTGATTCCTTTATATTTTACTTGTTTGTAAAATAAAAGGCTCTTTGTTTGGCTTTATTTTTCACCAATTGTATTACAGTTTGTTAATTCTTCTATGTCTGTTTCTTTTTTCCTTTGTCAACAGTGTAGTGATTTTGACTTGGAATTTGGAACAGAGTGCTTGCAGTTGGCCCTAAAATACTGTCACAGGAAAGCAAAACTTGTAGAAGGGTCCCCTGACCTCTGGAAGGTAAGAGAGATTCATCATGTGGGGGTTCTTCTGCTGCCTGCGGGTGTGTGCACTGTCCTGACAGTGTAAGAGAAAGGACCCTGAAAGGCAGAGAGTCTCTCTGGGGCTTCTGAGCAACAGCAGGTGAGGATGTTTCTGGGTCTTGGCTTCAAGTAAATTTGCATTGGATTCCTAGGAAAAAGAATATGTTTTCTGTGTTCTCAACTGACAACATGGAAATGAAGTTCAAAAATACCCATTGTAAGCAAGAGTGCAGAGAATTCATCAAAATGACCAATCATGGAAGGGAAGGCTTTTATTATAGAGAAAGACAATAGCCAGAGGCCTTCGGGGTAGTTCACACAGCCATGCTACCTTTCTGGGGCAGATAGGTGAGGGAAAGACTGGTCATGGTCTGGGATATGTCTCTAGGAGTAGAAAAGAGTGGAAATTGAGGAAAGCTTCTTGAGTTATAAGAAAAACCCTTAGCTGCAAAGTAGGGGAGTGACTCTGCAGGCCTGATATGCACTATAGGTACTTGCCAATAGGAAAGTGGCTATTCCTGGCACCTAGAAACCTGAGGAGTGCCGAGAGTGAGCAGTAGCAGTCCTTCTGTAGCTCAGCTAGAACTAAGCAAAAAACTGTCATTTTAGGATTCACATTGGACTTGACATCTCTGTCTAATAAATATTCTGTATCTTTTAGCTAATAGGCTTTTAGTTCAAGTATTGGGACAATGTCTCCATTATCCTATGATGTCATTTTGTGGGAGCTTCAAGTATAGTGTACTCTTAACTCAAGGAAAGTTGGGACCACTGTGCCTTGGCTAGGTTCAGAAAGGTCTCTTGTGCCTTACCCTATAAAATGAGCAAAAGGTAAGTGTAGTATTCCCAGGTGACGTGCATGTTGGTACCTGAGGGCAACCTGTCCTATGCCTGAGAGGATAATTTTGTATAAATGTCAGATTTCTCTTTCTGTTGATGGTTCCTCAGCTAAACACGTGTCTCAGGGGAATCACTGCACAGACAGAACATGTAAAGGAGACATGACTGAACTGTTCTAGGGGAGTGACAGTAACCTTGCCACAATCTCCCTGCACAGACTGCCTTCACCAATCTCCAGAGGGCTCCAGGGTCTCCACTGAGCATAGGTCGAAAACCATTCAGTGAGAAAAACATCAACTTGTTAGTCCATCACTCCAAGGGTTTTTTAAGAGTAATTGTTTTCAATAGTTGGGTATTGTGCAAGGTCAAAGGAAAAGTACAGATCGTGCTGACGGAAGAAACTCAATGTCAACACTGATCTTACCCACAAGGCTGAGAAGTGCTGAGAGTCAACTTCAGAACTAATTGTGACAATGCTTTGGTAAATTCAAAATAAGGAAAGGACAACTCATTTATAAAAAGTTAGCAAAGTGAATAAAGCATCATTTCAAAATTAGACAGTTTCCAGTAATATTTCCTTTGAAGTACATTTGCTGTTTTATTTAGGAAAGAAACAGATTATTTCCCCTTGCTAGTATTGGGGTATGTAGCTCATAGCTCAAACAAGCCTCAAATCACCATGTAGACTAATAATGGCCTTAATTCATCCTCCTCCTGCCTCAGTCTTCAATTGCTGGGGTTATAGGTGAGTGCTACTATGCCTGGCTGTAAAACTGTTCCTAAACATATAGTATATATTAATCTAAGTAAAAAAGTCATTCATCTTTGTGTTGGCATCTATAACCTATACGATAGAGACAGTACAAATAAACTTAGCTGGTTTTTAAATCTAGTTTGTGGCTATTACTATTAAGGGAAAAACATGTATTTTATTCATAAGTAATTGCAGTGCTTGAAGTTTAAGGAATTCTGAATGCTAATTTAGTATTTGGTGATAAATTTACATGGATTTAAATGTCCAGTATTGATAGAACTTACAATGTAGTTTACCACTCAAAGCAGGAGAAAATAGAAAGTGAATTAGCTAGGTACATATACTCTTGATTTCTGACTGGACTTTAAGCTATACAACAGACAATGGCTATACAAATTATTTTCTTATTTAAATTGCAAGTATAAGTTAGTTTGATATTCAGATATGTAGTTAACCTGAAATTAAGAAATAGTTCAAAATTTGGTTTACTCTGTTTCACAGGAAGTCCTAAGGGGGCATCCCTAGAGGTCAAAGTTTCCAGTGGGTCCTGCCATTGTTCTGCTCCTAGTAGTCTGAAGGGCAGAACACTTTATAACTCTTTTTGTAAACACTTATTGGAATCAGAAACATCACAGTCGGCAAATCCATAGACTGAGCTTGTCTTGTTTTGTACACTGCAGAAATATACTATGGACAGTAACAGTAGCACCGAGAGTCACAGAGAACAATGAGTTGTACTTTCTTTAGAGATGGCATAGTAATGTCATCATTGATTTTTAATGATTAGTTAATTGGTCCAGTAGACTCTCATCTGTCTTTCTGGGTTTGCTGTTACTGCAGCTCAAAGGAGTATGACATCATCAAACTTACGCTAGGGTAAAGGCCCAGCAGAGGAATGCAATTTATAGACGTTCCCTGGTCTACTTGAGCTAAACAAGACATCTGTAAGATCCATGGAGGAAATCATTTAGAGGAAACAAAGCAAAAACAACCTAACACTCTGGAAAGGGATTAGTTAGGTGAAAATTTGACATAAGAAGGCTGAGGCCACTGACATTGTTAATCAACTGGGCATTTGAATGATGACCCCTTTGAGCCTTATTGAACTGACTTGATACTGGTTTATTGTTCACTGGATGTTCCAGTTCCATGGTACAAGATGGCAGTTTGCAGGTGTTCTGTATTTGCAGGATGGCCTTTGGGAAGGATCCACCATAGACCAGATATGCATAGCATGGAAGGTTATTTTACAACAAGCAGAGTGCAATATGAGCAAGCTGTTTGCTATTAGGGAAAGTACATCATTGTCCTTTGGCACACTGTGGTCCCCTATAGATTCTTTTTATAGGGGCTGTGGTTTTTTTTTTTTTCCATTTGTATTTCTTTCTTTTTCCTTTTTTTTTTTATTGGAAATTTATTTTCCTTTCAGATGTTCTCCCCTTACCCCATTCCGCCCCCCCCAGGAACTCCCTATCCCTTCCCCCCTCCTCTTGCTTCTATGATGGTGTACCCCCACCTACCCACCCCCGTACCTCACCTCCCCAACCTTGAATACCACCCCCCATGACGTCCAGCCATCATGGGACCAACGATCTCCTCTCCCACTTATATATAGCTCCCTTGCATATATAGCGGGAGCCGTGGGTCCCTCCCTAAGCACTCCCAGGCTGGTGGTTTAGACCCTGGGGGCTCTGGTTGGTTGGTATTGTTGTTGTCCTCATGGTATTGCAAATCCTTTCAACTCCTTCAGTCTTCACTCTAACTCCTCTATTGAGAACCCCATGATCAGTTTAATGGTTAGCTGTGAGCATCTGCCTCTGAGTATGTCAGACTCTTGCAGACTTCTAAGGAGACAGCTATATCAGGCTCCTGTCAGCATGTACATCCTGACATCCACATCAACGTCTACCTTTGGTGACTGCACATGGGATGGATACCCAGGTGGAATGGTCTGCAGACGGCCCCTCCTTCAGTTTCTGTCCTGCACTTTGTCTCCATATTTGCTCCCTTGAGTATTTTGTTAGGAAACTAACCTGTTTCACAAAAACCTTCTCAATTTAGAAGTCCCTTGAAATGTAAATTGGTCTTTGAGACTTTCAGCTTAGAATGGAGCTGGTCAGCTTTTGTTATTTGGAGATGCTCTTCCTCTCTCAGCCTCCCAGCCCTTCTTCCCTTCCTCTTCCTCCTTTCTTCCTCACCTTTTTCTTTTCCAATGTGAAGTCTTATACAACAGTGGTGTGCATACTTCTGTTTGAAGGCTTATACGTTTCCTTTGACTATAAAACGCCAGTTTTGGTAATCATGTTTGAGTAACCACTGCTACGTGCTATCATAACTTAGTCAAAGATATAAGACTCGGATATTCATAATTTGTCGAAATAGAATTTGATTTAATGTGACTGTCTAATGGCTCTTGGAAATCACTTTGTGTTTGGAAATCACTTGTGTTCTGTGTGCAGTTTCTCCCGAGGGAAGAATTTCCTTGGGGCTTTGTTTTACTGCATTCACATTCCTGCCTGCTCTGTTGAGTCTAATGAGGTTTATCTGTCCTCTAGGTGACCTACAAACAAGATCTGTGTGCAGCTGAGGCCATGATTAAGGGTATGTTCGACCTTGTGACTGTCAGCTCTTGAGTTTCAGATGTGAGGCCACTGAGGATTTCTCAGGACAGTTAAATCCCAGACATTTTAGGAGGACAGATGTCTGGAGGCCACGGAGGTCTCTGATTTGTGTTTTGAAAATTGCATTTTTATTTTGTTTCCTGCTTGTGAAATACCACTTATTATACCACATTGATTTTTAATTTTTATAAAAGAAAGACTTCAGCCTATTAAGAATGGAGCATCAATACTATCAGAAAAGCAACTGTAGAAACTGATATTTCAATAAACCTGTGAAGATCCCGCCCGTTTAATGCTTAGAAGGCTGTCCCTGTCCCTCTGCACTGTCCTGTCAGAGCAGTGACGAATGCCTTCCAAATGACAATTTGTACAACGTAGAGAATTTGGAATAGATGACTTTTAAAACAAACAAAAAATTCAAAGCAAACTTATTTTTTTCTGACCATGCCTGCATTATGTGTTTTTGCAAGGAGAGTGATCATGTATATAGTCTCAATGTCTGCTTTTCATCACTATATAGCCCTTAAGATCCCACATAGTGTATTTAACAACCATCTAGTATTTATTGCTATGCTGGAGACATAATCAGCACACAGAAAGGGAATTCTCTCTGTGTTCTGCAGGCTCTGTGGTTCCAGTCAGAGTTCTCAAGCTCAGCACCATCCTGGAAGTGTAGGTCAGAAGATCCGTGGATGTCAAGAGGGTTCGGTGCTTTGTTTAGTAGTCCCCAGGCTACTCCACCCAGGTGGCAGCCATACTGCCCCCTCTCCTTTGCACCATGACTGTGACTACGGAAACTATCTCTTGAAGTTGTCAAATATCAAAAGGGATAAAGTTGTCCCTGACTGAGAACTCCCATTTTAAATGCCCAATTTTGGTAGTAAGATCATAGATTTTCCCCTCTGTCCTCAAGACAACAGGAAGCTGATGATTTTTTTTTTTCCAAATTAGACTATGGGGAAAATGATCTGCTTAAGTTTTGGCTGAGAAGTAAAGTAAACTGTTAAATTCAGTCTTTTTCTGGGGTGGGTAACCCTTGGCCTAGATGCATAGCTTCATTTTAGAGTTGTAGGAAAACAGTTGGCCTCACATGTGGAAAGCTGAGCTCTTCTCTAATTGTGAGACCGTGTTTTAGTTACCCTCAGATTTGTTTCCCTTCAAGAATATTTTGTTTCAAACCATTAATGTCATATAATTTGTGTTTCTGTGCTTGTAAATAGTTAATCTTTAACCATAAATCAAAAAGTTGACATGTATTTACCTATCAGCCAGGCAATGTATAAATATTTCTTCGTGAGCTGTTGGCAAAGTCATGCTGTGGTTGTTTATGCTTTTAATACAACGACATAGAAAACTCAGTTTGATTGTATTTCTAAGTAAGCTGTGCATTGCTTAGGTAGAGGGGCAGTGTGAGCGGGAAGGAGATAACTGTCTCAAACTGCTGATTTTCCATGTTGTTATACTTTCCCCACATATTTTCAGAGCCAGCAGACATGCAAACACAATTATTTTAAGTTAACTGTTTTCTTCTTTAGGTAACAGTTTCTAACATGGTATTTTCAAGGTGTTCTATTTAATTCTGAGTGATTTTACATGGCTTGGTATAAGCAGTTGATTTAGTTGGAAACTAAATGAGGAGTTTCCTTATTGTTTAAGGTGTTTATTACTAGGACTTTAGAGGAGATTCTGACGTTCCTGGGCCTACATAGGGCTACATCTCTGGGGCCTTCATACTGCCAAGGTCAGCAGTCACGTGATTTTTAGACGCCCTGAGATTATAGTCTTCAGTCCCAATCCCATGTGAATCAGAATCTGTTTTGGTAAGAACCCTAGGTAATTGCATTATTAATTCATATTTGAGAAACACTGGTTAAGGCTGCTCCTTATAGTCTCCTATAGGTCATATACATCTAAGATACTGCACTTCAGGTTTAGAGTCTTGCTATAGTCTTCCAATTCCAGATGTGTATTTCTTTACCTCTTCCATGACTTGTACAATGTATCAACACTGATAATTGAAGTACCTTTGGAAACAGGAGGAAGAAGACTTGGAGTTCTACTTTTGGCGTT
Source organism: Mastomys natalensis (assembly GCA_021653895.1). Lineage (NCBI taxonomy): Eukaryota > Metazoa > Chordata > Mammalia > Rodentia > Muridae > Mastomys > Mastomys natalensis. The sequence continues at coordinate 1,162,491 of JAJTUV010000444.1, read as the reverse complement.
TTGAAGTTGTGAGACACAGCAGTGTATGGTAGTGTATATGTGTAATCCCAGTGCTGGTGAGACAGAGAGGAGGATTGGTGAAGCCCAGGGCTCAGCCAGCCACGGTGAATCAGTGAGCTCAGGTTTTATAAGGGAGTCTATATCAAAATGCTGGATGGAAAGCAGCTGATTATGACACCCAGTGTCTGGCCTATACATGTCTGTACATTCATATGCACTCTTGCCACAGACATGCACACAAATGGTTAAGAACAAGGTGGTTAGCAGAAGCCTATTAAAATCATTTATTTGTAAGCTTGCCTTTTACAACTGTATACATTAGGGTTATCCGGGGAAAACAATACAGTACATAGAAGTATAGATATACAGGAAGATATTCATCTTAGCAACGGTAGGAAGATGGGCCAGAGACACAGATCAATGAAACTCCCTGTTGTTGCCCCCAAGACTTCCTTTCCAAGTTTCTACTAAGGTGAAGTTGAGATTCTTGACTTTGCTGCAAAAAAAAATTTAGAAAAAGTCACAAATGAAGCACAGTTTGGGTTTAAAGTCAGTATGGAGCACAATTTGAGTTTAGTAAGTATTTTATTCAGTAACAGGTTAGAAAAAAAGTACTCAGGGAAAGAGTACACAAGCCAAGTGTGGGTGTGGGCTTCTCATGTATTTGATGTCAATGGGTTCCGAAGTTACATCTTCCCAGAATTGCTAAGGAATCTAAATGAGATCATTGGGTGGTTCCTGAGATGTGCAGACAAAAGGATAGAGGACAAATTTCATTTGGTACCATAAAACCCAAGATCACAAGAACTGCATGGGAAGTTAAGATGTTTCCTCTGTCAACAAAAGTTAATGGTCTTGCTTGAGAGACTCCCAGATAATATCTGGGAGAGGAATAAAGCAATATTCAGGGGTGTATATATTTGTGCCTGAAGCATGTTTCATTGCTCTTTTAATATTCTTAAGTATCTGTATAAAATGAATATTATCTCCACATTAACAACCTTCATAGTACATGCCATCAACTGTGCTGCAATGCTTGATTCCCACCTGCTTGAGTCTTCAAGCAGAGTCCTGAGTGAGGTACTCTTCTCCCTTTTCATGTCTTCCCTGTTTTTCTATCCATGACCATCTGCAAGCTTGAGGCCCAAGAAAGTCTGCGGTATTGTTTCCATCAAACTCCAAAGATCAGAGAACTAGAATATCCATTATTGTTTGGACTAAAACTGAGACCAAGTGTAGAATATGGATGTTTGAGCTTCAAAGAGGGAGGAGGATTCTTCCTTCTGTCTCTTGTTTTAGCAAGACCCTGGATAAAATGAATGCTACTCTCCCCATGTAGATGAGGATCAATTCTTTGTTTTGTATGCACATTAAAATGCTGACCTCTCCCAGAAACTCCAGTTCTCTCACAGATACAATCAGAGCTTAACAGCTATTTGGACAGTCCTTTCTCCATCAAATAGTTGCGTAAAATTAACAATCACTTTTAATAAATGGTCAAAGTTCTTATGTGGTTTATTTAATTTATTTTGTACTTGGGAATGAATCTAAGCAACCGTGGCCTTGAAAATGTTAGGCAAGTGGTCTGCCATGGACTTATGTTCCCAGGATTCCTTCCCCCTCCCTTTTTTTTTTTATTCTGACATTGAGTCTAAGTTGTCAAGGCTGTCCTTTAGCTTGTGATCTTCCTTTCTACTTAGTTTCTTGGGTAGATGGGATCACAGGCTGGCTTCACAATATACTTTCAAGCACTAATTCCCAGCATATATTGGACTCTAGCTTTTTGTTGAGCACTGTTTGGAGCATTTTGTCTATAGCTCTTTATCTTCCCCAATCAATGACTTAGGTAGTATTATTATTCCCAGAGTACTAAGTCATAGGGAGGTAGCCTGTGCTTGGAACTAGATTTCCATTTAAGTACTCACGTCTTCTCGGAAAAGTATTGTCTGTCCAGGGCATCTAAAAATACATCATTAATTATATCACCAGCGAAATTTGATTCACTACAAAACGACACTTGTGATGCATAAATGTTTATGTCCAATGTGATACACACCACAAAGTTTCTAGTTAGTTTAAGTTCAGCGCTCATTTTATCATGAAATTAAAGAACAAAATAAGTCTTTTTATTTTAAGAACTTAGTGGATTCAGTGTTGCTCACAAAGTCAACGTGATTTGAATCTGCTTCAGAATCATGGGTCAATAAACATGGAAGAATATCTCCTGTTTTGTTTCCTGTCTATCTGCTGATATTGCTATGGGTTTAACAATTTGTGGCAACATATACAGGCATTTTTTTTTCTTCCTTGAAGATTTATAGTTTAGGAATGTATGGCTTTCCCTTCCCACATTACTGTCTTTCTGCTTGTAAAAGATAGATATCTTGATTCGGCCTATCTGTCCGCCAGTCCCTGTGTCATTAAATAGTGCTGTAATGTAGCTATGTTGTTTGAGGGCATATAGCACTCATACCAGGCATCTTAACTCATTTATTTTTTAAAATAATATTAATGTATGGTAGCTATTATACCTCCAATTGTCTGGGTAGGGAAATGGAGTAGAAGCACATTCTTCTTGGACTCAGAATTGGAACGAACACGATCCATAATTGGAATACAGATATACGTTATAGATGCGCCTACTTGTTTTTAGGGTCATGTCTACTTTTCACCCCCAACCATGCAGACCTATTTTCTGAGCAGGAGAGTGGATCTGGTGTAAGAACATGGTCCATGAACCAAGCTGTCTGAGGAGAGTTCTGAGCTTGTGAGTCCAAGTCAAAAAGGCAAATGTCTTATAACCTCTGTTCCTCCGTAACATAGGTTTGTTTGCAGAATGTGCTTTCCAGCCCTCCTTGGTGTATAGTAAGAGTGGGTTTACTGTAGATTACCCATTGCCTTACCCCCTATTATTCAGAGTGGTGCTTCTAAGCAAGAGTTGTCCTTGTGACTGTATTCAGCCTAAGCTCAGGTGACCTTGCCCTTGTGACTGTATACAACTTGTACTCAAGTGAACTTGGCTCACATGACCTAGCTTAACACTCAGAGTTCCCTTAGCCTATAAGGTGTCTGAGGCCCTGAATAAAAATGGCTATTGCATTAGACTTTGTCTGTGTAAGTTTTAGACTCTACCTTCCCAAGTTCATTATGCCAATTAGGGTGGTACCAATCTTGGATCTAAATGCTCTCTCAGTGGGCACTCTGGCAGTTTCTACATTCCATCTGTCCATCCTTCATTCCTTTCTTTCATTCAGCACTGTGTCTTTAGCTCACCTTCTGGAGAATAAAGGTCTTGGCTTCTAATAGTTTTCCTAGAGTACCTGCTGATGACATCACGTATGTTCTGAAAAATGATAACTAGCTGGTAAATTTCTAGACATGCCCAGGGATAGAACAAACATAAAAATGGAATGACAGAAGAATCATTTAAAGTAATTAGTTATCTGTTGTTAAGGCTCTCTATTTTTTATTTTTATAAAACTGGTCTTTGTAAATAGCACCTTCCTATTTTAGGGTAAAACGTGTAACTTTTTACATGCTATGTAAGCTACATATTCCGTAACTTGGTATCTTTCAGCTGTTCTCTCCTTGAATAGGCAGCAAGTGGTTTGATGTGAATATTTTCTTGTTCATTTAGTATTTTTCACACTATAAAACTTTGCTAGGATAAATAAAACAGTCTTATGTTGGATGAAAGAACATTTTGTACTGGTAAATTTACTACCTACTAGAATAACAGATTTGATTATATAAATAAAATATTTGGTCCATATTAATTTATAATCAATTCACCATCTTTGGTTTAGTATGAAAACCTCATTGCCAGGAAAACAAAATCTTATTTCATTAATATTTGACTTCAATCATTTATTTCAGGCAAAATTATGTATGACTTAGATCTCCAAATAGAAATAAAATTCTCCATCTAATTCTCATCTTCTGCTAATTTTCAACTTGATTTAACTCAGCATAATTGTCTACATGGGTTCCTACTTCCAGGGTGCCATGGTTAGTAGGAAAGCTGTATGGAAAGTGGTATCCTTATGGCTGTCTTTCATAGAGTCTGTGCTAAAATGCAGTTAATTACGAATTACTGTTATTCTTACATAAAACAATGCAACCCCGACATTTCTTTTTCTTAAGGTAGCATGTTAAATTTGGTCCATGTTACTTAGTGTTTAACTCTTTCCAGCTTTTATTCTGAATGAAAATGAAAACAATCTTTTCAGAGTCTTGTGATTAATTAGTACAACAAAACCCTAGGCTGACTGATACGTTTGTAAACATCCACTGAACAAAGGAGGACTGTATTTCCCACCCAGTCCACAAACTGCTTGAGCCCACCCAAGCCTGTTCTGCAAGTTCAGACAAACCCCAAAGATGTTAAAGTGGTAACAGACTCCAGTCCTAGCGTACTTTATCTAGATGTACACAAGCCATACAAACAGTCTCAAACCACACTAAATTTAATATGCTGACCACATCTTGGCAAAAGGGTCAATATTCTAAAAGTTTTCTAAGAAAAGAGCCCCTATGGAATTTTCTCATTAACAGAATGCATTTATGTTTTCATTATTGCCCTTCAGGAACCCTTATAATCCATTCTGTTTTGTGATTAAAGGGTGTTATAAAAATTCATTTTATTCTTTCCTGGTTATAATTGTACAAACTTGAGTAAACTTATGCTATAAAAATGGCTCATGGTGCCTCTTTTTATTAGATACTTTATGTAAAAAGTGAAAAAAAAATTAAAATTGAAAATGATTTTTAAGCTGCTTTTAGTTAGAATTAGTTAATATTAATTCATATAAAGATCATTGTCTTTTTCCTGGTCAATGTGTATTGTTTTCTCTTTGTTTTACTTAGAGGACAATTTATTTGTCTGATATTTTACTGGCTAATAAATCTATATTCTATTTGGAAAATACCATTTCTCTTCCCATTTTTAAACATCAATGTATAGGTGCATTTCTTTCACAATATTAAGAAGACCAAATCTGTATCCTTATATTTTGTTTCTTCCTCACATTTTTAAAAAACTCTGCTGACAGGACAGCGTTTGAATTCCTTTGTGCACATGCATGAAAGGGCCTAGTGATGCTTTTAAATAGGCTCTGACTGGAAAGAAGAAGAAAAATTGCACACGAACAAGGTTAGTTCCAGCATGAAGGAGACAGAACTTACTGTGTTGGCTTTGGTGTCTTATGCACATGGAAAATGGATGGTTTAATTTTGTAAGGATCTTTTAAGTTTTACTTAGCATTGTGATTCTTCAGTGCAAAATTCTTTTGAAACTTTTGAATGTAGTTGAAAAGATGAGCAAGGGGAAGTCAGGTTTCCACCGGGTGCACCCGGGCCACTCTCTGTCTGTGGCATGTCCTTGTCACGGTTTTCTTGTTAAACTCTTGGTGATGGTGCCATTTGTATTAAACATGTTTCTTTGGACAATGCAAAGTGACAGCTAAGATTTACTCTGAAACCTTGCTTTTTGATGTTTCTGGCTTTTGATTGGTACTTAATTTTCCACATTTCTCCCATTAATACCAAGACTTCTTTGTCCGTAATAGTTTTTGTTCTTTACCCTGTTGAAAACAGTGCTGTGATGGTATCTTGTGTGAATATGTGAGAACATTTGCGTCAAGAACATTTGCGTCAAGCTTTCATTAGTAAGAATAGGAAGGCCGTAACATAATTTAAAAGGAGCTTTGTTTCCCAGGCATTTTATTGTTAAGAAAGATGTAAATTAGAAAGTGAAATATTTGGGTCAAGATTAGAGAAAGTATAGTTTGCTTGTTTGTTTAATCTTATAATTGTCTTAATTTGTCATCAATGAAATGTCAGTTCAAGTACAGTCAAGGAGATCTGTCATTTTCAAAGTGTCAAAGGTCACAGCGAGCTACTAAGCATCAAGAAAGTAAGGTGGTAACAGATAGAAGCTAGCCACCTATGTTTCTCTCTAGGGTAGGTATTACAGAAAGCCCCAAATCTAACTATGTCATTTTTGTTCAAAATAATGACTCATTTTATACGTGCCCTAACATTTCTTGAAATTTAGAAGAGAATTTCTTTCAAACTTATTTGTCTGATTTTGGAATGAACATATCCTTAAAGGGAAAAATATATGTATGCTATGAGAGCACAGTAAAACATGTATGTGGCTTCCACATTAATCTGGGCTAAGACAAGATACCACATGCTTACTGTTTGTGCTCATTCTAAGGTAGCAAATTTCATTCTGGTACCCTGTGATTCATTTTAAAATGTGGTAAGATCTGATTAGATATGACATCTTTTTTTTTTTTTTTAAATAATGCCTTCATGTGGTTGTCTTTCAGTTGCAATGTTCACAGGTCAGCATAGCTTTCTTTTGTGTGAAGAAGGCCCTGTTGTCTATTTAGTGTTCTTACAAGACTTTATTGACTACTTTCTTGTAGTCTTGACTTGTTGGTTATTTTTCCTTTCTTTGCTGGCTGCCTTCCCCATTCATCTACAATAGCCTTCCCTTTAATATGTAACTAAGAAGGGTAACTAAGAAGGGTACCCAGGCTCAGTACAGGCACCCTTTGTTTTCTCCTTTTCTTCTAGATACAAGGTCTTCTTATGGAACCCAGACTGGCTTTGACCTCATGTCCTGGGACTATAGGCATGCACCTCTTACCGTTTCTCACTGTAGAGTCTGTTTGATATCACTCTTCATCTTTGAGGGATGGAAAGTAGGTCCTCAAGCTGGACTCTGAGTCACAGACCTCAACAGTAGATGAAAGATATTGCTCTTATTTTGGATGGACTAGAGCTTCTGGTGCCAAACATCTAGAAGTGACTACCTGTGGATTAAACACAGTTCTTACCTACCTATGAACTCCAAAGTTTTGGTATGAGAGGCCAATTCAGGGGAAAAGGAGGCCTGGTAGAATAAATCTGAAGTGTCACAGAAAAGTGACTGTGTAGTTCTGGATTCTCTTGTCTGTAGAACTAAGTGATGTTAGTGTCTTGACTAGTGTGGACAGCTCAAAGGGTACACCTGGGAACCGAGTTTGTACTATTGGACAACCATATTCCTTCCGTCCCTTCTCCCCTTTCAACGATCTCCTGGGAAAATGAGACCTTGCTACACTTTCTCACATTCCCAATGATTCTGCTTATGCCCAGAACTTAGCAACAGGAGAGGTAGAAGAACAGTAACAGTGCTCGCCCATATTTCAAAGTCACTGCAACTCCTGACCCGTGGGAAATGTGCCTTTCTGAGATAATTCAGGGTCTGTTGTTTCCACACAGTTGCTGTTCATGGCATGGCCACCACTGACACAGATTGGTTAGAGGAAAAAGTGTTCAAGAATGAACAAAGAAAAAGACTCGTGGGATTTATTCTCTCCCTTAATTATCTAACAAATATTTTAAAGCACCAATTAAGGAAGTGCTACACTAATCAATCCTCTTGAAATATGGAAACAATCTCAAGGACAGTAGAAATATAAGGAATCAAATAATAATTGTAACTGAAAAAATATTCAAATTGACAAATGTCTTGTATAGTTCAGAAGTTAATACTTAGTGTTTCCTCAGTTGTTCTCCGCTCTGTCTTTTCAGGTAGGGTCTGTCACTGAACATGTAGCTCACTGATTTGATAAGACTGGCTGGCGACCAAGACCTGTCTCTGTCTCTTCTCCTTTCCTCCTTCCCCAGGACTTTGTGTGTGTGTTGGGGGGGTGGGGAGTGCAGATAGAGGGGTCCTAAAAATCTAGGCTCGTGTGATAAACACTTTGCTGACTCCACCATCCTCTCAGCCCAAGATGCTTTCTGAATGAGTAGAGACAGAGTGGCTAAAAGGACTGATGCGTATTCAGGTTATTGTTTCCCCTAAATCTTTACACAGTCCAGACCTGCATCGTACTCAAAAGTAGAAGTCATTCAAATTTATAATGCTTTCCTCAGTGCCCCTTCCTCTATATCTGTGTATGTGTGAATGTTCTCATTTTGTAGCCTTGAGTGTGTGAGCCTTCTGTGTCAGACTCCCAAGTGCTGTGAATACAGGCGTGTGCCACTACTCCTGGCTTTTTTTTTGAATCACATTTTTTTTTTCTGAGATGGCTCCTTGCCATGTAGCCCTGGCTGATCTATGTAGCCCAGGCATCTTTGAATTCCCTGTAGTCTTTTCACCTCCGCTTTCCAAGAGCCAGAATTATAATCATGCACTACCATGCCTGTTTTCTAATCACATTTTGTCTTTCTTTTTAAACAAAAAAAATATTTTAAATTCACTTAATGTATCCTTATAAGCTTTTCTTTTTTTTACTTTTTCACTTAAAGAACATCTTTATTTGATATTCAATATACAATATTACCTTTGATTTATATAAAAAAAAGAATCACTAGGAATCAGTTTAGGAGTAGCCAGTGGGTAATAACACAGGTTATAATTAACCACTTATTAGTTCAGGGGAAAATTATCAGTGAATTCGAGGCCAGTGAGAATAAAGAAAGTTATTTTAACTTCTAAACCAACAATTATAATAAGGGATACTGTATTTAGTTAACCCAACAAAAAGGAGCTTGTAAATTTCTGTCAATAAAGAGCTTTGTATTTAATGGTTTTCTAGTGTATGATATGCAAAATTCTGTTGCATATAAGTTGCATCCTTAAGCTTTTAAAAATGATTTCCCTTTCGTTTTGGCCTACAGGTGATCTGAATATTGATGTTTAGTCAGTCCTGTGTTGTTTGAGTTCTTTTTCTTCAATGATATAACTAAATTCTGAAGTTTGATCAGATTTAAATTTATATTTTCCCTAAAATTAGAGGTGCCTCATAATCACAATCTCTGACATTTACTGACAGGCTTTGTCTTTGTTCTGGAAAAGATATATATTATAATATTTTAATTGTATTTGTTTTTATGTATTAGAGCCATTAATACAGAATTTTTAAAAATGTGTTTCCCCTGTGTCTGTGTGTGTGAATACATTTGTCCATCTGTGTGTGTGTGCACGTGTGTATGCCTGTGTCCATTGCATGCCTACAGGCCAGAAATACCACCATGTCCTGTGTATCATGCTTTTTTTTTTTTTTATTTCTTTGACATAGGTTTGACATAGGGTCTGTCACTAACCATGGAGTCAGGCAAGCGTCAGTGATTCTCCTCTTTCTGCCACTCTATGCCTGGGCATTTTTTGGGTGCTGGGAACTCAAACTCAGGCCCTCATGCTTTTACAGTGTGTGGTCTTATTCACTTAGCCATCTCCTGGTGTCATTGTGATCCCTGGTTCTGACGTAGTGGAATAATAAAATTAGAATGGCACACAATTATTCCATGGTTTTATTCAATGATACATACTCCAGCATCTCAGGAAGTAAATACTAATTATATCAATCTTTCTGTAATGAGACAATGATTTTTAAATATATATTCCCATTTACGATCATCATTTCTCTTTCAGACTGTATTTATGTAGACAGTATAAAGTCGGGTAGCTAAGTAGAAGAATATTTGCTTGATTTTTCTTAAAATTGATCTTTAGTGCTATCTTTCAGCTCCTTGTTGTAACACCTTACCAGGGTATGACCTAAGACGTCCAGCAGCATTTCAGATACTAAATTGAATTTGTGTAAAACTTGGTTATTGAATGCTTGTCCAGTTCCCATTAGCTATCATTGTTATACATGTTATATATTTTCTATGTCATCTTTAGACTATTGGGAGATTATTTAGAGTATTGCTGAACTGTAATTCTTGGTGAGACATGCAAGTAAAACTGTTGGTTGGTGGGGGTTAGGTTTTTTTTTTTTGGTTTGTTTGTTTTTTTAATAGTTTTACATTAGAAGTAGAAAGACTCAGTGCATGGGTGGCTCACCACGTCTTTCTAAACTCACAATGCTCCAGTTGCCACACTATGGAAAAAGATTAAAGAGAACTGAAATGTTACCTCAAAAGAGTTACACTGCTGGAAGGGAGATAGATAATCAGCTATGGTAGCAATTAGCATTTTTTTTTTTTTTTTAAGGAGGGAAGCTTTTATGATCCCCACATTATCCAAAGTCTGTGTCAGCTAAGCAGAGATTCCAATCTGGCTATGCATCAGATCACTTTTAGAACTTCACAGAATGCAGGCTAGACACTTGTTGCGTACCATAAGTTTGTGCGTCTGAAGACTATGGAGTAGAGAAGAGTACTCATCCAGGCAGAGGCACTGAGTTAGAAAGAGCTGGTTGGAGGTTTTGAATGTCTGGTCTTGGAGTAGAACAGATTGAGAAATAGCCAATGTTAATAGATGATATATACATACGGTCTATAGAAAGCATAAAGATAGCAGCTGTTGTTTCTCAGAGCACTGTATGATATGATATACACACGGTGGGACATTTTATTATATGAGCTGACCACCCAGAAAGCACAGCCATTTATCATTATTTCTTGGCCTTGAATCTAGATCATCCTCACTTAGGTTTTACTCTCATGATCTTTCATGTGTAAGGATGGGAATTTTAATTTCTTTTGCTTTTAATTTATTTTAGTATATTTTTCTTTGTATCTTATTTGTTTTGTAAAGGGAGAATACTTCTCAGTCTAAAATGTTTTCAAGATCACAGGGTGCAAGACCCTCACAGGTAATTTCCATGCTTTTACATGGTTTCACATATCCACAACATGATAATTTTTTGCTGCATTTACTTAATGATTTCCATATGAGTCCTTCTCTTCCCATCCACATAACTGTGTGCTAAGTGGCTGATGGATTAGTCCTATACATATATATTGTTACATACCACTTTGTTAGCAAACACTTTTCTGGGAAAATGCTAATATAATGATTAGTACATTGGCAGAATTAATCAGGACATGTACTAAAGGCTTAAGTAATTATGACCAAATGAGAAAAGAACATTAAGCTCCTGAGGACAGTGAAGCCATTATAGACAGTCTTTGCTGACAGTCATATGAATTTATATAGACACATTTAAAGACATTAAACTGATACAGAATAGTGCTTATGAACTCTAATAATTTGAAACAGTGACTCTACTTACGAACTCTGCAGTCTTATGCAGTTCTCTAGAGAGTAGACAAAAAACAGTTCTCACTTTCACATAGTTTAGCTATTTATTATGAATATGACAGAACTTAATCAGAATTTAAAATTTTATTTAAAATTATCAGACACAATTATGATTTTGAAAGTAGAAAAGACTTTAATCATCCTATGTTTATATGTGTGTACATATATGATAAAGACTAGAGCTTATAAATAAACTTAACAAAATTACTATAAGATCTGCATAAAATAATTTTACATTATTTTGCATAATTTTGAAATAGAATGTAAAATTAGAAGATCAACTGAAGTGTTACCAATGAGCAATTGAGAACAACCTAAAATGACTGTGCCAGATACTGTAAACCACGTTGCTTAAGAATAATGAAGAAGATACCAAGAAATGGAGGATGGATCATGATCACTGAAAGAGGCAGGTTTTTTTAAGCTTGTTACTTCTTGTAAAACTCAGAATTATGGAAACTGATTGGAAATTTTTCTTGGCAAGGAATGATTCATAAGTAAAAGTTCTGTATTTAACTCACTGAGAGAGTAAGAGACTTGTAGTTGGTAGAGGGAGGGGTTAGGGTGGGAGAGGGGAGGGGATAGGAACAGGAGTAATGGGGACAGCGAGGAACTGAGGGAGAGAGTACTGGGAGAGACAACTGGATTGGAGGTTACCTCTAGGACAAGCTAGGGCAATGGAAACTCCTAGGAATCCATGAGGGTGTCTCTAGCTAAGAGTCCTAGCAATGGGGGGACATGGAGCCTGAACCAGCCGTTTCCTGTAACCCAGCAAGATGTCCAATGGAGGGACTGGGACACCAGCTCAGCGCCAAAACCTTAGACCTACAATTTGTCCTGCTTACAAAATGTACAGGGGTTAAAGATGGAGAAGAATTCGAGGGAATTGCTGTGTCTGACTACATTACCTGCCTTTCTCCTAACTGGACTGCCTTGTCTAGCCTCAACAGAAGAAAACGCCCTAGTATTACTGCAACGTGATATGCCAAGGCTTGTTGATATCCATGAGAAGCCTCCCCTTTTCTGAGGAGAATGCAGGGAGGAGTGGATGGGGGGCAGGAGAGGGGTGAGGAGGGGAGAAGGGATGGTAAGCTATGATGGGGATGTAAAGTAAATAAATAACTGAATAAAATCTAAAAAAAGTTCTGTATTTAGAATAGCTGAAATACAATCTAAGATAAATGCAGAATATAATTGGAATTCATTTTCAGTGTACTTTTTTAGGGTGACAGAAGGCTTTTAGCTTTAGTTTTGTTACTATTAATTTACATTGAACAGAAAGATTATAACTACATAAGGAGTATATGGTTAAACAAGGAAGGGACAATCTATGTATTCCTTTTTTACTTAAAAAATTCTCAACTACTTGTAGTTTATCAATTTTTCAAAAATGACACCTGCACTGACACATTAAAAGCTGAGTTGGCAGAAAATGTCGTAGTCATAGATTCATTATTTTGTGCATTAGAAACATTTCAAAATGTTTCTAGGCATCCATAAGGGTGGTGTAGAGGCACGTTTCCTTCCAAGTATGATCTATTGATTGTGTTGACTTCATTTCAAAAGACTCTGGTTGAAGGTTGGTTACCTTGTAATCAGAGTCTTTTGAGAGGGACCTCCATGACCTCGCTTCATTGAGCATCCTTAGTGTTTCCTGTTAAATCAGCTCATTGCCTCCAAGTAATTTTGCTTCCTATTGATCACACTGTGTTTATGGGTCCTTTCCTTACCTCAACCTATTTTATCATATTTCCATTTTTTCTTTCTGAATTCTTTTCAAGTTCCATGCTTCCACTCCTATGCAAAGGCCACTCACCTTTCTAGAGTAAGCTCTAATCTCATTTAATTATTAAAATTATCTGATTTCGTCAGCAGTCTGTGTTCCTTAACGTGGTGGTGTTGTATAACACAGTCTGGCTCAATCATCTCCTTTCATCATTAAACTAGATTTTATCAGGGTTATGTATCTGCAGGGAATTAGTAGAACCTTATCAATAAGGAAATAGAACCCCAAAGAGATGAGGTGATGGAAAGGCAGTATAGCTTAGTATAGTAGAACCATATTCAGAATAGAGGGATTCTGTCAATCTCAATCCATTGGAATTACTTTGTTTATGTATACTTATTTTTCCTTACTGAAGGGTCTGAGCAAAGAACATGTGAACAGTAGTTTATGGAAACTATTACAAGTTGGGTTTCACTGTGGGAAGGTGTGGTCTTTGGATAGACATGTATCTAAATATCCTGGTGTGGAAACAGAAATTATAACACTTAGATAATACATACATTCTTATTTTGAGTCATTAAGTGAGATAGTGGCAATAAAAAATACTGGGATGTTTGAAGGCTCACTAGGTGTTCCATGCCTTTCCTCTACCCACAGTTTGGTCCTCTAAGGTAGCTACAGGCCTATAAGTAAAAAATTTGGAGTTGTGTACTTTTTCTATCACTAAAAACCCTGGGATCTTATGAAAGTCTGTCAGTCATCTGTAATAAAGGCTTCTGACTTCAGCCTACATAGTCATAATAATTCTTTCCTCTGTGGTCAGCATGGTTTTTATGATACTATGGATTTGTGAATGTATAGGGCACTTTGTAAAATGGGAATTAGTAACAGGAGTATTAGTAACTGGTGGTGTTATTTTAGCTATCTTTTCAAGCTTTTTTACAAAAAAAGTATTAATTGATAAATTCATGTAGAAAACATTACATAAGCTACCCATGTATGAAGCAGCACGGTCAAATGGTGATTCACCCAATACTTGATTGAGAAATACTATTTCAAATTAGGTCTTGTTGTCTTAGTTCAAGGCTCAGTACTTGACATCTGTATTCCTTAGTACCTCAGAATTCTCCAGAGGAGGACTTCATATCTTTTGGGAGATTAAACAGAAAGTTCAGAGGTGAATGCCTCTGTGTCACATGGTTCATACTTTAACTTTTAAACTGTCTCATATAAGCCTTGAAAGATTGAAGAAAAATTTCATTTGCTGTGGTAAGAGTCCAAACAGAAAGTGTGCTGTATTGAATTGACAGTGTAGATACATGGCAGGGAAATTCTGGCCATGACCAGAAAGACTTATCTACCTATGGGTGAAAATTTCTGAGAATCTGGGAGACTACTTATGAACAAAAAAGGATGACAGTCGTTGCACAAATGATTGTCACTTCTAGTTATTCCCTTTAAAATATAGACTGAGATCTCTCACTTCTCATCCCTGTACATATGGATGGTCATTATATAGCATTTAATTTATGAATGCATTGGCCTGTCTGGTAAATAGAATCAGGATGTCTTAGTAGGCACCTAGCTTGGAGCTAGACTCTCCCTCATCTTACGCAAGGAGGATGAAAATCAAGCAAGCATAAGTTTCAGGATAATAGGGCTTTGTTCTGTACTTTCTTTGAATGATAACATTTTAAAACTTTTCTATCTCTAATTGCAGAGAAAATTTCGCAAGAGATTTGTGTGGTCATGAACACAAAAGATGAAGAAGAATCTGTAGGACATCTTCTTGAGGAAGTGCTAAGAAATGAACTAAATGTAAGCATTCAAAGAATGAGTTGGATCAACTGTCACACATTTTTGTGGTATAAAGGCAGCATCATTGAAAAGGCACACAAATCACTCAAACCAAATGTTGCTATTTCCTCCTCCCCTAAGATCCTTCATTCTCCTAATACTGGGATTGAAACAGTTTGAATCCCCTGCCCATTCCTCTTGGGGAGTGGTTCTTAACCTTCCTAGTGCTGCAAGCCTTTGGTGCCGGTCCTCATTTGGTGGTTATCCTGAGCCATAAAGTTATTTTGGTGTTACTTCGTAACTATACTTTTGTGACTGTTATGAATTGTAATGTAAATATCTGATATGCTGGATATCTGATATATGACCCTGTAAAAGTAATTATTTAGGGACATAGATAGATAACCCCTTGTTCTCAAATAACTGATGGGCATTTCTTCGTCACTTCTATCCGGTTTTAGCTCCCAAATAAAGACACAGAGACCTGATATTTTTATTAACAAGCTGCAAGCCTAAGCTTGGCAGGTTCTGAGCTATTCTAACCCAACTAGGTTATTAATACCCAGGCAAATGCCCCATTACTTGCCATTTCGTCTTGCCCTGGCTTGCTCTGGTCCTTGTGAGTCCTCATGGCTGCTCCTCATTGTGATGTTATGGCAAATCCTCCTGGTCTCTCCACACCACTTGTTATCCTCTCTTTCTCCCTTTGGTGTCCTTTTTGGGACCCCCTGACTTAGTTTCCAAGGCCTTCTTTATTCTCTTCTGCCCAGTTAACTGGCTGTTCGACTCCTTATTAGGCAATCAGAGGTGATGGAGAAAAATGATTATAAAAACACTGACAATGGTGTTGCTTCATAAAAATAACAATACCAAACTCCAGCCTGTATTCAACGCTCTGCAGGTGCAGAAATAATCATTTGAATAATACAAAGACATCTTTTACCGCACACAAAACCATCCCCCAACATGACCCCTGTGTGGTTTGTGACTCACAGGTTGAGAACCACTGCTTTTGGGTGTTTCTCATGGTCCTAATCTTCATACGTGACGTGTTCTAAAAGCCCTGCTTGTTGCTGTGTGCCACGGTCTGACTCAGGTACAGTTGGAGACCCAATTCCCAGCACATACTGGAGGCTAGAAAATTATGTTTCTTATGAGCATCAGAGATGAAGATGAAGGGAGAAAAGAAAGACAATTGTGACCATAGATGAGATAATCATGATATTGAGAAAACTGATATATTTGTATCAATTATGAATTGATCAGCTTCCTAGTTAAACTTCTATTATTAAAGCTGGGAAAACAGAAGAAGCCATGTGATAGATATAGGAACTGTTTATATCTTTCACCACTGAAGACTTCTACAACCATTTTAATGACAGCTTTATGTTTTGAAATGTTTTTTTGTTTGCCTAGTTGATTTTATTAGAGTTTAATTTATTTTGTGTTTTCTTTTTTGCCTTTTTTCCATTAATTAATTTATTTATTCACTTTACAGCCTGATCACAGCCCCCCTTCTCCCAGTCTGTCCCTTACAAATCCCTTCCCCATTATGCTTTGCCTTCTTCTCCTTGGGTACCACCCAGCCCTGGGACATCTAGTCCCAGTAGGACTGAGCACATTCTCTCCTTCTGAGGTCCAATCAAGTAGTCCAGTTAAGGCAAGGGGATGAATTTGCAGACAACAGAATCAGAGACAGCTTCTATCCTAGGTTTTAGAAACCTACATGAAGATCAAGTTGCACATCTGCTACAAATGTGTAGAGCACTTAGGCCAGTCTCTGCATGCTCTTTGGTTGGTGGTTCAGTCTCCGTGATCCCCAGGTTAGTTAACTCCTTAGTCTTTTTGTGGTGTTCTTGACCCCTCCTCTTGCTCATTTCTATCCCCTGCTTTTCCACAAGACTTTCTGAGTTCTACCTGAGGTTTGCCTCTGTTTCCATCTGCTGCTCAATGAAGGCTCTCACTCAGGAGACAGTTATGCTAGGTAGCAGAGTACCATTAATAGTGTCAGAGATTGGCTCTCTCCCATGGTATGGGTCTCAAGTTGGTCCAGTCATTAGTTGTCCATACCCTCAATCTCTGTTCTCCCTTTATCCCTGGACATCTCATACACAGGACAGATTTTGGGTTGAAGGTTTTGTGGGTTGGTTGATGTCTCATCCCTCCACTGGAAGTACAAGGCTGCCTACTGGAGGCTTGCTGCACCAGGAACATCGAGGGACAACCACATGACAAAATGCCAGTATAAGAACAGAATCTTCAGCAGCCAGGGCAATGTGACACCTTCAGGGCATAGCTGTTTCCTCAGCAACACACACTCAAAGAATCATGGAGATGGAAAACTTAGGAAAGAAAACAGAAATAACAGATGCAAGCGTCACCAACAGAGTGTTAGAAATGGAAGAATCTCGGGTGTAGAAGCTATAATAGAAGAACTTGGTACCTAAGTCAGAGAAAATGTTCAATCTAAAAAATTCCTGACATAAAACATTCGGGAATACTATGGGATACCATGAAAAGACCTATCCTAAGAATCATGGGAGTAGAAGAAGATAAAGAGTCCCAGCTCCAAAACCCAGAAAATAATTTCAAGAATATCATAGAAGAAAATTTCCCCAACCTAAAGAAAGAAATGCCTATAAACATACATGAAGCTTATAAAACACCAATTAGATTGGATCAGAAAAGAAAATCTGCCCATCACATAATAATCAAAACACTAAATTTATAGAACAAAGAAAGAATATTAAAATCTGCAAGGGAAAAAGACCAAGTAACAAACAAAGGTAGACTTAGAATTACACCTGACTTCTCAACAGAGATTCTAAATGGTAGATGTCCCTCTGTTTCCATCTGCTGCTCAATGAAGCATCTCAGGAGACAGTTATGCTAGGCTCCTGTCTGCAAGTGTAGCAGAGTATAATTAACGGTGTCCAGGGTTGGCTCTCTCCCATGGGATGCCCCAGATGCCAACCTAGACTACTATACCCAGCAAAACTCATAACCATCAGAGATAGAGAAATCAAGAGCATTCAAGACAAAATCAAATTTAAACAACATCATTTGGTGTTTTTATTGAGGTATTTTGCTTCCAAGATGAATTTATAAGTAATGTGATGAATTTTTAACATATATAGTATGATCCCAAAAGTTTTTTGGAGTTAGGATTAGAATTTGGACAGCAGAGAAGCAGCCATGATATCTGGCAGTCAGCATCTAGAGGTCAGTTTTGCTGCCTGTGTTCATCAGCTTCTGCACTATATCAAGAACATCTACATTACAAAGTGGAAAGGGTATGATAAAAGACCCTGATGGTGCACATTCTTTGCTGTAGACATAAGCACACATTTAATGGCTGCTGTAGCCTTTGTAGCAACTCTTCATTTCTGCAATGCTTCATTAGTAGCAATTAGGCTAGTTTGAATCTGTTTTGTAGATATGTCTGCCTGGAGTACATCACTACTTATGAAAACATCTGTTTCGTTTTGTTTTGTTTTGTTTTTCTCTTCATTTCTCATGCTTCCTCTAGATCCCACTAGTATTCTTTTTTTAAGAAAGACAACTTCAGTTCCATTTAAGGGGAAGTTCTAGCTTGTCCTATAATTTCTAGCTCAATGGCAGAAGGGTCCTTCTGAAGTTGTTTTCCTGAGAAGAGATCACTTAACTCTGTTCTCTCTGAGACCTTCGCCTTTGTGCCGCTCTCCTTAACTCATGGACCTTTTCGTTATTCAGGCTCCTATTCTTTTTTTTTTTTATCAATCTAGACATCTCTGCTGATACTCTGCCCCACAAGAGTATTTTAATCTACACTTTTGAGAGTTTGGTGACTGCAGAACCCCAATATCCCTAGCAAAGTGAGAACTTTCATGTTTCTTCATGTCACTCTAGATTTTTTAAAACTGAAGTTTGGCTGTCCCTTAAGATCTTGGTGGATGTTGGAATGAGCTGTCATTCCTGCTTAGCACTCTCTGGCTTCTCGTTGTCCTATCTGTTAACTACAGATCCCCATCACGGTGTCTTTCCTCTTTAACTGGTGTGACCTAACAACTCTGTGTAGCTTTCTGTACATCAGTGCAGTACAATATGCACTTATCTTCAAAACCACCCCATCATTTCCTCCGCTATTTCACAATAAAAGAAATCGCCCAGCTTTTAATTTGTATAAGGTCATTTAATCAGTGCATCAATTAGTATTAGTTAATGAAAACTGCTTTTTGTAATTAATATCTCTCAAGGGCAGATGAAAGAAAAAAATCAGTATGACATTTTAAAATTTGACAGGATTATAGTCTGAAAGAAGTAGCTTCCTTGGATAGGGATTTGTCTGCTTTTCTGTAGATTTCTCTCCCATTATAAAGGCAGGTTTATTTTGTGGCGTGTATTTTTCAGCCCATAATTTACAGAAAAGCACAAAATGGTAGAAATTATAACTTTTTTCACCCGAGAGCTTTTGTGTGCCTTTGAAAAGAGCATATAAAAATGATGAGGTCACC
The DNA here is from genome assembly GCA_021653895.1 of Mastomys natalensis. Classification (NCBI taxonomy): domain Eukaryota; kingdom Metazoa; phylum Chordata; class Mammalia; order Rodentia; family Muridae; genus Mastomys; species Mastomys natalensis. The sequence continues at coordinate 1,143,425 of JAJTUV010000444.1, read as the reverse complement.
GCTGCTGAAATCTGCAGGGAGATCAGTGTGGGGGTGGAGCTGGGCCTCACACAATGGGGGGATTGTTTTATTGATATGAATAGGAGAAATGTTTCCCACTGAAACTGAAGGAAGAGATTGGGTATACTTATGGTAATTGCCTGGGAAAAATTTTGCAACATACACTTCGGGTGACCCAAATGTCTAACTGTAACATAATGGAAAATACCAAATTCATGTATGAGGTGGCTCTAAGTTAAATGGGGAAGCCTATATTCTGATAAACACATTTTCTACCCATACTCACATTCCTGCACATGCCATTGACATTTAAATTGTAGGATCTCATTATTGGTCTTGCTGTCATCCTTTGACTTATTTATTTTCCTGGGCCTTGAATCTTTGAGAACGAGCTCTCCAGAGGTGATTCAGGGAGGAAGATACTGATGAGTGGGACCTGCTTGGATTTGAATGTAAAAGGCCTCGTAGCAGTGTGGTTAAACACTTGGTACCCAGATGGTGGTTCTGTTTTAAAAGTTTTGGGGACTTGTAATAGGTGAGGTCTGGTAGCAAGAAGGTCACTCATCACAGGCTCTGAGAGGTATAGCCTGGCCCCACTCTGGTTTCTGTTTTCTCTCTCTTGCTACTACCACAGGAGCTGTCTTAAACTCTGCCAGGCCTTCACTGCCAATGAGCTGTGACTGCTCAGACTAGGGGATCAAATTAGCCCACCCTTTCTTAGGTTGTTTATATGTCCAGTACTCTGCCACACAACAAGAAAGGTAAGAAGTGGAGTTGTTGCTAAACTGGGAGCTGCACCACAGAGCTGGTAGGCTTTTACTGGGTTGCAGGAGGAGCTTGAAGGAGTTTTAAGCTGTGGCCTTGTGAAACCCCAGAGTCCTGTGAGCAGAGCTTTAAAGGCAGTTCTAAAAGTGCAGGCGAATGAATGGGGAGTGTGGGCAGTGAACACTGTTCAAAGATTCAGAGGGAAACAAAAGTTCTACTGAGAACTAGAGCCATTCATATTATACTGTGGGAACGAATTGGCAATATCATTCCTGTGTCCTGAAAGGTTTTGTGAGGTGGAACTCAGAAGCAATGGGATAACTGGTAAAGGAAATTTCAAGACAATGTAACATTTAGTCTCTACCACTATCTATAGCCAGATTTATCGTGAGAGATGAGAGAAAGTGGAACAGAAAGATGTGAAAAACATGTGTGCTTGCAAGGAAAGGAACATGCACACAAAGTAGTTTTGGGCAAAAGGGAGTTCCCATTACGAAGATTGGCATAACCCTTGCACTGTACCCTACAGCGACAGCATGAACAGTACCCAATGAAGGAAGCGTTCTCTTGGTTCCACTACATTGACATAGAAGGTTGCAGTCATGATAGAGAATAGTGCCTCTTGTGGCTCATCTATATCTAGAGCTTGTAGCAGGGTTTGGCATTGCCCACAGGATGCTTGTTTTACTAGCATGCAGAATGTATGGAAGCTTGCACCAAGGTTCTAGAAAGCTCCTGTGGTAATGTGTCCAGGGAAAGATGAGCTTCTTGGTGGGGCAAACTTGGAGCTGTACGTTGAAGGCAAAGGTACAGTGAGACACCATGTTTCTGGAGATGTCAGGCTTCTTGAGGAACTGCTTCAATGAGTATAGACTGCTCAAGAGAGAACACTCTCTCTTGCGTGGTGCTGCTGGCTCCAGGGTGGGAGGGGCAGGGATGCACATTCATCTGTAGCCCAGATGATTTTAACATGAGTTTTTGATGTCAGACATGTTGCTATGGGTTTGCTGTTTGCCCTTCTGAGTTTGGGGTCGTTTTGATCTAATCTATCCCTGATATGCATATATTATTTCCTTTAGGAATGGAGGTGTTTTCTTTGTATCATTGCATTATGGAAGTTAAGGGCAGAATAAATTCTATTCCCTTAAGGTTTTTTTCCCCAGGTAGCCCTCACTGTCCGAAGAAAATTTACTAATACCAGTCCTCAGTCACTTCATTTTAACTCTGAAAATGTGGAAAGTATCTATACTGCTGTGAAAGAAGTGAGGGGTATGTAGGTAGAAGGTGTGATAGCTTTTCATTAGTTACTTAATTCGTTCACTTACAAGTCAATGCCCATTATAACTCAACCATTGGCTATAGAGATCTGAGCTAAGCAGGTGCTACTCTTAATGAGCTTTCTATTGCATTGGATAATAATACAGTACACGATAATACCCTAAGGGATGCAACCGTGTCCTGAATGGGTTGGTACTGGAACCAGTATGGGGTGATGAGGGGATAAAGCAAGAACTGTACAGAAAATCTGGGATTGGGTGGGCCATGTTCTCTCTGATGGAGCAGCACCAACGATGTACAACAACCTGGAACCTTAGTATGTTTATTATGTACAACACCAGAAATAGAAGTTATGGAGGCTCTGTAGGGAGCAGGCTCAAGTTGTAGTCATCCACAGGAGTAAGCTGCATTTGCTAGTTTTTGTACACACTGGTTAGTGTTTTGTAAATTCATACATTGACTAGAGGAGGGCTTTACCGTCCTTCGGAACCTTTCCTGGAGGACAGCTTTACAGGTTCCCATGGATCCAAACCATCAAGAGTTCTTGGCATGGAAAGTAAAATAACCTATGCTTAGGTAAGAGAATCATGAAAAACATTTGGGGAGTGGACATCACTGAATGGGGCTGGAGAGATGGTTCAGCGGTCAAGAGCACTGACTGCTCTTCCAGAGGTCCTGAGTTCAATTCCCAGCAACTACACGGTGGCTCACAACTGTATGTAATGGGATCTGATGCCTTCTTCTGGTGTTCTGAAGAAGGTACAGTGTACTCATAAATAAAATAAATAAAATAATTCTTTAAAAAAAAGAAAGTCACTGAATGAACTTTCTCAACAGACATGCCATTTAATTAAGCCTAAAAGGGGAATCAGCTGTTACTTAGTTAAAGGCCAAACTGGAAGGAATCGTTCTGTGGAAGATACATGAGGAGCCTCATGAAGGGAGAGTAAAATGGGGTTGAATGGCTGACGTGGAAATGGATCAGGAGTAGCCACAGACAGCCTTATAGACTGTGAACATTGTTTTTCACCTGTATTGTATTCTGCTTCACTGCAAAATAATGTAAAGAGGAATTGAACTGAAGACAAAGGGTATTCATGCTAGCTGCTGCTGACTTGCTACACACAGGAAAATCTGTGGTGGTTAGGGTTTTTGTTTTTTTTTCTTTTTTATTTCACATTAGTCCTAAAAACACTTAAGTACATTCCGTTCAGTTTGCATTCCTGTAGCAAAAGGGATGAATGCCATAAGGAATGCTGACCTACACGGTAAAAGCTTTTTATGTATTTGGCTCATCCACCACTTCCTGTTTCCTGGAGAACAGAATTTAATTATTGTTTTCTATAACCACAAATGACAAGCTGTGTTTAACTGAAAATCATTTACTTTCTGGCTATGAAGCAGGATCTGTTTGGTTGGAGTTGTTCTCTAATGCTTGAGTTATTTTTCCTGATGGCCTGAAGGTTGAGTGTAGTGTGGAGTTCTGTGCCTTTTGTCACAGTACACAGAACAGTGTGTTTTGTTCGTGTGTAGAATTCTCCCTTTATAACAGTGTGCAGATCTGTGCCTTTCCTTACAGTCCTTACCAAACTCAATGTATGACAAAACTTCAAGATTAACAAAAGAAGCCAGAAGAAAGGCAGAAATGAAGCAGAGTAATTTTGGCCTTAGTAACATCATCAGACTTAAAAACAAAAATTAAATATCAATATTTTGATATGCAGAGTAGCATCTTCATCTGAAGATAATAGACATTTGCTTGGGGTACTGAACATAGTTAATAATTGATAACACTCTAAAGCCAGTTAGGTTTTTTTGGGGGTGGGTGTCTACTCTGAACAGAGGCTAGGACTCATTCAAGATGTAAGGGGGTGTGTGTTCGTCGTGTGTGTGTGTGTGTGTGTGTGTGTGTGTGTGTGTGTGTGTGTACAAGGCTAGAAACTGCCAGAAAGTCATTCTGCTAAATTACATTAGGTTTATTTGGACATTAGCCAGAGTTTCTGATGCATACTAGAGGGGAAAAGAGACTTCAAATGTAGTGGACCAAAAGTCACTCAAGCTGCTATTAATTTCACTCATACTATATCCAATGAAATTAGTTTTTCATTGGTTGTTATGGTTTTAGAACATTATTATGTGAGAGCTAGGGCAATCTCTAAATGTAACTAGGCATGTTTTTCTGTTTTAAAAACATTTTTGCCTTTTTACATATTTATAATTTTAAGTGATAAATTTTATGTTCTTTTTAAACATTTTTTTAGATTATAATATAATTGCAAATTACCCTCTCCCTATTCTTCCCTCCAATCCCTATATACTTCCCTTGCTCTCTTAGGAAGATTGTTTATAAAAATGTTTTCTGTATTCTTGTCTATATAAGAATGATGTCAATGTTTCTAAGTGCAAACAAGTAGAATGTTGAGTATTCGGAGTATAGAACAGTAGGACATACAGAGCTATTAGCCAATGTTGTTATCATTTTCACGGAATTAGGTCTTGTGCATATCAAAATACTGGTTTTATACTTACATGAAGTAGCCCTTGTAGAAGTCTATAAAAGACTTTGCTCCCTTAGAATAATGGCATAACATAGCATTCCGCTTCTCACTTAACAGCATAAGGCCTGGAGTTTCATACACTGCAATGCAGAATCAAAACATCTCTCCCCTCTCATAAAGTTTGGTATATTTAATTGTTAATCTTTAATAGTTCTCCTCCCTCTTTTTGTCCGCCTCTCTCTCTCCATCTCTCCCTCCTTCCTCTGTGTGTACAGTGTGTATATGTGCTCCTATGTGTATGCAGCTATACATGAAGTCTCATGTATGTGAAGACCAGAAATTAGGAATCTTCCTCAATCTCTCACCTTAATTTTGGAGATAGAGTCCCTCACTGAGCCAGGAATTTGCTGATTCAACTAGACTGGCTAGCCAGAGCACTTTAAGGATTCTCCCACTTACATTTTCCTGGTGACAAGATTACATATAGTCACCACCAGACTGCCATTTCATGTGTATGTTGGGGATCTGCTGGCTTCAGGTCCTAATGCTTGCCTGCTTTGTAATTAGCATACTGTCTTCACCACCTCTTTTCACAGATCCCTTACACAGCTTTGTGTATATATGTGTATAAATCACTGTGGATAATGATGATAGAGCTATGTTGAAGCAAACTTCTGTAATATCTCTTTGCCTGGACATCAGCCAGCTACATTTCTGTAGATAACTAGGTAGCTGCTGGGTGTCCATCAATCATGTGATGAATTGCAAAGAGTTTAAAACACTAAACACACTGAAGAAGTTCTACCTTATTTCATGGACTACGTTCACAAGAGGAGAGGATGCAACAGAAGGCAGGATTGTAGATGCTGCTGGTCAGCCTTCTGTAATTACAAGAGAGGCTTTGATGGAGAAATGAAGTCTAGATCGTCAACCAGCATTGGGGTGAACAAATGGGTTCAAATTCAGCTTGCAAAATCTTCAGAACATTCATTAATATTCTTTATTGGGCCTTGAATCTACCTTTTTTTTTTTTTTTTTTTTTTTTTTTTCAATGAATTCCTGCTGTAAAAATACCCAGAGGGCTGGGGAGATAAATCAGTCGGTAAAAGGGCTTGCTTTGCAAGCGCTAAGGGTTGAGCTCATTCCCCAGAACCCATGTAAATAAACCGAGTGTGCTAAGGTGTGCTGCAATCTCAGAGCTGGGGATGTAGAGACGGGAACATCTCTGCGGCTTGATCATCATCATCCGAGGCTGCTTGGTAAGTTCCAGGCCAGTGAGGGACATTGTCTTTAAAAAGTGAATAATACCTAAGGAATTTTACCTGTAACCATCCTCTGGCCCTCATACACGTTCACATATATGTGCAGTGCACACCTGAACACAGATTTACCTGCGCAAAATACGTATAATAGTCTGAGACATTCATACTTAAATATTTGTGACATATGATTCTGTTTTTATATGTTTCTGCAAATATAATCTATTTTTAATGTTTGTTAAATAATTTGAGCCAATACACTAAATAATATTCACTTAACAGGTCACTAATTGTGTATTATAATGGAAAGTTTATGTCATGGGATATTTTTATACAAACAAATCTAGTTTTCAATCAAGAGGAATATCCATTCATGAAAAGCAGCTTGTGCACAAGAAATATAATGGCATTATCCAGGTTGCCTTTGAATAGAAATTTCTAGTCAATGATAACTTGCCTATAACTTGAATTATTTGTTTTACATATATTAGCTTATGCTTACGTAGAAATTTTGCAATGATACTTATTATATATGCATCTAGGTTATTTCCTTATTCGGTAGAAAACGGAAAATAAGATAATGCACTTGAGATAAGACAGCCCATTTAAATGTGTATGCTCTTAAAAGATCTAGTGTTGCTTTTGCCTGGTATCTATGTCATCCTGATAATGCCACCAATTGGAACTGTTTTTACCATGTTGATTCCTACATCCAGGAAAATGAAAAAAACTTCTTTATTTTGGATAAGGTTCTGAGAGATTCTCATGCACTTAAGTTTGGGAATTGTTATTTTCTGCATTTGCTATGAGCTTCTCAAAGGCAGAAACTTCCTCCACTGGCATTGACTCAGTCCTAGGTTTATCACCACTGAATGTTGCCTGGTTTGTATTGCTTGGGTGCTAGATATATATATTTTTTACAGACTGTAAAGTTTTGGATATTTAATATCTACATATAATGAAATGGGGCCTTGAATTTCTCATGACAGTAACTCATTTGTTAAGATTAACTCTGTTTTCATCTTATTCTATAGTCTTGTAATTTCTCATCAGAACAATAGTTGACCCTCAACATGCTTATAGCAGAGGGAGAAAGAAATTCAGAAGGAACGCAATTCTTAAGGGAGTGTTAGATTTGTAATCCCTTCTGCCAGTTGCTCAGTATATCCTGGGTGCAGAAGTTCAAGAGTACCTGATTCTTCTCTGAGGTCAAATCCAAAGACTAATTAAGAGGGACTCATTACATATCTTTCTTCCAAATCTTGGACCCAGAAAGATGACAAGAGTTAAGAGATTATTATATGAGAATCTGCATTTAAGATAGTAATCAACTAACTTTATCCATACCAAGTACTTCTTGCCAAGTGGATTTCAGAATCTATTGTACCGCATGCTTCTCAAAACTGGTCCAGGGGCCACAACAAGTTAAAAGCAAAAGCTGTACAGATGAACAATGGACTCAAGTTGTACAGACCAGAATCTGAGTATTAACCCCTTTCTGGCTGTGTCATCATAAATCGACTACTTATTCTCCAGCTTCTTTATCCATAATAAAATATATAAATGATAACACTTGCTTATGTCTGGGTATGCAGTATGATTTCACCATACATATGTTTTAAACATTCAACATAACTTCCAGAATATGATAAAAATCTTAGTAATGTAAGGTTCTAAATGTTAAAGTAATTGAGATAGAATGATATGCTAAAGGTGTAATTTGTAAGTGAAATATTTGAAATAAGTGAGTCAAATTAGTAACAACACATATTTAATATATTCCTATGTGCATAGAGATATGGGTTTATATGTTATCTACGAAAAAAATCAGAATGGGATCCAGGGAACTTTTATTGAATCTAGAACGGGATTACTGGGAAAGCCCATAGACTTGTAATCCCTGCATTTATAGAAGCATTGCCCATTCTGTATTCATATGGGATAGGGTCTCAGTGGCCCCGTGACATGACAGACCCTTGTTTTCCATGTTCTTTTGTTTTCTCTTTATATATTCCTACTTGAGAGGACTTTTCTCTTTCTTAACAATTCATCTTCCTCCAATGGCATCCATCCATTAAATAATATTTAAACTATGCAGACTTTTGCATTTAGTGAAGGGTAAATCTTTGGGTGTGATCAGCTTCCAAGGGTCTGGGTCTTGCTAAGGGACACTGGCATCATGCAGCAAGTCAGCATTGATGGTTGGGGGCTTCAGTTTATATAAAATATCAAACATCAGAGTGACAATCTAATACATCTGTCACCTCAGAATACTGGGATTGATTGTCTACTATGTGCATTTTTCCTTCAGCTTTTGAGAAGGTACATTAGAAGCAGCAATCCTCATCTCTCATTTATTAGCAGATCTGTGAATTCTATCAACTGTTATTTTATCAATAAATAAATTGAGCCACAGGACACAGTAAATTCTTACAAAGTCACAGAGAATGTTCCAGAGATAAATTGAAAGCCAGGGAACTAACTCTAATCTCTTAATTAGACTAGCTGAAAGGCTGACTCAAACAAAGGAAGACCATAGTGAAGACTCAAAGCTAAGTGGACCAAACAAGGAAAACCAAGCTTTTATAGTAATTATTAATATTTCCTCAGACTGCAAAGAAAGTGCATTTCTCCACCACTCCCTTGTTTACACCCATACTAGGGCTGCCGGGCAAATGGGAGGGAAGTGAGATTTTGGCAGATTCTGATTCTGAGACAACTCAACCAACAAGTTTTGTAAAAAGTGAGTTGGCTTCTCAGAAACACATTTTTGAATCTTTGACTCCCGGGATTTGAAGCCTTTCAGACTTAGTTAAGCCTTGACTCTTCATGAAAGGCAGTTCTCTGACAAGCCACCTTCCTTCCTCATAGCCATACTTTAGCAGGATCTCCACTGTGCAGATGTTTGCATTTCATTCATGGTAAATCTTTATTGAATGACCATTACGATATAAGAAAACCATTTAATTCTTTAATTTTACTGGAAATCTTGGAAAGTTGCTTTAAATATTTAAATGTATTTTTGAACCAAAGTATTTAGAGAATGAAGTTCTAGCAACAGATTGTTCCCTGTGCTGTGTCTTAGAGTGGAAACATTAAGAATGGCGACCCTGAGTGACACCACAGCAGTGTTCATACACAGCCTTGTAGCATTGGCTAACATACTCCTTGTTTACTTAGGATGTCAAAGACACCAGTGCCATATTTAGGACCAAAAATAATTATACTTAACTGGAAACGATTATTACTAGTCTTGATTTTAAGAAGAAAAGATTTATTGTATAGTTGGTGTGTGTATGTGTTTGGATATGTAGCACTTAGATTTAATAGCCTTTATAAAATATTCTTTGTACATCTTGTCTGATGAATAGCACTATATTTTAACTGGAATTAATCAATTTATCAAATAGTTGAGCAAATGTATTTTAATAACAGTTAAAGTAATATACCTACCACTATACACCTGAATGGTTGATTATATATATATAACAGTCAGAGACAGAGGGAATGGACAACCAATGACTAGCCTAAATTGAGACCCATCCCATGGACAACCACCAGTCTCTGGCACTATTAATGATACTCTCTCATACTTGCAGATAAGAGCCTAGCATAATTGTCCTCTGAGAGGCCCCACCCTGTGGCTGATGGAAACAAATGCAGCGACCCACAGCCAAACATTAGATGGAACTTAGGAATTCTAAAAGAAGATGTTGAATTAGCAATTAATTACTAAGTTTAAATAATATGATAAAAACCTTTAAGGCATTAATAAGCACATAAAAGCTGGGCGGTGGTGGCGCACGCCTTTAATCCCAGCACTTGGGGGCAGAGGCAGGCGGATTTCTGAGTTCGAGGCCAGCCTGGTCTACAGAGTGAGTTCCAGGACAGCCCGGGCTACACAGAGAAACCCTGTCTCGAAAAAAAAACAAACAAACAAACAAAAAAATGAGCACATAAAAGTACTCAAGAAATACACTTATATTTTTTAAAATTTCATATATTAATTTATTTACTTTACATTCTGATCATAGTCCCCGTCTTCTCCCAGATTCCCCCTCCTACAGTCCTTCCCCCATTTCCCTTCCCCTTCTCCTCTGAGAAGAGGGAAGGTCCCCACTCTGGGTATCACCCCACCCTGTCACATCAAGTCCTTGCAAGACTAGGCACATCCTCTCCACTGAGGCCAGACAAGGTGATCCAGTTAAGGGAATAGGGTCACAGAAAGGCAACAGATTTAGCTTGAACAGTTTCTGCTCCTTTACTGGGGACACATGAAGATAAGTTGAAGACCACATGAAGACATATATATCTACTATAATGTGCAGGGGGCCTAGGTCCAGCCCATGCTTGCTCTTTGGTTGGTGGTTCAGTGTCTGGGAGCCCCATGGGTGCAGGTTAATTGACTCTGTTGGTCTTCTTGTGGAGTCCCTATCCCTTCTGGGTTCCTCAGTCCTTCTCCCTGCTCTCCTCAAGACTTCCTAAGTTCCATCTAATGTTTGGCTGTGGGTCCTGCATTTGTTTCCATCACCACAGGGTGGGGCCTCTCAGAGGACAATTATGCTAGGCTCTTATCTGCAAGTATGAGAGAGTATCATTAATAGTGCCAGAGACTGGTGGTTGTTCATGGGATGGGTCTCAATTTAGGCTAGTCATTGGTTGTCCATTCCCTCTGTCTCTGCTGTATCTTTGTCCTTGCACGTTTGTAGGCAGGACACATTAGATTGAAGGTTTTGTGGGTGAGTTGCTGTCCTTGTCCCTCCACTGGGAGCCTGTCTGGCTACAGGAAGTGGCCACTTATTATCCATACCCAGACTGCTAGGAGTCTCAGCTAGGTGCTGAGGAGCTTAGGAGCTTCTCTCATGTACAGCTCGTGTTTTCAACATAGATCTCATTTATGTATAAGCAAAATGGAATTTTTAAATGAAGTCAGTTCTTCTGAATTCAGAGTTTTGCATGGTAAGATCTGTTTCTGTGGTTGCTGTGATTTCTGTCTGAGAAATGAGAAACCCATCAGTTTATTCTGGCATGGTGCCATAGATCCTGTTGAAGACCTGAGACCTCAGGCCCTGAGAGATAATTTGTTCCTCACAGCCATTGCAGTAGGTAGCAAGAACAGCAGGACAGAGCTTGCTCTTTGAAATACATCTCCCACAAGAGAGATGAGGTTAGGTTAGTTGTTGTCTGGTAGTGGGGCTCTTTATAAGCATCCTGATATTAGGAAAGTCTAATTTTAAGCAAGGGATGCTGACAAACCAGCTCCTCTGTCAGTCACTGGGAGATATACCATTATGACCTGGGAATGTTTTGGAAATGTGTTCTAGGGAGACTGACTATCTCTATTGTAACCTTCTAAAAGGTGAGCAGCTGCAGGAGGAAAGGTATAGTTGTTATTGCAACTGGCCTACTATACAAACTCATGGAAAAGTCTGGAACAAATTAGCTGCTAAACGCTTTCAAATTTTGGGGGCATTTAGAGACTCATGAACACTTTATCTCCTTGTAATGTCTAGAAGATGGATTTCTTGGGGAAACTTGATATTTAATGGCAGTTGGTATCTATTATAGTGTATATGTGTATGTGCTGACATGAAAGGCTTGTGTTTGCTTTGTAAAATCCAAATCTCATTGAACTTGGGCCTCAGTACAAATTTTAAATGGAAATAAAATCTTAAGGGTTATCCGTGAACAAATTTCTGTGTCAGAGTTAGGTCTTGAAATCTGCCTTCTGCATCCTCCAGTAGGTTATAGCAGTATGTGGACTTAAGCTATCAAGTGGGACATCTTGAGGCTCCAGTTCCATGTCTTAGGAACAGCATTGCATTTTAGCCGTATAGGTTTTAAAGTGTGGTATACACCATGCAAGTGTGTACATGGGAAGAACCAGGTCATTATTATATAGTTAAATTTTATAAAAGAATTCCTTCCAATAATTTTTAAGCTTGAGTTTATAATTAAGAGAAACTATGGAGCAAGAGAATGCCAGATGATAAGAAACATTTTATTGGGAAAGTTATTTTTTTTTTGAGCATTTTTAGTATTCTTTGTTCCTCTAGATGGATTAAAATTTCTGTCTAATATTCTTTTTTTTTTTAATCAAATCGTAATTTTTTACTTATTCACACAGGGGTTATAAACACAAAAAGGCAGGACGTAGGGAAGAGAATGACACCAGAATGTAGGTGTTCAGGGAGTACAGATATCTTTCAGAACAGGGTATCGCTGGGTGAAGGTTCAGGGGACTCTGTCTATGATTCACTTGTCCTTATCTAAGTTAGTACTATCCACCAAGGCTACCTATTTACAAGGTCTATGGCTACTCAGGCTGGTAAATCTCCACAAAAGCTGCCTGTTTACAGTAGCTTATAGCCATCTGTTTCAGTATTTTTCCATAGAGACCCAGGACTTTGTGTTAGCATGATGTATGTCAGGCCTATTGAGCTGTATTTTAGGCCTTCAGTGTATAAGCAGGGCTGCCCTACATCTCCTCCCTTCTCTAAGTATAGAAGGGCCATGGCGATTCTAATCCTGCGAAGGCAGGAATAGAGGCCTGACCTCCAGTAATTGAAGGGGACCTTGTAATGGCCCCGGTCCTCCTGTCATTGTCCAGTGAGGCATAAAGGACCTCTTTTTCCTGAAGAGGGATACTTTTGACATTAACCCCTATGCAGTCAGGCTTGTCCCTCAGGGAACCCAGAGAGATATTTTTAACTTTATCTTTATTTATATTCCCTTGCAGTGCTTAGCCTCGCAGCCTAAGCAAGAATTCAGATCACCAGTCAGAGGGGGTTCTGGGTGGCCCCTCTCTGCTTGGTCTAGGGGCGGAAGTCTCCTCTTTTAGGTTGGGTAGAGATGGGTTTTGAGAACACCCTGGATAGAGTAACAACCTCATCTCAAATCTCATGGTCCTCCATAGCTAACTTGTGATAATGTATCTGAATAGGTTTTACTACCGAATTATCTATCTGTTGTATCACAAAGTTAGTCAGCTTATTTAAGGCCCAGGGAACAAAAGAAATCAGCAAAAATAACCCAATTAATGGTCCCAAGATGGGAGGAAGTTGGGAAAGTTATTTTTATGGTAGATATTCTGTCCCTTCTAAATCTAGTCTAAAGTTACCACTTTTTGTTTGTTTGTGGAGATAGAGTCTCACTCTGAAGGCAAGGTTGGCATGGAACTCACACAGATCCATCGGCCTTTGTGCCTGAGTGCTGGGATCAAAGGTGTATGCCCCCACACCCAGATGAGCTACCTCTTAGAAGGTGGTTTTTGGCAATGTCTTTGTTTTTGGTTATTACTGCCCAAGTACAGTTCTTATTTATCTCTAACAGACATCATTGTAATAATTCCTTCCTGCTTTCCTTACTGTTAAAACTAAGGGATTTAACAAGCTTCTGCAATCCCACCACCACCACCACCACCCACTCACCCTTGGTCTTCTACTCTTTGAAAGCCCCCTGTAATAAATTCTTCATAAAACATAAACCATGCTCCTTCCTGTTCCTTAGTGTTTGCTTGGTCCCCAAAACTTTTTGCCTATTTGAAATAGCTTCACATGTTTTTTTTTTTATTTCAAAATAATATATACATTATTCATGGATTAATTCCAATTACCTTTCTTGTGTGGTCTGATAAATTTCAGCCTGGATTTATTAGAGTATATGCTGCAAGGTTCTATAAATTTATAGCAAATCTGCTGCTTTGTCATACAATAGCTTATTTATGTTCATGTTGGTCTGTTTAGATTGTAAATATTTTCTGGTGTGCCTTTTCTCCTAGTGTATTAACGTCACATCCACAGTTATGGATCACACAGGCGGAGACATTAAGAACTTCACAGACCAATGCTACAGTTTCATCTGTGTGAATGTAAGTAGTAAACAGAATTGGTTGGAGGCAGTTGAGTTCTGAGCAAACCATGTCAGAGAATGGACCCTTTTTGACCCTTACTTGTGCAACAGATGATTTTGACAGATTAGTTGTGCCATTCAATCATGCTTTAAAATGGTCTTTTTTACCATTTCAAATAGGAAAACATTTTATGAACCCAATTCCTATGAGATACAAATATTTCTTCCATTGACAGTAATTTTAATTTTCCATCAGTAAAGTGGATACATAAGTTCAACCCAGGATATAGCTCAAATCTCAATATGCATAAATTATGGGTATCTTTTGAAGTGGTTTAATGTTCATTTTGATAAATACATTGAATATCATGTAAGACTCATCCCACTGTGAGTCAAATTCTATTCTATAAGAACTTCCTTTCACTTTCTTCTATTCTCTTGTCTTCCAAGGTTGTGTCCTCTGATAGTCAAGAAACCAGGAAGTTACTGAGTATACTTGAAGAGAGCAGCCTTCCTCTTCTGTATCCTGTAGTTGTCATTTTGGTAAGTGAGTAAATATGTCTCTTCTCTCATTGAGCCTTTGCTTCCTTCTTCATAACCTAATGTTTCTTTGAAAAAGATTGGATTCAATTGAGAGTGCCCACCAACATGCAGAAGACTTCACAGATCTTAGATTGACTTTTCTACTGACTTGTGCCTTTGTGGCTGTGGTCATGTGCTCAATGATATTGGAAAACTAGTTGATTCCACTAGCGATTGATTTATTTATCCTAACCAAAATAGAAATATATGTGGCCAAGCTGACCGGTTGTTAAGCTAATGTGTAAAAGCTGTATTTAGGGTGTTCTATCAGCACAACAGAAGCAAAACAGAAGAAATCTAAGGTCTTAAAGAAGGGGGAGATGTGGAGAGCTTTTAGGGCTGCCTGGCAGGAATCTACATTGCCAAGGACAAGGAAATGGGCTACAGGAAGGAATCTGACATTAGACTAGAACAAAGAAGTAATTTCAGGCAGAATCTAAATCTTAGGCTAGAACAAAGAGTAGGCTTCAGGCATGAAAATGCCTTTGGGCTAGGACAGGGAAGTAGGCTCAGATATTTTGGTCATCCAGATAAGCCCTAAAGAATAGTGATCATGGGAGTGTTCATGGAACTTTGTTTAATGCCTTGCTTTTTCTTTGACTATTTGTGTTTATTGTCTTGTTTGTCCATTGACTATTTGCATCTATTGTATTGCTAGTTCCTCAACCTAAAACTGACCTGAATACTTGCATGAAATTAAAATGGTCTAAAAGCAAAAAGGAGGAGGGATGGGATAGGGTTTATTGGGGAGGGAGGGAATGGGGAAAAAGATAACATCTGAAATGCAAATAAATAAAATACTAATTTTTTTTTAAAAGAAATAACAGGAAGATTCATGTTGGCCTAATCATAAGTAGAATGAGTGAATGGTTGAAGAGAGTATATAGAAGAATGGTCTGGACAATTTTGGAGACACTCTCCCTCCCCACACAAACTTACATGCAACACACACACACACACACACACACACACACACACACATTTGCCAATGACTGAAATATATTGACTTAAAGATTCACTGAGGAAAAAAATCAACATCCATGCTGGACTAATCAGCTAAGAAGCAGCACCTGAACTCTGTAATACTTTATATCCTGTGGAGAGGGCTTCCAAACATTCTTAGAAATTCCTGGGCTTCCTAGGTGTTTGTCCGGTGAAACATGGCCAAAAACTTGTGGAGTAAGTAGAAAAGGAAGATGCGTGCCTAGAAGAGGAAGAAGAATGCCCCAAGGGAGCTCAACAGACTTAAAAGCATTCTCCGAATTGAAGGCGATGCTCTGATGAAAGACTTCGAAGGGATAGCAACTGTGGTGGCACCCAAACATGGCCAGGAGAGGATGCAGTGTGAGAAGGTGCAGTGTGATGCGGGTGACGAGAAGGATGACATGAAAATGGAAACTGAAATTAAGAGAAACAGTAAGACTCTTCTAGACCAGCATGGCCAGTACCCAGTGTGGATGAACCAGAGGCAAAGTAAAAGACTGAAGGCCAAGATAGAAAAGAAACAGGGAAAAAGCAAAGCAAAGGCCTCGAAGGGCTGGCCTGGTAGACCTTAAAGACTGGAAAGGGAGCCAGATGTGGTGCATCCTTTAATGCAGCACTCAGGGGACAGAAACAGGTGAATCTCTGTGAGTTCGAGGCCAGCCTGGTCTACAGAGCAATTCCAAGACACCCAGGGCTCTTTTACACAGAGAAACCCTGTCTTGAAAAACCAAGAAAACAGACAAAAAAACAGAAGCTATTTGTTTTCAATTTGGACTTAATTCTGTAATTCAAAACCAAAATAACTGTTTGTGTTGGGAACTTGAATAAAATATCTTTGGTGATGGAAAAAAAAAAAAAGAAAGAAATTCCTAATGACTATCCCATCCTGAAGCTCAAGTTTATTATGTAGTATGGGAGCTAATTCTTGTTATTGGTAAGGTCTTAACACAAAACAAAGACAAAATTTTGTATTAAACATAACTCTAATGTGACCACTGACAGAAGAAGCAAGTTGGATAGAGTGGGATTTGTTCATTCACTAGCCAAGTGTATTTAATTATGTGCCTTAAAGATAGGTTCTAGGGGTCAGCTAGTATGGAAATCCATCACATGTGAGTAATTTCCTGAGCAACAGGGGGTCATTGCGTGTTTTAGGAAGGTCGTGGAGTCAACTCAATGATGGAAGGCTAAAAGGCTTCATGGATCAAAGGATATATTTGAGGTGCTAGGTTGAGCCCTCCATTCCCTATTTCTTTGTATAGAGATCTTTATTTGATGGTCACAGGTAAGATGCCAAGGAGATATTCAGTCTAGTGTGAAGGGACCAATGCCTTGCTTCCTTTCTTACGAGGCTTAACCTTGAGCCTCATTTTACTTAGTATAGAATTGAAGCTAACAATACTCATTTTGTATAGAGTGGCATGCATAAATGCAGAAAGTAACTCTTGTGCTGCATTGGGCCCTTAGCAAGCCTGCAGTGCTGGCATAGCCTGTGGTAACTGTCTGGTTCCTCTTCTTTCCACCCTGGATAGGATGATGCAAAGTTCACCTCCATTGCTTTTGTAAGACTTTTGGGTCTACATGTAAGACTTTGGGTCTGGGTTTGAATTTAAGATTAAAAGAACCCCACTGTCCCAGGACACATCCCAGGAGGACACTTGCTGGATTAACATTCAGAGGAGGAAGGGAGAGGCTGATTAACATTCCTCAGACCACAGGGAGGGAAACCCACCTGTGGGTGAGGAAGGCTCAGAGCACATAGACAGACAAGGGAGGTCCTTGCCACCTTATTCTCTAAAGACCAATCAGTTTAAAAGTCACACTGTTCTGCCAATCATATTGTGCCTAGTCACTGTTTCTCTGTTCTACCCCCTAGACCATATAAAAGCTATTCTTAGCTCCAACTCGGGGTTCTCTCTTCTTGCTTGCATCATTAACCTCTTGCTGGTTACATCAAGATTGGTGTCTCATGAGTCATTGGGTGGCCTAATCTCCTGTGGCTTGTTGAGTGTGGGTCTCCCCTATCCGGGTGGCCTTTCACTTTTACCTCTTTCCAAGCTTTGGTCACATTTTCCACTTTTCTCCTGGGTACTTCTGTTGGAGTGTGCTTCTCTTTTCAAATTCAGTATGAATTTGAAAATTCTCAAATTCTCAGCTATGTCATGGTATCTCTAAGATAACAGTTTTCTTGCCACAACTTTAAGCCACAGGCACTCAGAGTTGTTGCCCTATGAATGAAGTTTAGCTAATTATTCTCCAACTTAGTAGAAGTATAGGGATAATATGATTATAAAATTCAATAAAATGACTTTATGTCTAGATAGGCTATATTTTAAACTTTAAAGGAAAAGTAGTATACATGTAGTGTGGTCGTGTATATAGAAACAAGAATATGTATATAAGCATATACAGATTTTGATTAAATGGAAAGTCATATGTATTAAAGGTCTTAAAAGCCATTCTTTCACTTTGCTTCCTTCTAAGTTAACTTGCTGTGGAACCAATAAAAAAAACGCTTTTCTTTTGATTTTTAATGAGGATTTAAGTTAATGATTATAAACTCTGACACTAGACCAAAAGAAAGGCATCTGGCCATTTCTGTACATAGGTCCTCATTACTCATCACAAATATGTTCTAAAATTATAAGTTATGGAGGGATGTTTTTTCCCTTGGAACTAGTGAGGTTCAATAGATATAAAATGTAACAAGGTTTCTTGGAGCCCAGGCTTGTCTTACAGTCATGTGCTGCCGGGAACAACTTTGAACTCTTCACTTCCCAGTGCTTTGATTACATGGCTGGAGGCTCCACCCCTTCTGGTAAAACTGTAAATGCTTACAGGACTGGTTAGGCTAGATGAGACATATAAGGGCTATCAACTCCCAATTTGATTCTACTGAGACGATTGCCATCTGCATACTGTTGAGGTCCAATACTTGTAGAAAAGGAAGCAGGAGGTCAACTGAGCTAGGGCATTTGACCCAAGCATTAGTGGATGGATTTTAAAGATTTATCTTCATTAATTAAATCATTAAATCTTCAGCATGAGTATGTATGTGTCAGTGTATGTGGGCAAATGTACATGTACATGTGCATGTAGGTCAGAGGATAACTTATGGAAGTGAATTATCTCCTCCTCCATATTCTGGGGTTGAACCCTGTCTCATGCTTGGTACTTTTCTCTACTGAGCCATCTCAGTTTTAAGAGGTAATTGTTGGTATTGGGATTAGTAATGATGCAACTCACATTTTCTCATATTGCCAACTAGATACAGAAAAATCTTTTGAAATTTCTTGGTTTCTGTCATCAAAGGGACAATGAGCTTTTGAATTGATAATATTTAGGAAATGATGGACTGAAAGGAACAAAGAATCTGTTTCTGAGTTCTTGGTAGAGTCCATTGGATTTTATTTTAGATTTTTTGCAAGTCTTTATTTTGTAATTACTTAATTAAAACATTCAGAAAATTTAGGATATCTTTAATGCTGGAGATTTTTATTATTTAGGATAAACTTGTGTGTGTAAGCAGTCTCTACTTTAAGATTTCAGCTAAAGCAGCTAAAGGAGGGAACAGAATTTTCACATAAAGACAAGGAAAAAATAAAGTATTTTGGAAAAAATTAAGAAACTTAAGAAAATAAATTTGATTGTTTTCTTTTTAAAAAGCTTATTTTTTCCCATAATCTTTTCATGTAATCCGTGGAAATTGTGTAACAACCCATTATGACAGGCTTCATTTCAAGTGGTCATTTTTCTAAATGTGTAAGTTTAGTTCTCTAAAAAATCTTTTATTAAACCTTTGATGTTCAAAATACTGTTCTGTTTCATCTATTTGATCATCATTTTTTCCCTTTCATGTGTTTCTATTTGGCTTACTTTGACAAAGTCTTTGTTGATAATGATAGTATTTAAGGAATAAGCTTGCATTGGATTATTGTATTTTTATTGAGAACTTTATTTGCAGGATTTTAACCATCCTCTCATCATCTCATCCCTTCCTACCCAAATTTAAGATTAAGTTTTTTCTTCTTTCCCCACCAAGTACAATTCGTGTTGCATAACTAGTCTTAGGATAGGGGCCAGCTCTGCTATGTGGTCACAATACATGTGTCACAGCCATTAAATCAACTGACTCTCCTTGAGGAGCCATTATCAAATGCTAATAGTTTTCAGCCAGCAGTGAGATCAAGTATCCCACCACCCCTGTCCTACTGTCCTGGAGGCACGCATTACTCTGATCAACCTAAAATCTTTATTTTGGTATATTTAACTACATATTTCTACAAGAAGCCAGATAATATTAGCTAGTTGATTAAAACAGATTTTTTGTAGTAAAAGTATAAAAAGTTCATTGAAGATACTTCACAGTGCCATGTTTTAATGAATTTGTGTGTATTTTGGATGATATTTGTTGTTCCATACAAGTCTTCTTTTTTATGACCTTTAGAAAGACATTATATCTTACTATTATTACTATTAATAAGCATGTCTCTCCAAAGACAATATTCCTGTTTGGAAAAAAACACTCTATTATTCATTAGTACATATAAAGGGATTCATCATTTCGGTTGTTTATGATATTCAGCAAGAAAAGTCATAAATACATATTAAAATTAGTGCTTTCTTTCTCCAAACATTATGTAAGAATATATTTGAATTCCTTTCTGGGTGTGATTTTTTGTTTTTGCATATGCATTATACACAACAGCGTACTTCTTACAATATTTTCATATAAGCACATAAGTTTGCATTCATCCCGGTTCTGCTCTGACTCTTCTCTTTCTCCTCAATTCCCACCTCCCTTCTCCAGTGAGTTACCTTTGTCTCTTGGGAGCATATGGTTCTGCTCTCACTTTCTGAATACCTCCATAATTTTATATATCTGCACAGCATCGAGGATCCAAAGAGGATAGAAAACATAATATTTGCCTTTCTGAGCCTGATTGAATCTTTGGGGATACTTCCGAGCAAGCCCTTGTCTATGTCGACATTTGAAGCACTTTCATGGCTTTCCCTCTGACCATCACTTCACATCTCATGTAAAGGTCCTTGATGAATTAGAGTTGGGCTTTGTTCAGGGTGAGAGATGGAAATCTAGATTCATTCTTGGTGTGTGCATATCCATGTTTTCAGAATCATTATTCATGAATCTTTTTCCTATGGTTGGTTTTTTAATTTTATATCTTCGTCAAAAATTAGGAATATTTGGCTGGAAGTGTATGGATGTGCTTGTGGGTTCTCGTTTTGCCCCTACTAATCTATGTGTCTGTCTATGCTGCTGCCATTATTGTGACTCTAATGTGTCTCTGAGCCAGGAATGATAATTATCTCCAGCATGGTTCTTTCTCCTGAGAAAGGCTGTAGCTATTTGACTTTTATGCATCCTTAGGAATTTTAGGATTTTTCCGGTTTTAGTAAGAATGTCACTGTTACTGTAGAATGTTTTCAGTGTTGTAAATGTGTTTACAGTCTTAGTTCTGCCAATGCATAACATTGGGAGATCTTTCTAAATCTCGTAGTGTCTTCAGCTTTTTTTCTTCCTGTGTACATTTTTTATTATAGAGGTCTTTCATTTCCTTAGCTAGGTTTCTGCTAAGGTATTATTTTTGAAGCTCTTGTGATCAGAATTGCTTTCTTTATTTTTTTCCAGCATGTTTCTTATTGCTTTACAAGAAGACTACTGAAATTTGTATGCTACTGATGTGTCCTGCTACTGCCCAAAGTGTTCACTAGTTCTAAGGGTTACCTGTTAGAGTCTTGACTGTCTCCTGTGTTCAGATCATGCTGTCTACTCATTTGTATTCTTTTTCTTTCTTTCTAGTCTTAATTCCTTCCCTAAAACCTTGAACATTCTCTTGAATAAGAAGAGAGAGAGCCAACAGTCTTGTCTGGTTCTGAATTTTATAGTAGAAATTCTTTGAGTTTCTCTCATAAGTTTGTTATTGTTTATAGCATTTATCATGTTAAGGTACATTTGTTCAAATTCCTCATTTCTTAAGAGCTTTATATAAAACGATGTTGGACTTTGTCAAAACCATGCTCATGTGATTTCTATTCTTAAGTTAGTTTATGAGATTATATTTATTAATTTGTATGTATTGAAGTGTCTTATATCACTGGGTTGAAGCTAATTTCAGAGAGTTGAATGATCATTTTGATATGTTCTTCAATTTGATTTGCAGCTATTTTTCTGAAAATTTTGCTTCTGTGTTTATCAGGAAAATTGTCATACAATTTTGTTTTTGTTTCATTTTCTTATCTGATTTTGATACGATAATATTGGTTTTATAAAACCGTGGTTGTGTTGCTCCCCTTTCTACTGTATGAAGTGGTTAGAGAAGCATGGGAATAGTTCTTTACACATTTGGTAGAATTCAGCAGTGAATACAAGTGACTCTCTACTTTTATTTTTTTGAAGATTTTTATGTTTCTATTCCATTGCTTGTTATTGATCTGTTTAAATTGTTTATACCTTCTTAGTTTAATTTTGGTAAGCTGTTTGGTTAGAAATTCATTCAGTTCTTGTAGATTTGCCAGTTGAATGGCATTTCTGTTTTGAAGGGTGCACTAATGATTTTCTGAATTGCATTGGTCTCTGTTGTCATGTTTACTCCTCATCTCTAATTATATTAATTTGGGTCTTGTCTTTCTCTGAGTGGTTTGGCTAAGGGTCTGTTTAACGTTGTTTAATGTTTTAAATATCTTAGTTCATTGATATATTTTTTCATTTCTCATTTTGTTAATTTATGACAAAATATTTATTATTTCTTTCATGTGCTCAATGAGAATTTGGCTCATTGAGAATCTTTTCTAGATTGCCATTTTGTCAGATAGTCTAAAATCCTAAGCCTCTCTCTTATTTTTTAACATAGGTACTTTTAGCACTTTCAGGACTGCTTTCATTGTATACAACACACTTTGATATGTAGTGTTGTTCCTTTCATCTGAGGTGAGGCATTTGAAATTTTCTTTCTTGAGTTATTTGATGACCACTCATCACTCAGTCCTATGTTTCATCCCCGTGAGTTTGTAACGTTTCTGTTACTGATTTCTCTCATGGTTGCTATCTAATTTTACTTTATTGTGATCAGGTAGAGAGTATATGAAATTTTCTTGAGTTTCCTAGGTTGCTATGCCTTGCATTGTGTCCTATTATGTATTCATATTTTAGTGAATGTTACATGAGCACTTGACAAAATTAAATATTCTGCAGTATTTGCATAGAATATTCTATTGATATTTGTTAGATCTATTTGATCCAGATGACATTTAGCAAGGATGCTTTTATACTTGCTACTTTTGGAATGACCCATCTGTTTGAGAGTGGACTATTGAAGTTACTCACCATTATTGTGCTGTGGTTAATTTGTATCTTTGTTTCTATAAGTATTTGTTTCATGAAATGTGTATATCAATGTTTGCTGCATATATATATATATGCATATATATATATATATTATATATTGTACCTTTCTTGATAGATTGTTCCCTTAGTCTGTTTAAAAAGATTTACTTATTTATGTATTTTTATGTATCTAAGTATTCTATCTGCATGTATGCCTGAATGCCATCAGAGGGCATTCGATGACATTATTGATGGTTGTGAGTCACCATTTGGTTGCCAGGAATTGAACTGAGCACCTCTGAGTGCTCTTCACTGCTGAGCCATCTCTCCAGCCGCATTTGTTCAATTTTAGGAAGTAACATTTATTGTTTTCTAAGATCATTGTTTTGTCTGATATTAAACAGTGACATGCTCACTCTCTACACCTATTTGTATTGGAAAGCCATTGCGTTTTTTATCATAAAGAGTATCTTTGATAGATATATTATTTCTAGGTAACAAGGAAGTAGATACCATTTTTTAAAAACCAATCTTCTGGTTTGCATCTATTAGAAAACTGAGAACATTAGCATTCAAGAGTTATCACTGAAAGTCGTGTTTTTCTGTCACTTATAGATTTTGTAATGTTAAACATTTACTATTTCTCATTTGCATATTGCTGGGAAGAGACACCATGACTGAAGCAACTCTTTTTTTTGAAACAGAGTTTCTCTGTGTAGCATTAGCTGTCTGGAACTCACTCTGTAAACTAGACTGCCCTTGAACTCACAGAGATCTGCCTCCCAGTGTTGGGATTAAAGTTGTTCATCACCACTACCTAGCAGACCACAACAGCTCTTTATAAAGGAAAACATTTAAATGGAGCTGGCTCACAGTTCAAGGGTTTAGTTCATTATTGCCATGGTCAAAACATGTTGGCATTCAGGCAGACATCATTCTGGAGAAGTAGCTGAGAATTCTACATGTGGATTCCTGGGCAGCAGCAAGTGACAGTGAACCGCTAGGCCTGACTTGAGCTTCTGAGACCTCAAAGCCTGCAACCAGTGGCAAACTATCTCTAACAAAGCCACACCTATTCCAACAGGGCCACACTTCCTAATAGTGGTACTCCCTGTGATTCTATGGGGGCCATTTTCTTTGAAATCAGCACAAGGTGGTAAGTATGTGGTCCTGACACAGCCGCTAACTTGGATCAGCAGTATAGTTCTCCATCCCTATGTTGTTATTTACACAGGATGTTTTGTATAATTCCTTCTTAGGGTGCTTTCTCCATGGTGCCTGAAGAGAACCTTTAGCTTCAGTTTCACAGGCTTCAGAAGCCTGGGATACTGCTGCTCCTATGCCCATGGCCCATGATGTGTCCAGTTCCTGTTGCATCTCCTCCTTCAGTACTGATGATGGGGAATGGGCAGAACAATGCCTTGGTGGTAGTGGTGGTTTGTCGTTCCTCCTTCCTTCTTGGTGAGGAGCTAACTTGGTATAGTCCCTTTACTTTTGGCTATTATCTCATTCATGAATAAAAGTCATTTTTTTTTTTACATTGGTTGTTACTGCTTACGGTAGCCTATAATGTCTTTAAGTTTTTTTCTGAGTTAAACACAGTTGTTCTTTGTGCCTTGTTCTTTGTTCTTAGACTATATGACATAAATGCATCACAGCTTACAGAGGGTTTATTATACATTCTGAGAAAGCCATATTCTGATGAAAATACATTTAGCATTCCATAACCTGCGCGTGTTGTAGCTTAGCAACTTATACTGTGCAGTCTGTAGGTTGCTTTCCTTCATGAGAATATGGCTGAGTGGGCCCTGTCACTCACTACACTGTGTAGTATCCTAGAGACTATCCTGCCATCATCAAGGAGAAGATCAAAATTCAATGTTTGATTTCTATCAAATGCAGACTGCTGCCACACCATTGTGGAACAGAAATATTCAAAGCAAATGGTCTAAGTCAGGATCGTGTGTATTTGGCTTTCTTTGTCAGATTGTTTCTTGCTAGAGGATCTTTTGAAAGTTCTTTCAGGGTCCTTATACAAAAGCTATGAATGTAGGACACACCCCATTCTCTTTTTCTTTTCTTATTTTGTTTGTGTTCGCGACTTCCGCGGTGACATACATTCACAAATATATCATTGGAAAATATCAAAAATTAGTTTATAAAATGTAAATCAGATATTAAAATTACTAAAGAAATCATTGGTTTAAATGAAACAAGACTCAAAGAGCCTAAGACTGTGAACTGAGGCCATGAGCACAGAGACTTATGATCAAGAGTTATTGATTTTTCGTAGGCAGTCGAGAAGAGATTTTAAGATGAGGATGCAGTACTACCAATATCTGTATTCTAGACTAGATTATATAAAAATGATCTTGTAAACCCCTCACAATTCATATAGTACGTCTAAAAAGCTTAGTAGGAATTCTATCATACTTGGCTGTATTTCCACAGAACATTCATTAAACAGTGGGCAGCGTATGATTTCAAGCTTAATTTTTCAGTATATAGGAATGAATCATCTAGGCATCAAATAAATGGCTAGCTGTTAAAATTGTGGAAAAATAGGAAACACATTTATAAATGGAAGTTTAAACTTGAGAGTTAGAGCAAATTCTTAAATATTGCTTAATGAAATTATGTTTTCATCTCTTTGATATTTTTCTTTGAAAAATAATTTTACTATAGCTATCTGTCGCAGAACAGTTCCACTTTTCTCTGACAGTGCCCAATTTTATTGGTGTTATGAGAGATAAGAAGCTTTGTAAATTTACTCTTGCAAAAAATATAAAGTATCAAGTGAAATTTTAGTGTTCTAAGAACATGCTTCAAAGGCATGAAACCTAGTTTAGCTTTTGTTAGTAGGAAGTAGCTTATAGATATACAAGATCAGAATATGTGGTCTTCAAAACAGTTCCGAATGTTTAGTATTTGAATATGTCAGCAAATAAAATAATTTTTAAACGTCTGGAAAACCGTCAGCCATTGACACTTGATACTTTACATGTGAGGAAACTGTCACAGAGAAGTAAATTGTTTCCAGAAGGTTCCACAGCCCACAGTGGCAGCACCAGGAGCAGAATCAATCCAGTGTGCTGTTCAATATATACTTGTAACTTTGATGTTTTCATGAACGTGTTAAATAATGGAAAAAGATTAAAAATATACATATATACACATAGATGTATCCAATGTTCCTGACTAATAAAGAACAAATGTCAATTGGAAAATAGGCCAGGACCCTCTTTTAAGTATAATGGCTTCTTATTTTAGCTTCAGACTCTCGAGCCCTTTAGTGAATTTAAGTTCTGAAATTCCACGATCTTGTTCAATTTCCCAGCAGATCCTAGACATGGATCCTTTACTTTTTCCTGTTTTTACTTTTCACCTTTTACTCACCTGCTTATTTAGGGCATTTATGTTGTTAACTCTGTCATTCCTAGTCTGAAGTAATGCATTTTCAAGGTATAAGGTCTTCCCCAGCAAGCAAAGGAGGGGGCTTTACCTCTCAGTGTCTCTGGAGTTTGTTTCACAGTTCATTGGCTTCAGGCTTCTAGATTGCTTGTTCTTGTTTGCAGTGTTTGTTTCAGCTTGGGAGTCAGCCATGGGCTGGGCTCCCATGGCTGGTAGCTACTAGTCCTGGTTCCACTGCAGTCTCAGTTGTATTGCTTTTGTAGTCCCATGAACACTTCTGCGTTTTCTTCTGAAGTATTTCCTTGGTATTATATGTTAAGTAGTTATACTTTTCACTTCAATTCATTGGCTTTCTCTTTCCTGCCTGCATACCATCTCAGCAGAAATGGAATTACTTGTGCAAGTTTTACAAATTCTTGTCTTGTACTAATACAGTAAGTCTCAGGTATTTCCTGCCTAAGTCAATAATAAAACTAAGATAAATACTGGTTAAAGAATACCTTTGGAGCCTTTTACAACTGTGGTAATAAAGGAATTAATTTCTAACACAAAGATGAGGAAGACTGACGTCATCCCTGTGAGAGGTGTTGAATAGAGAACCGGCTGTGTTGCTATAATTTTAGATCTCTGCTTACGGCTAAATGGTGGACGGAAAGCTCATGTTGTGGAATAGAAACTGGTGAAGATTAACTGTGATAAACATATAACTGATGAAGTACAAAGAAATGATTCTCGTAGAAACACCTTCCTCCTGTTAATCCTGTTAAAAGTTAGGGCCGTTTGTTTTCAGATAAAACGGTGTTCTAATAGAATCTGCAAATGGAATCTAGAGGACATTTTCTAATCTGTATAAATATGTTTTTCCTAATTAAGCATGGATTTAGAACATGCTAATTATTTCCCTTTCAATAGGCTACTCAGCTTGGTTCAGTGAGCAAAACAATTTGCAATTTTTTTTTTTTCCCGTCAGTGTGATTCTAGTTAATCAGTTTGAAAATTGACATGTGAAACACGTGAGGCCTAGGTCATAAAATTGGACTGCTCTGTTAAGGAGCTTATATTGATGTTAGCCCTAGGAAGAACTGGATGACTGACTTTGTCATTCATTAAAAAAAAAATACGCTTGGTTCAGTGGAAGAATCGTACTTAACATGTTAACTATTACCATGCTACTTATGAAGTTTACCAAACAAGATTATTTGACTTATATAGCTATTCTCCAGATTTCTGCTTTCATAATTTAGTAGATAATTTAGGTTAAAACTACCAATGGACTGAGGACAGATAGTGTATATAATACGTTTTCTCTAGTAACTATTCTCTCCGTGAGTAGAGATACTGCTACAGAAATGAGTGCACAGACCGTGGAGGCACTCAGTACTCTGTAACATTCACTTCAGGTAAATGCTTTTTTACTCTTAATAAATGTATATATGACATAAAAATATGCTTGAGAGTTTCTCAACCTTGGTATTTTTGTGATATTTATGACCCTTTGATATTTAAATAATGAAATGAAGTTTAATAAAACCTTACCCTAGTTTTTTTTTTTTTTTTGCAAAACTACTATACCTTTTAAATACTATTAAAGTTATGTATTATACTTATGTAATAATAAATAAATATAATTTAAACAATATAAAAATATGGAACATGAATTTGGATGCATTATTTAATTGCATGCATTATTTGAATTAACTTTTGTTTAGCTGAGAAAGTTAATTGTATTCTCAGGTGACTAACCTGGTAAGGATTCTGGATCTGGAGTTAATGTTCCAGGTAATAGTACCAGCTTAAGCACACTTTAACCAGTCCAAGTTCACTAGTGTCTGTGATTTTCAGTTCAGACCTTTATCCATAATAAGATATGCCGTTTACGAATCTGAGGGGATTTTCTTTTAAAACTTTGCATTTCTAAATAGCAGCATGTTGTAAAAATATTTCACATTTTAATGCTCTTCAGTATGCATATTTCAAATGTAAATGTAGTTTGTCGGTGTACCAACTATGTTAAAATATGAATCAGGTGCAATGGCATGCCTGTTTCTTTTGTTTTCTCTTCTTTTCTTTTTCTTTCCTTTTCTTCCTTTCCCTCCCTTTTTCCTTTCCTTTCTTTTCCCTCCTTCCTTCTTATTTTTCTTTTTTTTTTTTTATTTTTGGTTTTTTTGAGACAGGGTTTCTCTGTGTAGCCCGGGCTGTTCTGGAACTCACTCTGTAGACCAGGCTGTCCTCGAACTCAGAAATCCGCCTGTCTCTACCTCCCAAGTGCTGGGATTAAAGGCATGTGCCACCATCGCCCGACTTCCTTCTTATTTTTCAAGACAGGGTTTCTCTGTGTAGCCCTGGCCTGTACAGGAATTCACCCTATAGAACCAGGTTGGCCTCAAACTCACAGATATCTGAACACCTCTGCCATCCAAGTGCTGGGATTAAAGGAGTGCACCCCCATGCCTAATTGACTTTCAAATTTCAAGCCACTTTTGAGCTCAAGAAGCCTTCTTCTGTGTTATTCTTCTGTGTTTGACATTCTTCTTCTCTTGTTTTCACAGTGTGGTTTTTATAAGCTAGTCCTAGATCATTGCTTTGGACTTTTCATTACTTTCTCTGCGTCTCTATTGAAAACAGTTGTAAAATTAATCATTTCTTCCTACCAGGTTATTCTTGTATGCCGTCTTATGCCTCATTTTTGAGAATGTCTTGCAATTCTGTGTAAATTATAGATAAAATCTAGTAGTCACTTCGAGTGACCTGTTATCTCTATTACATAATTAACTTTTTAGTGCTATAGATTCATATACTATTTAACAAACATATGTGTGATAAACATTTTAAAGTGCTTGCATTTTGCTTTATAAAATTATTCCATTTAAAAGCCATCTTATTTGGAGGAGTTGTGGTATTTTATGCTAGGTAAGTTTTGTATTATTTTATTTCAGTGAAGTACAGATATAATGATATTTATCTTTTAAAATATAGAATTAAAATTTAAAAAAAAAATGAAAGTGCCTTTATCTCTGCTGAGGTTTGAAGCTGGTAACCAAGAGACCAGTTATAGGTGATTTGGGAACTTCTGAAGGCTGACATCTCCAGAAAACACTGCTTTCTGTCATTTGAAATAAAACAACTTTTGTTAAGAATTAAAAATTTTAAATGAGGCCTTTAAAATTAATACTTAATATAGTAACCATAGTAACTCGGGAAATGCTCTAGTTGCTAACAGCTCAAGAATTGCTGTTTTCTTTCCCTTCAAAATAAGTGGTAGGTAAGGAATAAAGGAATATTTTAGAAAACAAATAACAGGTGCTAGGCAAAGTGACAGCAAATATAACTTCTACTGTTTATAGAGTATCTAGTGAGCCATGCATCATAAATTGACTGTTTAGCCTATTGAGGTCTGTTAAGGTTTCAAAGACTGGAGATAGAGTAGGGTCCAGCTCTGTGGTGTCAGAGGAACCTCATTGCTTCATGAGAGAGTAACAAAGAGTGGCTGGAGCTGGAAAGAACTGGTGGATGGATCTGTAGAAGGACTACAGACAACTAAGGAATGCTTGCGAATGTGGCTAAGCGTCAAGGTTGGACTTCTAACGTGAAGTTCCATACCACAGTTCTGTTCAGTGAAAACTGATGTGACAATATGTACATTTGATTCTCTGAATGCAGCATAAAGAATGGATTCAACTAAACAGGGAGGTCCCTTAATGCAGTGGTTCTCAGTCTTCCTAAGGCTGTGACCCTTTGATACAGTCCCTCATGTTGTCGTGACCCCCCAATCATAAGTTTATTAAATTATTTCTTTTCTACTTCATAACTGTAATTTTGATACTTTATGAACTATAACGTAAATATCTGATATACAGGATATCTGGTATGTGACGCCAGCAGGAGTCATGACCCACAGGTTGAGAATCATTGCCTTGATGAATTTAGTTTATTTAGAAGAAACTGCTTAATAGTGGTCCAAGAAATTATGATGGTGGTTTCTCTGCCATAGCAACTCAAGTTTCATGGGTTGGGCAGATAATGAGTATTTAAGTGTGGGAGGTGCACACCTTAGTTCTAGCATTTGGGAAGCAGAGGCAGGTGGATCTCTGTGAATTTTAGGCCAACCTGGTCTACATACAGAGTTCTAGGCCAGTCAGGGCTACATTGTGAGATCCCCCATCCTTTTTTTTTTAATTCTTTAATCTTTTTAAACAGCCCAGTCATTATCTTCCTCCAGGTTTGCCCTCCAAATGTTCCTCACCCCATTCCTGATCCTCCCACCACTCTTGAAGAGGATTTCCTCACCCCTACCTCACCAGACCTCCCTACTCCCTGGGGCCACAAGTCTGTCGAGGGTTAGGTACATCCTCTCTCACTGAGGCTGGAAGAGGCAGTTCTCTGCTGTGTATGTGTCAGGGGCCTCATATCAGCTTGTGTATTCAGCCTGGTTGGTGACTCAGTGTCTGAGAGATCTTGGGTGGGTTGGGGGGGCATCGAGGTCAGTTGAGACTGCTGGTCTTCCTATAGGGTCTCCCTCCTCTTCAGTTTCTTCCAGCCTTTCCCTAATTCACCCACAGGGGTCCCTAGCTTCTGTCCATTGGTTAGGTGTAAGTATCTACATTTGATTCAGCTGCTTTATGGGCCTCTTGGAGGGCAGCCATGCTAGGCTCCTGTCTGTAAGCACATCATAGCATCAGTAATAGTGTTGGCTCTTGGAGCCTTCCCTTGACCTGGATCCCAGTTTAGGCCTGTCACTTGACCTCCTTTCCCTCAGTCTCTTCTCCACTTTAATCTCTGCAATTTTTTTAGACAGGAACAATTCTGGTTCAGGTTTTTGACTGTGGGATGACAATTCCATCCCTCCATTTGATGCCTAGTTTTTCTATTGGAGATGGACTCTACAGGTTCTCTCTCCCTATTGTTGAGTACTTTATCTAAGGTCCCTCCCTTTGAATTCTGAGCATCTCTCACCTCCCATGTCTCTGATACATTCTATAGAGTCCCCCACCTTCTACCTCATGAAGTTCGTCCTCAGGACTTCATTCCTGTTCCCCACACTCAATACCTGATCATGTTCCTCTCTTCCCCTCCCTGTTCACTTTCTTACCCAGGTCCCTCCCTTCCTTACCCCTCCTGGGGTTGCTTTCTTCGCCCTCCCAAGTGGGATTGAAGCATCCACACTTTGGCCCTTCAGCTTGTTAACCTTCTTGAGTTCTGTGGATTGTTTCCTGGGTATTCTGTACTTTGGGGGCTAATTTCTACTAATTACTGAGTATATACATGCATGTCCTTTTGGAGACCTCCATTTATTTATTTATTTATTTATTTATTTATTTATTTATTTATTTTATTGGATATTTTATTTACATTTCAGACATTTTTCCCCTTACCCCATTCCCCCCCCATCCAGAAATCCACTATCCTATCCCCCCTCCTCTTCTATGAAGATGTGGCCCCACCTACTCACCCACTCCCACCTCCCCTCACTCGAATTACCCCACACTGGGGCATCCAGTCTTCACAGGACCAAGTATCTTCTCTCCCACCTATGTCCAATGAGGCCATCCTCCCCTACATATACAGCTGGAGGCATGGGTACATCCCTGTGTGCTCCCAGGCTGGTGGTTTAGACCCTGGGAGCTTTGGTTGGTTGGTATTGTTGCTCTCACCATGGGGCCTCAAACCCTTTCAGCTCCTTCAGTCTTCTCTCTCACTCCTCCATTGGGAACCCCATGATCAGTTCAATGGTTAGCTATGAGCATCTGCCTCTGAATATGTCATACTCTGGAAGACCTCTAAGGAGACATCTATATGAGGCTTCTGTCAGCATACACTTCCAGGCATCCACATCAGCATCTACCTTTGGGGACTGCACATGGGATGAATACCCAGGTAGACAGTCTCCAGACAGCCCCTCCTTCAGTTTCTGTCCCAAATTTTGTCTCCATGTTTGCTCTCATGAGTATTTTGTTACTCTTTTTAAGAAGGACTGAAGTACCCACACTTTGGTCTTTCTTGTTCATGGGCTTCATGTGGTCTGTGAGTTGTATCTTGGCTATTGTGAGCTTTTGGGCTAATATCCAATTATCAGTGAGTGCGTATCATGTGTGTTCTTTTGTGATTGGATTACCTCACTCAGGATGATAATTTCTAGTTCCATCCATTTGCCTAAGAATTTCATGAATTCATTATTCTTAATAGCTGAGTAGTACTCCATTGTGTAAAAGTGCCACATTTTCTGTATCCATTCCTCTGTTGAAGGACATCTGGGTTTTTCCAGCTTCTGGATATTATAAATAAGGCTGCTATGAACATAGTGGAGCAAGCCACAATTACGCTCATAACTAAACCACACAAAGACACAACAAAGAAAGAAAACTTCAGACCAATCACCCTTATGAATATCAACTCAAAAATACTCAATAAAATTCTCACAAACTGAATCAAAGAACACATCAAAACAATCATCCATCGTGATCAAGTAGGCTTTATCCCAGGAATGCAGGGATGGTTCAATATTAAGAAATCCATCAAAGTAATCCACTATATAAACAAACTCAAAGACAAAAACCACATGATCATCTCACTAGATGCTGAGAGAGCATTTGACAAAATTCAATATCACTTCATGGAAAAAGTCTTGGGAAGGTCAAGAATTCAAGGCCCATACCTAAACATAGTAAAAGCAATATACAACAAGCCAGAAGTCAACATCAAACTAAATGGAGAGAGACATGAAGCAATCCCACTAAAATCAGGGACTAGACAAGGCTTCCCACTCTCTCCCTACCTATTCAATATAGTACTGGAAGTCTTAGTCAGAGCAATTAGACAACAAAAAGAAGTTAAAGAGATACAAATAGGCAAGGAAGAAATCAAAATATCACTATTTGCAGATGATATGATAGTATACTTAAGCGACTCCAAAACTTCCACCAGAGAACTCCTAAACCTGATAAACAACTTCAGCAAAGTGGTTGGTTATAAAATCAACTCAAACAAATCAGTAGCCTTCCTCTACTGAAAGGATAAACAGACTGAGAAATAAATTAGGGAAATGATACCCTTCACAATAGTCACAAATAATATAAAATACCTTGATGTGAATCTAACCAAGCAAGTGAAAGATCTATATGGCAACAAATTCAAGAATCTGAAGAAAGAAATCGAGGAGGATCTCAGAAGATGGAAAGATCTCCTATGCTCATGGATTGGCAGGATTAATATAGTAAAAATGGCCATCTTGCTGAAAGCAATCTACAGATTCAATTCAATCTCCATCAAAATTCCAAATCAGTTCTCCATACAGATAGAAAGAGAAATTCTCAAATTCATTTGGAATAACAAAAAATCCAGGATAGTAAGACATATTCTCAACAATAAAAGAACTTCTGGAGAAATCACCATCCCTGACCTCAAGCTGTACTACAGAGCAATAGTGATAAAAACTGCATGGTATTGGTACCAAGACAAGCAGGAAGATCATTAGAATAGAATTGAAGACCCAGAAATGAACCCACACACCTAGGGTCACTTGTTCTTTGATAAAGGAGCTAAAACTATGCAGTGGAGAAAGGACAGCATTTTCAACAAATGGTACTGGTTCAACTGGAGGACAACATGTAGAAGAATGCAAATCGATCCATTCTTATCTCCTTGTATAAAGCTCAAATCCATGTGGATAAAGGACCTTCACATAAAACCAGATACACTGAAACTAATAGAAGAGAAGGTGGGGAAGACCCTCGAATACATGGGCACAGGGGAAATGTTCCTGAGCAGAACACCAATGTCTTATGCTCTAAGATCAAGAATTGACAAACGGCACCTCATAAAATTGCAAAGCTTCTGTAAGGCAAAAGACACTGTCAATAGGACAAAATGGCAACCAACAGATTGGAAAAGATCTTTACCAATCCCACATCTGATAGAGGGCTAATATCCAATATATACAAAGAACTCAAGAAATTAGACTCTAGACAACCAAATAACCCTATTAAAAATGGGGTACAGAGCTAAACAAAGAATTCTCAACTGAGGAAACTCAAATGGCTGAGAATCACCTAAAGTGATGTTCAACACATCCTTTGTCATCAGGGAAATGCAAATCAAAACAACTCTGAGTTTCCACATCACAGCAGTCAGAATGGCTGAGATCAAAAACTCAGGTGATAGCAGATGCTGACAAGTATGTGGAGAAAGAGGAACACTCTTCCATTGTTGGTGGGATTTCAAGCTGGTACAGACACTCTGGAAATCAGTCTGGCGGTTCCTCAGAAAATTGGATATAGCATTACCTGAGGACCCAGCTATACCACTCCTGGCCATATACCCAGAAGATGCTCCAACATATAACAGAGACACCCATTTTTTTTATTGTAAATCTTCTTTATTTACATTTCAAATGTTATCCCTTTTCCCATTCCTACCCCCAGAAACCCTCTATACCTTACCACCTCCCCTGCTACTATGAGGGTGTTTCCCTATCCATCCACCCACTCCCACCTCCCCAATCTGGGATTCACTTATGCTGGTGCTTGAGCCTTCACAAGACCAAGGGCCTCTCCTCCCATTGAATCCTGACAAGACCATCCTCTGCTACATATGTGGCTGGAACCATGGGTTCCTCCATGTGTACTCTTTAATTGGTGGTTTAGTCCCTGGGAGCTCTGGAGGGACTGTTTGGTTGATGTTGCTGTTCTTCCTATTGGTTGCAAACCCCTTCAACTCCTCCAGTCCTTTCTCTAACTCCTTCACTGCAGACCCTGTGCTCAGTCCAAAGGTTGGCTGTGAGCATCCTCCTCTGTATTTGTCAGGCTCTGGTAGAACATCTCAGGAGACAGCTATATTAGGCTCCTGTCAGCAAGCACTTCTTGTCATCCACAATGGTGTCTGCATTTGGTGACTGTATATGGGATGGATCCCCAGGTGAGGCAGTCTCTGAATGGCCCATCTTAAGAAACAAAACAATACAAAACAACAAAAGAAATACTTCCGAAAACAAGAAAATAAGAATTAGTGTTTTAGTAAGTGCAAGAAAGGTTTAACTCTTGATTTTATGTCCCATGAAATTTGGAACTGATAGAAAACTAGAAATCATTTAAGAAGAATCTTTTTGTTCTGAAGACTGGGTGCCCAAGCAATAATCTGAGTATTTTTGTCACAGTTTACTTAGGAAATTTTCCCATAATGGCAAGTTTGATGGCTCCATTAATATTTAAATTTTAATGTTTTAAATTTTACATTTCATATAATGACACCACATATAGTATATACATGAATTACTTACATATAAATTTATTATTATTTAATATGTCAATGCCTTTATCAAGTCTTATACTGTTTCTGGGTTATGGGGATATGCTTTTGAACCATTTCTTTTGCAATATTTTATCTCTTGAAAACTAAAACAGAAGAAGACCAGCCAATGAAACAAGAACCCAAAGCAACTTTGGGCTGATTCTCTAGCAGAGACAAAAAAATGGCCAGAACATTACTAAACCCAAGTCCTGATCCCTCAGGATAAGAATGTGAAGTGACCTAAAAATAGTTCACTTTTGCATTTTTCTCAAACTCTGAATTGCTTTTATTGAATGTGTGGGAAGATGGTGGAGGTAGTGCAAAGAATCGCTGTGTGCTAACATGTGTAGACTAGAATGCTGTTTGCAATAATTTCACGTGTGATCCCTTGGAAAAGCAGAATGTAATTCAATTTTTCAGGCACCAGAGGTTTTATTTTATAGGATTCTGAAACTAAGACTTATTTTGAGTCACTGCTGAGGTGAAGCACAGCAAGTTTTATCATGATGTAACCCCCTCATCCTCCACCCATGCACACATTCTTATTGGAGACCTTAGTAAGTGGTAGCACCTAATACATACACATCATTGAGTCCTCCAAACAGAATACTCATCTAGAATCTTCTGAGAGAGCCCTGAAGAGCCCCACTGCTACCTTCTTCAGTGGGTGTATGATCATGACTAAGTTCCCAGCCTGATGAAATAATACAGTCTAATGGGAATCTTGTGCTTCTTGCTCTTCAAATTTGGAGGAGATGGAATTACCACTGCATTTGTAACTGTCAGAAGCCTCCTAATAAATGTTACCTGCTAATGCATATTATTAATGTAATTATGTCAACATTAGTCATAGCAGACACTTATTGATGGTTGAAGAAATGAGTCACCATTCTCTTTTAAAAATAAATGATTCCCTTTAATCCTCACAGCCGTTGTTAAAGTTGATTGTCATAAATACCATTATCCCGAGTTCAGCTGTAAGCCTCATACTCAATCTACCTTACCACATAAGATGCCTGAGTAATGTCAATACTTGTCCTTTTTGAGTAATTGAAATATATATCATTAGAAGAAAATGACATCTTAAAAATAATGTAATAGAAGATTCCCATTCTAGTACATTTCCAAACAAGAAGTAGCCTAAATCCTTTGTCTGAAGTTAATTTCTTTATATAGGGAGTTGGCAGGTCATCCCTGTCTAGAGTAAGAATATCTTGGGCTCTGCAAGCCATAGGTGCTCTTGCTGTAGAGCAGGTAGCTAGCTATACACAATGTGCACTGCAGTTTCTATTGGAATGGCTTTCAAAGGCTCATGTCGTAAAGGCTGGTCAACTTTTCATGGATTTGGTGCACTCAGTTGCACGAAGTTAGGCTATGTACCCTGATTTCTTGCCTGTTCTCAGTAGGCTGGAGTCAGCTACTTTTGCATTAAATTTCCTAAACCCACATGCCAAAAGAAACATCTTCTCCTTTATTGGTCCTTTTGTTGGTTTTTACTCACAGTATGATGGAAAATTAATGCCAACAATTGCTAGTACAGGGCTCTCTCTCTCTGTGTGTGTGTGTCTCTCTCTTCTCTGTGTCTCTCTCTCTCCTCTCTCCTCTCTCCTTCTCTCTCTCTCTCTCTCTCTCTCTCTCTCCTCTCTCTCTCTTTGTGTGTGTGTGTGTGTAGTATTGTATCCAGTGATGTCATTCAGAAACTTTTGGAAATATTTCATGGGGCTTTGGAAAAGTTTGCAGTCATTGGTTAAAGAGAGCTTAGAATATGTGAGTAGAGCTTAGTGGGCCATTCCTGTGAGGGCCAACGTGGGCAGCATAAGTTCCCTCCAGGCAGTGCTCAAAACATATGAGATGAGAAGATGGACTCAATTGGGAATCAAACTGGAGATCAGTCTTGTTCCACAGCAGCAAGGGATGTGAATACATTTCTGCCCATGCCCTGTGCCTTGAGACTCTGTGTGTGGCTAAGTTGTAAATGGATGGGATAAAAACCCAACACAAGGACCTTGCTCACTTCATTTTGGCATAAAGCTTTTGACAGAAGCGATACTACAATCATTTAAGCAATGCACAGTATAAAAGAATTTAAATTGTGGCATCCATCAAAAACTCATACTGGAGGAAGCTTAAATTTTGAATTCTTCCTTGTGATTTAAGTTGCCAATTGCCAATACCTGTTATGTTTTCTGTATTCTTCCTGATAATGACAAATCAAAAACATACAATTTTAGATTTATTATTTATTTTATTTATTTTATATATATATATTTACACATCATATTTATGCCTTGGTCCATGGAAGTCAGAAGAGGGCACTGGATTCCCTGGAAATGCAGGTACAGATGATTGCAAGTCACAGTGTACGTGCTGGGAACCCAAACTAGATCTTCTGCAAGAGTGTCAAATGTTCTTAACAACTGAACTATCTGTCCATTCCCAAGATATGTTTTTAATGTGTATAGGTGTCTTAGTTAGAGTTTCCATTGCTGAGAAGAGACACCATGACCAAGGAAACTCTTGTAAGAGACACCATTTTATTGGGGCTGGCTTATTGGTTCAGATTATCATCATGGCAGGAAGCATGGCAGTGTCAAGGCAGACACAGTGCTAGAGAAGAGGCTAACAATTATATATCTTGATCTGAAGGCAGTCAGGGGAAAACTGTCTCCAGGCAGCCAAGAGGAGGATCTCAGACCTACCCCAACAATGACACATTCCCTCCAACAATGGTCACACCTTCTAATAGTGCCACACCCTGGGCCAAGCATATTCAAACACATGAGTCTGTGGGGACCAAACCTATTCAAACACTACAATAAAAAAAAAAAAAAAAAAAAAAGCCAAAAGACCCAGGGTCAGATGGTTTTAGCACAGAATTCTACCAGACTTTCAAAGAAGAGCTAACACCAATACTCCTCAAATTATTCCATGAAATAGAAACAGAATGAACATTACCCAATTCATTTTATGAATCTACAATTACCCTGATAGTCAAATCATATAAAGACTAAACAAGAAAGAGAAATACAGGCCAATTTCTTTTATGAACATACATTTAAAAATAGTCATAAAATATTTGCAAACTGAATCCAAGAATACATCAAAAATATCCTCCACCATGATCAATAGGCTTCATCACAGAGATGTTTTTGTGGTTTAACAATCCTGATAAGCCCTTAGAAACAGTGATCACGGTAGTGTGTCTTGGAAATTCTGTTTATATTATTCTTTTTTCTTTTTGATCTATTTGTATTTATTGTCTTGCTTGTTCCTTGACTATTTGCATCTATTGTATTGCTAGTTCCTCAACCTAGAACTTACCTTAATACCTGCATGTAATTAAAATGGTATAAAAGCAAAAATGAGGAGGGGGGATGGGATGGAGGTTCCTAGAGAGGGGAAATGGAGAAAGGGGAAGACATCTGAAATGTAAATAAATAAAATAGCCAATAAAAAAAAACCCTAAAGACAAAAGCTACTTGATCATCACATTAGATGCAGGAAAAGCCTTTGAAAAAAATCTAACACTGCTTCATGATAAAAGTCTTGGAGAGATTAGGAGTATAATAGACATACCTAAATACAATAAAGGTAGCTTGCAGCAAGACCACAGCCAACATGAATTTAAATAGAAATGCAATGCAATTCCACTAAAATCAGGAGCAAGTCCAGGTTGACCTATCTCTCCTTCCACAGGATGCTTGCTCAGCTATGTACATTGCTGTTTTATTCATAATAGCCAGAAACTGGAAACAACCTAGATGTCCCTCAACAAAAGAATAGATAAAGAAAATGTAGTACATTTACACAATGGAGTATTACTCTTAAAAAATTACATCATGAAATTTGCAGGCAAATAGATGGAATTAGAGAAATAAACATCCTGAGTGAGGTAACCAGACCCAGAAAGATAAATATGATATATATTCACTTATTGTGGAACTAGCTATTAAATGAATAATAACCAACCTACATTTCGTAGACTCATAGAGGTTGGGTAGAGAAGAAAGGGTGGGTGGACAATGACATGGATCTCTCTGGGACAGGGAAATAGAATAGATTTTATGTGTGAATTGGGGCCATGTGGGAACAGGAGATGAGAGAATCTGGCAGGGATGTGTAGGTTCTATGGTTGAGGAATGCTATGTGGGGAGAGACAGCTTGAATTGAGAAGCACTTAAGCAAAAAATAAATATAAAACAAGATGTCAGTAGTAAATCAATTGTCACCATGAATAATGAACATGATATCGATCATAATGAAGGAAGCATTTTAGCAAAATTATGTACTTGTGAATACATTATAGTCTGCATTAGAGCATTGAAGTTTAAGTATGAATGGATCTAACCGAAAAGAGAAAGTGCCGTGCAGTATTAGGGAATTTAATACCTTCTGCATGTCAAGCAGTGGATGGATCACCAAACCCTAAATTGTTCCCTAGATCAAATAAACAAACATAACTGAGCCCTCCAACCATCAAAGAGCGTGTGGCTTCTCCACTGCTCACCGGGTGTTTTCATTAAGCTCACAGAAGTCTACAGAACATCTTTAAAATTATTGAAGTTTAAACAAGATTGTTAACTTAAAAGATTCAACAGTTATTATGATTGAGGTTATTTTTTGTTGTTGTTGTTGTTGTTTTTTGTTTTTTTTCGAGACAGGGTTTCTCTGTGTAGCCCTGACTGTCCTGGAACTCACTCTGTAGACCAGGCTGGCCTCGAACTCAGAAATCCACCTGCCTCTGCCTCCCAAGTGCTGGGATTAAAGGCGTGCACCACCACGCCCGCATTAATGAGTCCACGTTACCTCAGATGAAGACTCAGAATGCTTGCAGAGGCTTTCATAGTTTTGCTATGTATACTATAGGATATATTTCATAGTATACTATGTACTATGTATATTTGGGGTTTCTAAGTCTTTGAACACATTGTTTTTTCTCACGATAATCCTGATACCTTATCTTTGGAAAAGCCCATTTAATGCTGTTTTCCATTTTGAATTATATTAACTCTATAAATATGTTAAAAAAACATTTACAAA
This sequence comes from Mastomys natalensis, assembly GCA_021653895.1. Taxonomy (NCBI): domain Eukaryota; kingdom Metazoa; phylum Chordata; class Mammalia; order Rodentia; family Muridae; genus Mastomys; species Mastomys natalensis. The sequence continues at coordinate 1,103,130 of JAJTUV010000444.1, read as the reverse complement.
TGTAGATCTTTTCTTATAAGTTCAAGGTAGCGTGTGATGGACCTTGTAGCTGATGGTGTAAATATATACAGCCTCTTTGATTAATGGGTGAACTTCAAAAAAATTAACCTGCGTACAAAATTCACATAATGCTCATCCAGATCACCTACAGACAACTTTTTAAGTTTTATGATATAAAACAAAATTTTGGCAAGTCACAGAAATATGGAGATTGCTCCAACTTAAGATGTTTTGACATGAGAGTTCTAAACTTTCTACGACTGGAGAGAATTGCTATTGACTCAAGTAGAGACCATTTGTTGAGTTTTTTTTCATTTTTTTTTTTTTTTTTGTCCCAGTGTGTCTTAGATACTGCAGTGCCATGCTCTCTACATTCGCTATGTGCTTCACACCAGACATGTGTCTGCATAAGGATAAATGACTGATGCTCTACAGAGGTGCTAAGCTGTAATATCTGGTGTAGCTATATTAAATACATTTTCACTTAATGATATTTCCATTTACTAAGGCAGGTTTTCCAAAGCCTAACCCTCTGAAAGAGGAGGACATTTGAATACATATAGTATAGAAAACTCTTGAAGATTCACAGTTTATAGCAGTTTATAGTCTCTGATAATTTTCTCTAGAGAAAAAGTAAAATAAATGTTAATGCTATGCCTCACATCAGTCATAGAATTGCTTTTAATTCCATTTCTAATGTTTATTCCATCTGATCCAGCTGTGTTGATAATTACTGTAGTTGTGTATAATGCATAAGATCATTTTTCTGTATAATCAATGGCAAAGTTATATTCTGTAAAAAAAAAAAAAAAAAAAAATGTGTGTGGGAGAGAGGAGTCAGTGAATGAAACCACTGGCTGCTTTTTCAGAGGACCCAGGTTTTATTCCTAGCACTCACATGGTGGCAGTCACCCATATGTAATTCCAGTTGTAGAGGACCTGATGGCCACTCTGGCTTCCATGGGCACTGCATTCACATGGTGCACAGACATACATGCAGGGAAAACACCCATACATAATACTAATTTTAAAAAATTCAAAATCTAACTCAAAATATCCCCCATGTGTATGTGGTATATATGTTTGTGTCTGTGTGTCTCTGTGTATGTGTCTGTGTATATGTGCATGTATGCATGCTTATGGACATATACACATAACTGCCTGTTGAGATGAGGAGAGAGAATTGGATCATCTAATACAAAAGTTATAGGTTACTGTAAGCTGTTCACTGTGGGTGCAGGGAACTGAATTCCAGAACTAAAGTTATAGTCTTATACGGCAGAGCACTTTGTGAAATAATTGAAAGGAAAATCAATCTTATGAATTTTAGTAAAAGCTTTTCATTTTTTCCTGATTGTTTAAAATACAATGTTTTGGTTCTGTTACTTTGACCTTTCAAATAAAGGTAGAAGAAAACAGCATGTATTCAAGTATAACATTAAGACTTTTATAAAACACTTATTCTTAAAATCAAAAGAAAAATTGAAATTCTGTGTAGTTAACGTTTTCATTAAAATGTTTTTCTTATTTAGTCATTTATTTTTTTGGAAGCTATTATTTTCACAGTCTACTAGGCTTGATGGTGGCTTGGAAAGATTTAAAAAAGCAGTTGGTAAGCATTTGATCTGGGTTTCCCTGATACCTCATAACTTAATTTGTGTCCATTTATCAAAATTTTGTCTTGATCTTCATGAAGACATTGAGACTCTCTCTGAGTGAGTCAGCTCAGTGTGAGGCGCTTGTTCTTTGTGTTTTATTTTTTGTTTTTTGAAGTAAGTTCATTAAATTAAAATAATTTTATTAATAGATTTCATATAATTCTCAAATAGTTGAAGCAAGTTAAAAGTTTTTGAAGATCTCCTAGAGATAAACCCTGCTTTGATGTGTTTAGCAGCTGGCTGCTTCTACCAGCTGTCGGATGGATCCCATGCACTCTTGAAAGTCATGCTTTGGCTATGCTGGGCCTAATTTATCCATTTACTTTTCTGTACACATGTGAATCATTTTATAGTATCTATTGTGTCTAAATCACTGTTTGTGCATTGTGTCCGAATCTGTTTTCTTCTAAGTCATTTATTTGATAATTACCAGTACGTTTTTTTCTTGACCACCCTTCCTTCCACATTTGTTGGCTTTGAGCAATGTGTTATTTGGATACATTTAAGTTCCAGAAATTAAGTTTTGTCTTAGTAAAATAAACAGTCTCTTTCCTCTCATACCACAAATCTTGACTTCTTTCTCTAGCTTTCCTAGAAACATGAACAATGGAATTAAGAGTGGGCAATTGGAGTTTTATTATACTTAATATTTAGTTCTTCTCCTCTAACAAATTTACCTGTCCTTGGAGATAAATGAAAATTACACTTTAAATTATTAAGAATTAATTGGAATTCGTCTGGGACCCATGATATACTAGCCGGTCACTCAAGAAATTTAAAGCATGTGTCGGGTTGACTGTAGGGGACAGGAGGCACAGATGGGCTAGAGCAAACACTGGGATCCAGAGCCCTTGCCACCCATGGAGCTGTCCAAGGTTAAGTACATAAGCCATTTGCTAGTTCACTCATTAATTATGGATGACATGTTAGCCAGCACAATTTTACAGTGTCTACATGATACTGGAACTTACACAGATTTAAAATCTCATTGTATTTTGAAGGTTTCAGCATCATAGAGCAGTGGTCTTTCAGCAAGTGGTTCAGTAGCAAGGTGTATCGTCCGTGACAGTATTACTTAAGAGGATTTTATATGCCTAGTCAACCCTCTGACTTAAAGTTCTATCCATGAGTAATTTGTTTTTTTTTCCAGTTGTCTGGAGTTTGGTAAATTAGCTTGCTGTTTCTTTTCAAGTCTATCCCCATCAATTCCAGTCTATTAAATATTATAAGCCCAAAGGAAGGAAACATTGTAGAGGTAGTTTGATCAATTATATAAAAGAATCTCTTCAATTCATCTATTTTAAGATGATTGGTGAGCCATGCGTTATAGGACTTCTAAATGGGAACCTACATTTTCTTGCTATAAGTAGTGGACATTGAAGGACTGTGTATCAAACACAAATGTGCAGGCTATACCTCACAGGTGGAAAGTCTATCATTTTAGACTTTCACTCTTCTGGCCCTGCTACAGCTCACTATACTGAAGTTGTTTTTACCACAAGCAGTATTGCCTCATAAGACAGCGGAAATCCTGCCTTTATGAGTTGTCAGAGAAGCAGAGAAGGAGAGGAGAAGGTTCCAGAATCCTATGCTCTCACTGTCTATTTGTCAGCTGGTTAGCTCATTGGAAAGCCTTTCTGCTTTTAATATCTTTGAAAAACATTTGCCTTTTTTCTTTTAGATTCTTTTGGAATGTCATTTTATTTATTTTTTGGCATATAATTGTACTTGTATCATTTAGATTTACATATTTTCAATTAACAATGTTTAATGACAAGTTCTAAAACATTGTTGTTGAACATCTATTGAACAAATATGTACTAAAAATCATGGATATCAGGGCAGTGATGGTGCATGCCTTTAATCCCAGCACTTGGGAGGCAGAGGCAGGTGGATTTCTGAGTTTGAGGCCAGCTTTGTCTACAGAGTGAGTTCCAGGACAGCCAGGGCTATACAGAGAAACCCTGTCTCAAAAAAAAATACAACAACAACCAAAAAAAAAATCATTGGATAAGTCTCTTTAAAATAAACATTAAGAGGCGGCAGCTCTACACCAAATCCCACAGAACCCAGGGAAAGCAGGGCTCCTAGGAGCTCTAACCCAAGCAGCTTCCTACGCAAGGAGGCAGCAACACTTGCCCCAAACCGGGAGTAACTGGGACCCACCGGGACCCAGGTACTCACTCCTGGCCCCAGCACTGGTTTCTTCCGGTTTGGGTCTGGGTGCTCAGCAGATCTCGGGCAGCAACTCTGCACGAATCTCACAGAACCCAGAGGAAGCGTGGCTCCCAGGAGCTCTAACTCAAGCAGCTTCTTAAGCAAGGAGGCAGCAACACCTGCCCCAAACAGGGAGTAACCAGGTCCCACAGGGATCCAGGAACTCACTCCTGGCCCAGAGCACTGATTCCTTCCGGTCCGGACCAAAGCACTGAGCAGATCCTGGGCCTAGCTCGAACCTCAGCAGCGACACCCAACCTAAACAGTTCTGACACAACCAAGAGAACAGGAAAGACAGGTTCCAGCCAGAGACAGCACAGGTAGCACCAAGGAGAACCAGATGGCAAAAGGCAAGCGCAAGGATACAAGGGCCAGCAACCCAGAACACATGTCATCATCAGAACCTAGTTCTCCCACATTAAGTCCTGAACTCCCATATCACCAGGAAAGCAAGAGTCAGACCTAAAATCACTTTTAATGATGATGATGGAGGACTTTAAGAAGGACATAAATAACATTCTCAAAGAATCCGAGGAGAACACAGGTAAACAGGTAAAAGCCCTTAAAGAATCACAAGAGAACACAACCAAACAGGTGAAGGATTTATACAAAACCATCCAGGACATAAAAATGGAAATAGAAACAATAAAGAAATCACAAAGGGAGACTACTCTGGAGATAGAAAACCTAAGAAAGAAATCAGGAGTCACAGACGCAAGCATTACCAACAGAATACAAGAGATAGAAGAGAGAATCTCAGGTGCAGAAGATACCATAGAAAATATTGACACAACTGTCAAGGAAAACGAAAAATGCAAAAAACTCTTAACACAAAACATCCAGGAAATCCAGGACACAATGAGAAGACCAAACCTAAGGATAAAAGGTATAGAAGAGAGTGAAGATTCACAACTTAAAGGGCCAGTTAATATCTTCAACAAAATCATAGAAGAAAACTTCCCTAACCTAAGGAACGAGATGCCCATAATCATTCAAGAAGCCTACAGAACACCAAATAGACTAGACCAGAAAAGAAATACCTCCCGTCACATAATAATCAAAACACAAAATGCACAAAACAAAGAAAGAATTTTAAAAGCAGTAAGAGAAAAAGGCCAAGTAACATATAAAGGCAGACCTATCAGAATTACACCAGACTTCTCACCAGAGACTATGAAAGCCAGAAGATCCTGGTCAGATGTCATGCAGACCCTAAGAGAACACAAATGCCAGCCCAGGCTACTATACCCAGCAAAACTCTCTATTACCATAGATGGAGAAACCAAGATATTCCATGACAAAGCCAAATTTACACAATATCTTTCCACAAACCCAGCACTACAAAGAATAATAGCTGGAAAGACCCATTACAAGGAGAGCAATCATACCCTAGAAAGAGCAAGAAAGTAATCCACCTCCAACAAACCCAAAAGAAGATAGCCACACAAACAATGCCTCCCCTTTTAGCAAAAATAACAGGAAGCAACAGTCTCCTCTCCTTAATATCTCTTAATGTCAATGGACTCAATTCCCCAATAAAAAGACATAGACTAACAGACTGGATATGCAAACAGGATCCGACTTTTTGCTGCATACAGGAAACCCACCTCAGTGACAAGGACAGACACTACCTTAGAGTAAAAGGCTGGAAAACAATTTTTCAAGCAAATGGTCCTAGGAACAAGCTGAGTAGCCATTCTAATATTGAATAAAATTGACTTTCAACTTAAAGATATAAAAAAGGATAAGGAAGGTCATTTCATATTTGTCAAAGGAAAAATCAACCAACATGAACTTTCAATTCTGAACATCTATTCACCAAATGCAAGAGCACCCACTTTCATAAAAGAAGCCTTACTAAAGCTCAAAGCACATATCGCACCTCACACAATAATTGTGGGAGACTTCAATACCCCACTCTCAGCACTGGACAGATCAGGGAAACGGAAACTAGACAGAAGTACAGTGAAACTAACAGAAGTTTTAAACCAAATGGACTTAACAGATATCTATAGAACATTTCACCCAAAAACAAAAGAATATACCTTTTTCTCTGCACCTCATGGTACCTTCTCCAAAATAGACCATATTATTGGTCACAAGACAGGCCTCAACAGATATAAAAAAATCGAAATAATCCCATGCATCCTATCAGATCACCATGGTCTAAAGCTGGTCTTCAATAACAACAAAGACAATGGAAAGCCCACACTCACATGGAAACTGAACAATACTCTACTCGTTGATAATGGGGTCAGGAAGAAATAAAGAAAGAAATTAAAGACTTTTTAGAATTTAATGAAAATGAAGACACATCATACCAAAACCTATGGGACACACTGAAGGCAGTGCTAAGAGGAAAGCTCATAGCTCTAAGTGCATACAAAAAGAAACTGGAGAGAGAACACACTAGCAGCTTGACAACACACCTGAAAGCTCTAGAACAAAAAGAAGCAAAAACAACCCAAGAGGAGTAGACGGCAGGAAATAATTAAACTCAGGGCTGAAATCAACCAAATAGAAACAAAGAGAACTATACAAAGAATCAATAAAACCAGGAGCTGGTTCTTTGAGAAAATCAACAAAATAGATAAACCCTTAGCCAGACTAATCAGAGGGCAGAGAGACAGTATCCAAATCAATAAAATCCAAACTGAAAAGGGTGACATAACAACAGAAACCGAGGAAATTCAACAAATCATCAGATCCTACTACAAAAGCCTATACTCAACAAAATTGGAAAAATCTGGATGAAATGGACAATTTTCTAGACAAGTATCAGTTACCAATGTTAAATCAGGATCAGATAAACCATCTTAACAGTCCCATAACTGCGAAAGAAATAGAAGCAGTCATTAAAGTCTCCCCACCAAAAAAAGTCCAGGTCCAGATGGTTTTAGTGCAGAATTCTATCAAACCTTCAAGGAAGATCTAATACCAATTCTCTTCAAACTATTCCACAAAATAGAAACGGAAGGAACACTACCTAATTCATTCTATGAAGCCACAATTACGCTCATACCTAAACCACACAGAGATGCAACAAGAAAAGAGAACTTCAGACCAATCTCCTTATGAATATCGATGCAAAAATACTGAATAAAATTCTCTCGAACCGAATCCAAGAACACATCAAAACACTTATCCACCATGATCAAGTAGGCTTTATCCCAGGAATGCAGGGTTGGTTCAATATACGGAAATCCATCAACGTAATCCACTACATAAATAAACTCAAAGAAAAAAACCACATGATCATATCTCTTGACGCTGAGAAAGCATTTGACAAAATTCAACACCCCTTCATGATAAAAGTCTGGAAAGATCAGGAATTCAAGGTCCATACCTAAACATAGTAAAAGCAATATACAGCAAGCCAGTAGCCAACATCAAACTAAATGGAGAGAAACTTGAAGCAATCCATTAAAATCAGGACTAGACAAGGCTGCCCACTCTCCCCCTACCTGTTCAATATAGTTCTGGAAGTCCTAGCCAGAGCAATTAGGCAACACAAGGAGATCAAAGGGATACAAATTGGAAAGGAAGAAGTCAAAGTTTCACTATTTGCAGATGACATGTTAGTATACTTAAGTGACCCAAAACTTCCACCAGAGAGCTCCTAAACCTGATAAACAACTTTAGCAAAGTGGCAGGTTATAAAATCAACTCGAACAAATCAGTAGCCTTCCTCTACACAAAGGATAAACTGGCTGAGAAAGAATTATGGAAACGACACCATTCACAATAGTACAAATAGTATAAAATATCTTGGTGTGAATCTAACCAAGCAAGTGAAAGACCTGTATGACAAGAACTTCAAACACCCTGAAGAAAGAAATCGAAGGAGATCTCAGAAGATGGAAAGATCTCCCATGCTCATGGATTGGAAGGATTAATATAGTAAAAATGGCTATCTTGCCGAAAGCAATCTACAGATTTAATGCAATCCCTATCAAAATTCCCACTCAATTCTTTACAGAGATAGAAAGAGCAATCTTAAAATTCATTTGGAATAACAAAAAACCCAGGATAGCGAAAACTACACTCAACAATAAAAGAACTTCTGGGGGAATCTCCATCCCGATTTCAAGCTGTACTACAAAGCAATAGTGATAAAAACGGCATGGTATTGGAACAGAGACAGTCAGGAGGATCAATGGAATAGAATAGAAGACCCAGAAATGAACCCCCATACCTATGGTCACTTGATCTTCGACAAAGGAGCTCAGACTATCCAGTGGAAAAAAGACAGCATTTTCAACAAATGGTGCTGGTCCAACTGGAAGTCAACTTGTAGAAGACTGCAAATTGATCCATACTTATCTCCTTGTACAAAGCTCAATTCCAAGTGGATCAAGGACCTCCACATAAAACCAGCTACACTGAAACTAATAGAAGAGAAAATAGGGAAAAGCCTTGATCATATGGGCACAGGGGAAAAGTTCCTAAACAGAACACCAATGGCGTATGCTCTAAGATCAAGAATTGACAAATGGGATCTCATAAAACTGCAAAGCTTCTGTAAAGCAAAGGATACGGTCAACAGGACAAAGCGGGAACCAACAGACTGGGAAAAGATCTTCACCAACCTTACATCTGATAGAGGGCTAATATCCAAGGTATACAAAGAACTGAAGAAACTAGATTCCAGACCTTCAAATAACCCTATTAAAAAATGGGGTAGAGAGTTGAACAAAGAACTCTCAACTGAGGAAACTCGAATGATTGAGAAACATCTAAAGAAGTGCTCAGCATCCCTAGTCATCAGGGAAATGCAAATGAAAACAACACTGAGATTCCACCTCACACCAGTCAGATTGGCGAAGATCCAAAACACAGGTGACAGCAGATGTTGGCGAGGATGTGGAGAAAGAGGAACACTCCTCCATTGTTGGTGGGATTGCAAGCTGGTACAACCACTATGGAAAGCAGTCTGGCGATACCTCAGAAAATTGAACATGGTGTTACCTGAGGACCCAGCTATACCCCTCCTGGGTATATACCCAGAAGATATTTCAACATGCAACAGGGCCACATGCTCCACTATGTTTATAGCGGCCTTATTTATAATAGCCAGAAGCTGGAAAGAACCCAGATGTCCTTCAACAGAAGAATGGATACAGAAAATGTGGTACATTTACACAATGGAGTACTACTCAGCCATTAAAAATAATGAGCTCATGAAATTCTTAGACAAATGGATGGAGCTAGAAAATATCATCCTGAGTGAGATGACCCAATCACAAAAGAACACACATGGTATGCACTCACTGATAAGTGGATATTAGCCCCAAAACACACAATACCTAAGATGCAACGCATAAACCTCATGAAACTCAAGAAGAAGGAGGAAGACCAAAGTGAGGGTGCCTTTGTCCTTTTTAGAACGAGTATCAAAAGATTCAACCAGAGCTCCCAGGATCTAAACCTCCAGCCTGAGAACAGACAGGGGCAAGCTGTCCTCTGAGAGGCTTTAACCAGCAGCTGACTCAGACAGATACAGACATCCAGAGCCAAACAGTGGATGGAGCTTGAGGACTCTTAAAGAAGAATAGGTGGAAGGATTGTGGGCCCTAAGGAGATAGGAACTGCACAGGAAGATCAACAGAGTAAAGGAAACTGAACCCTTGGAGCTCTCAGAGACTGAATCACCAACCGTGGAGCATACCTAGTCTACACAGATCTACCACCATGGGCTGAACCTAGGCCTCCCTGCACATATGTTGTAAATGTGCAGCTTGGTTTTCATGCAGGTCTCAAACATCTGGAGTGGGGGCTATCCCAAAACATGCAGCCTGTATATGGAGTACGGTCTTCTAAAAAAAAAAAAAAAAAAAAACAGTTGTTCAGTTACTCATGGAATATTATTTTTTTATATCTCTTGTATTCAGTTTGCAACTACTTCACTGAGAATTTTTGTATGTATATTCATGAGGGATACTGGACTATAATTTATATATTTATGTTGGGTTTACACTTGATGTCACTATTTCAATATTATTTGCTTTGTGAAGGAAAAAAAAAAAAAGAAAAAAAAAGAAAATAAAATAAACATTATAGGATTTGGGATATAACTCGAAAGTTGTATGTATGCTAGCCATGTGTTGGGCCCTAGGCTTACTTTCCAGCAATAAAAGAAAAAGAAGAGTTTTATATAGATATTTTCACCTGAAAAAAAATGCATCATTAAGATGGAAAAACTCATTCCTTTATGCTATAAAAGCAACATAATAGAATGTTTGTTTCCTATGAACTGTATTTCCGTGGGGACAGAAGGGCTATCCATACAGGAGCATGAGGGGAATGTACACTTTAAATGTTTCTGGTCAGTAAGCAGATGTAATAGGGAAATATCTAATACTGAGAAAATATTTTAAATTAGGTATTTCAGAAGGACCTTAGTGTTTCTTAGTTTTCTTTGTATTTTGTGTTTCTCAGCCTTCCTAATGTTGCAACCCTGAAATACCCATTCATGTTGTCATGACTCCAGCAATAACATTATTTGTTGCTACTCATAACTGTAATCTTGCTACGGTTACGATTCATCATGTAAGTGCCTGTGGTTTTCAATGGTTTTAGGATACCCTGAGAAAGGGACGTCAACCCCTGCAGGGGTTGCCACCCACAGGTTGAGAACCACTGATTATATGTTTCCACTTAACAAAGTATCTTGAAAAATCACTCTGAGATCCCTTAAATTTTAATTAAATTGTTATATTTGAATTTATTATTTGGCAATTTCACACAATGTACCCTGATCACTTTTGCTTCCCATTCCTCTCAGGTCCTTGCTCCAACCCTTGTACCTTCCCCACAAAAAAAAAAAAAAAAAAATACACCAAGTCCAATTTGTGTTACTCAAAAACTCATCAGACATGATCAAACTCCCAGTGCCAGCACCTTAATGCGATATTTTCTTAAATACTGATATTGCTAAAACCGATGTTCCATAGAAAAATACTCTGGTTTCAATATAGACATAGATAATTATTTATTAGAGATGTCAAGTACTCTAAAATACTGTACGTATTGGTTCCCTTGAATTTTATTAACTTTTTATAGGCTAAGAAATAATGAACCTTGTTATAGAATATGAGTTAAACTTAGTGGAATCATGTTTTTATATAATTGGTATGATTTTCAACAGAATGGTAGCATATTTTTCAATGATGTATTCCATTGTGTAGTCACCTCGTATTTTAAAGGGAGGAGTGATTCACTTATTAAGATGTGTATTTCTAGAAGACATTGGAAATTATTAACATGTATTAACAAAATTAATAGAATATTGTGTTATGTTTTGGGCTTTACTTTTCTCAAGAGGAAGTGGAAGAGAACAGCGCTGTGCTTGGGTTTTTCAGGTGCACTGCTTTGACTTCACATTTGTACCTCTGGCTCAGAAGATGGAAAGCCTGATGTGGATTAGGGGATTAGCAAAGGAAGTGAGAGAAAGGAACATTCTATTAAGTGGGCTCCTCCTAAATTACTCACAGGTATGTAATTGGTTAGTATTTACAGGATGCATGTTTTCATACTTCTAATAGTAGGAGAGTGATTTTGATAAAGAAAATGAATGATGGTGGTGCAGAAAATGATGACTGGAAAATTATTTATCTGGGTCTCAGGAGAGAGTTCAGGAGGGAACGCTTTTGTACACAAGATTAAGAAGCTGAGTTTGAATCACAAGAACCTGTGCAGGAGCTGATGCCATAGGATGCTCAGTAACTATAATACTCTTAAAGAGAAAGAGGCATGGAGACAGGAGAGTCTACAGCAATGTTTATGTCAGCTAGCCTGGCACACACAGTGTGGACAGGCAATGTCTCATACAACGTAAATGGAAGGACTAACACTTGGAGTTGTCCTAGGCTCTCCACATGTGTGCTGTACTCAGGAGAACGTACATACATTCTCATATATGCACACACATACACATGGATTCACTTATCTCTTTATGGGCTGTAATATGTCTCACACATTACATAAATAAAATAAAACAAAATAAAAATCAAAGCAAATGTTTTAGAGAAAAGATGGAAACACTGAATTCTGTCCAGTTGTGGATCTCTGTAACAATGCCCATCAATTACAAATGGAAACTTCTTTAATGAGTGTTAGAGCTACACTTATCTGTGGGAACAAGAAAAGAAAACTGTTTACAGCACAGTTAGACGTGGTATTCGTTTAGGAGAATGTCAAGAGTAGGTTGTCTTCTAGAGTCAATGACTAGCTGCTCCAGCCACAGAAAGCTGACCAGATTTAATGTTAAACATAAACTTCCTCCTATTGAGCTATAGGTAATCATTGGCTGCTAAAGAGGGAAAATCAATTTTCTCTATGCATGAACTCCCTGACAGGTTATCTAATCACGAATAGTCAGCCCTAAACATATAATGGCCTCAGTAGGCTATGTCCTCGGAAGATTTTGTGTGTACGTTCTTATATGAACTACCCCCTCCAGAAAATTAAGGAAATAAAACCCAAGAAGAAAGTAATAAACTGGCAAATACCAACTATTACGTAGTTCACGTAAGACTGCCAGATTCAGTAAACAAAAATACTCAGATGAATGTGTAACTATGTTCCAAATGGAATTTAAACTTCAGATTTAACTGAGCTCTTTTATTTTATGGAAATCTGGTAGAATTATGTCCCATGCCCTGTGGCAAACCAGAGATTGCTAAATTTTATGTCATTTTCATAATATTGGTAATCAAGTGCTTTCTACCGGTACATGTTATTTATGCACTTAAAATGAGTGCCTGGCAGCTAGAGTCTGATAGAGCATAGAACTTAACTAGAGAAAAGCGTTTGTTAGTATGCTAGTAGCAGCAGGTTAGTTAAGTGGGAGGCAAGATGCTTTGCTCCTAATCATTCTTTGTACAAAGGAATGGGATGTCAAACAACATTTGGAGAATCTCATAGATAAGTTGGAATTGCCTTTTTTGTAATACATAGCTGTCATTAGATCTCTAGCTATTTATAATTTTATCTTTGAGGTCTCATGGAGATGGTTTAGTAAGTCTGACAGTTGCTTTTGGAGTGAATTTGGAATAAATTCGATTCATTACTGGCTTTCCAGGTAATCATAGATATTTAAACTTACATATGGGTAGAACATAGAGCGATGGGTCTATGTTTAAAAGAGCTTGCAGAGGGCCTGACTTTGGTTTTCAACATCCGTGTTGAACAGGTTACAGCCACCTGTAATGCCAGCTCCAAGGGACTTGAACCCCTTTTTTGATATGTGCACACACCTGCACATATGTGTACATGTACACAAACACATATTTGTGTGCAAATGTAAAATATAAATAAAATCTTCTAAAGCATGTAGATGTGAGCAATCAGCAAAAGAATGCATTTTTACATACAGCTACAATTTGTCAAATTATCTACGGTGTGTCATTAGCCTGCAGGTATATGTTTTAAATAGGTAAATTTTAATTTAATATAATGATCATTATCCATACAGGCATGTGGGGCATTCGTAACACTACGTGGAAGTGTGAGGTAGGAAGATAACTTGAGTTGAGAGTGACATTAGCTTTCTGCAGAAGTTAGTGAGTCTTGAGACTACAAAGAGCATTTTACAGGTAGTACTTTAGTCATCTTTAACTACAATGTAGCTTTGCTTCTAAAATATGTAAACATGACCTCAGTTTAGTCCTTAAAAAGGTGATACATTTTAGTTTATGTGGGATGCTGGAAATCAAAGATGTTGAAACTGTGGAGCCTAGGAAAGTCAAAAGTCCTTGCTCAGGAATATTTCCTCCTCAACATACTGTAATTTTTGGTTATAGTATTTAAATATGGTAGGGATTATAAATAAACCATTTTCCATGTTTGTAATATGTAGCATCATGGATGAATGCTAACACCACAGGGTGCAAATATAAAATAAAATTTATTTAGGGTACAGCTGGAAATGGAAGAAACAAAGAGCATATCAATCCCTAGACACTTCTGAGCTCCATGACTCACTTGCACTCCAGTCAGCTTTCCAGTAGAGACTGGAGCGGCTAGGTAAAACATTGGGTACCTTAGGTAGTTATAATTCCTAAACCACGAATAGTTTTTGGTATTAAATGCATCCTGAATATGACATGGGACACAAATGCATTATAAATTGCTTTTATGCAGTTTGAATTTAACTTAATACCTTGTGACTTTTACCTGCTGAATCCAGCAGCCTTAATATAGCATTACGATACCCATCATGCTTTGCATACTTATGCTGTGAGGTGTAAATAAGTTTCTCTGAGTCTCTGTACTTGAGAGAATTCCCTGGTGGGAAAGTGTGCTTGCCTGAAAACAGGCATTAAAAGTCCATTGCTTGCTCTCAGACAGATCTCCATGATTCTGAGCAGAGACCTGGGCTACCTGAGGTGAAATAGAGAAAAGCACTATAAGTCTCTCAGGGTACCTTGTCACTAAAAGGTTACTCTCATTCAGGATGTTGAGGCACATTCGTAAGCCCACCCATCACTTGAATGTCTGGAGTATGATGATCAACAGTTTGAGACACTGTCTTAAAAAAGAAAATCTTATTCTTTATTACTTTTAATCCAACTTTACTACAGAAGTCACTGAGTTGTAAAATAAAAAATTTTATTAGAAGAATGTATTCTAATTATCTAAAAATTCTGTGTCTGATATATTTATGAATTTATTGATATAATATTTAAGGCATGAATGTTTTAGGCTAATAACAAAGTTTTCAGACCTATTTTATTGATATCTAAAATATTTTATAGTGATTCTTCATGTAAATATTTACAAGTATACATTCTCTATAATTTTTATGAACTGTAATCAAACTTTTAAGATCTTAAACTTTATAAAGTCCTATAGTTTTCTACTCTGTATATGTATTTTAAAACCTCAGGTATTCAAGGCTGAAACAAACATATGGTTTCATGGTTAAAGAGTTTTCGAACATATGACCATTTTGATGAGTTTAATCTGTTTTGTTCTGCAGTAAAGAAGCAGCTGTATAGTGTTTGGCAGTTTATGTAAATTTCTGTAAAGATTTTAAGACTCAGATACTGCATTTGTAAAATTTTAGAGTTTAGAACCATTGGGTGAAGCAGGCCATGGTAGAATTTGCCCATACTCCCAGTATTCATAAGACAAAGCAGGAAGATTATGAGTTTGAGACCAGCCAGACTTAAATCCCTATCTCACCCAACCAAATAAACCTCCAAACAGACCCAAATGCTTGTATGCAGAGAAGATGGAGTGTGGAGAGAGTGCTGGCTCTGCCCGGTGACACTGCAGGTCTCACTCTGGAGGAGTTAAATCTGAAACCTGAATCCAGTGGGTTTTTTTTTTTTTTTTCCTTGTATGACCATGAGTTTTACTATATTTCTTTTTTTTTTTTTTTTTTTGGTTTTTCGAGACAGGGTTTCTCTGTGTAGCCCTGACTGTCCTGGAACTCACTCTGTAGACCAGGCTGACCTCGAACTCAGAAATCCGCCTGCCTCTGCCTCCCAAGTGCTGGGATTAAAGGCGTGCGCCACCAACGCCCGGCACTACTTTTCTTTATTTCACTGATAAATTATGCCTTAGAGTTAGTGTACTTTAGAGAGGCAATGTTAATTTTCTTTTAGACATCATAATAAAGATAAAATAAAAAGCAATCAGAGGAGAGCTTGATTTATTTAGAAAGATCTACAATAATAATAATAATAGTAATAATAACAATGACAAAGAGAACATCTCAATAGAACAAGGCACTGTGGAATTTAGTCTGTATATTTCTTTCTCCCTCTTTTTGGGTTTTGTTTTGTTTTTCTGAGACGGAGTTTCTTTGTGTATCCCTGACTTTCCTGCAACTCATTTTGTAGACCAGACTGGCCTCAAACTCACTGAGATTTGGCTGCCTCTGTCTGTCTCTGGAGTGCTGGGATTAAAGGTGTGTGCCACCAGCACCAGGCCAGATGTTCTCATTTTTATTTCTTCCTGCTAACAGTCTTCAGGTGGTTTGGATCAAAGGCAATAGGAGTTTAGAAAGGAATGCTTGAGTGTGTGAGCACTCTCCTAAGTGGAAACACTAGAAAGGACTCTCTCTGGTGGTTGGCAGAGCCACAGAAGGCAACTGTGAAGACTGGAGTTTAGGCTCTGCAACATTGATTCTGCTTCTGAATTCTGACTTTTATGTTACTACAAATAAGGAAGTCAGACAGTAAAAAAGAAGTTAACAAAGCATTTCTGTACATTTTTGCTTGTGAATGTAATTACTTATGAAAGTCATATAATTCTCCACAACAAGATATGAAACTAAAAATCGAAGCCTTGTAGCAACATTAAATTATGTAAATCAGTTTTACATCATAAATATACTGTATTTGGTGGGTTAAATGCTCTTTGTTTTGTTGTCTGCTCTGAAGGCCTTATGTGCACTCTGAAGGATATCTAGAAACATTCTGGATTTTGAATCTTTGCAATTACTGCAAGTGCCCTTGCTTGGAAATACACAAACAAGTCCAACATCTCTAAGATATCTTTGTGTCCAAAGACTGAATTTCTTTTCTACCTGAAGTTTTATTTGGTATCACTCTTTAAGAGCACAGGATTTTAGGTAGGTATGTGTAGTGAGAATTTTGGTTTCTTTAAACACAGAAATGTTACAGGAATATGTTTTTGTTTTAATCCCAGGTTAAGATATGGGGCTACTTCAGATTAGCCTCAGTTGCTATGATGGCTGCATACTCTAGCAGGGGTATGATTTTGCCAGTTTTCCAAGTGCATAATGTTCAGAATTCTGGGGACTCTTTAGAGAGTATAAAAATGCCAGAGCCCCAAGAGTGGTGGCTGCTGCTCCTGGTTGCCAGGTTGCTGGTGCTGGTTGGAGATACACTGACAATGAAGATCAAACTTGCCTTAAGGAACTGACACCCTGATCAACAGAAAGTAGTCTAACGGGATGGATCGCCCCCTTTCCCCTCTAGTCTTTTTTTTTTTTCTTTACTGAGTTTTGGAGGTTGGAAGGTATAAGGGTATAGAAGGGTCATAAAGAGACCCATGAAGTAGCTGCAGGTATGGCTGTATGCTGTCAAACGTTAAAGAAAGAAGCAAATGAACAAACAAACAGAAACATAAAGCAGATTGGAGGAGATTAGCCTGGGTTTCCATCAGTGAGTAGTTTTGTGTGAATTTAACTCTCTCCGTCTCTCTCTGTCTCTCTCTTCTCTCTCTCTCTCTCTCGTCTCTCTCTCTCGTCTCTCCTGTCTCTCTTGTCTCCTGTCTCTCTCTCTCTCTCTCTGTCTCTCTCCTCCTCCTCTCTCTCTTCTGCTGTGTGTGTGTGTCTTTTTTCTTTTCTGGATTTAGGATGTTTGTAAGATAAAATGGTTTTAGCTTGTCGATATTATTTGTCCTTTTATCGCTTAGTCATTTGGGAAAATATGAAGGTCATGAGAATAATATCTTCAAAGTTGTCTAAGTTTGAAAACAAAATTATTTTTAAAGCGTTTTGTTTGACTCATTTGGTACACTCTTAAAAATAGAAATAAGAGCTTATTGGGGTATATCAAAATGAAATACAGTGTCAGACACGCTGATTTGTTACATATCTCTTTTCTTTCTGGTAAAAGGAACAAATTATGTCTGAGAATGGAAACCTGTATTCTCTCAGGAAGTACAAGATGGGCGATTCTTGAACTGATTCTCCTGGGAACACATTTCATTGTCTTTACTGGTTAGAAGCCTGAGGGCAGTTTTACCTTGTAGATCCCCGTGACCATGTGTTCCTGGGTCTCTATCAGTACTGCAGTCACCCTAGGCCCTTTTAGAAGTGATCCCCTCTCAAAAGCAGTGCTCACCGCATTCACTGTGGGCTCTTCCACTCAGTTCTTCCTTCCCACAGGAACTTTTTCACTTTGGGTCTTCTAACAGTAGAGAAGCGAAGGAAACACCCGACAAGACTAGACCACTCTCCCTTAACTCATAGCCAACCACAACTCCTCCTTGCTTCATTCTGTGGATCAGAGGCAAGTTCCCAGGCCCCGCCCTCACTCACGAGGGTGTTTCAGTCAGGCACAGATACTGGGTGTTGGCAGTTGTTGGAAGCCATCACGTCAGATTCTGCCAACCACAATACTAGTAAAGTGCTAATATAATAGATTGTATACTGAATTTATTGCTGACTGTCTCCATGTAAATATGAGTATTTAAAATTGAAATAGGCCTTCAGCCTCTGCTCCAATTTTTGTCCTAGCATTTTCTTAGACAGGGACAATTCTGGGTTAAAGTTTTTTAGATAGTGGCCATCCATAGACTACCCCACCCACCTTGAGATTCATTCCATCCACAGATACTAAACCCTGACACTATTGCTGATGCCAAGATGTGCTTGCAGACAGGAGTCTGGTATGGCTGTTTTTTGAGAGGCCCTGCCGCACCTGACTAAGACAGATGCAGATACTCAGAGCCAGCTATTGGACTGAGCCCGGGGACCCCAATAGAAGAGTTGAAGGAAAGGGATAAAGGAACTGAAGGGGATTGTAACCCTATAGGAAGAACAACAATATCAATTAACCGGACCACCCAGAGATCCCAGGGACTAAACCACCAACCAAAAGCACACATAGAGGGACCCATGGCTCCTCACGCATATTTAGTAGAGGATAGCCTTGTCCGCACCAGTGGAAGGTGAGGCGATTGGTCCTGTGAAGGTTTGACACCACAGAGAAGGGGGATGCTTCAAGGGTGAGGTGGGAGTGGGGGGATGGGTGGGAGAACACCCTCTTAGAGGCAAAGGGGAGGGGTGTGAGGTGGGAGAGCCATGAAGGGGAGACAGGGAAGGGAGATAACATTTGAAATGTAAACAAAAAAAAATGATTAACAAATAAAAAATGAAATAGGCCTTTAAATATTTAAATATAAAAAGCATATTTAATATATACATGCATATACTTAAATCATATATGTATTTTCTCACGGACATGTGAATATATTGGTAACAGCTAGGGTAGGTACAGTGGAATATAGAAAGCCAAAAAAAAAAAAAAAAAAAAAAAAGGAAACAATTTTACAGTGTGTTTACAATTAATCCATGTCAGGCAGTAGAGTGGCACCATTATTTTCGAATTTTACTCTTTACTGAGAAAATAGGTAAGTTGTATATGAGTTCTTTAAAAAAAAAAAAGAGAGAGAGTAGTGAAAAGAGCATATGTAGCCATAATTTTGTTTTAGATTTTCAACCATGTGATGATTCTCCTCTCTTAAATTTTTTGTCTCAATTATAAATGGCCATATCCTCTTAGGTACCAAATTTAACTTAAACATACTAATAGAAGTAAACGTTTTAAATATAAGTCATGCATTCCAAAGAACCTTCAAAGGCATTTTACAGCATTCTCGCTTCATGTGGCTCAACCTCAAACTTTGCATTTTTAATTTTCTTTCACATCCTTTCCTCCATCCCAAGTCTAGTCACTCTGCTTGCTTGCTGACTTACCATTTTCTACTGCCAACTCCTCACCGTGCTGAGCACAAGGCCAAGCTTCAGATTCAGTTGGCTTCAGTTCTTCTGAAGTTCACAGCCTGGGAGATGAACAAAATTTGAATTACAAGGGTATATGGTTTAACATAATCAATTTGTACTATATAAACTCACCCCTCTCCCCCATTACCCCTTTCCTCTCTTTCTCTTCCTTTCTTCTTCCCCCTCCCTCTCTATTATCATATTTGAAAAGACTTAGCTGTAGACCATTTGACAGACAAACTATGTTAGAAGAGTCAAAAGATTCCAAGCCAACTCATCTGATAGGCATCTGTGTAAGAAGTGAGGAAATCCAACAGAGGCCTACTGTACTTTTTCACATAGTAATACTAGACTTATGGTTTCTGTCAGAAGTTATGAGAAAAATCACAGGAGCTTACAGTGAATGAGTAGTATTACACGTCTGTAGTCCCACATGCTTAGGAAACTGATGGAGAGAATAACTTGAAATATCATAAAAAGGAAGGCAGTTATATAATTCCATTTATTATCTCAGATTTATAGATTATAAATATCTTGTTTTGTTCAAATCAGTATGTTAAAAATATTTCAGCATAGAAAAAGAAATATTACATAAATCATGAAAGCAGTGTTAAACATGTATACATGTTGGAGCTTTGAGGTCTCAATTATTACAAAATAATTCCTTAGTGTCTCATGTGAGAATGCTGAGATCCATTATTTTAAAAGACCCTGAAAGTGTTAGGTCCCAGTGGCCTGAGAAAATATGTTCAGAAAATAGCGTTGTTCTAGAACTAGCCACATAAGGAAATCTATGACTGACAGCCTATGCTCCTCAGGGAAGATTTGCTTATGGAGTTACTAGAAACAGCCATTTTATTCAAAGTGATCAGACTTCCTAGAAACTACCCAATATATCCACTACCCTACTGATAATGTAAATGAAAAGTTAAAAGTTTGATATAATTTCCACTTTTATCCAATTCATGTTATCATGCTGACATGGGAATATTATAAATAACAGGCTAAAAACAAACTATATAGTTAGTCCATGGAAAAATAGTTTCCAAGAGTATGTACTGTTATTTCTGTTCTTGTAAATAAAGTGTGTTATATTTATGTGGAAAAGTCCCGTTGACAGTAGTTTTGTGTAGACTTTCTTTAAGTACCAGTTTAGTAGAGGAGCTATCTTTCTCAGTTTGTTTTAATTTATGGAACAATAATCACCAAACAGGAAGATCATCTGTATACAGAACACTAAAGCTACAGCATTTGAATGAATGAGTGCAGCACGTCACAGGGATGTGGTTGTGAGAGCCTTGGAGGGGTGGCAGTGAGGAGTGACATTCTAAGTCAAAAGGACAAACACATATGGTGGGGTGGCTATTGACCATTAAATGTTTATGTATATAACTTAGGTACAAAATAATTAATTTAAGTAAAAGTGAATAATTTGTCTAAGGACAGTTTTCCAGGAGTGATTTTGGAGAGATAGTATCATTTAGTCCTCCTGAATTTCTTGTTTTCTGTCCCAGTCATGACTTCACATAAAGTTAATTGTCTGCATAATCAGATGTTGTGTTCTCAGTCTCCCAGAATCCATTGCTAAAACGTCATTACATGGAGAATGATAAGCAGTATCTCATCCTCCTCCTGGGGTCCCAGTGACAAATCAAGGAGGTACTATTCAGCCAAAGTTCACTGAAGAACAAATGATGGGTATTTACTGGGGAATAGGAGTTTCCCCAAAAGGGGTACAGTGGAAAGTTTTTACCTGCAGGGATGGCTTCCCAAAGCTGCACAGATAGTGTCCCTTCCTCTAGTCTTCCCGGTCTATATTCTCTAGCAACTCCTCGAGGCCACCTGTAATATGGGTAAAGTTGAAAATAGGAGGTGACATGGGATGGCTGATGTTATGGTGACTGTCTTGTGACTCTCTTCACCCTGTACAAGGGGATACAGGGTGTCAATAGTCATTAAACACAATTGAGATGATCTTTTCCACATGGGCACAGTTGAATGCCCCAAGATGGTGGTTGCTTGCCTTGGGAGGGGAGTCTTATCCAGTAACATCCTCTTGGCATTTCTGATAGGACCACGGTGAAAACAGTAAGGCACATTCTCCATGGAGACTGAGAGAGAAAGGAGCAATGTTTGCTGCAAGCTTGTGTATAGGAAATGGTGATGTTTATTAGTTTTTCATCCATCTAATTACTCACCTTGGACAAGTGATGAGGAAATATATTTTAATTAAGCTTCAATTTCTCTTGCTGAGAGTAGAATGATGACTGCACGCTGATGCTATTAGGCTTGATTTGCTTGAATAACAGACGTATCAACAGTAACTCCTTTTCTACTCTTGTTCTTAATGGGCAGGAAAAACAGATGTTTAACAAAGACACCATTCATGATTGTTAATTCCTGCCATGTTTTGTAATTTGTAGTCACTATATCATTCTGACTCTGTCAGGAAGAATTAGGGAAGTAAGTTCAGTACTGCCAAAATGGCCACTTTTCAGTTAAAATCGTGTATTATAATCTTTTGCATTTTACTATTTTTTAAACAAAATTATTTGGAACTTGGAATTTTAGACTAACATAAATATTTCAAAGTATATATTCAGATACATGAGAAATGCAGCCTGTTGGGCACGTTTAACATTTTGTTGATGTACCAGAATGACTTTCTTATTGAAAATATTCAAATTAAGAAGTTGAGCCTAAGAGATGGCTCAGAGGTGGATGTTACACACTGCTTTGGCAGAGGACCCTTGTTTCTTTCCCAGCACTCAGGTGGAGTGGCTTACAACTACTTGTGACTCTAGCTCCTGGAGCATAAGCCCTTTGGCGAGTCACTGGCACTCCAGTGCACATACCCCTTGCCTCATATGCATAATGAAAAACAAAAATCTTGAAAATAAAAAAAGAAACAAGAGGAAACACTAAAATTGAGACCTATGTTCAATCTTTGTCCTTTTTATTTAATAAACTTTATTATTTAAAAATTGCAACTAAAAAAAAAAATCACAAACCCAAATTATCCAGACCCATAATTTAGATATTTTTTTGAACTTTTGAACCATTAGAATAACCTTTCTGAGCTGTAGATTGTCACATTGTTTTATAGTTTCACTATTGAATATATATATGAATACTAATATATTTTTAATTGAAATACAACAATCTCACTTCCCCGTCTCCCTCCAATTCCTCCTCTGTCCAACCATACCTTTTCTCTCTCAAATTGATGGCATCTTTTTCTTTTATTAGTATATCATATGTGTGTATATATATGCATACATATATAGATGAATTAATTTTTGTTACTTTTGTGTGTGTTTTCAGAGTTGATCACTTTGTATGGGTAACTACACAGAGAGCTCATTCTTGAAGAAGCTAATTCTCCCTCTCTTACAGGCATTATGTGCCTGTAGTTCTTTGTCTAGAGGTAGGACTCAATGAGATTTCTACCTATCATACTATCATATATGTTGATACTGTCATTGTTCAATGCTTAATCTAGGCAGTCATGTTGTTTTGGTATGGATGTAGCTTCCCTGTCATTTCTAGGAGACACAACTCACTGCAGCTATTTCATCCTGGGCGTACATCCAGAGAACTCTACACTTTACTATAGAAATATTTATATCCCTACACTGATTGTCTCTTCATCAATATAGCAAGGAATTATTCACCTAGTTGTCCATTAAGGATGGATTATTAAAATGCATTTTGATTCTAGAGAAGGGAATATACTGTTAAGAAAAGACTAGAGTCACTAGTACAAAGATACAAGCAATTATTTGGGTGAACACATACATAGAAAGGTTTTTAATGCGTCTGCATTATGTCTTGTGTTTTCAACTTCATTTTAGTAAGAATTCATTTTTTGCTTGCTTACAGGTGATAGGCTCTGAATAGAACTATTCACCTGTGAATTTTAAGTAGGAATAAGTTTTGCTAAATAAACTTGGGCTTACTTCTAATTGTACTGTATTCGTCACTCTAATCCTCTTATCCCTTTATTAAATTTCTGACTCCATATTTAAGATGTTTTGATGCAATTAAAGGATTTTGTCTCTCCAGGGAGGGTGGTCTCTTTTTTGTTTTTAATTTAAGAAAATCCTGCATCAGGCCAGACTTAATTGTATTTTTCTCACCCTTATGAATAGATATAAACTAAAGCCTTTGAAAAAAATAGTTACTGCAAGTTTAATTAATGAGTTCAATTTTAAATCGTGGAAGAATGATTAAGCATGATCTCTAAATCTACCTTTTTACCTGAGAAATGAAATGGTTATATAATTTTTCTCCTAATGTACACTAATCCAAGAGCGAAGATTAAAGCCGCAGTGACACAGCCTTTTTGGAAACAGAAACTAAACAGAGACACAATGAATTAGCAGAAGTTATGGACCAAATGGATTTAACAGATATCTATAGAACATTTCATCCTAAAACAAAAGAATATACCTTTTTCTCAGCACCTCATGGTACCTTCTCCAAAATAGACCATATAATTGGTCACAAAACAGTCTTCAACAGATACAAAAAGATTGAAATAATCCCTTGCTCCTATCAGATCACCACAGACTAAGGCTGGTTTTTAATAATGACATAAACAATGGAAAGCCCACATACAAATACACCCAAGAGGAGTAGACGTCAGGAAATAATCAAACTCAGGGCTGAAATCAACCAAGTATAAACAGAAAGAACTACACAAAATATTAACAAAACCAGGAACTGGTTCTTTGAAAAAATCAGCAAGACAGATCAACCCTTAGCCAGACAAACCAGAGGGCACAGAGACAGTATCCAAATTAATAAAATCAGAACTGAAAAGGGAGATACAACAACAGAAACTGAGGAAATTTAAAAAATCATCAGATCCTACTACAAAGGCCTATACTTAACAAAACTGAAAAATGTGGATGAAATGGACAATTTTCTAGACAGAACCAGGTACCAAAGTTAAATCAGGAACAAATAAACCATCTAAATGGTCCCATAACCCCTAAAGAAATAGCAGCAGTCATTAAAAGTCTCCCCACCAAAAAAAAGCCCAGGACCAGATGGTTTTAGTGCAGAATTCTGTCAGACCTTCAAGGAAGACCTAATACCAATTCTCTTCAAACTATTCCACAAAATAGCTTTTTGGATTTCCACAGCACTTTCAACAGTGAAAGATTAAGGATGAGAGGAAGTGCTGGTACAAACACTGTTGCTAGGGTTTTCATAACTTCTCACGGGTGTCTTAGCCAAAGCCCTAGCTTGAATTTCTTCTTCATGTTTTATCTGGGCTAAACTTGATGCTTGAATTCGCAGTGTTGAGGAAGGGAACATTAGTGTAGGGATGAAAGGGTCAATCCTGTTCCTTGAGGGTTGGTTGCCTTTATCAATGGTGCCTTTGCTCTCCTTTCTTCCTCTCTCCTGTCCATGCTTCCTCTGCTGTGTTATAAGGAAGCATGAAAACCCTCCCTAATTCTGATCCTTTGATCTTATTTTTAAATGCCAGTTTTATGGTGAAATATCAGTTCTTTATTTTTAATAAACTAAGGACACTGGGTTTTGACAATAAAATCCTGAGGATTTTCTTAACAAATAATATTTTAAGTATAGTATCTCACCATGTGTGACTTTTACTTTTTAAAAGCTATTTGCTACTTTTTCTAAGGCACTGAGGGAAAGACCATATTTTTAAGCTAGTTCAGTGACTGAATGTATCTTGAGGATGTCACAGGATGGTATCAGAATTAGCTGTTGGGACTTCTGCAGTTTGGCTCTGTGTATGGTTCCCTAGGCTTTTGAAGTACTAGTGACTGCTTTGAGGTTTCTGGTGTCAGCCATAATATTTGTTGAATGCAGAAGAAACAAACAAACAACCTGTGTCCTAAGACAAGACAGAAGAGAGTTTTCTCATTAGATCTTTGTGTATTGTGTCAATTTATAACTAAAATGAGCAACTAATAAATATAAAATCATTAGTGGATGGGGATGGAGAGATTCTTCAGTGGTTATGATCCTGGTTGCTCTTCCAGAGGACCTGGGCTTGTTTCCCAGAAACCATACAGAAGCTCACAACTGTCTGTAACTCTAGATACAGGGAATTCGGCACCTTCTTTTGGCCTACAAGGGAAGATGCATATGTGGTGCACATATATAGATGCAGGCAAAACACCCATACACTTAAAAAAAAATAACAATCTAGAATTTTAAAAAATCTGTAGAAATATTGAAAGCTTCCCTGGTTGCAATTTTTCATCGAGTTCACTCATTTTAATTTCATTGTTACATACTCTTTGACTTCCACAGGGAGGAAAACCAGAAATTTCTTTTATGAGCTTTAAATAATCTCTCAAATACAAATTGGATAGCTTTGTGAAATTCTGTCTCCTCAACAATGCAAATTTAGAAGCCAAGTACACCAAGCTCATGGATGGGCATAAGGGTACAATATAGGATCCCTTCCTCAAAGACATTTGTGGTGCCATTCCCAAAAGATAGATGTTCGACATGCCTAAGCAATAGGTCATTACAGACTTGTGATTTGGGAAGTAAATGAGAAAACAAACAGTAAACATTTATGTCCATATATTATAAAATTTTGATGCTTACTTAATAATTTGCTATGATGTTATGAAAGATTATATTTTCAGGGTGTCTCATACAGATTGTTCTAGAAATATTGCCAACCATGGTTATTTTTAAGTACTAGTGAAATGTACTGTAAGTTTTATCTTCCTAAAATAGTTCAAACCGTAGGAAATTTTAACAAAGTCAATTAACCATTATGATAGTAATATCTATTTCCTTTAAATGATCTCTCAAATACAAATTGGATAGCTTTGTGAAATTCTGTCTCCTCAACAATGCAAATTTAGAAGCCAAGTATACCAAGCTCATGGATGGGCATAAGGGTACGATATAGGATCCCTTCCTCAAAGACATTTGTGGTGCCATTCCCAAAAGATAGATGTTCGACATGCCTTCTAGGATAATTCGTAGGCAAAAAAGAAAACCGTAGTTCATGCCATAACTATCATTTTTGTCTTTGTTATGCTGGTAGCAAGTAGGATTTTGAAAAGCTACTGTTTCTACAATGTCTGTTAGGTTTCAAAAACTGTCTTGGCCCAATAAAAAAATACAGCGCTTTTGTATATTTACAGTACTTTACCATAGTGCATTGGTTTCTTGGTTATCTTGGCTTTGGTTCATGTCTGTGAGTTTTGCTTCCTGCAGCGAATGTCTAGTGAACTTTGCTTTTCTCAGCCACGCAATTCTCATCTTTCCCTAAAATTTTTGCTGTAGTATTCTTACATAATATGGAATACAGACCTGATTCCTCTGAACTATCTTCAGTATAACCCTAAATACATAGGGGGACTCTAGGGCTGTTGTTTGTTGGTGTTGTTCTCTGGTTCTCTGCTCTATCTGTAGTACTCAGAATGTTTCTGGCATTCTAGGCCCTTGGTAGCTATTTGTTGATGGATTGATACGTAAGACTACAAACACAAGTATTTAGAGAGTGCTCTATATTGACGTGTCTTTGTTTTATTTATCATACTGTATTTTTTCACTTAATTCATAGTATATTCCTGAAAGTATTTAAACTATCAAGAGAATACTGATTTTACCATATGTAGATCCTGCAATGGATCAAATTTTTACAAATTTTTTATTTCAGGAATTTAGGCAGCATATTAAGTAAACTTATGATTAGTAATTTAACATATATCCATTTAAAATATAAGTGTTGATATCATTTCAATATTTAGATAAGAGACATGTGACACAATTTCACATCCAATCATGATACATTCCTAGCAAACCTAAGGCATGGTTAGATTTTATTTGAAAAGTTATATACTAGAAATATAAGTCATGTATCACACAGTATATGCTAAGACAATGTTCGGATATTGTCTTTGCACTGACACAGGAGAAAAGAATGCCCACAGTTTTCATTTCTATTCAGCTTTGTATTGGGTACCTGATTTAGCACAGAAGGGTGAGGCTGAGATGGAGAGGACTGGAAGGAGGTAGGGAATCCCTAGACCTGTGCTTGCAACTTGAAAACAATACTGATTAAGAAATTACAGGCAAAATTGTTAAGGATCCTAAAGGTTTTACATACAGAATGAAGATACTTTCATACTTTTATTTCAGTGTGAGTTTTAAAAATTCTTAGAAACCTCAATGGCTGTGCTGTATTGAGTGATCTTGTTATGAATGTGTTCCTTGATCTCTAAGTTTATAGAAAAATGAGTATCATGTTCATTTATTTCACAATGAGTTTGGTTTATTGATGTGTTAAATAAGGCACTGGAGCTTATGTATCTTTATCTCTGTACATGGCTCAAAAGTACTGAGAAAATGCATAGAATAAAGTATTGCAAATGAACAAGCCTAATAGTCGTGTTGGACTGATCGTGTGCGTCACCACCCTCTTCCTGGCGAACGGTTAAGCAATGCCAACTCTTGCTATCTGAGCATGGGAGCTTCTGTTTCAGGTTTCTGCATGCTTTGTCTCCACAGACTGTGTGAACATTCTCTGGCAAGATTGCACTGTTGCTCAAGGGAGTTGGTAATATGCCAATTTATTAATGGCACAATAAGTCATTTAGATATATACATTTCTCAGTCTTTGCTAAAGGCCTCGTGATTTTTTAAATATGAATTGACTTTTCACAAATCTTAAGGCATAGGGCTGTTGCAGCTTAATTACACATTGTGTAGACTTCAAATTAGGCAAACAAAACAAAAATAAAAAAACCAACCAAACAAACAAAACCCAAAAACCAACTTTGTACTTTTGGTTGAAGATCAAATTTTTATGTGTCAAATAGCTATAGAACTTCATAAGTCATTTGACTTTACATGAATGAGAAGGTTATAAAAAATTTAATTTAGATTCTATTTGGAGTGTTTCAGGTTCTTCATTTTACATGTAGTCATTATGTTGATTAAATATCCCTCTCGATGTAGAAGAATGGTTTTTTGAAATATTTTGTAGATGAGAAGTTGAGATGTTAACAATAACTTTGGTAAGACAGTTAACTATTTCTCTTACATTGGAGCATGAATTGTAATCACTGAAATGGTGAACAATCTCTAGTGAATACTATGTTGAAATGGAAGGTAGAGGTTTTTTAGTAATTAAAATAAATAAATAGTTTATTTTATATTAATATTTTTTCTTCTTTATCAGGGGACCCTGATCTTATAAGGTTAAGCCTTTAGACAAATATATGTACATATTTTATGGAATTTTTAGAAGAGGACACTAAATAAATATCTGTAGCTAGGTTATGGGTTCTTCTACATTTCATTGGAAAATTTTATGCTATAATGTCAATGTAGACTTTAGAAATTGAGGAACCACTGGACAGTTTTTCCATTAAAGCAAAGGCACTCACTACATTAAAGATAAAACCAGACATCAGATAAAGCAGTGAACCATATATTATTAAGGTACTACCTCACAGGAGGATAAAGGGCTGAGATCTATTCGTTGTGCAGGCAGGTGACTGAGCATTGCTAAGGGAGAATGAGGGAATTGTGATGGAAGAGACCAGACCTCTATTGAAAAAGTTACATAGGGTTGGCTAGTGTGAGTGTGATTGAACCAGTGGTATCAGCCATTTGGCAATTAAATTAGAATCCCACCTTACTGTGGAGATTAGGGCAGAACCTTGTCCTTCCAGATGAATTAGTTTCCATAGACTCACCTGAGTTGTAGGTGCATCATCTCAAAGATTTGGAGGTGTGGAAGATTGTCAACTGTTGGTGCCTAGAACAGTTGAGCTCTCTGAGGGTGGCTGGAGTCATTCTGGTGATGTGGCTTTACATTGCTGAAAGTCTTCTGACTTTTGTTATAGTGTTACTCATAGCTGTTAGGATTTCGCTGTTGTCACTGTGTTATATAAAACTAGATTTAGCAGATTGTCAAGTTTCCAGCCGAACAGAGTATGTCACTAACTTGGCATGGAAACATGTGATATATTCTTTCCTGAGTTGTAACAGTTTTATTGTTTTGTGCTTGCTTTGCCTGGGAGAGAGTGCTAGTACTTCCATCTAAAGATTAAAAAATTAAATACTGCATCCAATGGAAAGCTTCCTGTGATCACGTACTGCATCCAATGGAAAGCTTCCTGTGCTCGTGCTCACACCTCCTCCCTGCAGGAGCTCCTATGCCCAGGGGGTGATTTGTTTTCATAACTAGGTTCTCCTTGCCCTGGAGCACCTTTCAAACTCATAATGATGCATTCATGATGCAGGTGTGCCATGTTTAGCATGTTTACCTTATTCTGGCTGACTGAGATGTAGGTAGATTTTTGTTATTGTTCTTGTTACTTTTGTTTGTCTTATTTTTAAGATTTTAAATTTTATCCTCAACAATATTGTCAAGTAAATACAGTCCCTGCTGTGATTCATCAAAGAAGATAGTCTAGCATTTTAGTAATTTGAGTAACCAACCAATGAGGCTTGATTGTTTTGTATATGACAGTAATACATCTTTAGACCATGGGAAGGCAGTCTCATGGAACAGCAGTAGCTTTATTCAGAGTGATCTAATTGACTTTCCTGCATGGGCTACTCAGGAAAAATGAAAAGCAGGAAACACTGCATTTGTGTGAACAGAATGTGTCAAGCGCTAGGGCCAGTCCTTATTTGACCTGTGAAGATAGCTCTTTTGTATTGGACTCTGACTTAATGCTCCGATTTTAGAATTTACATCTGAGGTCTCTGCTATGGCTTTGAATTTATTCGGGCACATTACTGCAAGCACTATTGGGTTTATCTTGGATGTGTAAGTTACTGTCCACAGTATTCCTTTCTAGTTTTAGGTTAAGATCTCCTGCTAACTCATGTCATTTATCCAATTTTCTTTTTCCTTGTACATGCCCAGCCTAATTAAAGGTACTTATGGGCATATGGAAAGATAAATGTTTATTGACTACTGTGTGCTGGGTACTTTCAGCTGCACACTCATTGAAATTTCAGAATAGTTCATGAAGTGAATATTGATGGTCTTATCCAGTCATTTTATCAGTTCTGAGGGCACAGCTAAGAGAGGGGAATTCGATCAATTTCTGTCTGGATGTGAAGGCTAGAGAGGATTGAGGAATAGAACCTTCAGAGATTGCTTAAAAAGTCATAAAAAGGAAAGAGGCTTCTTATATTGGAACATTCAAAGCCAGAGCCCTGGGCTCAGGAGGGAGACATTAAAGATAATTGGTCAGCTTGAGGATTTCTATACCTTTTCTAAACTGCATTAAAGGGAATCTGTGAATTTACAAGATTTGACATCATTTTAGTCAGTAGGCTGAGACCCTCCCCAGCTATCATCTCAGTGGTGGATTAGCATGGACCATGGCATCCCAAAAGCCAAACGGACTGTTCCTGAGAGTACTCTGGTCAGCACAGTGGCCAGGAGGAAGAGAAAGGCACAGCATGTAGAAGAGTGAGTTAGTTTAAAAATAAACTCCGGTTAGAAAGGAAGAGCTGTATGGAAGTGCTTGGCTGAGGAGGAGCAGTGCTTAGAGCCTCACTGTTTCTGTTACCCACATAATTTGGCTTGGTGAGTAAAGCGTAGAAAGGAGCAGTTCTTTCCCCAGTGGGGCCTTCAGTTTTCAGCTTATCTTAATTGCCTCTGCCTGAAGGCATCGGTGTATGGCATCGATTAGTGTAGGGCACCTAATAGTATGCTGTCAACAACCTTGTGAACAGTAGTCTTCGTGTTTTGTTTCTATAAGTTATCTCTGAGGTTTGGAGAGAGCATGATGATAATGGTGTTGCAAAAACCTGGTGGTAAGAGAAATTATTCTTTATGTTGAAAAAGTCTCTACTTCATCCTTTTACCCCACTTCTGTAAGATGTCCCATCCCCAGTGGCATCCCTCCAAAACGGTTTGTTCTGCAGGTGTATTCGAAAACAGATACTGAATAATAAAAATCCTGAGAACCAAAAAAGTGTTTTAAATTAACCAACAATTTCAAAAGGTTTCTCAAGTTTGAGAACATCAAGGTCACTCAGACTATTCCCAACCAGCTCATAAGTATGATTATGAAATATACTGAAAGTGTTCCTTTATGTTCTTGAATCCCATTTGATTTGCCTTAGAAAAATCTTGCTCCTGAAGTCAGTACAGGAACATAAAACATAATACATGAATGAATGCAAATGTGCTTTTTCTTGGCACTCAGATTTTTCTGGCTAGAAATATATTTTTCTGGGCTTTTGTTTCTTCTGATATATGTTTTGAACTTGCAATGGTTTTGGGTTGCAAAACCAAAGGCTCATATACCAAATGCTTGGTGTACAGCTTATAGCACTCCTGCACATAAGCATTACCTAGTAGAGGAAGATGGACTGTTGAGATTGTGGCTTTGAAAGGCATAGGGACCCTGGTCTCTTCCTTTGTCCACTTCCTGGCTGCCATGAGATGGGAAGAAGATGTTAGAAGAGATATGAGTCTTGAAGTGAGATGGTGGGAAGAAACCTATGTAAGGAAAAAAACCAAACTGACTATCTTAAAGTGATAGACACCCACAGGACTGGGCTATATGGTGTTGTAATTTTTTTTTTTTTTAATTTTCCTTACTTCATCAGCTCACAGCTTCTTTCTTTATTATGGTATGTAAATGTGAATGTCTATTCCATGTATTCCCAAGCTTATATGGCCAATACATTTAAATACAGTAGAACTGTTAGCCTACACTTCTTAATTTATAGGAGACTGGATGAGAACATGTGTGTGTCACAAGCTCTGTTAAATACAGAGTGTTTATGGAGCAAACCGATTTAGAAGTGCCTTTCTTCTACTGTGTCACGTAGAATGTTCTACAAGTTTTTGAGTGTACTTTATGGAAAGTCCCATGTTACTCTCTTTGAGGGCTTGTTGTTTCCCTAAATGTAAAGGCTTTTATCCGTGAATGGGATGTGGCTCATCTAAATTACTGAAATAATTTGCTTTACTTAAAACTAAGTGATTGTTATTTTTCATGGTATTTCAAGAATGTCTCCCCAGTTATATCTAGGTTAATTCCTTATCAAAATCATAGCAATTTTGTGTTCTTTATATTTTCCTTGGCTTTAATATATCACCCTGAATCCAAGTTCAGCTGAGGGAACACACCACAAAGGGGTTTGGAAGAGAAACAGTCTTCACCTGTATTTTCCATGAAAATTATCTAGGAAGGATGAAGGGATGCTGAAATTCTCAGTATGAAATGATATTCTTGAAGAACTGTAGCTATCTTCCAAGCACTGTCAGATATTTTTTTTGAAGATACTAAATTGTTTTCTTCTATAAGTAAATAAGTTATAATTGATGAAGATAGTTTTAACAGTATTTTAAATTATTTGCTTTTTATATGATTAATACTAAAAGTTTGGCTCCATAACAGAGCCTAGAATTTTGAAGTTGGAAAGGTTCATCTTACTTGAGCATGTTGGGAAAATCTCATCTTTACTAGATGTGATTATAGATTGGGGCTAATTCTACTAACCGCAGTCAAACCTTTGGTATTTCTGAAAGACAAGGGAAATCTTTGAACGTTTAACTGGAAGAATAACATGACGAGACCTGTGGGTTTGGGGAAGGTTGCTTTTCATTGCCAGTTGTTTTGGAGAAGCCAAAGAGGATAAATCGATTGAGAAATGCTTATTGTTTAATTATGGTTATGTTTCATTTTGTAACACAGTGATCTAAGCAGTGATGAAAATAAATCCTTTGTTCCTATTCCTTCACACAGTTTCAACTTCAAGTTTTTCTGCACAGTTATGGAAGGCAGTGTTCCACATCAGAGCTGTTTCCTACTGGGATCAGCAACTGAAGATAGACTTTCAGTGTAGTTTTGACCTGGCAAATTCACATGAACTATGAGGAACAACTGTAACAGACATGTGTGAAAGTGCACACACATGATAGAAGCAAGAAGTCTATCTTTGTGTGTTTACAAGCTTGCTTGACATTTATTTATTTAGAAGTATTTTTTTCACTGTAGCCTAGTATTGGAAAATATAGTCTAATGTAGCTGTGTTTTTTGTGTATTTATGTACTTTGATGTGTCTGAGTGTATGCCTATATGTATGTATGTATGTGTGTTGTATGTGTATGTATGTATATATGTATGTGTGTATGTGTACCAAAGACATTTCTGGTTCCTCTGGTAGCGAGAAGAGAACATTCAGTCCCTCAGTATTGTCATTACAGATAATTGTGAGCCACCATCCTTGTGGGTGCTGGGAACTGAATCCAGACCTTCTGCAAGAGCAGCTTCATATCCTAACTGCTGAGCCATCACTCTACTTCCTGCTTTTGTACATTTTAATCATAGTTGATACACTATGCTGAACCAAAGAACTCTCTTATGAGAGGTGTTAAAATATATACTGTCATCTGTAAAATTCCCTCCTGTTATTTAATATTGAATACTTTTAGATTGAGGTGAGTGCTGCTTAAGTCATTTTAGAACACAGAAATGTTAATGGCAGACTTTCACAGAATGTGCTCTTATGTGCATACAAAGGCTTTCCAAGCCTGTATACTCCACCATGTGTCGGGTGTGCTTTTACTGTGGGTTCTACATATATTCTGCATTGCATTTCAGCATTCAACAAAGCCATGCTTCTGTGGTTACTGCTAGTCTTTGTTTTATTTCCATGCACTAAGTACATGTTCTTGATGATTTGTTTTGTATCACTTGGATTTCGATCTTGTGATATTGCTGTCAGGCAGGCTATCAATATGAAATTGTAACATTTGTGTTTAATTTAACCTGTGTGGTACTGACAACATAAATATTCATTTGGGGCAGGACTGCGCCTTTGGCTGTGTTGTTGATTCAGATTTTTCATGCCTATGTGTCTAGTAGTTCATTCTTAAACAACTCGATGCTCATTTGCTGAGTTGTTTCCAAACTAGTCAAGTGAGAAACTGCAGCTACAATTCTGTAGACGAATTGCTCAGCCTAGTAGAAATCAGTATAAGCTATGAATGTTTCATGGGCATTTCCCGTGTTGCGTGTGTATGTCCTGTTTTCATGAATGTTCATACGTACATACAGTATGCAAGTATATCTGAGTGCACATGCATGTGGAAGCCAGAGAACAATCTTGGGTGCTTGTAGTCATCCACATTTTTTTTTATTTGACAGTTTCTCTCATTGGCCTCGATCTACCAAATAGGCTATACTAGCAGATCAGAGGACCCAATGCTATGATTATGAGTATGTGCCACTATACCTGGATTGATTTGCTTTAATTTTAATTATATTGGGCTTCTGCCTCCTCATATGTCTGTGTGAGGGTGTCAAATTCCCTGGAATAGGAGCTACAGACAGTTGTCAACTGCCATGTGGGTGCTGGGATTTGAGCCTGGGTCCTTTGGAAGAGCAGCCAGTGCTCTCAACTGCTGAGCCATCTCTCTAGCCCAGGACTTTTTTTTTTTAAACTAGAATTTTTGTGCTTAAACTTAGATCAAAGCATTTCCTTGGCTATTTTTCCCTGTAACCAACTCACTTATTTCATTCTCAGTGAATGTTGAATGAGAACCGTCATAATGCAGTGACTCTCCTGCCCTTGATTTAGTTCTATGATTTCTTAGGCTCCTATACTTGTGGTTACATTCAGTGTCTGTGGACATGTCTGTTGCTGTGATATAAACCCCTTGGCATGATTTTTCTGGTTCAGATATCAAATATCATCCAGAAGAATCTGGCTATGTTGAGATCTATGTAAGATCTTAGAAACATGTTTCTATCCACCAGCCTCAGGAGACGCTGACTCATGTCTCAACATTGGAAAGTGTTTGCTATGCCGGCCCTTTGTCACTCATTCAGTCTGTGCTAAGTTATGCCCCTCAAATTATTTTGTTATGATTTAAAAAGCTAATATTATCATTTATAGTTTTATACTTTATGAAAAAATCTGCAGAAGAACTAAAAATCAAATATATATATATTGTCATATACCATTTGATATGTTTGGAGAAATGGCAAACACCACTGTTAGATTTTAGATTATTTTGCAAATAAGGCATTTCTTAAGAAATACACAGAAGAGTCTGTGTACTATCAAACAGTTCAGGCTGCTTTGAAAAGTTGGACATGTGATGATGAATAACATTAAAATTTACTGTGAGTTCACTTTGTGACTACCCTTAATTTAGGTCTTTAGAGTCACTGAGTGTTAGGGTTAAAGAGGGATTATTACTGTTTCTGCAGAGAAAATAGAATCAAATAGAATTCAATCAAGATTGAATTTTCAATCCAGTTAGAAATCTAGCCTTTAATATTGAAAGTGATAATACTGTATAATGAACTTTTCTGAATGTATATTTAAATAATAATGTAACAATTTAAATCAGTATACAGTTTTAAAAATTATCAATGTGAAACTTCTAATTTATGGCATTTACTGTAGCAACCAACTTATCTTGTCACTTCTTTAAAAAATTATGCAATTCTTCTGAATATAATCTTGTACAAAGTAACACCTTTATTCATTCCAGACCCTTAATCATGCTACTTCATGTTGTGAAGTGAATGATCATCCAACATTAAACATGTCATCCTAGCATGTGATCACCTCCTCATTTATCTAATGCCACAGACCAGTTCACATTGCAGCCTGGAAGGATCATTCGGGGTGTGGAACTTTCTAAGTGAGAATGGTGGCTCTATATCTATACCCGTCTGCCTTTGACCATGTAAAGCTACAGGCTCCTGTCTGCTGTTCCTGCGCTAGGCTCTGTAAAGATGGTTTCCTTCCTCTTCTCATAGAGTCAAAGTATTCATTTCAGTCCCCCTTTGTTAAGAAATTTCATTTCTAAGTATTCTCTCCTTTCTTAAACTCACTCAGCTGTCTATCTGTCACATCAGCCATTTCTCTTTCCTGTGGAACATTGTTTTGTGTTTTTATATACTTCGTTGTATCTCTGTGCTGAACACTTATTGATATGCGCTGATTGCTGAGTGAATTCTTTTAGTTCTTTTAAGGTTAACCAAAAAAAAAAAAAAAGGAAATAACAAGAATACATTCTTAAAATTTAAACAGCAGAATTTTAGGCTTTAAAAGGATTCAGGAAAATATCCCATTTCTAGTTTCTTTGTTGGATATTTATGCTAATATGAATTCTTGAAATACTAATAAAACATCTTTCTATCTAAACAGAAAACTATTAATGTATTTGTTGGGCCATAATTGGAAAATATTATGAGTTGTAAGTTTGTGAAAATCCCTTAGGCATTTACCTAGATATGTTTCCATTGTACTGTGGCTATTGTATTTTTTCTTTTTCTTTTTTCTTGGATATTTTATTTATTTACATTTCCCCTCCGGAAACCCTCTATCACATCCTCCCTCCCCCTGCTTCTATGAGGGTGCTCCCCCACCCACCCACACACCCCTGGTACTGTGACTAATTAATACATGCAACTGGAACAAAAAGTATATGCCAAGGCATGTATGTGTAATGGGCTAAGGTACTTAACACTGAATGAAAGAAAAGCATTACATCTACAGTCTATAAATTGCAATGTGATAGTTGAAAATGGAATTACCTGATATTTTGCCTTTAAAAGTGTAAGATTCTTTATTGACTGATAATACTCTCTTTAAATGATAACCCCAAAGATCTCAGAAAGTTAGGAATTTTAAAAATCAAAAATCAGACCAGCGATTTCTTTAATGTAAATGTTTTACCTTATTTACATGCATTGTGAAAAGTCTATACTAAAATAGTTACATTACAGATCTTTCATACCTGTCTTGTCAGGTAGGGTCTTTCTGCAAAATTTCTGATGTATGTAACTACTGCTGGTGTGTGCACCTCCTCTCTTGGTGATGGTTTCTCATACATTTCTGTTCACTGAACTCTGTAAATTCTATACTACTTAATATATTTGGGAAATGTGGGTCCTAATCCAGTTCTTACTTCTTATAGTTAGACAACCAATGAAAGACCTTATTAAACATAAATTTTGTTGTCCTTTAAGCTGAGGTTGTTTCATAGTCCCTGTCAGTTGATTGGAGTAGGCTTTATTTTTAAAATTTATTTTTGTTGAAAACTAATCCATCAACTAATGATTTTTAAGTCTTCCTCCTCTGTCTTGGTGCAGATATCTTAGCAAACTCCCATAGATTAAGTTATAAACAGATCAGGGTGGAAGACATTTGGTTACTGAAGGAGCCTAGGCTTCTGGAGTTCTTATACAGAAGAGAGAATCTCTGTGAACTGCTCATCCAGGATTGTATGGCACTTGTATGGCACAATTTCCTACTAAATAGGGAACTTGCAAATCCATGATGTTAAGTAAATTCTAAAGCATAGTTTTTACATATGAATTTTGGGAGAGAAAAACAAGTATTCAGTTCATAAGACTCTACAAAGCAATATTTCTGCTAATATTCTGTGACCATCGTTCTAGATATATTTATCTCCATTATTAGATTGAACTAATTTATGTATTTGTGGGCACATATGGATTTTTTCATTCTTGAGGATTTTCCATGTATATCTAAATTCTAACTTAAATATAGTTATAAATTATTTTATGGTTTATTGATGTGTCAGTGAACATGAAGGAGTGTTTGTGGTTTGTGTGTGTGTGTATGTGTGTGTATGTGTGTATGTTTGTTATCAAACCATGTGTATTTTTATTTCTATTAAAAAAAACCAGATAATCAGTTCATAGATGTGGAATCCTTAGATTAAAACTCGTGTTTTCTTTTATGGCCTCTCCTTCACCTCTTGCTTTCAGTAGACACAGGCCATTACTTTATTGCTGCTTCTGCTAATGTCTCCTAGCTATGGCACCTGTAACCTTTGGTTCCCCCCCCCCCCGTGGCCCAGTTCCTGAATGTCTTAGTTAGGTTTTCCATTGCTTGAAGAAACACTATGACCAAGGCACCTCTTATACAGGACAACATCTAAGTGTTGCTGGCTTACAGGCTCAGAGGTCCAGTACATTATCATCAAAGCAGGAGCATGACAGCATCCAGGCAGACACGGTGCTGTAGGAGCCAAGAGTTGTATACCTTCATTGAAAGGAGCCTGGGAGCAGACTACAGTCTTCCAGGGAGCTAGGAGTAGTCTCAAAGCCCATCTCCATGGTGACACACTTCCTCCAATGCCACACCCACCTCAAAATGGCCACACCTCCTAATAGTGCCAAGCATATTTAAATCTCCACACTGAATACCAACTCAGAGACTTATTATTTATTTAAAAATGCCTAGGACTTAAGCTAGGCTTGTTCTCACTAGTTTATAATTCATTTAACCCTTTCATACTATTCTTTGTCTGCCACATGGTTAGTTATCTCTCCTCGTTTCATATTTCAGACTTCCTCCAAGTCAGGGCAGAAAAATCTGCTCACACCAGAGTCCCTCTCTGTGCCAGGTGTCCCACCTTTTAATCTTGCTTCAGCTAGTTGGCCACCAGAATTTATTAACAGGTAATGCTTCCAGAGAGCACACTAGAGATTATCCCTACAGACACTAACCACAAGTGGATTGTCTATAAAATTTCTCACCTGAAAGATTTATTTTTATCTGAAATTTCAATAAGAACACATAACATAGTAACATATTCCAAGTATTTTTCCCCAGGTACTTGATATTCCTGTCATAATTATCAGTTGACCTTGAAACAAAACTTGGTAAATGGCCATCCAAGATGGAAGCCCTGCACATCCAGATGCCTGGAGTGTAGAAGCATTAAACTCGCCTTTTTATTGTTACTGGCACCACTTTTGCCATGTGATGAGACGCTTTCAGGTAAAGAAGGTTTAGTTAGGACAAGGAGCCTCAGAAGTATATACACATTACAACACTGTATTTTCAGAATATTGCAGAAAGAATGATTGCTAACAGGTTGGTGGCATCTCCCTCCATACATTTACCTTTGTTACTTTTCATTAATGTTAATGTTAAAACAACTTTAACAAATAAGTAATAAATATTGTTGTGTTTGGGAAAGTTTCATTTGATTTTATCACAATCAACTGTTGGTATTCATTAAATTACACAATAGTACACATTTTTATATAGGTAGTTGTGAGAAAGAACTTTGGGTCTACCTAAAATAGTTTTTATAAGATTTTGCTGCAGAGATTAAAAACTTTTTTGTCTCTTTCTGGTATGACTTACTATTATGTTAAAAAAAAAAAAACCACGTATGTACCTTAAAAATCTCTGTGGATTTATATACCTTCTTTGAAGATGGTATTAGTTTAAGCTGATGCTTTAGGCAACAGAATCATTAGTGGATGTTAAAATAATAAGGCCCCACCCTACTGGAGAGATAACCTAGTATCTGTTTGGAACAGCTAATCTGAGTTCATGTATAAGGTGACAGCTCCTAATCTAAGTAGAGAAGAAATTGCATCCAGAGATAGGAAGGACAGAACGTCATTACATAGCAACTGAGGTTCTGCATATGCTTGGCACACATATTACCGCCAAAGATAGAGCTTTAGACAGTATGAATTCCAGATTCCTGCTTAGGTGACAGAAAATCTGCCTTGGGAAGTTTAGACAACTGCCTAGAAGTAGGTATGAGAGCTGGAAGGTAACCAAGCGTCCATTTAGGAAGTGACCATATATGTGTAGATACCACAACATCACAGGGAACAATGACAGAGGCTAATACTGGGTTTAACTCTGTGTGCAGTATAGAACAAATAAACCTGAGCTAAGACTCGCTCATTTGAAATGGAGATAAAGAACATGTTCTACTGTGGGAAGTCCTGCATACTAGTGAACTAAAATCTAACGTGAAATAATATTGAACATTTTAGGGTTATAAAATGCATTTTGTTCATTAAGTTAGAATTAGTGCTGGCAATGTCTATGAGCATTGGATGTAGAGTCTTCTGCTTCTTCAAAATGAAAGTATATAGACATGTAGAATATATTTAAAGCTCACTGGTGGTAGTTGAATATCTAATTGGTTAAAATATATTTACATGTGTTGGAGTCATCCTGAATATTTTTGATAAATCTATACCAAAGTAATGCTAGCCCTGACAATTGCCCAAGACTCTTAAATCCTTAAGGCTGTTTCCTCGGCTCCTCAATGTGCTGTTCTTTTGCCCTAGCTTTGACCTGGTTGCACTGAGAATAACTTGCTCTCCCTTGTAGCTGGTTGTGTTATGACTGAACTTTGGCTGTAAGCATACACAGAGCCTTAACTCGGAGGCTTCTGAGATTTGTTTTTACTCTTACACCTCTGGAAAACCATTCTCTTCATGAGGTAAATAGAGAAAAGCCTCCATTCTTTCTATATCATTAATAAAAACTAATATCGCAATGAAACTGAAATTGTTGAAAAATCCATAGAATTTTGGAGATGCATATTCCAGAGTCATGTTAAAATCCTTCCCATCCCTAATATCAGGGGAAAGCAAATAAAAACTCCTATGAAATAATATCTCACTCCAATAGGAATGACTTATCAAAAGGATAAAAATAAGAAGCACTGGCAAAGAGCCTGAAATACAGAGTGGATGCTCACAGCTAACCATTGAACTGATCATGAGGTTCCCAATGGAGGAGTGAGAGAGAAGACTGAAGGAGCTGAAAGGGTTTTCCGCCCCATGGGGAGAGCAATAATCCCAACCAACCAGAGCTCCTAGGGTCTAAACCACCAGCCTGGAGCACATAGGGAGGGACCCATGGCCCCAGCTTATATGTAGGGGAGGATGGCCTTGTCGGGCATAAGTGGCTGAGGAAGTCCTTAGTCCAGTGAAGGCTGGACACCCCAGTGTGGGGGAATTTGTGGGTAGGAAGGTGGGAGTGGTAGGGTGGGGGCATATCCTCACAAAAGCAGGAGAAGGAGGGATAGGATGGGGGTTCTTGGGTGGGGTGGGGAATGGGGAAAGGGGATTACATCTGAAATGTAAATAAAATATCCAATAAAAAAAATAAAGAAGCACTGGCGAGATCTCGGAGGAAAAGGAGCCATTGTATCCTCTTGGTAGTAATGTAAACTATCAGGCTCTGTTAAATAGATTGGAATTTCCTTGAAGAGTTAAAAACAGAAACATCCTCTGACTTAGCAAACCTATTACTGGCTGTTTATGTGGGAGAAATGTCTGTACTTATTAGGCTCATTTGTAGTGCTGTTAACTTTACTCTATGTGTGATCACTCTAGTGTTGATGTCTGCATAAGAGGATGGAGAACATATGGTATATATGTACAGTGTAATGCTATTTAGTTATAAACAGATTAGAATCTCATTGAGGGTAGCTAAGAGGAATGTAGAAGATAATAAATAAAAGGAATCAGGTGCAGAGAGACATGAAAATATAAGTTCTAAAAAGTTGAGATAATGGTAGTAGAGAATAAACTAATGGGTACCAGAGCCTGATGTGTGTGGAAGAGGAAGAACAAGAAGTAGAACAAGAAGAAGAACAAGAACAGTGAATGTGGCAAATTAGCCAATGGGTACAAAGCTACAGTTACAAAGTTGGAGTAATTTCTGTTATCCTGTGTATATGGAATAGTGAAACGTGACGACAGTGAGTAATTTGTTGTTTTCAAAATGAAATAGAGGCATAGAAGATTTTGTTACAAAAATGTTTGAAGTAATGATGGACATAATAATTACCGCAACTTGTTCATTACACAATACTTGTGTGTACTGAAACATTGGATTGAGCTTCATAAACTCACTGTGATATTAATTAGGAATAAAACATAGAAAATAGTAAAAATGGCGGAGAGCCCCTGAATCCTCAATGGCAAGCTGCAATGAACCTACAGCATGGAATAACATATGACTTTCTTTATTGGATGGCTAAGCCCATATGTTTTCTAATTTTATGCTAGTTGAAGTACAGAAACCCTACCAGAAAGACTTTCTTCTGATGTGCTCAGAAAGTGGTTTAAATCCCAAGGCAGCTTTGGTCATCTCACCCAGCTCCAAGTCACTGGCATAGTATAGAAGTTTATGTTCAACATTAAAAGTTCTGCTCAGGGTTTCTTTAACTTGAAGTAGGGACAGTGTAAAGAGAGAGGAGAGTGTCTCGCACACAGATAGACAGACAGACAGACACACACACACACACACAAAGAAATACAGAAGGGAGTAAAGACAAATTGGCACAGGTCACATACTTTCAGTGAGTTCTAAGTGTTTCATTAAAAATGACTGTGGCTAAGTAAAAACCTGAATTAGGGACTAGGGAACTGTGCCTGCTATGTTTTTATTAACCAACTTGCCTTTGAAAAAAAAATAAATGCAATTCCTTGGCTCTGATTTCCTTTTGTTAAAATTAGTAGTTTGTTGTGAATACCCCTAAGATGGTTATTGCCAAGTGTCCTTAGGGTTCTTAGGTGACTTGATCAATTAACAAAGAGATTTGAAGTTTTGCTTTGGATTTAAGAATTGCTTCAGTTTTTAAAGCATTGTTACAAAATAGCTTTGCTCTCAGTAGGCTAACTTATTGATATTATACAAGAATAATGTGAAAATATATATTGTGACTTTTTAAATCATTTTCTCTTAAATAGAACTTCTACTATGGTGGTTGACTAGCTTCCTTGACCTCTCCTGTGAAATGAAATTTTGTAACTCACAAACCTTTCTAATAAAATGCATTTTAAACATATTTATTATGTTTAGCTTATCTAGAACAAATATTTTCCCGTTACTATAATAATTTCATGTAACACCAATTAGTTGGCTAAAGCATAGAAAAATCTTAAGAAACTTACTTCAGCAGGTCTTAACCGAATTTTTAAACAAACGTAGAGTATAGGTTAGGTATGTTTTTATTTTATTTGTGTTTTATTTATTCGGGGATGAAGATTTCCCCCTCTATAGCAACTTAACATTAGGTTTACAGATTGAAAAATAAATATTGATTATAATCAAAGTTATACCACTTCTGTTTGCCATTATGTTTAACTAAACAGTTTATGTGTGTGTGTATATGAATTTCATATGGTGAGGTTTCAAAATCTGTAAGTTGTTTGCAGTTAACTGAAAATTTAAAAGCAGTTGATATTTTTATGTTATTTTTCTAACATTCAGAATTTAATATTTTCATATTTTTATTTCTTAGAATAAGAGTATCATATATAAAGAATCTATGGAATTAATTAAATGATTTATGTTCTTATACATATGTATATGTATGTATGTTTCTGTAGAGGTCAGTCTTTGGTATTGGACATCATACACTGTGTACTTTGTTTCTCTGAGACGGATCTCTCATAAGCCTGAGATCCACCAAATGAGCTACACTGGCAGTCCAGGGAGCTCCAGAGATACATCTGTTACTGCATCATTACATCTAGCTTTTTCTTTTTCTTTTTCTGGTTTTTCGAGACAGGGTTTCTCTGTGTAGTCCTGGCTGTCCTGGAACTCACTCTATAGACCAGGCTAGCTTCAAACTCGAAATCAGCCTGCCTCTGTCTCCCAAGTGCTGGGATTAAAGGCGTGCGCCACCACTGCCTGTACTTCTAGCTGTTTTATGGTCTGAGATTGACCCAAGGCCCTCATGCCTGTGAAATAAGTGCTTTACCGACTGAGCTATTACCCAAGTGCCTGCTGGTTTGTTTAATTAAGGAAAGTGTTCCCCTGTTTCTAAAGAGAGTGTGCTTTTTTTTTTTTTTTTTTTTAACAGATCTTGAGTTTATTTGTAAAAAACAGCATAGGACACTGGTCATCTGCAAATGGTATGTGGATAGGTGTGTCACGGCAGTCCATCTGTCTTCACATTGGCAGGAGCCTTTTCTATGGGGTTTTCACAGGGGCCTGGGCACCTTTGGGAGCCTGAGCTGGGGCTGAAGCCTGGGCCTTAGCTGGAGCTTTGGCCTCTGCCTTGGTTTGAACCTTGGGCTTTGGCTGGCAGAGCCTGCGACCCTTGGCCATGTAGCTTCGAATCCGCTTCCCAAGCTTGGGGTGAGCAATGAAAGCCAGATGGCTGAGTTTGCGGCTGGGGCCCTTTGGCATCTTGGGCTTGGTGACCTGAGGCTTCACAAGGCCTTGATGGCCTCTGCGCGTGCACTCACTGCCTTTGCATTGTTAGCCTGCATCTTCTTCAGGCCTTTCTTGTTGTGTTTCTTGGCAAAGCGCATGTTCCTCAGGAACTTGGGGTCAACCCCCTAAAGAGATTCATATCTTTGTGACCGGGGTTTCTTGATGCCATTTCTGTGCCATTTGCGGGACTGGTTTGTGTGGTGTGGTTCTTGGACTTGGCCATGTTTGCACGGTAACCGGCGGCTTCCGCAGCGCCTGGGACCGAGAGTGTGCTTTTAAGTGTACATGT
The DNA here is from genome assembly GCA_021653895.1 of Mastomys natalensis. NCBI lineage: Eukaryota > Metazoa > Chordata > Mammalia > Rodentia > Muridae > Mastomys > Mastomys natalensis. The sequence continues at coordinate 1,058,498 of JAJTUV010000444.1, read as the reverse complement.
TCTAATTAGAACATCCTTTCTAATATCCTGTCACAGTTTTTGAATGATATTCTTTACAGACATTATTATATTTTAAGCTTGTTTGGAGAGTAAGCATGTTTTAAAGATCTAATTAGAATAGAGTATTCCGTAACTTGGATGTTAAATGCTACCCCAAGGCCCATTCTTTTATATGCTCACAGTCTAATTGGGAGCCAGTAGGAGGTGTAATGATATAACAATAAGTCATTAATATTCCATCCTTAACTACATGCACAATATGCTGAAAAGAAAGGAAATTTTAAAGTAAGAGAAATATCAAGGGAAAAGATTTTAGTGGGCGCTCTAGTGGTTAAGGACACTTTTTGGTCTTGCAGAAAACTCAGGTTCATTTCCATTCACCCCCATCAGGAGATTCACAGCTTCCTGTAACTCTAGGGGAATCTGACACCCCCTGAACCTTCATGGGCAACTGCATCTATGTGTACCTACACACACACACACACACACACACACACACACACGAACACACACACACAAAATATAATTTAAAAAGAAAATGATTTTATTTAGGACATTAGAATTTTTTATAATATCATATACATGCTATATTTGTGTTTTGAAACTGAAACAGAATGGTTCATACCACGTTTTCCCTGTAATTCATGAAAGAATTTCTGTGTAAAAATGCATATGTAACATGCATAAATATTTTTCTTTGGTCTTCATATTCTACCAATTACTTTATTTTAAATTCTAAAGTGTTACAGACATAATTATGAATCCTCAGAAGTTCTCCTAACAACTGTACTTCATATGGTTTTGGAGTCACTCGGAACCCGTTTTACCCACCCCAGATGCCACCAGACAGATCACAGAGAAGTACTGTTCTATCCTCTCTGCATGCCCCATCCATCTGTCGCTGTCTGAGCATGCATTCTGCTTGGCTAGGAACATGCTCTGTTGTGAATGTGTTTTCCCTCAGATACTACAGGACAGGCCGAGATAAGACCTCATAGCTCCTCATTAAGGCAGTCACTGTCCTAAATAAGCTCTAGCCAAACATCTCTTTGTTCTTCATTCTGCTTCTATGAAACTGCTAGGAAACCTTCACTGTCTTCTCTACTATTTGTAGTTTATTATATGTCATTGGTTTTGATTATATTTAGACCGCTGGTAGAAATGTGTGGACAGAGAGACACAAGAGAATTTACCTAGTAAGTTCCAAGGCTTGAAAGAAGCACCATTGTTATGAAAGAGTCAGGAAGTGCATAAAGAGAAGCAGCAATCCACTTGATATTGTGCATACCATGCCAAAATTGAAAGTAGTATTTGTCTGTTATTGATATGTAGCTCCCTTTACCTCTTTTCATAAAGAATGATCATTGGATTGTGAGGAGAAATTTAATGGGAATGTTTGGGTTTAGTGTATCTTTTTTTCATAATTAATTGCTACAGGCTTTTAAGTAATTAGCCTTTGAATTTTTTGTTTGAATATTTTTTGATAAAAATATATTCATATATTCTTTTTCTAGAGGATTTACATATATTTCCTTGATATATATGTTATATATATATATATATATATATATATATATATTATATTCTTTACTGACTGACCTCTAGAACTGAAATCATAACTTTTTCCAGAATTATGATTCTGTTTATTGTAAAGATTTGATCAGAAATATGGTTTCTTAAAAGGTGAATGATCCCTTTACCATACTTTGCATTGACCCCTGCATTTTACAACTTACATGTACTAATCTGTCTGTGGCATCCATTCCATTTATTTTAATAAACGTATCAGTTAAACACAGGTACAAGCAAACATTCTATCCTCCTGTGCACTTTGTTGTATTTTCTAATTCTAACATCAGACCAACTAGGGATGTCTTTTCTGATGCTCTAACTTAGCTGTTCCACAATAGTTATTTCAGTGGCACCAGATAATGTGTAACAAGTTGCATCTTATTTCTTTTCTTTACTTAGTGCTTCTGATCTCAGTGCACGCTGTGTATATATCTACAGTTGTTCTTTTAAAGAATGCTAAATAGCATGAACTTGTTTGCTTGATTTTTTAAGATTTTGGTGATTGTTCTGGTTAATTTTATTAAGTTGACAAAAGCCAGAGTCATTCAGAAAGACAAAGCTTCAGTTGCCTCCCTTTGATGGGCCTGTGGGGCATTTTCTTGGTTGAATTTTGACCTGGTAGGGTCCAGGTCACTGTGGGTAGTACCGCACCTGAGCCAGTAGTCAGGGTTGCATAACAAAACCAGCCGAAGAGGTCACTGATCAGGTTGACACATGGTCTCTGTATCAGTTGCTGCCTCCAGGTTCCTGCCTTAAGTTCCTGCCCTAGCCTCCCTAAACAATGGACTGTAATATGTAAGCTGAAACACACCCTTTCATGCCCAAGTTGGTTTTGGACAGTGTTTTATCACAGGAACCAAAACTAAAAGGAAGGAGGGAGAAAAAAGGAAAAGAAAAGGGATCAAAATAAGATTTCCCTCTGGTCTCTACAAGTGCATGCATGTGTGTGCACACTTTTGTGCATGCATAAACATATACATTTATGATCATGTGTTCACTCATATGTGCATACATATGTAAGATTTTGATGATTATAAATATTGCTGCTATAAATACAGATTTATGTATATTTTTCCAAAATTTTAAAATTATTTTATTTATCTACATTCCAGCTGTTACTTCCTTCCGGTCCCCCTCCTATGGTTCCGCATCCCACTCCTCCCCCTTGCCTCTGAGAGGGTCCCTCCCTAGACCTCACCCTTCCCTGGGGCCTCAAGTCTCTCTTGAGGATTAGGCCCATTTTCTCCTACCGAGACCATATTTTATCTGACCAGTTTTCCTCTAACTAGAATAAACGCAAGTGTGATTCCAAAGATGTATATAAAATGCAGGTTTCATTTTATAAAAATACTCTGTTTCCTACATTGCGGCTTCTCGATTTTTCAGTGGCTACTGCAATTCCAGCACACTCTGGGAAGACACACTCGCCCAGAACATTAAATGTATCTTGGAGATTCTGCTTTCAAATACTTGAGCTCTATATCCCAAAGAATTCCCACTGCTCTTAAGTTATCAAGTGGCTCTCACATCTTTCTGAGTGCTGCCCATTTTCCGTTATTATTCATCAAGGCAAAAATGGTTGCAATGTCTATGTTAATAGGAAGGTTTTTCTGTCTCTGCTTTGGGGGTTTTAAATAATAACAATAGCCATATACAGGAAATGGTATCTCCCATTGGTTGCGGCTTGTATTTTCATAATGAATACTTGATGTGAAAATCTTGTCATATGATTATTGACCATTTATATATCTACTTTTGAAAATTATGTGTCTTTTTCTCCCAGTCAAGTGCTTACAAAACTCAACCTTGCTTAGCTTCCAATATCTTATGAGATCACTCATGCTCAGGGTATTGTGTTCTTTTCTCATTGTTGAATTGCTTTATTTTTTCTTTCTGTGGATATCTATCACTTCTAGCCATATTTATCATGAGACCTGATTATTTCTACTAGAATGTCTTTGATAATGCTACCATCCTGACCAAAATAAGAGCATGCTATTACCTTTTCTTTTAACAGTTTTGAGATTTTTCTGCGTGTGTGTGTGTGTGTGTCTGTGTGTTAAGTAGTTTTCTACTACCCTGTACATTTAGAATACTATAAAGGGATTAATATTGTTAAAATTGCATGAATACTACTAATTTGCTTCATTTTAACTTGTAATCCAAACATTAAAAATATTACAAATAGTAATCCACTGAAGGATGTGACTTCATTATCATATTAGTTCTCTTTTGTTGATTCATTATCACATTTTTGTTAATTCATTAGATGTGTATGTGCCTGGTGTATGCGGTGTATGTATACACATGTGCATGTAGAAGTCAAGGAACAATTCGGGGAATCTGTTCAGTCTCTTCCACCTTGTAGGCACTGGGTTTTAAACTCTGGTTATCACCTTTACTTGGTGAGCCATTCTACCAGCCTCCTTTTAGTTCACTTAAGCCACTTCCATATTATGTCACTACATATGTCCTCGTGTGTGTGTCAGAAGGGCATATCTGGGATCTGGGCAGTGGGCTACATGATAATCATATGCAAGTAATTCATAGTATTCATTGAAAGCTGGATTTCTCACCAGTGCACTTTAAAGTTGATCATAGATTCAAACACAGATTTAAGATTTATTTTATCCTACTGTATCATTTTTGTGATTTCTTCTATAAATTCTGGCTCCCAGGGACTTTTTACATGAATTTATGTCACTTCCAAGCAAACAACTGGTGATTGACGGTATTGCTGAATATTGCATAAAAAAAGACTAGAAAAAGCAGCCATATGAAAGTTTTGTATGTTGTAAAACAAATGATTTATCTGCTGGGTAAAATCTACATGGAATTGTCACATTTTTATTATTAGAAAAACAGGCTGCTTTAATTACTAAGCTCATCTTCCAGTAACAAGGATAATGGACAGTGATAATATCGCCTGTATTAAAAATTTTCTGGTTTGTACTACATTTTAGACTTAAGACTCACTATTGCTTTCTCAGATGTCAGAGTCAAAGAGACATTGGCACCGATAAGAATGCGTTTAACAAATCGTAAGTCTAACATGATTTAGAGACTGGTGACCAATTTTGTTCTCATTTAACTGGAACCCTCTATATTCTACTTCATTGTGCTTACTGAGCATATTTTATTTTCTAAGAAGACAGAATTTCTATTGTCTTAATACAAGGAGGCTCTCGGTGTCGAGATTTCTGTGAAGATGGAATAGAGATTCTAATTATGTACATTTAGCCTACAACTTTATCTTCCTCCTGATGAGTCTTTGTAAAATAAAAGGATGGAAGATTGAGGGATCAATCAGTTCTCTAATAAGTTAGAACTGTATGAATATTCAAATGCTGTATTATATTTTTACTGAAAATGAGATTTAGCATGATACATGTTCTTGGAATAGGTAGATGTGTATTACTTCTGAAGATCATTTTATTCAAAACAAATATGGTATATTCAAGTATAAGATGCGTAACTATAATTAAAGCCATAGCTTTTTTATGGTTTTGAGACAGATCTTGCTATGTAACCCTGACTTGCTTGGTGGCGTGTATCACAGGCTGACTCCAAGTGTCAAGTCTTGCTGTTTCCTCTTTCATGCCTGGGGTTGCAGGCATTTATCACCACGATCAGTTGACATGATTACTTTTAATCCACTATCAGAATTTTTTCAGAGAAACTGTGATTTGTGTGTACATTTTAAAGCTGTTCTATTTAAGACTCACAAACAGCAAACTTTCAGCTTTCTTAGTTCTCTAACCCTGCTTCATGGAGATTCTCAAGCTTCTGAACTTTATTAAACTCTTGCCTCTGAGATCCATTTTCACTGGCTTTCAAGGACTCCCTAAAAATGCAGGGCATTTGCATGGAGCCACATGAACAGAGAGCTGTGAAAATGTTCCAGATGTCACTTGGAAAACAGCAACAAAGTTGTCTCCTGTTCTCTCAGTTGGAGACCTGTGGTATATCTTCTAATTAGTTAAAGAATGTGTGGAAGTGTTTACACTTTAGTTGTTTTATCCCCCAAAGAGCTGAGTGGAAATTATAGATTATTTAGATACTAATTTGAGCTTTTTTACTGAATAATGCAAGGGATACTTTGAAGCTCTGCTTGTAACTTATTAAAAATTTCATCTAAATAACGTGAAATCTATTGACTTTTTAAAATTTTTGAGTTTCTTGATTTTACTAGTCTTCTAACTGAATCCTTTAGCACAGTGGTTCTCAACTTTCCTAAAGCCATGACCCTCATGTTGTGGTGACTCCCAGCCATAATTTTTTTTTTTTTTTTTTTTTTTGGCTTTTCAAGACAGGGTTTCTCTGTGTAGCCCTGGCTATCCTGGAACTCACTCTGTAGACCAGGGTGGCCTCGAACTCAGAAATCCGCCTGCCTCTGCCTCCCAAGTACTGGGATTAAAGGCGTGCGCCACCACTGCCCAGCTCATAAAATTATTTTTGTTGCTACTTAATAGCTATAATTTTACTACTGTTATATATTGTAATGTAAATATTTGATGTGCAAGGTATCTGATATGGAAACCCTATGAAAGGACCCAACAGAGGTCATGACCCACAGGTTGAGAAACACTGTTTTAGCAGCTTACAAATAGAAATGGGCAAATTCTCTTAAGCTGTAAGGTAGCTTCTCCTTTTCCCTTCTTATATACTGTCAGCTAGGACTTCTCAATGCCATTAAATGTAGTGATGAGTTGTGGATAGCATGGATTTTAATATGTAAGAAGACCATTTTAGTTTCTAAGACGGAAAAGCATATTTTATATGGGTATCTTGCTGGCTTGATATTTAATAACTCCTAAAAAGTCTTGTGTTCCACCTGTGTACTATTTTAGCCTCTCTAAAATAAATTGGGATTAAGATTAACATGATAAGTAAAGTAAATTCTGTCCCTCATTTATATGTATAATCAAAGAGCTATTAGAGGATATGGGAGAAGGGATACTTCTATGACTCATAATCATTCATTAATAATTCACAAAAGAGAAAATTAGTAATACTCATTTATCTATTGATATTATCAAAGTATTTGTTTATATAACACTCAAATTCCATATTCCTCCATAAAACCTGGCAGAGATAACACATGAATATAAATACCTTCTTCCCACATTCTTGGCTGACAGGACTGTTATTTCATCAAATGGTGTCCTCTGGATTCCCTCTATTTCATGATAATTTAATCTGCCGTATATCAGTCTCTAAACAACCAGTCTCCTGGCATGTGTCATTGCTTCTGGATGTCCACACTCTAAGGATGCTGCTGTCCTTGGCAGACACTTGGAAACTACTTTCTCTGTGGCCCTGGTGAAATGATGGAGGGGACCAATGATGGAAGGGGATGTCTCAGCGGGCCCATGCCAAGGCATCTCTTCCTCCTGAGGGACCAGTCACACAATGGTATAGCATAGAATAGAGTTTATTCAGGGCATGGGGAGAGGAGCCAGGAGGATAGTAGAGAGAGAGAGAACAGAGAGGTAGAGGAGTAGAGGCTGGCCATGACCATGTGGAGAGAGGGGGAAGGGAAGGGGAGGGGCAAGGGACAGAGGGAAGCTAGAGGCAAGAGATCAAGAGGGTAAGAGATTAAGAGGAAGAGGAGGGGTCAGACAGCCCCTTTTATAGTGGGTAGGCCTACCTGGCTGTTGCCAGGTAACTGTGGAGGTGGAGTTTAGACAGAATACTAACACCTGGACCCACAGCCAGAACAGTGAACAGTTTCTAGTTTCTTGCTGGATACTTGTATTTGATTACAGAAAGGAATGTCTTTCAGTTTTTCCTGCCTTATCTATCTATGGTTGACAAGGGATTCTTTCTCTGCCCCAATGAGATTCAATGAGACCCTAGGGAAGGGATGAAAGAATGAAGGGACAAGGGACACAAAGGAGAAGATTAAGTCTAGAGTTCTGATCAAGCTCTGCAACTTTAATTTCAGGAGGCAGGTTATAGAGAAACGGGAAGTTTAGGCAAGGATCATTTCTTAGGGCTATCCCACTATTGAATCCTCATTGTCTGAGACCATCCCTCTGTCACATCTGGCTCCCAGGAAATACCAGACATTCTTTAAGTTCCTGGGACCCGAGACCCGAGTATGTCCTTTCTTAACCTTGTACTGACTATGCTTTCCAGAACTAGGCTTTTCCTCAGGTAATTTCCTGAGGTTCTCTTAGAACAACAGGTAATTTCCTGGGTTTGGCTCCCAGCATTTCTCTTCTAATGTTAAGAATATATAGAAAGTAGTCACTTTGCTAGTGTTTGAAAGGAAGTAAACAGTCTTGAAAAGAAAAAAAAGTATGATCCCTAATGTGCTTCACCTTTATTGTGCATTTAAATAAACCATTTAAAAACCTCTGTTCTATAATTATCAAGAGATTTGGTAGAAGAGCAATGTCAGGATGTCTTTTAACTGTGTTAATGTGGAGATAATGCAGAACCACTTTTTAAAAGTATTTATTTTCAACAAAATAAGCACTCATTTTCTTGTGCTAGATACTTGTTGTCTGTCACTGACAAAACACAAAAATGATAGATAAAGGCAAGAGATTGCCAAGGACCAGCCTTGGCTTGGAGAGGGGATCTGAGGAAGGGATGTCTGGGAGCAGCAAAAACAAAGGATTCCAAGTCAAGCTGGCAGCCTGTGTTCTATGAGAGACAGTTTTTCAGCCTGCTTTCTCTCTGCTCTGCTTTTTTCTGGAGATCTCCAGACAGCTCTCTAAGTTCTGCTCAAGATGGTTCTCCAAGAAGTTCTCTCTTGCTAGTCTTAAAAATTCTCTGGACAGCTCATCTCCTGCAGATCATAAGCCCAGGTTTTTATTTTACATACCAATCCAGTTTTTAACTTCTGAATTTCTTTTGATTATCCTATGAATGAGCATCCTGGTGACACCAGCCCCTTAGGAGACAGCAAGTACACATTTTTCTTTTAACAATGCTAAAGAATTTGGAGATCTGCAGGCCTCTGCTTAGCACAGACAATAAACTGGCTGGGTGGAACCCAGTCCTGAAATTACCATTTCTATCACACCAAGACCTAAATTAGCTCTGTCCCAGGCTGATCTTGAACTCAGGAATCTGTTTGCATTTGTATCTGCCTGTCTTTGTATCTTTCTGACAAGCTGGTTCATAGGTTAGCTCTCTCTGTTCCTTTAGATCTGTGAAGCCCCTTATACAATTCATATTACATCCTTATATTTTTGCATAGTTGAGAAATTATATACTTTTGAACCCATGTGTTTAGAGTTCTTTTTCACACTTTTAAGGGCTATCTTAGAGGTCCCAGCATTTACCATTTTGCTAGGACATTAGCCACACCTTTGCCTCCAGGACTCACACTGTCTCTGATTATCTCTGTTACAGGGAGGACATTCCTTAAAGGAGGAATGTGAAAATATGTACAATATTATCCAAACAAGCCTTATGCCCACAGAAGCGATCGACACTCATGGAGGCTCATGTCTGTTGGCCCTGTCCTAGGAGCAGGAACCATGTCATTCTGTCCCTACCAAGGCCATGCTGTCCCTGGCAAGATATGTTTATTTTGGCTCATGATTTCTGAGGTTGAAGAGGTCAGCTCAGGATCTTTGGAAAGGTCATGGGACATTTGCTAGATGGGTGAGGCTAATTAACATTCCTTAGTCAGAGGACACTTGCTCCCCAAAAGGGAGAGGCTGATTAACATTCCTCAGACCACTAAGGGAACCCACCTGTGGGGGGGGAAGACCCAGAGCATCTAGAGACATTTCACAGGACGGACCAACCCTTGTCACCTAGACAAGGGGGTCCTTGCTGCCTCATTCCCTAGAGACCAATCAGTTTAAAAACTCACACTGTTCTGCCAATCACATTGTGCCTAATGGCCACTACCCCTAGAGACTGTATAAAAGTCCACTGAACAAGCTGTGTGGGGTGGGAGAGTCGGGGTTGGGGGCGTGGAGGTTCACCTCTCATTTTGGGATGCAGGATGGCCAAAGCATGCTGGAACACAATGGAATATTACTCAGCTATTAAAAATAATGAATTTGAGAAATTCTTAGGCAAATGGATGGAACTAGAAAATAACATGCTGAGTGAGGTAACCCAATCACAAAAGAACACACATGGTATGCACTTACTGATAATTGGATATTAGCCCATAAGTTCTCAATACCCAAGATACAACTCAGACCACATGAAGCTCATGAAAAAGGAAGACTAAAGTGTGGGTGCTTCGGTTCTTCTTAGAAGGAGTAACAAAATACTCATGGGAGTAAATATGGAGACAAAGTGTGGGACAGAAACTGAAGCATGGGTCGTCTGGAGACTGTTCCACCTGGGTATCCATCCCATGTGCAGTCACCAAAGGTAGATGCTGATGTGGATGTCAGGAGGTGCATGCTGACAGGAGCCTGATATAGCTGTCTCCTTAGAGGTCTGCCAGAGCCTGACATATACAGAGGCAGATGCTCACAGCTACCATTGAACTGATCATGGGGTTCCCAATGGAGGAGTGAGAGAGAAGACTAAAGAAGCTGAAAGGGTTTGTGGCCCCATGAGGAGAGCAACAATACCAACCAACCAGAGCTCCCAGGGTCTAAACTACCAGCCTGGGAGCACATAGGGAGGGACCCATGGCTCCAGCTGTATATATAGGGGAGGATGGGATTGTTGGGCATAGGTGGAGAGGAAGTTTTTGATCTAGTGAAGGTTGGATGCCCCAGTATGGGGGAATTTGTGGGTGGGTGGGTATGGACACATCCTCATAGAAGCAGGAGGAGGGGGATGTAATAGGTGGTTCCTGGGTGGGAAGAAAATGGGGAAAGGGGATCACATCTGAAATGTAAATAAAATATCCAATTTAAAAACAAAAAGACTGAGTACTACAAGAATTAAGACCAACAATTGACAAATAGCTTTCATCAAATGAGAAGGCCAACTACAGCATGAAAAAGACTTTATATGTTATAAATCTAATAGACTTTATATGTATGCATATATGTGTGTGTGTATGTATATATGTATGTATGTATGTTATTGCCAGGTTTGACTTAATTTTTGAGTTGTTGGTCAGGGGGCCTCATACACTCTCATCAAATATTAAAAGAAAAAACCAACAAAAACAAAAAAATGAAAGAACAAAATTCCTCTTGCTTTTTGCATCTATTCATGTCTCTGTGTAGTTCACTCAGGGGGTCTCCTGTAAGCTAAGGCTCCCCAAGAGTCTTACAAGGTTTCAGCACATGGTCACTTATGCCATCATTTCTAAACCTGAACATCAAGGGGTGGAACACATGAAGTACAAAGCCGCTCAGCTCTGTAGGCCAGGGCCCAGGAAGGTCAGGTTCTCCCAAAAGAGGCGGTTATTGCCCTAGACCATCTTACTGTCATAACCAGCTCCCAGGAAATGCCAGACATTCCTGGGATCTGAGACTGGAGAATGTCCTTTCTTAACCTTTCACTGACTAAGCTTCCCAGAACAGCAGGAAATTCCCTGAGGCTCTCCCAGAACAGCAGGTAGTTTCCTGGGCTTGGCTCCCCGATATCTGCTCCCTTTTAACAATTTTAAATGAGGCTGGCAGGTGAATACGGACATTAAGAAATCTCATCTACAGATGAGTGGGCATTGACCAGAGGGGGAACGCATTGACCTGATCCTCCAAGTATCATTTGTAATGGTGTCTTTTTGAGGAGGAGAGGGTTATTTGTCTCATGGGCCATGTAGGATATCAAGGTTCCTAGCTGGCTGCTTTGAGACACAAGAAATCAACACCAACCTCTATGCAACCAGGTTTGTGTTTTGAGGGGACTCAGAAGCGGACAATTTGGGTCCTCCCGCTGTGGTACCTCGTCACACACCCCTAGTGGGTACCTACGTTGTGTTCGTGCCATGCTGAGCCAACATGCATAGATCTGAGTTCTATGCAGCTCCTAAAGGAGTTATGTCATCGCAAGGCTCAACCAAGCCTCTATCTATCAGCCAAATTAAGTCTATGATAATGTACTTGTAGGGGTTTAGATGCCATGGAGTCAATTTTACAAAGCCAGTGAGCCTGTTAAAGGCCCAAGGGCCAAAAGCCAAAATGAGAAGGAGAGTAACCACTGAACTCAGGATGGAAGGGGGAAGGGTGCTAAGCCTAGGAGAGGCAGAGAACCAATTTTTCTTGTTCCCACTGTTTTCTAATCTCTCTCTGATCTTGGCCATACTGTCTCTAACTACCCTAGTGTGGTCAGTATAAAAACAGCATTCCTCCTTGAGGGCAACACAGAGCCCCCTTTGCTGAAGGAAAAGCAGATGAGGGGATTTTTCCAGATTAGTGATGCCAATCTCTCGATGTTCGGTGTTCTTATCAATGGCTCGTTGAAGTTCTGAGTAGTACAAGTCTTGAGGTCGGCATCAGGATCAAGGCCTCCAACAGCATACACCACGGATGGCTCATTTTTATCTGGAAAGGAAAAAAGAAGAGAATTCTCAGGGAGATCTCTCTTCCCTGGATCTCAATTGTTATCCATTTTATCTACAATTGGGTCTGGCTTTGTGGAGCTATCTGTTTCACCAATCTTTCTGGCAGCCATCTAGCCGCACCTTCTTGTCATCAAACAAATATATTGATCCTTGGCCCCGTATGAGAACTGGGTCTGGGCCGTTCCACATAACTGTGGCATAGTTTTTTTTTTTTTTGGTTGTTTCAGGGTGCCAGAGGCGATCAGCACCAGATTTGCCATGAGCATCCAGATTTAGAAAATGGAGAACATTTCTATGAGAACCCTTCTGGAAGTATAATTCCTGTAATTTTGTTTTTTTTTTTTTAAAGCCAATTTTTTAGAATTCCTTCAAAACCAGGGCAAAAGCACCAGTAGCTGCTCTTCCCAGGCTCAGAGAGTTATGAAGATATTATTTTAAAGTTCCATGATACCTGTTTCATAATACCTTGTCTTTGAGGATTATAAGAAATCTTTGTAATATGGGTAATATTAAATTGTCAACAAAATATCTCAAATGTCTGACTGTAATAGCCAGTTCCATATTCTCTCTTAATCTGATGTGGAACACCAAGCATAGAAAGATGGTGTAGGCAATAACTAATTACACTTTTAGTTGCTACTCCGGCTAAAGCAGTTGCAACTATAAAGCCTGAAATGGTGTCAAGTCAGATGTACATGTTTTAATTTTCCAAACTCAGAAATGAGTAACACACACTTACCATAATTGATTAGGTATAAGTCCTCAAGAATTAACACCATTATGAAAAAATTGAGGATATAAGTTTTTGTAATTTGACTTGCACAATCTCTAGAAATACCAAGTTATTATCTCAAGATATTACTATTTTGATGATATAAAGAATAAGATGGTATGGCCAATTGTTTCTGTAAGGCTTATAGTCTACCTGTTATACAAATCTGCTGTGGCATTGCCCTGGTGTCCAGGCAATCCAATAGGAGCTCTTAAATGTCTTATAAAGTTAAAGGAAAGTACATGTTTCTTAAATTAAGTTGTATTTGTAAAATTTGAGAATTAGCAATATCTAAAAAAGGAACAATTTTAAGCAATTATAAACCATGAGCTATATACAAATTGAAAGCTTGATTTTTCAGCAATTCAAACAGTGGCTACAGCACTTAATTCAATTATTTGTGCTGAAGCAGGGGAAACTTTAAAAAATGAACATGTGATCCAATTATATATATTGTCTTCTCAATAGATAAGCTGTCTGTAAATACAGTAAACATTTTTTTCTATGAGCTGCATGCAAATTTACAGGAAATACAAAAGCATGTATAGAGAAAAACTTAAACAACTTGTCTTATGGATAATGATTATTAAACTTGCCCAAAAAGTTTGCCATGTTATAAGCCAAATATTCTTCAATAACCAACTTAATTTCTATTTGGAATAAGATATCTAAAATATTTTCCAGGATTCTATCTTACAATCCTGTATTAACATTGCAATAGTTTCATAATAGGATGTTGAAACTTTATTTGTAGATGAAGAAAGATGAATCTACATTAATGTTTTCTCTTGCCAAAGGGCTGCTGTGAGCACATAAGTAGCAATAATGCAAACAGCCAACAATTGATCATAGTCTCTATATAACGTATCTGTTGATAACTAACAGCTTACTCTACTTTCAGCAAAGCTGTTTCTCCTTCATCAGTTAATTGTCAAGGGGAATTATGTGGGGGAACGGTTCTGGAGGGTGTCCCACGATGATCTCCCGGCTGAGGGCAGAGTGAGAGCAGGGAGGGTCCTCTACCCACGTCTCTGCTGTCTGTTGGTCTTCAGCCTAGCCTGGTGTGAGAGGTCTGGGCCAAAAGGGTGCGAGTGCAAGCAGGGAGGAGAGATTGCCTGCCTCCGCTGCCGCCTCTGCTTGAGTCTCCGCTGTCACAGCTCGGTCACTCCCAGTTGCTGCACCTATCTCTCCACGCTGAGCCGCCCGAGCTGGGCCGATAGAAGCTGGCTAGCAGGCAAGGAAGCAGCTTGGTGCCCCAGGAAGGTTCTGGGAGAGCGGATCTCTCCCCAAGTGTTACAGCTCTTGAGACAAAACTCCCGGACACCAAGATGATTCTCGAACACACACCTTTACTTCTCCCGAATAGAGCCTTTATATACAGTTTCAGGGTGGGTTAGGGTCTGACAGCAGATAACGCTTATTGGCTTGGTCGGAGAGCTTGGAGATACCTCATCTGCATGTGGGTTAGGGTCTGGCAGATAATGCCTATTGACTTGGTCAGAGAGCTTAGAGATACCTCATCTACATGTGGGAGGGCCTGAGGCACTGTTCCTCGTGACTGATAGTCATAGACCTCTCTTTGGGAGAGGCTGTGGAGGGCCAAAGCTGAATGAAAAGAACCAGGGCCTGGGGGCAGCCCCGAACACCTGCCGTCCTGGTAAAGGTCCGGGGTTCAAGGCTTGCTCAACCAGGCACCCAGCTGCTTCCCACAGCCCACCGCCCCACAGAATTAGGAGTTGCATCTCCCTTGAGAATATCAAACAGAGGTTTAAGTTCTCCTATGGTAAGTTTAAGATGAGGTTTTAGCCAATTAATATCTCTTAACAACTTTTGAAAATTAAAGGTAAAACATTTGTTTTTTTTTTTTTTTGCATGTACATCTGTAAGCTAGAAGAGAGCACTAGATCCCATTACAGATGGTTGTGAGCCACCATGTGGTTGCTGGGAATTGAACTCAGGACCTTTAGAAAAGCAGTCAGTGCTCTTAACCACTGAACCATCTCTCCAGCCCCAACTATCTATTTTTATTGGAATTTTCTGTGCCACAGTCCACTTAAGATATAACTGAGATCCCAAATATTGAAAAGATACTGGTTTTGAATCTTTTCTGGAACAAGCACTCTAAAATTTTAAAGCTCTTTGTATTAGAGCAAAAGCTTGTAGAAAAACTCCTTTTGAGAGATCAGCTAATAAAGTTCACAATGAATAATATACACTGAAAGATTTAAATGTTTAACCTTTTGTATTAAAGCAAAAATTATATATATATATATATATATATATATATATATATATATATATATATCATTTTTTGAGGCAAACCTTTCTAATGATATCGCTTCATGGGCGATATCACAAATTCAAAAATCACAAATTTACTGAATTTAAACCTCATCACCTTTACCAGGTGTAAAGGAATGATATAAAAACAATCTTTTAAATCTATAATCTTTATATGTATTTATTGGAATGGCAGCCGGAGTAAGGAAGTCAGGCAGTAATGCCCCATTAGTTTTATAAATCTTAAGTTTGAACTTGTTTTGGTTTAATTGAATAACCAATTCCTTTTAGCTGAGTGAGAGTATCAGATAAAGCCAAGTTGAAGGCTAGTCTTGTCCTCTCTTACTCTTTGAGCAATTCAAAGCTATGTCATGGAGGGAAGCAGGCATAATTTTAATTTCTGCAGCATAATCATTTTATAACTACTGCACCATAAACTGTCTGTTGTGAATGTCTTTGAGGCTGACGCTGACCTTTCCTCCCCAAGGAAGAAGCAAGGCAATAAAACAAATTCTGGGAAACACCCTTCTAGGGGCTGGTCAGGGTGACCATGACAAGAAGAATATGTGTCACACAAGGTTCTGCCACACCCACTCTGTGCATAGTCTTAATGTAAATGTGAAAGTTCTTAATCTGGACCTATTTCCTGAGGCCGGGTGCAACAATTATCCTTTCTGCACTGAGGACAGATTCCTGGGGAATGATTCTGCTGTCTCTCTATGCCTCTATTTTTTAGATAGTCTTTCCTAAAATGACCTATGTCCCCATACTTAGAACATTCCTTATCACCTCAGTGCTGTGAAAGCGACTTGGACTGTAATTAGCATTCTCTTAAGTCAATTGTGTAACAAACGGATTTTTTTTGCTTGAGGATCTCTAAAAGTTTTACCAGCTGTTTTTAGCAGCCTGGCCACAAGTTTTTGAAAACAGTTTTATCAGAAATTCTCACTAAGATCCCCTTTGGTAGGTAACTGATTTCAAGCACGGCGAGCAGCCATTGCAACCTGTGCATACACTCTGGCAGGCAGCTCAACCTGATTAGCGTTACCTTCATATTGACCTTCTCCTAGAAGCATGTTAAGATTCCAGTCTACATTGCCTGCCTGAGCATTCAGCATGGTGGTTACACTGAGATCTCCTTTTCAATCTTGAGGGGCTAAAATTGACTCTACCACTGTATCTAATAAAACTTTAAAAAAGTAGCAGCAGGGCTGTAACTGTGCTGCAGCTGTTAGTAACTGTTTTATTATTCTTCAATCATCTTTACCTGCTCTATCCACTTCTTAACCATAAACATGAGTAAGTCAAAAATTCTCCAGCTCACGACTGAACTTCTAACTGCAGCCCTGGAACATTTGCAGTTTAACTATATTTTTAAGTTTCTTTTGCAATATTAGGGTGTAACCACAATTTTGAGAAACAAAACCAATTTTTAACAATGCAAACAATCCATTTTCTCTAAAATCAACACCAAATGCATTACTTTCATGTTACAAAGTTTGGCTGTCAGTTCTTATACATGAATGCATGCTGGTGCAGCTTTTAATATCTCTTAAAGAGACATTGTTTTAAATCTTATCTCTGTACATCTGGTTTCTGAATGACTCTAATCCTGAGTAACCAGTTTTAAGCCAACTTTCTGTTACCAAAGTTGCAAGTTTTTTTAATCATACTCAATAACTTGTAGGCATAACCTATAACCAAGACATGCAGAACATATTTATACTTTTAAAACCAGTCAGAAACAAATGAAGTAGATGTACATCTTATATATTTTTATCTAAACGAAATTTCCTTACTTTTCCTATTATATAATTATATACACATGACCAGTTTATGAGATAGTCCTTTTGCTCTCCTAACATTCAGGTTTAGATTGATTTTTGATGTTGACTTGAGACCTTATGTTACAAAAAAATCTAGAGCCAGACAAGTATACAGATTATTTTAACTTTATATTATTTTTATTTCTTCAAACATGACTGGATTGGATTTTTCTATGGATCCATGATTTGAATATATGATTTCAAGTCTTAATTTCCTGTTTATTAGTTTTTAATCATCCCTGGGAGCTTCCTCCATTTGCATGATGTCTTGCATTTTGTAAGTTATGAGTGATATAAACTAGGTATTATCATGGAAATAAGTTGTAATTTCCATGGTCCTCTTTATTTATGTGAGACAAACAGGATTTATATGATTCTGGCAGCTAAGGGCAATGAAAAGTCATGTTTTCTGGGTGTAGAATTTCAGTTCCTTAAGTCCTACGTGCCTGAACCTTCTCTAACAGAATTTACCATGTGGATTGACAGTGACTCCAAGTTTTTAACTGTGTGATTTTATTTGAGAATCCCCCTCAGGCATCTTTGCATTGCCAGGAACTGTCAGCCAAATCTCCCTGTAACTGCCTTAGTTGCTATCATCACCTCATTTATTGAGAAACTTTACTTTCATTAACACTTGTGTAAATAAAGCCATGTAGTGTATACATTCTTTTTTTCCTTTTTCCAGTGTGCACTGGTTAACCCTGACCTTTAGCCTCAAATTAAGAGGGAGAATTTATTTGTATTGCTTTCTAGATTTTTCAAATGTTCTCATAGACACCTTGATACCACAGACTAAGTGGAATTAGTTCTCTTATTATTTTTGATGAAAATTGTATTCTTGCTTCTATGACACACCAGTGTCAGCTGTCTCTTCTCATGCTCTGTGGGATAATACAATGTGATCTCTTCATTCTAGAAGGCTATAATTTGTAATAGGAAAGATGATCCATCAATCAGAGAAGCTATAGATGTATGGGAAGTTTTCTTAAGAAATTGATACATAAGGAGAAATAGAAAAATAACTAGGTAAACCAATAGGGTTAAGAAAAAAAGCCCTAAAGCTGAGGAAATGAAATAAATCAGTAGTAAATATTCTTATTGTTGGTCTTATATGAAAGTATCAGTGGGTCAGAGATCCGTGTGCTTCCTTAAATAAGACACAAATAGTAAGGTAGAAGTCTATTCTCTTCTCTGTTCTAGAAAATGCAAAAACATTGGTCATTGAATTACCTGGAAATATAGATAGACCCTGTGCTTCTTAAAGCCTGGGTAGTTCCCCGTAAAACCTAGGGAACACAACAGTTTAATCTCTAAAGGCATTTTATGCATTGATCATCTCCTTTTATGTGAACCATCTCTCAGCATATGTCCAAGAAAGTATTATATTTCTCAGTTTATAAATTAGATGACAGCCGGGCATGGTGGCGCATGCCTTTAATCCCAGCACTTGGGAGGCAGAGGCAGGCGGATTTCTGAGTTCGAGGCCAGCCTGGTCTACAGAGTGAGTTCCAGGACATCCAGGACTACACAGAGAAACCCTGTCTCGAAAAAACCAAAATAATAATAAAATAATAATAATAATAATAATAATAAATAAGATGACAAAACAAAACTAGACCAGTTTAATTTAGCACAATCATCTAGGAAAGTATATATCAGTTTGTGTTATTGTCTAATAATTTTTTATGAATTTGGGGATGTCAGTGATGAAAATTGTTCAGAAATGATGGGTAAAGCTCTCTCACCCATTTCAGATGGAAAGAAGTAAAGCAATGAATTGTTGAGAATAATTTTTGAGAATAACAAAAGAGGAAGGAAAGAGCTACTGGTTGCAGAATGGGGCCAAATTCATACTGAGGAACCAAGATGTCCAACAAGGCCATAGTCCTGGATGTTGACTATGACTTGATAATTGATATGGCATCAATGGTAGTTCTTGGGTGGCTAAGAACTGAGAGCCAGTGGAATATATAGAATCTATTGTTCTATGATCTGGTGAACATAATTTAGTCTGTACAAGTGTTCTTAATGAACCATTATGTGATTATTAGTTATGTATCCATTCTTCTAAGACTCTTGCAAATGAATGGATAGAACTAGAGTGATTAATAGAGGCTAGGAAACAGAACTTTCCTTTGGTACAACCAAGTGTGTTCTAACACTTCAGAGGTAATGAATAAGGAGTTAGGTATTAATATACATGGTTAGACAGAATGTTACTAATGAGGTCTACACATTCTTTCAGGGAAAGAAAATTTAATGTAGGACTTTGAAATTATTAATTAATAAAAAGAGAATACAAATGTTAGAACTTAAGGCCTTGGTCAAACTGAAGACTTTACAATGGCAGGAAGAATAATGATAATGATGCTGTCTATGCAAGCACACCTGGAAGTACATCTGAATGAGTGTAAAAGTCTTATGCTGTAAGCTGGACTTTGTTTCAGTGACTGTATGCTCAAGACTTTGTATAGTAGTCTAACAGGGAATGGAGAGGCCAGAAAAGAAAGTGGTGGGAAAAAAAAAAAAAAAAAAAACTGTGGCATTTCAAAAGCTTATTTTAAGTATTTCCTAAGGAAAAAGCTATTTTTGAATTTGCATTTACATGTGGGTCCATGTGACAGTGAGCATACGCAGTCAGTTAATTGGTGACTGGCTCTTGTGTGTCTCATCCACACATGAATTGCTGATAGAACATATATAGTCTACGATGTGTTCCTACATAGCAGGAACATGTTTATGGCATTGATCTGGTTCCTGGAACTGATGATGACTGAATATATTTTAGAAATCTGGCTGCTTTTTTCCAGATGTAAGAGTTCCTGTCTCTGGGTTTAGTCTGTAAGAGAAATTTAAATACATTGAGCTGGCAGCACTAGTGTTAGTTGATTTTTATGGTCTAAGAGATGACCCAGTTCCTGGTTTTCCTGGATGACATGTATCCATAAACACAAGCTCAGGGATGATTGACTCAGAATACCCAGAAAAGTTATATTTCTTTTTTGGAGTGGTAGAAAAGAATAAATTTAGGTATAGCAGAAAACATGTAGGAAAATAAACTTATTAAATTTGGATTTGGACTATGCATTGCAAGGCTACAGCATAGCAAAACTAAGCCTTCCAGGGAAATATAGAGGCCAGATTGTCTAGGCCAGCTCTTAGCTCCGTGACCAACTAGCAATTTGACAGTGAATGATGATTTAAAATCCTCTAAACTTTCTTTCCCTTTCCCATTTCCATTTATTTGAAAAAGAAGTGGGAAAAAAAACCCTTTCCTATGGCATTGTTATGAAAATTGTGTTAAATATCAAAGTATCTTATAAAGTATTAGTTATAACATAGGGACTATTAGAATAAATGAATCGTTGTGGGGTTATTTAGTACATAGCCTACTGAGGTCTATTGATGCTTGTGGTTTGTGCTGATGCCTGAGGCCATGCCAATGTCTGTGTCCACCCTATCAGAGGGGACCATTTTGATTTCTAGGATCAGGGCTGCTCTAGGAGGCCATGTTGATGTCTGTGGTCTCTAATGTCACCAGATGCTATGTTGATTCCATGATCCACACTCAGATCTTGGACCTTTTGATTCATGATATCACTGGAGACCATGTGCATGTCCATAGTCCATTCAGCATGGGAAACCATGTGGAAGTACATGATCTGTTCTGCTGCTGGCTGCTTTGGGCAAGGAAGCATCTGTTACACTGATATCAGACTCAAAATTGAGAATGAGAGACATTGAAGGCTTCTGCTACAATACTTTCCATCCCGTGCCCACCCCCTATAAAAAGTGAAAAGAAACAGTCTAAGCAAGAAGCCTTAGGCCTAGTACAAGCTTAGGCTTACATTTTGTACTTATATCATTTGAGTTGTGTTTTTATTGATCAGGTCTTCTTGGGTTGGAAATTTACTGCAACAGCTCCTGTCCTGACTTCCTTCAGTAATGGACTACAATGAGGAAGTGCAACCCAAATGAACCCCTTCCTTCCATTTTGCTTTGGTCGCTATGTTTCATCACAGCAATAGTAACCCTAACTAAGACAGGGACTACTGGATAAGTAATGATGCATGGATTTCACTATGTTTCATAAGTGACAGCTCTCAGCTGTAATCTGCATAAACACAACTTATCCAGACCTCCTGTATTGCAAAGTGATATTAGCTGTCCATATTGACTAAGGAATACTGGATTCTCACATTCTCACAAAATGCCAAATAAGATAAATAAAGGCAAAAGTTTGCTAACGTGGGTCAGAAAATTTAGTGACTGTGCCATGAGTTGTTATACTGTAATTGTAAGTCAGTGATTTTAAGATAAAGTATAAGAGCTGGGAAAAGGGTAACAGAGCTTTATTAAGATGGAAAATGCTTATGTTAAGACATGACGAATGTTGACAAAGAACTCTTACCAGCACACCCAAAGCAGAGGGTACAGAGCACAGGGAGGGCAGCAGGGCAGGAGCAGATAGAGGAGGTGTGTGAGAGCATTCTGGAAGAAAAGAGTGAGTCCTCCATAAGTTTTTAAAGTTTCATGTTAGTTTTTATTAGTTCTTTGAGAGTTTCATACAATATATTTTGATTATAATCAGTCCCTCCTCCAATTCTTCCCTGATCTATTCCGGCCCACTCAACTTCGTATCTTTTTTTTGTCTCCTCAGAATCAAGTTAAATTCATGCTACACAAATATTCTTTAACATTCCACTAGAGCATGATCAGTTTTCCAAGAGACACATTCTTAAAGAAAACTGATTTTCCTTCTCTCATAGTTCTAAGTTGCCCATAGCTCCTTGTCAAGACTTTGTACCAACTTTCCTTTTTCATGGTGGACCTTGGTATGGCTTGAGTTTCATATCCATTGTGTTCCTATGTTCACCTGCCACACTTTGTCTGGAAGACACTGTTCCCTTGTATCCACCTGCTGCCTCCAGACTCTATACTCTTTCTGTCTCTTTTTCCACAATGAACCTGGAGCCTTGGGAGGAGGGAGTGGGATATAGATGTCACATTTAGGATTGAGTAGTCCACAGATCCTTGTTCTCAGCACGTAACCAGTTGTGAGTCTCTTTGTTAAATAGCTTCTAGTATAAATAGAAGCTTCTCTAATGAGAGCTGAGAGATGAATTAATGTATGGTAGAATAGAATGTCATTAGAAGTTGTTTCAATACTATATCTACTAAGAAGAAAATTAGTAGTTGGTTCTCCACTGGGGCCTATTTCCTGTCTAGCCACAGGTTCTTGACCTAATACTGGTTTCAGTATAGGTTTCATCGTGTGAAGTGGGACTAAAATCCAACCAGAATGTAGTTGTTTATGCCACTTATACAGGTGCCACTAGTGGAAGCTTACATAAATTTTAATATGAATACCACAGGAGAGTATTCTTCAAGCAGCATTCATTGTTTCAATAGATATTTTAAAGTTTGGTAGGAATAGAGATGCTGTTAGAGCATTCATTAGCAAATCTTTATTTACAAATATCCTGCCTCCATGTTGGAACTGAGACAAGAATTACTTAGGGTCAATTGCAGGAATGTTTCAGCAAAGGGAACCGAGGGAGGCCAGATTAGAACTTCAGCTTTTTTGTTGCTGTGATAAAACACCATGACCAAAAGCAGCTTATAAAAGGAAGACGTTTCCTTGAGGTTATGGCTCCAGAGAGGTAAGAGTTCATCACTGAAAAGAGGCACAATAGCAAGTGGCAGGAATCGAGGCAGGAGCAGGAATCTGAGAACTTACATCTTCAAATGCAAACACAAAGAAGAGAGTGGACATATGTGAGTGTGGTGGTTTGAACAGGAATGGCCCCCAAAGAATCATGTGTTTGAATAGGTGGCCCATAGGGCGTGGTACTACTAGAAGGTGTGAACTTGTTGGAATAGTAGGTGTGGCTTTATTGGAAGAAGTATAGCACTAAGGGGTGGGCTTTGAGATCCTGAAAACTCAATCCAGTTTCATCCCTGCTGGCTTTGGATCAAGACATAGAACTCTCAGCTCCTTCTCCAGCACATCTGCCTGCACACTGCCATGCTTTTCGCCATGATGATAACAGACTAAACTTCTGAACTAGTAAAACGTTTTCCTTTAAAAGAAAAAAAAAAAGAACTTTAAACTAAAGCCAGAGGGTATTGGAGAACTGGCAGCAGTAGTTTAGTGTTTTAGTCTTTTTGTTTTTTGTTTGTTTGTTTCTTTTGGTTGCTTGGTTTGCTTTGGTTTGTGGTGGGTTTCAAATGTATTGTGTAGCCAGAACTTGCTTTGAACTTGTGGTCCTCCTGAATCTGCCTCCTAACTTCTGGAAATACTACACTATGCCTGACCTATATGCCTTCTAATTAATTTAAAAATATTTTTAAATGCTAGAGAAAAATATTGAGAAGTTCCTGTCATTTCAAAGAACTCCTTTGAATATTCCCTCAAGGGAAAACCATTTCTTTTCAATAACTTTTACTTTTGCACGATGCTTTGAGTTTCTTATTGTGTCACTTACATAGCAAAATGTAGATGATTCAAACTTCTAGACTCTATTCTGAATGAGGTTGATTTAAAAATTAGCAGAAATTAGTTATTATAATGATGATTTTTCATTGTGTGTGTACTCAGCTCTGTCTTCCAGGGGGCCAGGATCTCTTTCAGCAATTACCCTACATGTAACAAAAGAAACTTGGATTCCTCTTAGTTGTGTTTAATAAATCAGACATCATACTTCAAAGCATTGTAATATAACCCAAGCATTTCTGGAAAACATCAACCTGGTGGGTTTGTACCAGATGCTTCTTTATTAGATTTCACATCTCTTTTCCATAGGGCCTTCCCAGAGGAAATTCTATTATGTCCATTTCGTAAAACAATTGTCTTATAGGTATCAAAAAATCTCTTAAAGGTATAGAAACAAGATCATATTTTCATATCTGGCTTTATGGAGGTTTTTGTTCAAAGGCTTTTATAGATCAAAATAAGAACTCATTGTAAATATTAATGTTCACTTGTTTTAAAAGTCTGATTGTTGGATTTATGGAAATTGGGTAAAATTTGTAAAGGAAGTGTACCCAGCTTGACATTCTCTAATTATGGGAGACACTCATTTTTTCCAACAAAAAGATCCCAAGAAACACTAACTCAATCAAGATTAAACTTTCTCCTCTGGGTAACATCTAAATAGACCATCCAGGTCTGCTCCCAGATGTTTATCAAACATCCCTGACATTTCTGCAAAGTTTGTTATTTATAACTAATTTAAATAATGCTAACAAAAACAGCTCCAACAATAACAGAACAGAAGCTTTGAGTCAAAGATTTCCTCTCTAGCAAGTCAATAGGGGTTACTAACCATTCTAGCAATGAGAAGTCATAACAAATCAAATATGTGCCATGAAAGACTGGGAACAGCACTTCCTACTTGTACAGACTGGTGGATATATATGTTAATTGTTTCCCTTTAATCATTAAGAGAACATTTTATTCTTTGAGACTTTCAAGTTTTATACAATGTATTTTAATCCTATTCATTCCTGTCCTCATCCCCTTACAAATGGGTGCCCAGATCCACATCTACCTCCCTATCCACACAACTTTGGTCCTTGTTTTTGGTAAATGCTTCAAGACCAATTTGTGCTGCCTAAATATTCTTGAATATGTGGCTCTCCACTGTATAGTAGCCAACTTAGCAGCAAATACAGTCTTAAGAAACTCTCCTTCTCCTAGCAGCTAACAATTGCCATTCATTGCACAGGCAGAGTTAAGACTTATTTGCCTTTACTTCCCTCTTTGCTGAGAGTAGCTGGGAATTTGTTTGAGAGCCTTTGTACATATTATGCCAACTGTTGTCAGTTCATATGAGCTTTCTGCTGTGTCCAGATGTTTTCTTTACAAATTCATCCATTGCTTAAACCTCTACATTCATTCTAGCCCTTTCTCTGCACTGACCCCTGAGCTTTGAGAGTAAGGGGTATGATATATGTATATGTACATGTATATGTTATTGTGTGTGTGTGTGTATGTATGTATGTGTGTGTGAATGTATAAATGGCTGAACTTTATGTAGTTTCCTATTGTCTACATCTTGGGAAGTTGTGAGACTCTATGTTGATCACAATCTAGTCCATCTAGTGCAGACATATGCTCCTCAGATTAGGGGTGAGTAACACCTTGATCTGTAATATAATGATGAATTATTGGTAGCTGATTCAGTGCTGTGTCCATTTAGATCCATAAAAAGCAATGGGTTATCCCCTAATCTCTATGTTCTGCCTCCATAGCTTCTTCACCAGATAATAGCGGAAATTATTGGTTTCATCTTAACGATCATGACTTAAATCCAATCAGGAAGTAGTTGATTGTTGACTTGGTGTTCTTGTCACCATTGCACAAGTGCGCATGTATTACAGGCAGGTATGGTTAGTCGTTATTTTTCTCCTGTGGTAGCTTGCACAGCACCTTCTAGTGCTATGAAAGCTAACCAAGGGGGATGAAACTTCTAGGACTGTACCAGCTGTAATGTAATGTCAAGAAATAGGGACTTACATTCAAGTTCTGGATGATGACCAACAGCAATGACCATAGCTAGTAATATTTGGAGGCTCTGTGGGACCTCACTGACCAACACTTCCAAAAGAATAATCCATTTCTGGCACTGGGCTTTTCATTTATTAGCCTATTATGTTTACTAGGAAAATTATTGTCCTGTTATACGATAACTCCATTTGAAATTGTGTGTGTGTGTGTGTGTGTGTGTGTGTAAGCTTCTACAATAATTTCCCATATGTCTTTTTGGAAAGGGTTTAGTGTCGTTGATCCCTCCCCATACTCCTACCTGTACTGTGCTCTCCATCTGTTCCTCCAGTCCCATGAACCCTTTCCTATCTCATCATTCCTTTTTAATAATATGTACTAGGTTATTCCACCACCCTTCCTTTGGGAGTTCTTCCCCATGGCCTCTTAGTCATTTTGTGACCTCTGTTGGTATTCTAAATGAACACACATACCAAAAGATTCAAGGGTAACATCTACATATAAGAGAAAAATGTGTTGTTTGGTTTTCTGGGTCTGGGTTACCTCACTCAAAATGATTCTTTCCAGATTCTTCCATTTACTTGTGCATTTTCTAATTTCATTTTTAACAACTGAAAAATATTTTATTGTGTAAATATGCCACAGTTTCATTACCCATTAAGTAGTTGATGGATATCTAGATCATTTCCATTTCCTGGCTGGAAAAACAGTAACCATGGATAAAAACATATATATAGTAGATTATATAGAGCCCTTTATGCTTGTACCCAAGAAGGTGTAACTGGTCATATGATATATATTTTAGTTTTTTAATGAACACCCACAGTAATTTTTATAATTGTTTGCACTCCCATTGGTGAATAAGTGTTCTCGTTTACATGTGCTAGCATTTGTTATCATTGGTGTTTCTGCACTTAGTCATTCTGACAAAGGGTAATATGAGATTTCAAAGTATTTGAATTCATGTTTCCATGATGACTAATGGTATTAAACATTATACTAAGTGGGTTCTTTTTTTCTAAATGTAGTTCATCATGTAAAATTTTTGTTTAGTTCTATCCCTTATTTTTCAATTGGGTTGTTTATTGTCTTAATGCTAATTTTTTTAGTTCTTTATATTGTTTAGACAATAACCTCCATCAGATGTATAGCTAGTACATATTTTTTTCCATCATGTAGGCTGCCTACTTACTTGAATGTTGATATGCTTTACTGTAAAGAATATTAGTTTCATTAAATCTCATGTAATAATTGTTCATCTTTCATTAAGAGATTTTTGAGGCAAAACTTGTTCATTAAATTTTATGTCAGATTAATTCATGGAATTATAAATTTGGCTACTGCATATGATGTTCATACAACATATTTTAGATACGAAAAGTGAGCAAAAAAGAGGATAATTCTAAAAGAGAGAATAATGCACATTGTGTCTTATGCCTTTTATATAAGCACTCAGGAAGCAGAGACAGATGGATCCCTTGCAGATGTAAGACTGTTATATATAACAAGATCTAGACCAGCCAGGGCTACATTGGAAGAATTTGACTTGAAGAAAGAAGAAGAGAGATAATGGTATAAAACATTTAAAGCCATGTTAGAGATTTTTCTCTTGACCTTTTCTGTTCTCTAATAGATTCTTTCTATTGCATTCAGAAATGTATTTATAAGTATTTATTACCGTGTTCAAGATTTGGTTTCTTACTAAATAGAAATTTAGGATTCAAAGGGGAACTCAGTATGAGTACAGGACCTGGAGGGATTGCAGAAAGGAATTCTCTTGTCGCAGAAGACCTCAGACAATGTTTCTACACCAGCTTCTAAAGCCTGGGTAGAGGTACCAACATTTACAGTGAGGAAAATAAAGTGGCACACTTGAGGGGTCAAGGGCATGAGGAGTTCTGCCAGTGGAGATGTGGGATGAGATGAGAAAATCACACAGGCGGACTTCTGCAGAACATTGTAGTCAGCAGGTCTTCCTATCCAGTGACCCTAAAGCCCCAGAAGTAAACGAAAAATACTTCTTGAATTCACTCTGCAATAAAATCTTTCCCAATCATTTTAATATGCTTAAAATGTAGAAAATTTGTATTTCAAACTATAGTACTCTTTTTTTTTTTTTTTTGTTTTTTTTTTTGGTTTGAGACAGGGTTTCTCTGTTTAGCCTTTGCTGTCCTGGAACTCACTCTGTAGACCAGGCTGGCCTCGAACTCAGAAATCCGCCTGCCTTGGCCTCCCAAGTGCTGGGATTAAAGGCGTGCGCCACCACTGCCCGGCTTACACTACTCTTTTTATATTGTAATTGCATGTAACAAAAAATGATATGTTTTTAGTTTATACCATAAATTTAGGTCTAAATCTCCTTTTATAAACTATTCTACATGTTTTCATCTATATAACATGCATAAAGCTATACAAATTGCACCTTTTCCTTTGACAATAAAACCAAAATCTTGTTTTGTATTTAAAATTACTTTATTGATGAATTCAATGGTGGCTAAATGTTTGTCCTTGAATATCTAATAATTCCAAGCAATCTTAAATGAGCGTCCCTCCTTATCTTAACCATGTAAAAGGATCAAATGAGTCTCATGACATTTTTAAATTATTTCAGAGTTCTCCTTCAATTTGTAGGTAAAGTTGACAGAAGGTGGGCAGAACAGCCCAGTGTGATTTGATTTGTTGTCTGGAAAGGTCTCTTCCAGAACAGCTTTCTGCATCTGGTAGACTGAGGAGTAGAATTAGGAACAAGTGAAAATGATGTAAACACTTTGGCAGTTGGCTAGAACTTGAGGCTTCCAGTGAGGATGGAGAGTCCAAGGTAGGTTCAAAAGACTTGGCTGCAGAACTGATGAGTGCTTAGAGACACAGGCCAAAGGAGAGGGTGGAGTCTAGAACAGTTCTCATGCTTCTTGCTTGCTTACTGTCTGCACAATGATGGTTTCAAGCAGAGAGTGTCTCACAGAGAGGAAGCAGCTAAGTGAGGGAGCTGAAGCATATACTTTCATTTAGAATTTAACTAGTTCCATTATTAATTTAGTTCCACTAGTGTTCTGGATGACTTGCTTTATCTGAATTCCTTGCTTCAGAATCAAATTACTTGCCTAAGAAAATAGTCTTGCAACCTTCCAATGCCCTTCTAGGTACTCTGTATAATTCTACTTTTATTTCTTTTCTATTCTGTTTTGACCTTGTTGCTGCATGTCAAAATAACCAGTGTAAGCTTAAGACATGAACTTCTGGTGAGGAGTGGTGGCTCAGGCCTATGGTCTTTGTAGTCTTTTTACTGGAAGAGGGGCAGAGGCAGGAGTGCCATCACAAGTTTCCCACCACCCTGTTCTACATAGTGACCTCCAGGACAACCAAAAGATTGTCACTTGTTTCTCTTGAAGGAAACCAGGAAGGGCTAATGCTTCTCTCTGAAAGGAAGGAGTTTTCATCCCTCAAAATCATCAGTGTCTCTTCCCTTTCTGGGAGCTCCTTGGAATGCACTATTGCCACAGTAATTTTTAAGAATAGTCACAAGAAGAGTGAGTACAAAGGAATGAATACGTGCTGATAATTTTCTATGCAGCCTTAGGCTATCATTTTATTCATTTTTTCATTTTCAAAATCAAGAAAATATATAATTTGTTCTTAAATTGAAAGTTTTGGCATATTTGAGGTGACTTACCAGCTTCTTCAAATTGAATGAAAATTCTATGTTTATAGTTAGTACTACTTTAAAGATTTACTTATTTAAATTGTGGTTTTGTATTTGTATGCATGTGCGTGTGTGTGTGTGTGTGTGTGTGTGTGTGGCGTGCGCGCGCGCGCTCAAGTGCGTGCATGTGCGCGTATGAGTACTTGCAAACTTATGACTACAGTTATCTGGGAAGACCAGAGGTAGCAGCTTCCCTTAATCTGAATCTGCTCTTACAGGCTATTATTGAACTGCCTGTTGTTGGTGTTGGGAATTGAACTTGTGTCCTTTGTAAAAGCAGTGCACACTCTCAACTGGAGAGGCAGCCCTTTAGTGGGCATTTTCTACATTCCAGTCTTCCATCATAGTTTCATAGTTCTAGAACCACCCTCCAAAATTTTCTATTCTTATATTTTGATTGTTTGATATGAAGAGTGATTTCTTGCTATAAAACCTCCATGGTCTGATGAAAAAAAAAAAACATTCTGAATGACCTAGAAGGGGATGTTTGTAGAAGCAGAAATTTTATCTTATTGATTCACTCATAGCACAGGTTGTGTCTATTAGTGTCATTGTGACTTTCTAAGGTGACTCAATAAAACTCCAGCACTTGGCTCTTGAGACAGTCATGCAAAACTACAAGTGATCTCAAGAGGGTAGATTCTGTGTGTGACCAAAACTTCTGTCACCTCATTCTCAAGAGTAGGAGCATAGTTAGACATTTTTGCCCATACTCGTACAGGTCACAAAAAATGAACTCCTTGGCACAGCCCCTTGGACAAGCTGCCAGTGTCTATATGAGACGTGCAAATTGGCTGCCAAGTAGGTGCACAAAGTTAGCCAAAGTCTTGTCTGACTGACATATAGCAGTGACAGTTACTTACACAGAGCAATTGAAATGGAACAACAGTCAATGTTGATCCTAGGGCTGTTTTTCAGTATGAACCTGGGCCAATGCTCTCATGTTTTAAATCAAGCATGCTTCTTCTGAGGCTCTAGTAAATATAATTCCATAGCAGTTTAGAAAGTTACGCAGTAAAATCATACAGAAGTTAGCTTTGCTGGTGCTTGTTTACTTAAAAATATGAGTTTTTCCTAAGTATGTTCTTGTACCACCTGAATTGTTCCCTTCACCCATCCAATTAGACTGCAGGGAGCAACACTTCCCACACTGACTGAGATGGAAGATTATTTAGTTGATCTATTTAACTTGGTCATTTCTCTGTGCTTCTGACTGTACAGGCTTGGGAAACAGTGCATACCAGTGACTAATCCTGTGAGTTCTGCATATGAGCTCTGTTGCCTGTCCCATGTCAGTCATCTTACAACTAGCATAGATGTGGCAAGGTTGTGGTTTCCAGATTTTTTTTGTACCATTGAGATTAGAAGGTGGCTAATCTATGTAGAATATTTATGGTAGTAGCAGCAAGCTCTGGAAAATACCTAAAATAGCTTTGGAAAAAACCTAAAATGTATACACAAAGCTATGTTTCTTTATGTTCTAGTGTAATACAGATTCATTATGAATCAAGACATTATTTTAAAAATGTTCAAAAGAGTATCAGTGATAAAATAATAATACATCCAATACACTAGCACATCAATCAAAACAAATACAGACAGTGTATGCATTTTTCAGTACAAAATCAAGAACAACAACAACAATAAATACCCTCAAATCAAATCCTTGGTTTTCATCTAGCTGAAAAGATTATATTCATTTATAAATGAATATTTATTAAAACACACATTTAAAGTTAAATGCATTGTGTGTCATTAAATAAGATAGCTGCTTGATTCACATTCAACATAGAACATAATCAGGACTCAACAAATGTATGTATAGTTAAAATTCTTGAAGTTAAAACATTCTGTTTTATTTTATATGCCTCTGGTTCATTCCAGTCTGTGAATGGCAGAATACTGCTAAGCTAACAGCAGGTATTTAATGATATCTTTTGCTTGCGTCATGACCCTACTCAGGTTTTCTGCATAGAATTGTCTCGACAGAATGTCATAATTATAATTTTAGGTTTACAGGCTAAATTCTGTATAGATTCATTATGAATCATGACATTGTTTTAAAAATGTTCAAACCATTATCAGTGGTAAAATAATAATACATCTACTACACTAGCACATTAATCAAAACAAATATAGACAGTGTATGCATGTTTTAGTACAAAATCAAGAGCCAAAAAAAAAAAAAAAAAAAAAAACCCTCAAATCAGATCCTTGGTTTTAATCTAGCTGAAAAGACTACATTCATTTATCAATGAATATTTATTAAAATACACAGTTGCAGTAGACATAGGTCACTGAGCATTGTTCTAATACAAAGGTGAAAATACAACACACTCACACTCACACAGGCAGCACACACACATCCTGTCTCATGTAGCCTAGGCTGACTTACGATGTAGCCAAAACTGGCCCTCAGTTTCTGACCCTCCTACTTTAACTATTTCTGCCTCTTATGAAGTAGGATTACAGGCAAATGGCAGCACACCCAGCTCCTATTTGACTTGACCTTTAAGTCCAGTGCTTGCCACTCCATTATGCTTTGTGAAAAGTTTATCATGGAGGGAAAATAAGGGTGTAATGCTGCTCTTTAGAATACAACTCTCAATTCCTCTCCAGTGGGCTAATGTATCTCCGTAAGGAAAGCTAGTTAATCTTCTGAGCTTCTGGCTCACTCTGGGAGATGGACGCCATAAAGTCAGTCCCATGGAATAATCTGAAATGGAATCACTGAAGCATCTTGTATAATCCTTCCTGCTACTCAGAGTTTAATGAAGAGATTTGGTGTGTGTGTGTGTCTGTGTTTGCATGTGTGCATGTGTGCATGCCTGTGTGAGTGTGTGAATCTGTGGGTGTACATGTGTGTGAACGAGTCTCTGTGTGTGTGTGTCTGAGGAAAAATTGCACATGAACCTGGGCTTGGGGAATGTTCATGTGGCTGAGTTTTAGTTCCTTATGGTTCACCTTGATTTATATATATATATATATATATATATATATATATATATATATATATATATATATATTACATTATTTATATATCATATTCATTATACAATAAAAGGTAGCTAAATTAAAATTTTTAATTAAATGAAAAAAAAAAGTGTATTATACCAGGGATCTGAAAACTTTCTCCAGTCTCTGTTACATAATCCCATTTTCTCTTCACTTTTCCCTCTTTACTTATTTTTCTCCATCCCCACTCTTTCATTTTTGTTTTTTTTCTTTTTAAAAATATAGTGTAATTCTTAGTGTATAGGCTGAGGAAAAATAAGCCACCAGCCAAAATTGGTCCTGTAGATTGTTATTTCAATATTACAAATAATTTTATACTTCATAGGTAATTTCCAAATAAACAAATTATGAAAAGACCTCGTCAGTGAAAAGTCTATGTTTATAGATCTTCCCTTTATACACACACACACAACACACAGACACACACACACAGACACACTCAGACACACACACACACACATATATATAATATGTTACTGTTGAAAATCTGTTGAATCACCCAAAATTTTAATTAGTTTAACTTAAAGGTAAGCTTAACTAAAGCCAGAGAATCTACCAGCAGCAGGGTTCATTGTCTTAAATGTTCAAATTTTGAATTCATGAGAACTAAAGTGTAAATTCTTATCAACTAAAGAAGATCCCAATTCAACCTACTGTATATAGGCAAAGTGAGATTCTTGTAGAAGAATTAACAATGCTAATTTAGTTTGTTTCTGATAGATACATTGATCATCCTCAGAAGCATATACTGGTTAGAAAGGAAAAAATTGATTCATTAAAGAAAATAAGCCTAGTGTATATTTCTTTTTAAATTTAATTCTTTCTGAGATTTTGACATGTGAGAATGCTATTGCTGCCATTTCCACTCATCTGGTTTACATTCCAACTCTACTCATGTGTGCCTATTCCTTCTCCAAATCAATCTTTCCTTTTCCTACTATTATTTTATACACACACACACACACACACACACACACACACACACACACAAATAGACACAAGCTACTGAGTCCACCTAGCGTTGCTTGCATGTCCATATCTTTACGCAGAAGACTTAGGATGGGATGACCTTTCAGGGAGCTCCGTTTAGGAAAATGGATTCTCCCTTTCACTGAAACCATTAAAGCCTGTTCCTCTTTTATAGGGGTGGACCTTGCGAACCCCTCCTCCAACAAACCCACATAAGATGGCACATCACCAGTGTGCTCATTACAGGCCTTTTCTAGGCAAACATAGTGAGTTTTCAAGCAACTTCTTCTTCAAGCCTAGAAAAAATAGTAGGCTTTCTGGTCTTCTGGTTCTTTGGATCTTTCCACCTTCTTTGCTATCATGAGCTCTGATCATTAATTGTAAGAATATTGGGGCTGGGCACCCAAGAGTTGTGGAGTTCTCTAATAGCTTCATTTGTTGTGAAATGAAATGAAGGGGTAAAAGCTTTATTTATGGTGGGTTAAAATATGATTATTTAGAATTCAGTTAAAAATTATGTTGGCTTAGGAAAATGGGAGTAGGATGTTGTTCTCTAGCGTCTGTGATCCTGCAGCTGTGGTAGCTGGTTAGTTCTACAGTACCAGATATGAACTTCTTCCTATTGAGGAGGACATTACTCCTGTTTTAAAATGGGATGTTTCCAAACAGAGATTTCTCAAAGGAAGAAATAATAAATAGCTAAGAAAATATTTTTAAAGTATTCAAAATCCTTAGCAAATAGAAAGATATAAATTAAAATGACTTTGACATTTCATCTTACCCCAGGCAGGATGAGTAAGATCTGAAAATCAATGCTGCTGAATACGAGGAGCAAAGGGCACCCTCATTCACTGTTGGTGGGATTGCAAACTCATGTGGTCACTATGGAAACCAGTCTGCCGGACTCCAAATACACAGGACTCATTATCCTACTGTAGATATTCTTGTTCATCCATTTCTGATCTATAAGTTAGGAAGCAAAAGTAACCTAGGTGATCTTCAGTTGATAAATGGATAATGACAATGTGTTTCACATACACATTAGAATTCTGTTCTGCTTTAAGGGAAAATCAAATCAGTTTTTCAGGTAAGTGAATGAGACTGGAAAATATTTTACTGAGCGAGGTAACACAGATCCAGAGCATCAAATACATCCAAATCTTTAGATTTGAGTAGATAACCTGAAGTAACTACAGAAGCCAGGAAATTAAAAAAGTACCACGAGGGGAGGGGAGAGGGAGCAGAGATAAAACGCACTAAAAAGGTGGGTGGGTCTTAGGTCTTACGAAGAGGGAAATAAAAAATCTGGGGGTGGACTTTAAGTGTGGAAGGGTAGGGATGATGATAGAGAGTTAAAGGGAGAAAGAAAAAATAGCCAACAGTATAAATGCCTCAAAAAGCCACAGGGAAACATACTATTTTATAAGCTGATTTAAAAATACGTATGATGTGTGTATGTGTGTTTCTGTGTGTGTGTGTGTTAGAGACAGAGACAGAGAGATACACAGAGAACAGGCAGAGAGACCAATAGACAGTGAGACATAGAGAGGCAGAGAGAGATGAGAGAGAGACAGAGATTGAGTTATGCCACACATGTTGATAAGGCTTCCCTTCAGAGCCAGAGATTGTCTATCAGAAAGACAATGCTGACCATGGGAAATCTCCCTTCAAATTGTTGCTTATGGGAGTTCAAGAGACTCCCAAAACAATAGATACACAATTGTCATTGATGTTGGTTGCCTCCAGAACTGGCAGGAAAATCTATCTCTATTGCGGACAGCTGGATCTGACCTGGAAACTTTTTCCTTACTAAGGAGTACCTCCCACAGTATGAGAAGGTGCTAGGCAAGCTACTAAGCAAACAGGCAATCAGTGTTCCTACCCAGCAGAAGTCTGTGGACGACAACATTGGCCACCCCAGCAACCTACAGCTGTCTAATGGGACCCAGTCTACAGTGTTTTCAGATATATAAAAAATTTTATATACCACAGAGTTTTAAAGAGTTACCAGTTATGCTACTTCCTGCAGACAAATCACTTTCAGAGGTGAAGACGTCTTGTTTTTCCTGTTTCATTAACGTGTGATTGAACTGTGTTGGAAGTTCACTTGAGCTTTCTTCTGTTTAGTTTCCTTTATAGTTTATTCATATTTCATGTGCATTTTGGCCAATGTGTAGAAAACTCTATGCATTGAAAATGATTTAAAATACGTTTATAACTTTAAACTGAGACTAATCTTTTTATTTTAACCAAAGGAAAATTATATTATGATTTCTTGGTTTGAATCTTTAAAGAGAAATTCAGTATTTTCTATTGTGTACTAACTTTATTTTGGTCATATTTCAGTTCTAATATTGCTAATATATAAGCATTTATTGAAACAGTAAATATAATAAGCATGACCTCTTTTCAACAACGCTGATGCTGTTTCTAATTCCCAATAAGGAAGGGAGTGGAGTTGTCTCAAAGACTCCATTGAACATTTGTAGACTCTCACTAAAGAGTAATTATGAGTAACTTGAGGCTTTTAAAATTTATATAAAAATTGTGGGTTTTTCCCTTTAAAATTCATTTATAATATATGATTTAAAGTCTCCCGTAAAGTATATTCTATTCAACATCATCAATATAAACATCTAACCTGCATCACATAATGTTACTTGTTTCTGTTATTTCACAACATTTTAATTGGTCATTTCTCTACTTGTTTTTACATAAAATGTTACACTAAGTGGTCTTGCATTTCTGTGATGTTTTCTGTTGGTTTTAAGAGCACGTCATCATTTTCATTAGTTAATTTATTAGCCCACTAGAGTCGTTCCCTATTTGTGGTGATGTGAAAGGTGTTGGTGGATTGAAGGAGCACCGCGTCATCTGTGCTGGGTTTGACTTTCTTCGGCATCTTAAATGCTATTAAGAATTTATGTGTTTGAGCTTTGTTAATATTTTATTCCAACAAATTTTGGAATGTAGCTTTTGGGGTTAGTTCATTGCATTTTCATTTCAGCGTTATGTAATACCTGTAATTTTTGCTAAACGCTGACCACTTTAAAGGTGTAATACATTTGTTGCAATTACCTAAAATTTTTTAGTAGAATGTTCCAAGAAAAATTGCTCTGGAAAAATATTTCAGTCTTTGTGTTCTATCCTTTTAGAGCTAAATTCTTTTTGCTCACCACAAAACAATCTAATATATTTTAAACTAAAAGTTCATAGATGATGAACAATATTCAATTTGTAAACTATGTACCCATATGAATGTAGTATTTATAGAGAGATCCTTGAATATACTTCAAAATGTTTAGGCAGATAAAGGATAATTACTGGACTTTTTACAATTAAAATATTTTTATGATGAAAATACATGTGTGCACCCTGAAACTTACATAACCAAAATACCTGCTAATCTTGAGAGAACACAGGCAAGACAGCATTTCCATCCCATGAGCAGAGTGACTTTTGTTTAAAAGTTACTATTACTTTAAAAAGCAAGTCACCACAGATCATGTATCTTTTCGATGTTCTCTTTTTCAGTTTTGTGTCTAATTTTAAATTAATCATTTTTCAAACACTTCTTTCTTGAAGTAACTGAGTAGATTTTGACGAGTAAAGTCTTTCATGTGACATATTTCTAGTTTGCTGAAACTCCTGCTTTAATGCACTTAGCACCAGACAAATGTTGTATGTGTAGAGGGGGGCAAAAGTTAATAAAAGGTGATTGTTATGTTTCCCTCATTTGTCATGCAATCTTCTCTTAGCTTACACTGTTTCCCACTTTTTGGTTTTGAGGCATTTAAATTTTGGAAACATTGCAATAACCTAAATCACAGGATACTGAATTATTAAATTCATTCTCCCTAATAAATGACAGTATAGTTAAATATATTTTTAGAATGATGCATACAGTATACCATTCTGGGAGACAGAGTGTATGTTGCCTTTAATATTAAAGATTTCAGGCAATGCAACTTAACGAACTATACTTAGCCCAGATGACATTGGAAAACCTTTATCTAAAGCATCAACAAAATAAATACACAAGAGTAAACTGAGGCTTAGAGCTCATGGCTTAGAGATGAAATGTGAAATTACTAATAACCTTATTCTTACCAAAATTTCTAACCATTTCCTTTATATCTGCCTCAACATTTTAGAGAGCATTGATAAAGTTTTGTGTATTTCTTGGTGTTTTAGATATAATTATTTGTACTTTTAACTTCATATTCTTGTCGTTTTGTTGCCTGTCATTATATTATTTGACTGTTAGCTGGAGTGTTTTGAAATATATTTCAATATTATGCAGATTTTGTGTGGAGTTTACCATATCAGACTCAGAGTCGGGTATTTGAATCTCTTTTCACATAGTTATACTTTGTAGTGTATTCTTGTTTCCCAATAATGTTTATTTCATTTTGATAAGAGAGACCATACCTCACAGACCTAATTATAGATGCCCAAGGGATATCTACATCCCTTTTCTCTTCTCATTCTCTTTCCCTTCCCTGCTTCTCATCTCCCTCTGTCATGTTGTTATCCTCCTCCTCCTCCTCCTCCTCCTCCTCCTCCTCCTCCCCTCCTCTCCTCTTCCTCCTCCTACTCCTCCTCCTCCTCCTTCTCCTCCCTCCTCCTCCTCCTCTCCTCCTCCTCTCCTCTTCCTCCTCCTACTCCTCCTACTCCTCTTCTCTCCTCTTCCTCCTCCTTCTCCTCCTTTCTTCCTCCTCCTTTTCCTCCTCCTCTTCCTCCTCTCTTCCTTTCCTCCTCTTACTCCTGCCTCAAAATTCTAGAATTACAGACAAAAGCCACCATGTTTGGGTTTTATGCAGTTCTGAGGACACAAACCCAGGGCTAAGTGTGTGCTAAATAAACCACTTTACCAATTTAGCTATATCCTCAGTCCCCAGGATTTTTTGTTTTAGTCACCATGATCTAGTCAAGAAATACTTTCTCCTCAAACTTTACAGATTAGCATTCTAAATCATTGTCTGTGTCTGACTATCTTTTTTTCTATGAGAATCACACCTGATAGTCAGTACACTTTGTCTCTATTTCCTTGAAACCTTCATATTTATATTTTCCACATCTTTATGTATAAGCTTAGAAATACACATGTATAGATGTTAGCAGTACTGTGTGATATTTTGCTATATATGTTCTTTGTTAAATGACTACCATCAAGGTAGTTAACATACCCATCTTCTGACACTTTTCCCTTTAGCTTATATCTATGAAAGAACTTTTATAGTTTGAACTGAGTGGGAGTATAAAAATAGCACAGCACCTTGAGCCATGACATGGAGTTACCAGAGAAGCTACATTTTTTTTTTTAATTGGATATTTTATTTACATTTTAGATGTTTTCACCTTATCCCATTCCCTGCCCCCTGCCCAGGAACTCCCTATCCCACCCCCATCCTCCTGCTTCTATGAGAATGTACCCCCACCTACCCCCCCCACTCCCACCTCCCCAACCTTGAATTCCCCCACACTGAGCATCCAGCCTTTATGGGACCAAGGATCTCCTTCCCACCTATGCCAGACAAGGCCGTCTTCCCTACATATACAGCTGGAGCCATGGGTCCCTCCCTATGTGCTCCCAGGCTGCTGGTTTAGACCCTGGGAGCTCTGGTTGGTTGGTATTGTTGCTCTACTCATGGACCTGCAAACCCTTTCAGCTCATTCAGTCTTCTCTCTAACTCCTCCATTGGGAACCCATGATCAGTTCAGTGGTTAGATGTGAGCATCTGCCTCTGAATATGTCAGACTCTAGCAGACCTCTAAGGAGACATCTATATCAGGCTCCTGTCATCAGGTTTCCTGACATCCACATCATCGTCTACCTTTGGTGACTGTACATGGGATGGATACCCAGGTGAAATGGTCTCCGGATGGCCCCTCCTTCAGTTTCTGTCCCACGTTTTATCTCCATATTTGCTCCCGTGAGTATTTTGTTACTCCTTCTAAGAAGGTCCTTCTAAGAAGGACCCACACTTTGTCTTCCTTTTTCATGTGCTTCATGTGGTCTGTGAGTTGAATCTTGGGTATTGTCAGCTTCTGGCTAATATCCAATTGTCAGTGAGTGAATACCATGTCTGCTTTTTTGTGATTGGGTTACCTCACTCAGGATGATATTTTCTAGTTTCATCCATTTACCTAAGAATTTCTAGAATTCATTGTTTTTAATAGCTGAGTAATACTCCATTGTGTAAATGTACCACATTTTTTTGTATCCATTCCTCTGTTGAAGGACATCTGGGTTCTTTTCAACTTCTGGCTATTATAAATAAGGCTGCTATGAACATAGTGGAGCATATTTCCTTGTTATAGCTGGAACATCTTCTGGGTATATGGCCAGCAGTGGTATAGCTGGGTCCTCAGATAATGTTATGTCAATTTTCTGAGGAACTGCCAGACTGATTTCCAGAGTGGTTGCACCATCTTGCAATCCCACCAATAATGGAAGAGTGTTCCTCTTTCTCCACATCCTTACCAGCATCTACTATCACCTGAGTTTTTGATCTTAGCCATTCTTACTGGTGTGAGGTGGAATCTCAGGGTTGTTTTGATTTACATTTCCTGATGACTAAGGATGCTGAACATTTCTTTATGTGCTTCTTGGCCATTCGAGTTTCCTCAGTTGAGAATTCTTTGTTTAGCTCTGTACCCCATTTTTAATAGGGTTATTTGGTTGTCTGGAGTCTAATTTCTTGAGTTCTTTGTATATATTGGATATCAGCCCTCTATTGGATGTGGGGTTGGTAAAGATCTTTTCCCAATCTGTTGATTGCTATTTTGTTCACTTTCCAAAAACAATCTACAGATTCAATGCAATCCCCACTAAAATCCCAACTCAATTCTTCCCAGAGTTAAAAAGAGAAATTCTCAAGTTCATTTGGAATAACAAAAACCCAGGACAGCAAAAACTATTCTCAACAATAAAAGAATTTCTGGAGTAATCACCATCCCTGACCTCAAGCTGTACTATAGAGCTATAGTGATTAAAAACTGCATGGTATTGGTACAGACACAGGCAGGAAGACGAATGGAATAGATTTGAAGACCCTGAAATGAACCCACACGCCTATGGTCACTTGATCTTTGACAAAGGAGCTAAAACTCTCCAGTGGGGAAAAAAACCCAGCATTTTCAAAAAAAATGGTGCTGGTTTAACTGGAGGACAACATGTAGAAAAATGCGAATTGACCCATTCTTATCTCCTTGTACAAAGCTCAAGTCCAAGTTGATAAAGGACCTTCACATTAAACCAGATACACTGAAACTAATAGAAGAGAAAGTGGGGAAGAACCTTGAATACTTGGGCATAGGGGAAAAGTTCCTGAACAGAACACCAATGGTTTATGCTCTAAGATCAAGAATTGACAAATGGGACCTTATAAAATTGCAAAGTTTCTGTAAGGCAAAGGACACTGTCAATAGGAGAAGCTTCATCTTATAACAACTTTGCACTTTCAAGTACCAAATCCCTTTCCCCTGTGCTTAGCACCTGGAAATCACCTCTTGCTTCACTCATAGTTTTTAAAGTTACATTATTTTTTGTTTAGACTCTGTGTGTAGGTAAGATCAGACATTAATATCTTCCAGTGCCTAGCTTTTTTCACTTAACATAATTCCTTCTACTATTTGGATCTGAAATGACCTGAAAAGGCTCTAAGGTGAAGGCTTCTTTGCCACACCCTCCTGCTTTCACTTTTGCTCACTCTTCTGAGTTCACTTTTCTTCATGTTCTTTACAAAATTGTCCTCTTTCATTATGACAGTCTCTGTACCTGTACAATGTGTGTTGGTGATAAGTTAATGATGAGTACATTTTCATATTAACACTGGCTGTTGAATGTCTTCCTGTGTGGAATGTATCCTCGAGTCCTTTGCACATTTTTATTAATTATTTTATTTATTTACATTTCTAATGTTATCCCTCTTCCCTGTCCCCCCTCTATGAGCTCTCATTTCAGTCCCCCTCTCCTTTGCCTCTAAGAGGGGGCTTAAACACCCACCCACCAACTCCCACCTCACCCCTCTAGCATCCCCCTTCTCTGGGGGCATCAAGCCTCTACAGAACCAAACAATCCCTTCCCACTGAGGCCCGACAAGCAGGCCTCTACTACATATTTAGCAGGGGTCACAGACCAGCCCATGTATGTATGCTCTTTGGTTGGTTCCTTGGTCTTCAGCAACTCTGAGGGGTCTGGTTAGTTGATACTGTTGTTCCTCCTATGGGGTTACAATCCCCTCCAGCTCCTTCAGTCCTTCCCTAACTCTTCCACAGTCATTCCTGAGCTCAGTCCAATGGTTGGCTGTATCTACATCTGTCAGGTGCTGGTAGAGCCTCTCAGAGGGCAGTCATGTTATGCTCCTGTCTGCAAGTGCAAGATGGCATCAGTAATATTGTCAGGGTTTGATGCCTGCTCATAGGATGGATCTTAAGTTGGGCCGGTCTCTGGATGGCCTTTCCTTCAGTCTCTGCTCCATTTTTGTCCTGGCATTTCCTTTTAGACAAGAACAATTCTGGGTCAAAATTCTGAGATAGGTGGGTGGCCCCATCCCTCAACTGGGGCTATATCTATCTACTAGAGTTGTTCTCTTTAGGTTCCATCTCTCCACTGTTTGGCATTTTGGATAAGGTCATCCCCATTGGGTCCTAGTAACCTCTCACATCCCTTGTGTCTGGGACTTTCTAGAGGTTTCCCCATCCCCACCCCACATTTCTGCATATTTCTATTCATTCCCCTGGCCCTCTGGGCTTCTCTCTTATCTACCCCCATACCTAATCCTGACCCTCATTTTTACCTTCCTGTAGTACCCTCTCCCATCTTCTGCCTCCTGTGATTATTTGTTCCCCTTTCTAAGTGGGATTAAAGCATGAATACCTGAATCTTCCTTCTCATTAAGTTTCATATGAACTGTGAGTTGTATCATGCATATTCTGAACACGTTGGCTAATATCCACTTCCCATTCTTACACATGGGTATGTTATTCCTGGTATGGTAGAATGAAGGAACTATTTTTCTTCATGTGTGTTCTTGGTATTCTTGTAGAAGACCAATTGACGGTGAATGCACATTACTTCTGTGTGATTTATTTGGTGTCACCGATCTATATTCCTGTGTTCTGTCAATTGCTCTATTGTTTTAATTACTGCAGATTTGTAATGATTGAAATGAGTGGTGCCTTTGAAGTTGTTCCTCTTGCTCAAGGCCACTCAGGCCACTAAGGAATTTTGTGGCTTTATATGAATTTTAAGACTTTCTTTTTCATTGAAAACTGTCATTTGAATTTGGGTGGTGTCATGTTAAATCTTTCCATAATTGTGGATAGTGTAGACACTTGAAAGTTATTCTTCCATCCCGCGAACATGGGATTCCTTTCATCTATACTATCTTAAATTATTTCATCGGTGTTTTAT
Organism: Mastomys natalensis; assembly: GCA_021653895.1. Classification (NCBI taxonomy): domain Eukaryota; kingdom Metazoa; phylum Chordata; class Mammalia; order Rodentia; family Muridae; genus Mastomys; species Mastomys natalensis. The sequence continues at coordinate 1,015,984 of JAJTUV010000444.1, read as the reverse complement.
ACTGCTTAATGTACAAATATTTCATCTTCTTGGCTATATTTATTACTATCTTTTGTTGTTGTTTGTTTGTTTGTCTTTGAGACAGTGTCTCATTATGAATCCCTGGCTATCTAGAACTGTGTAACCCAGGTGGGCCTTAAACAGACATCCTCCTGTCTCTGCCTCTCCACTGCTATAAAGATGTGCCCACCACACCTGGCTACTGTCTTTTATTTATAATGCTAATGTCACTAGAGTTGCTCTAGAGTTAATACCTCTTTTGTGTTCTTTTGTAGTTTACAGAAATAAAAGTGATCTTGTATATTTTGTACCCACATCTGAATCAACTTATTATTGAACTTATTTTTCCAACAGTTTTAATGAGGTATTAAGACTATTTTTGTTTGTAAAGTTTTGCCATTTCAAAATACATCTTTTGCATCTTCATTTTCTATTTGAATACTTTTGTTTTCTTTCTCCTTTCTCATCTGTCTGGCCAGAATGCCCACTTTTGAATATAAAAGCTTTCAGGCCTTCACTCTGCTGGGTGACAGTTGTAGACTTCCGTGTGTGTCTGGATTTTATTAGGTTGCAGCAGCTTTATTTTGTACCTAGTTTTGTAATAAATTTCATGACACAGTAGTTTCATTTCTGTCAATAGGCTTTTTCTCTATTCAGAAGATCCTACTGGGAGTGGTCTTTCATGCTTTAAACATAATATATATGCTGATTTACACGTACTTCTACATTTTTTCACTTCAGAGATAAGACCCACCTATTAATATTATATGGTTTTTAAATATAGTTTTATCTCAATTTGCTCTTTTTAATGGTTTTTTATTTATTTATGAGACATCTCTTTCATTTCTATATTGTTTTCTTGAGTTATTTCCTTTATCCATGTTCTCTTATGTTTTATTATCCTCAAGAAGATTACTATAAATTCCTTATTTAATTTAAATTGACATTGCTTTTTTAGAATTTCATTACTATAGTAACATCATTTCCACCCATTTTTTCTTCTTCCTCCAACTTGTATCATTAACGCTGTCTATGTCCTCAGATTCATAACCTCCTTTTCATTAATTTTTATTTATTGATGAGTGTTGATGTATAATGAGTGTTGCTCTTATGTATATATGTATATGGATGACCTCTTGGGATTGGTTAACCTACCAGGATGATTATTCCTGATTCTGATTCACTCTCTACATGATCATTGATTGCCTCTAGCTCTTTGTCTAAGACTGCCTGGTGAAATTTTTCCTATACATATTGGTGTGTCAACTGGTGGTGCCATTTGCTAGTCTTATTTAGTCAAGGATAGCACTAAGACTCCATGCATGTAGCTTTCCTATCATATCTAGAAGAAATTATCCAGCAGCTGGTGTCCTGTTCCTTTGGCTCCTACAATTTTTGTACCTTCTCTTTCATGATGATCCTGTGCCTTAGGTATACAGGCTGTATTGCAGATATACTAACTGCAGCTATGTACATTATTACACTTATTGTGTGTTTTGTAACCAGTTGTAGGTTTCTGTCTTCATGTCTTGCAAAGAGAAGAGTCCTCAGTGAGGAGTGAGCACTACACTTGTCTGTGAGGGTAAGATTCAGTATGTAGAGTACACTTACAAATGATGCTGGTTTAGAAAAACTAAGTAGTGGTTTCTCCTTTAGGATCTGTGACCTCACAAACAATGTGTAGTTTGCTAGGCTTACATCAGGCATGTGTTCGAACACACTGACTAGTACTTAAGTTCAGTTAGGCAGCTGTTGGTTATCCTTAAGATTAAAGTGCTACTGTTGCACCACTGGGGATGTCTTGCTGGGTTGGTCCTTGATATGGTTCATGAACTTTACAACTATTAGGCCTACTAATTGAACTGTTCCTTGTCAGCTTGCATACCTTCTGATACTATGAGAGCTCACCCTCAGGCAGAATACTTCCAGGTCGGTTCTAATTCATTTCTACCATGTCCTTTCCTTGAAGTATATCATGTCTTCTGCAATAGAATTTTACTTTCCAGTTCAGGAGGCAAACCAGGACAATGACAATATCCTATATTGTTTTCAATGTCTTTTGGAGTCTGCCCTGGCCAACAACTTGAAGGGAGATTTCCTATGCTCGGTATTGAAGTTTTTGTTAGATAGTCTATGTTTCTTGAGGTGATCATTAATTATAACTTTATATGGCATAGATGTGTTTAAACTCTTGATTAATATCTGCCTTTATCTATATTTATCTATCTATATCTATATATCCTATGACCACCTGCCCATGTGTGAGATTACTCACAGTGAGCTGGGACCTTCCACACCAATCAGCAATCAATAAAAAGCCCCAGAGCAATGTCTATATCTGATTGAGAAAGTTCCCTCTTCCTTGTCAGATCTGGACTTGTTTCTTGGTAACAAAAACTAATTAGCACATAGTTTCCATAAGACTAATGTGCCTCTTCCTGTGGAGACTGAGCAGCAGTTTTATACCCAATGACCTTAGTTCTTTCCTGTAGGTGACCATCATCTGGTAACTATGGACAAACAGCATTTTATAAAGCCCTGGATTAAATCCATCTCTCCAAGGGTCCACATGTGTCACTTCTATGCTGTCCCAGTGTTGAATGTCTACCAAGTTTCTAATGGTCCTGAAATTGTCACAAAACAAGAGACTCTTTCAGTTAAGTGTTTTTGTATCTCAATGATGGAGTTTATGTCACCTATAAAAGCAGGCATTTCTGTCTCTAGTAGCTTCAAGAGTTCCACTTGTAGAAAGAATTTTCTATAGATGAGTTTTTCTTTTGGGTTTAACATATGTGAGTATTATAACCTGATACAGATTCTAGATGATGTTTCTCCAGTACCAGGAATGATTCTCAGTTCTTTGGAATATAATATTAACTTAGCCAGTCACAAGAAATAAGTGTATTCCTTTACCCAAGAGCATTTGTCATCTGTGAGCTTCAAATATAAAAACAGTAAGCCCATGAAGTTATAAAATGCACTACCATTATTTTGTTCTTGAAATAGTAGAGCGATTTAATGTCCACCTTTAAATTACTGTAGTAAAATGATATTATGCCTTTTGTGGGCGAGAGGAGACTGAGCTGTAGGTGAGCGGGTGTGCTGATTCATTGTTCTTTGCTCTGGTGGCTTGACAATGCATAAATGTGCCACACATCTAAAAGTAGGTGAGACCTCATTAAAATTTAATGCAGGATAGAACTTCAATTATGCATTATTCTTCAGAGATATATTAGACCTCTATACTTAATTTATAGATGTTGTATTTGAATAATCTGTGAGGATCTCAAAAGAAGTTGAAAATGTTAGTAAGTAAATATAAATCATAGGAAGAAACCCATCACAGATTTTCCTTTTTCCTTCAGAAGTGGGAAATATTATAGGGCAGTTGTCTGACCAAAAGTAAATTAAAATATAAAAGACTTATTAATATTTATATTTAGACTATTTTATATTTCAGAATAGTCTTTTCATAAATAATATCTTTAATACAACGTAGAAGTTTTATTTTTAAAAGAAGTAACTGTCTCATATAAAATATGGTTCTTTTACATTGAAATTACTAAGAATACAAAACATTGGGATTCTTTGACTTTTTATGCACATAAATATGACTCTTTACAAAAATTACCATATATTTGAATCATTTACCTTGGAAGACATATACATGAATATTTTGTTCATGAACTAGCCTGACTTATATACAAACCCATGATGTAAATATTTTCCTCAAGGTGTTGATTCAAGCCTAAAGTCTCCTGCATGATGAGTGTTCTTCTTTTGAACTACATTCCAATGCTCCTTTTACATTTTAGATTTTGAGACAAGACCCCACTGTGTTGTCTAACATGGCATTGAACTCACTCTATAGTGAAGATGCCTTGTCATCTCCTCTTGTCATCTGTGACTTCCAGATACAGTATAAAACTGCTCAGCCCATGAAATTACATATATACTCAGCCTTTAAGTACCTGGGACATTATATAAGCTGCTACCTCCAGGCCAAACTTAGAATTTTTCTATTGTAATTTCTAGTGTTTTGAAATACCTACCACACTGATAATTAGCCTGATAGGGATAAAATCATAGTTCATGGTAGACGAACTATACCATTTTTATTTGCCTTTTAAAACATACCACTTTAATATTCACATTTATGTAACTCACTTAACCCTCTTGTGTTTAATATTTTTTGATTTGTTGGTCTTTATTCTTTACTACACTAAAATTGCTGTATCATTATTAGCTCAATTTGGATCTATATGAGTTAGTGAAGAAAGTGTGGAAAAGTTAGTTCTTAGTGACTTATAAATAATTTGATTTAAATGCTGATTAAATACTTCAGAAGTGGCTTAACACCGAAGGTTATTGATGGCTGAGTAGTGGTTTTGTTTTCCTTGTGAGGAGAGGGAGAAGGTAGACAGCTTGGGTTGAGCCTCTGCTGCAGCAGTGCAAAACCAGCTGAGCACATCATAAATGTGTGGCTCTGTTTCCACTGATAATTTCTTGGTGGCAAAGATTTGTCCCCAGGGTAGCAGTTTATTCATCTCTGGACCAAAATGGGAATTCCAAGATATAGAAAACAGGACACTAGTTAAACGCCAGGAAGGAACAGCAAGGGAAGGACATTTGCCTTGCTTTACTTTCGTGTTTGTTTTGCTTTCTTGATCTATAGTCTGGTAGTGAAGCCCAGGTTGGTCTGGAACATGGCATCCTGCTGCCTCAGACACCTGAATGTGAAGCCAGTTCCAATATGCTTGGTCTTAACATCAGCCCATTGTTCACCTTTAGCTATTCCTGTGCATTGTTCACGTTAAGGTTCTCCTATGCATTGTTGGCACTGGTTCTTTGTTTTCTATGAAATGTTCCACATTTATCTTTAATGCCTGGGGCATTCTAGGTGCTCAAAATCCAACAAAAATTATTGATATCTTAAATCAATTAATGATAAGATTGATTTAAGTAATTTCTTCTCAGTAGTCCATCAATGATCAAAACTGTTCTATTTGTTAGAAATGATAGAATTTCTGTTTTTCAACTTTGGAAGATAGAATTCATATAATACACCCTGGCCTTGAATTCACTATGTAGTAGAAGAGGTCCCCAAATTCCTGTTTCTCCTGCCGGCACCCACCAAATCCTAAGATTGCATACATACACTATCATGTCTAGCAAACAATACCACAATTATAAATAAGCACTTTTTCTTGATTATTTAAAGAGGTGTATAAGAGACGGGGCATGTTTAATTATTTCTGCCCAAGATTCAAACTATATTAAAGTCCGATGAAGAGTGAGAAAGGGCTGTTAGGAGTGAGTTGTATGGCTACTCTGTGGCTGTGGCTCTCACACTCAGCTCCACAGAAAAGCAGAGCTGATTATGTGTAGGTAGTGGGCCAGAGAGGCAAAGACTCGCTGCCGTCTCTATGTCCTGGTTCTTCAGCCAAGGCAATAAATTTATGATTTATTTCCTTGTGTCTCTATGTAGTGATTTGTGTGGTTAATGCACGTAAGACCTTTCTTCTTAAAACCATTAGCATAGTAGATTTATGAATAACATCTATGATTATTACACTTTTATGCTGTGCCCTTGGCCTTTATAATATTCGTCTTAAGTGCACTTAATCAAAGAAATAGTTTGGCTTGTTTTAACAAAACACAAAATGACAGCTGTATAATGCGCTCTTAAGTTTGTCCATCACACTTAGCACGTTTCTGCAGTTCATCACAGACAGTCTGCTCTTAAAAAGCATTGCAACTTTTGTTTGTTACCAAAACCCAAGATAGAAATATGCAGAGTGTCTCAGTCAGGCATGGAAGTGCATACCTTTGATCTTATCACTCAGGAGACAGAGGCAGGAAGATTTCTATGAGTTCTGTCCAGCCTGATCTACATAGGAATTTCTAGGCCAGCTAAAACTATATGGTAAGTCTCTGTCTCAAAAAACAAACAAATAAGAAAACAAACAAACAACAACAAAAAACATTTTGTTAACGTTTAACTGTATTTGACTATATTAGAGACTGTATCCTGGTTACTACAAAAGATGCATTACTCTTTCTGCTTTCAATGTTTAGATTTGGTTTATGTGTTTGTTTTTATTTTTTTATTCGCACACCTTCTATGTGCTTAGCACATGTATATATTCTAATTCAGAGAGAAAAAAAATCTGTCCAATATTATCTGAGTGTATATGCTCTAAGTTTTCGTTTTTTCTCCCCACTGTCCATAATTTCAAAGGCATCAGTGGTAAAATTTGCATGAGCATCAAATTCCCTAGGCTGTATTTATTAGGACTTCCTAAGCTATGCCATTTAAACTTGAATACAGCTCTGGCATGGACAGGCAAGTATGTCCAAGGTTGCTGTGTCACTTCCTGTCATTTTACTTTACTGGTAGGGGTGGGAGAAGAAAATAACTCACCTGTAGGGACCGTTCTGCCTTACAGCTTTGGCTGCCCTGTTGTTTCCTCTGGGCAGCCTTCTCCAAACTTCTTGCTGCCTCTTTCTTGACTGTACACTTAATGTTACATACTGATTATTAGTAAATGGGTTCTTGATGTGGTGGATAAGTATTTTAACTAAGGATTCTTAGCCCTTACAGTAGTCAAAAAAAAGAAGATAATCGTAAAGCACATTCCTTTAGATGATTTAGCAACACAAAAAACATTTCAAGGTCACCAAGTGCGTTTCCTTTTGTGTTTATGCTTTGGAGCTTATGTATATAAGATTACAATTCTCATAAGCTCTTTCTCATTAATAGTCACTATGGCCAGAGACAGGAATTGGTATAGGTAGATACAGATATTTGGTGTAACTGGGGTGTCCTCTAATGATCACTTCAGAGCTCTTGGATGGATGAAAATGTTCTGGGTCAGTATTTTTGAAGGTACTTTACACTTGTTTTTTGTATTCCTCAGATTATAATTGAACTTAGTTGTAACTTCCCATTCATCCAAGCTAAGACACTTCTGCTAACTTTACCATTGCATAGATAGTAATGGGTACCACAGACAGGTGTCTCCTGTCTGAACAATTATCCTTGTACATGGTAACAAACAGCAGACATTCTCTAAAAATGATGAAGTTTGTTTTCACATAAATATCCTTAGCTGTGAAAAACTCAGTCCAGGATATGTGACATATGTGTGAATGGCTGGCATGGTGTACGGCCTATTAACTGTTGACCCTCACAGCTGCTTTTTGACATTTCAAAACTTAATAAAACTCATGTTGTGAATTATTTTCTTCTGCATGACACTTTTCTAGGGTTTTAATGAGGCATTGTTGGTTTAATGAGCACTCTGTGCTCATATTTTGTTCAAGATTATAATTGTGAGCATTTGCTATGCAGTTTATCCTGGACTGTTTCCATATTTCACACAGCATAATAAAAAGCAAAAGAACCAGTTACTTTTAGATCATAATTATTAGCTGTATTTCTTATATGATTATATGCATAAACATGTACATACACATCCATACAAGCATACATACATATCTCTACCTGTATATATTTATATATGTATATATATTTACATACAAAGACATGCACAAACACATACATACAAACATATATACTTATCTCTACATATATATATTTATGTATACTATTCCATATATACTTATATACATAGAATGCACATACACATGCATACAAATATGTCTCTGTCAGAGCAGTGGATATAAGGTTAATTCAAATGACAGAAAAATTGAGTCTAATGTTGATGAAGGACAACTGGAAGTTAATGTAAAAATTATATCATATTGAGAGTGGAGATAGGCTTCATGTATACTCTTTCCTCGAAGGACTGTGGTTGATTATACATGTGCACCAACCATCTCTAACTATATAGAGTACTCAATCACTGTGAATAAAGGGGCAGTTATTGCTTAGCTGGCCCCCAACATTTAACTTTCCTTTGAGTTTGGATGTTGTATGTATTTGATATTATCATTTTTGAAAGGTAAACCACAAGCCTTTCTTTTCTTTTGTAGTATACTTTTAAAACACAGAAGTATACCAAATAAATAATAAAGGTCTTTTCTTCTCAAGGTATTTTAGTCTTTGGGGTTTATTGTAAAATATAGCATAGAGTAGGTGACTTATAATAATAGACATACGTTTCTTATAATTTTGAGTCTGAGAAGTCCAAGGTCAAAATGCTAGGCAGACATTCTCTGCTGCTGGTCTCTTTTCTGACTGATAGATATCTTTTTTCCTGCATCTTTATGGAATACAAGGAGTCAAGAGAGCTTTTTTTGGGGGGGGGGGAGCTCTTTTTCAAGACATTAATCTCATGCAGGCTCCACCTTTAAAACCTACTAATCTTCTAAAGTCTTAGACTCTGAATAGGATCTAGTATAGTGATCAGCGATTCAACACATACATTTGGGTCTATCAAATGTTATAGCATACTGTGTACTTAACCACAACCAATGCTTGGAAACACAAATAGCAACTGAACCTTCCACTTAATTCATGTAAGATGGACTGGTGAAATAGTGGCACAAAATTTGTACCATTAATATCAGCTAATATGTGATTGGATTTAAGTCCCACTCCATGAGATTGTACTCATCCCTCAACCTGCTCAAATGGCCAGAACTTGAGATTATATAGGTCATGGATCTAAGGGAAAACAAAAAACTACTGTTCTGTTTAATGAATCTATCAGTAAATGACTCCTAATGACATTTGATGGTTTTTGGTTGTCAACTTGACTATGTCTAGAGTTAACTAAAACCCTAAAATAGAGGACAAGCCTATGAATGATTATATTAACATGTGGGAAGATCTACTTCTAATCTTAATGTTTGAAGTAGAGAGACACACCTTTATTCCAATCTTTAATCCAGATCTAACCTGGTCCATAAAAACTATATAAAGGCATGAAAGAAGGAAGATTTTGCTCTTTGTCTACTTGCTCTTGCCTTGCTAGCAAGTGTATTTCTCACTGGCATTGGAGCCTATGACTTTAAGATTCCAGCATATACTGAAAAGTATCTGAGACTCCAGTCTCATGGACTAAAAACCTCTGGATTCTTGGACTTCACATCCGTAGACACCATTGTTGGACTACATGGACCAAGCCTCTAAGTCATTCTAATAGATCCAATTCTAGTAGATCACTGTATAAATTCTGTTACTCTAGGAAACCCTAACTAGTGCTTTCATAGGTTAGTGTCTTAGTCAGCCACCGTCAGAGAAGCTGTCTCCTGCAGTAGATGGGAACAAATACAAAGACCCATAGCCTGACAATGTGAAGATTGTGAGAGACCTTGGAACACTCAGTGCTACATGGTATGTCTCCATCTAATCCCTCCCCTCAGGGCTCAGAGAACTCTGCAGAGGAGGATACCAACAAAACAAGGCCTTCTAAACACAGCAGGATTGACACACACATGACCTCACAGAGACCGGGCAGCATGCACACATGCACGGGTCTGCATGGGTCAGTGCCAGATGTGCTCCCAGCTCTGAGTGTACACAAAGTCCCATTCCTAATCTAGAAGCTATCTCAAATTCATAACCACTTGCAAATGAAAAATATGTTTTCTCCAAAAGAGTCTTGTTGGATATACAAACCACTCTTAAGGGTAAGCTCCATGCCCAGCAGTAGATGGCTAACACAAAATAAACTCAGTGGCATCTTTGGACAAATTTTTAACTCATCATATTTCATTAGGATTTTGGTTTTGCTTTTTTTCCTTTTAGCCTTACATTTTCTTTGCATATGTATTATGGGTTCTAGTTATTGCTTCTGTGTGCTTCCTCTGTGTGAGAACTTGTTTGTGTCTCCATATCTATAGCATAAGCCTTTTGTTTGGCTCTTTTTTTTTTCAGTTTGTTTACTTGTTTTGTATCATTCCAGTTTGTCTGTCATCTTATCTTACTGTTATTCTCTAGATGCCTGTTTGTTTTTTTAGGAGAGTTGGAAGCATGTGGATTTGAATGGGAGGAGAGGTAGGGAGGCACTGGGAGGAGATAGGGGAGGGGAAACTGTAATTGAAACATATAAAAAACTCTTACTGTCATATATTGTTTATATATATAATTTAAATTCATTGTTTTGAAGGTTAAAACTTGACCGAATTCTTTTGTAGGTCAAGGCGTAAATTAAAAATAAAATATACATTCTATTAAGAGCTCTCCAGTGGTTAGCCTGAGTTTCCTAGCCAGACTATCTTAAAAGAAAAAAAAAAAAACTCTGTAAATGTATATGTGTATATATATAAAACTTCCCACTTTGTTCCCCAACCCCTAATTAGCAATGGATATCTCCTTTCCTTTGTGAGTCCTTACTGCTGATGGACTGATCTTCAATATTTGTCATGATGGAGTCATAGTAAAAAGAGCTATAATGGAAGTTGTTATGGAAAAGGAGCAGCAAGAATGGCTTGGGTGGTCAAGTGCTTATTGTGTAAGCATGAAAACCTGTATTTGGACTCTTAGAATCTACTTTAATGCTGGTGACAGCTGTGAATGCCTATAATCCCAGCATTGGAGTGAAGGATCCTTCCTGGGGCTTGCAGGACAGCCCCCCCTCAGAATTCCATAATTCTCAGAATTCCATAATTCTGTAGAATTAATGACTTTCAGGCTCACTATGAGACTCTTTGAGGTAGAAAACCACTGAGGAGGTGTTTGACATTGATTTCAAGCTTACACACATAGATACAGAAAGAGACATAGTCCCTCACCCCCTCAGGCACGCACACATACACACACACAGAGGCATCCTCATGTGTACCCACCTACGCAAACATGTTTTACATTCAAACACATGAATGTGTGCACACATGTACACAAATATACAAGACATTATGGAACTAAAAATGCCTGACACACTGAACTATAAGTTTCTTAAGAGTGAAAAATGTCTAGGGGAAGGACTGAAGGAGCTGAAGGGGATTGCAACCCCATTAGAGGAACAATATCAACTAACCAGACCACCCAGAGCTCCCAGTGACTAAACCACCAAGCAAAGAGTATACATGCAGGGAGCCAGAAATCTAGATACATATGTAGTAGAGGATGGCCTTTTCTGACATCAGTGGGAGGGGAGGGAGGCTTGATGCCCCAGCATAGGGGAGTGCTAGAGGTGAAAGGCGAAAGTGGGTGAATGGGTGAAGGAGCACCCTCATAGAGACAAAGGGGAGGGGGGATGGGGGATGGAGGGGTTGATGGAAAGGTAAACGGGAAGGGGGGTATCATTTGAAATGTAAATGAATAAAATGGTTAATAAAGAGTTTTAGGAAAAAAGAGTAAAAAGTCTGTGTTATCTTTGTATGTATTAATTTACAATTATCAGAAGCTACATATTTGGAGTCAATATAACTTGCAATTTTTTATATTTTGTCCTTTTCAAACTTCACAAAGGACAGAATATAGAGTCACAAACACAATTATCTTGGATTCAAAGTTCTATACTACATCTGTAGAGATGGCTTGATTGCTCACAGTACTTACTGCTCTTGCAGAAGGCTCAGGTTCAATTCCCAGTACTCACATTGTGGCTTATCTCGGTCTATAGCTCAGTTCCAAGGAGCTCCTATGACATTTTGTGGTCTCTGCAGGCTCTTGCATACAGGTGCTATGCATACACTCCCAGAAGCACACATACATAAAGATTTTTTTTTAATTTTGAAAGTACATTAGGAATTCATATTAAGATAAATTTAATGCTCAGAACCACAATTATTTGCCTTAGCATTGAAATGTTTATTTTGTCTTGTTTGCAAATGTAAAATAATAATCACACCACATAGTTATTAAGTGTAGAGTGGATTTATCACACTCAGTAAAAAGCATACAAAGATTTTAGTTTCCTTCTGCATTGAAGTAACTTGAGTAGGTTTCCATGGTTTTAGACCAAAGGCTTCTATGTTCTAGTACAAGAGTCCAGTTCTTGAGACTTAGGTCCACTTCTGTAAAAATTGGGAAGACAGAGAAAGAGCCAATTGTAAAGAAAGCAACAGGCTTCTCAAGTTTGTTCCTAGGAGAAATTTTGAATCTTTCCTTTTCCAAGGACAGGGAGGGGGGCATGGTATAGACATACGTTATAAAGGGCACTATGGCCACTTTCACGCTTCAGAGATAAACAGATAATCATTGCCATATACAAGTTAAAAATAGTATGGAAGTAATTTTTCATGGGAGATTAACAGCTGAAGCCAGAAATGTTTGTGGCTGTACATATAGAAATTGCTTTGTTACATGAATGTAAGGACGAGGCAGAGGGGTCAGTAAATCCACGTGAAGTGGTACGTTCAGTGTTCAGCATTCCACACAGAATGGCTCTGACTTTGGATAATGCTGCACATACGGTAGAATTCTTTGTCTTTTGAATCATTTATGAGCACAACTGTTTTAATGGAAAAAGAATAACGTTCCCCCTGGTTTTGTTTATTATCAGAGTATAGTGTTCCTGTCTGTGTCCTCAGAAGTGTTCCCAGCAAGCTTACATATCCCAAAAGGGGCTGCAGAATTATTTCTGGTGGTCTTTGAGTCTATAATTGCTGCCAGCTGAAGAAGCAAAATTCCAATAAGTTGAAGAAACTTTCACAAATAACACTTACCATAATTACAAGGTAGAAAGCTCAAAGTGTAGTTTATATAATAAAGTCCCAACAAACCACAAAGCATGCACATCTAGTCAAATGGTGGTCTTCACAGACGTATGCATTAACCTTTTGCTTGACACTGAACTTGTTTAGATTTACTAAAACCTTCTGACTGTGCATTGGACATTTTGCCTGTTTAAAAAAAAAAAAAAAAAAAAACCTTTTGCAGACTTGTCTCTTTTTTTGGAACTTATTTAAAGAGCATATCACAATTAATAAAAGGTTAATCTTCAAAAGGTAGAAAATCCTCCATCTTTGCCTAGTTCTTGTTTAGTGTGTTGAACTAATCTCCAAGGACATTCACTGTTATTGCTTATTTAATTGTGTGCTCCAGTTTGAAGAGATACAATAGAAGAAATGAAACTCCAAAATAGAAATGTTACTTAGTAATCATATCATACAATTGCCCCACTCACAGTTGAACAAGGAGGTAGAGTTATTCCATGCCCAAGGATTCAGGCTTTCATTATCTTGATAGGAGCAAATACTCACTTTTCATCATTGTGACAGAGTATCCAACCTGAGGACTTTCAAAGAGAATGAGTTTATCTTTGCTCACAGTCTCAGACTCTAGTCATGATCTCTTGGTTCCATCATTTCTGGGCCATGTTGAAGCAGAACTTTACGGGCAGATGGGACATTGTCAAGAGCAGAGCTGCTCATCACATGGTGGCTGGGAAGTAGAAAGGGCATGAGAGTCTGGGAAGACAATACAAGCCCTATAAAAGAGTGACCCACTGACCTAGGGACAGGATTGCTCCTACAAGATGTCATCTCTTAACAACCTATTCAGCTCCAGACTCATCAGTAGATAAATATGCATGGCCTAGCATGACTACAGACTACCTTTCACTGGATGGTTGAGAGAATTCTGCTCATTAGGCTCACTGAGGTGAGAGACCCATGCTACAAGTGAGCAGCATCAGCCCCTGGGTTTGAGTCCTGGACTGAACAAGAAGTAAAAGGCTAAATGAGCACAAACATTCACTGCTCTCAGCTTTTTCACTGTGTCTACAACTTGACCAGGTCCCTGAAGTCCTGCAGCCAGGATCTCCCTGCTACAACCCACTGTACCCTTAACCTGTTAATCACCGTAGGTTAAGCTGCTGTGGTCAGGGTATTTATTACAGCAACAGGAAATAAACTAACATTCCGCCCATGAAGAACTACCTTGTGACAGGCAGTCCCACCTCTGAAACATCTCGGACTCTAGAACCCTTGTACTTTGGGATTAGAATGTGAGGGGAAGCCCCAGGCATCTGGAAACTCCTTCGTGTCATCCTTCAATTACAGTGCCAGCATCCCTGGCTCCTGTTTAGATAGCTGATCCATACATACTATACTTGTGGCCACTGATACTACTTGGGAGAATGTGATAGTTTTTAAGATTTTTGAAATAAATCTCTATTTTTTTTCCTATGAGATATCCAGGAGAACTAAAAGTACATTTGCAGTTTGAGCTAACAAGCATGACAGCCCCCAATTTCCTGAATTATTATTTTTCGATGAAATCTTGACCAAAATTAACATATTATTTGACTGTTTAATTAGCTAACAAAAATAAAATGGAAGGCTACTAATCGTACTACTATGAAAATGCCACATAAGATTTAGCATTATATCGGTTTTGTAATTTATTGTTTCAAACATCTATAAATCTAAAATCAAATGACTAGAAATTAAATTGTTAATTTTTATATTGATCAATCTACTTCAATTAGGAAATGTGAATACTTTAACTCATCTCAAGCCTTCGCTATCCCCATTTTTTTGGAGATTTTTTTCATTTTGTTTTACTATTGTGATTATGATTTTTACTATATTTCATAATTGCTCATTAACAGGGCTTTGAGAGTGAGTGGAATTGTCAAAATTTTTGTTTTTACATTTTCTCTTATTTCATATAGGAAAATACATTATTTTTTGAGTTTGCCTGTACCTATCTTCTTATCTAACTCTTAATGATTCACCTATCTTCTGTATAAAAAAGCAGGAAAAATTTATGTTTTACTTCCAATGGTTAACATACAATTCTTTTCCTTGTTTTGTTACAAAGTCTGAGAGCTCAAATAAACTAAAACATTTTAGTTGTGATATGTGTTGTGCTTTCTGGAAGGAAACTTTCAAGGCAGCTGTGCATTGCCTCATTTTTCCAATTAGACATTCGTGAGCATTGAATGGTACTGAATGCTTTGGGGCAGTTGTGTGGTTCAGCTTGCTTCCTTTCACTCTGACAGAATGCCTGTAGTAAACAGATTGGAAGAGGGAGGGTTTACTTGGTCACTCTGAAAGTTCACTCCATCACCATTTAGCTCCATCGCTGTGAATCCAGTTACAAGCTGATCACAGTGAGAATCTTGGTAGACCAGATCTCTTTGTACCGTGATGCTCACGATGCAAATCGGAGAACAGAAGGAACTTGTATCCCAGAATCACCATCAGCTTCACACCCGCAGTAGGCTTCCTTCCCCCCATTAAGTAAGCTCCAGGGGTTTGCAATCATGGCTTACACACTTGAGCCAAACTACTGCAACATATAATTAAAAAAGAATTCTCTTGTTTCTTATTTATTAAACCTCATTGATAGATTCTTTTTGTAGTTCTGTTTACCTTATTTATTGTGTGTGTGTGTGTGTGTGTGTGTGTGTGTGTGTATTGTGTGTGTTGCCTGGGCATGCACACATGCATGTAGTACATCTATGGAAGTCAGAGGACAACCTTCAGGAGTTCTTTCTAACATACGGATGCCAGAGGTCAAACTCAGGTTGTAAATCTTGACCCACTGAGCCATCTCACTGGCCTCACATTTCTAGATTTTTTTTTTTTTAAGATATATTCTTTTCTCATACATTACACCCAGACCACACTTTCCCCTCCTGGCATTCCTTCCAGTCCCCAACCCTGACCCAGATTCATTCCTCCTTTTTCCTTTAGAAAAGAAGCAGCTCTCCCAGGGATATCAACTGAACATGGCATAACAAGTTATACTAAGACTAGGTACAAACCTTCATATCAAGGTTGGATGAGGCAATCCAGTAAAAGAAATGGGTCCCAATAGCAGGCCAGAGACACTCCCACTCCACTATTAGGGGTACCACAAAGCACCAAGTAATACAATCATAACATATATAAAAATGACCTAGAGCAGACCTATCCAGACACTCTGGCTGTTGCTCAGTGAGACCCTATATGCCCTGTTTAGTTGATTCTGTGGGCCCTGTTTTCCTGGTGTCCTTGACTTCTCTGGCTCCTGTAATCCTCCTCTTCTGAGTGGTTCCCCAAGCTCCACCTAATGTTTGGCTGTGGGTCTCTGTATCTGCTTCCATCAGTTGCTGGGTGAAGGCTCTCTGATGACAGTTGGACAAGCCACAGATCTATGAGTATAGCCGAACATAATTAGAATTCATTTCAGTGACTTTTTTGTTGCTAGTCATATTTGGTTTTATCTTAAGTCTCTGGCTATCCAGCGTCTGGTTCTGGGCCATCCAGGCAGTGTTGGGCATGGGCTCCCTCTCATAGTGTGAGCCTCAAGTTGGTCCAATACTCAGTTGACCACTCCTAAAAGGTCTATATCACTTTTGCCCCAACATATCTTGTAGGTCTAAGGATTTGTGGCTGGGTTGGTGTCCCCAGCCTTTTCTGGTTACAGAAGATGGACAGATCAGGCTTCATATCCCCTATTACTAGGAGTTTTCTCTAGGTCACCCTCATAGATTCCTGGGAGTTTCCATGGCATTAGATTTCCACATCACCCCTAAAATGCCCCTCTCTGCATACTCTCTCTGTTCATCCTCCACATACTCTCTCTGTCCATCCTCCACATACTCTCTCTGTCCATCCTCCGCAAGCCTTTGCTTGATCTCTCTAGTCCTATACTCATCTACCTGCAGTCTGCTCACAAAATCTATTGTTTCACCTTCCCAGGGAGATCCATGCATACCCCTTTGAGCCCTCTTTGGTACTTAGCCTCTGAGTGTGTGGCTGTAGCATGGTTATTTTTTACCTAACAGCTAATATCCACTTATAAGTGAGTACATACCATATTTGTCTTTCTGAGTCTGGGCTACCTCACTCAGGATGTTTTATCCAAGTTCTATTCATTTTCCCCTTAATTTCATTGAGGTTTTTTTTGTTTGTTTGTTTGTTTTTGTTTTTGTTGTTGTTTGTTTGGTTTTTTAACAGCTGAGTACTACTCTGTTGTGTAAATGTACCATGTGTTTCTTATCCCCCCCACCCTATTCTTTGGTACAGGGATATCTAGGTTGTTACCAGTGTCTTGCTATTATGAATAAAGTTACAATAAACATAGTTGAACAAGTGTTCCTGTGGTAGAATGAAGCATTCTTTGAGTATATACCCAAGAGTAGTGTAGCAGAATTTTGAGGTAGATCAATTGTTGTAGTAAAAACTAATTGGGGATTTCTACTCCACCTTTGATCATTCAGTTCCCAAATAAAAGACACAAAACCCTTGTATTCATAACCTTTAGTGGAGTACAGCTGGGCAGATATTGACCCCCCCAAGCTACTTTGTCTACATCCCTGTCCGGTATCTCTGAGATATAACTTGCCACATTTTGCCAGGGCCACTTTTACACCAATTGGCCAGTTCACATGGCCATATTCTCATGATTTACCTACCCCATAGAATTTTCTCCTCTCTTCACGTGAGAGCGCCTTCTTATGGCTTCTGCTTCAGAACCCAAGCCCAGGAACCAAAGCACCACCTACCTCTCTTATGTCCAACTACAGGCTATAGGCATCTTTATTCAATCAATAGTTTTAAATTAAGAAGGTAGGTTGAATAGCATCACTTGGTGTATGTAAGGATCTTCTTCTCCCTGAGGCAACCAGAGCCAATATTTAGAATCACAGTACATAGCAACAGACCAAATCTCAATAATCAATTCCAAATATTCTAAGGAACTGCCATATTGATTTCCAAAGTGTCTGTGTAAGTTTACATTCCCAATTTTCTGAGGAACCTCCAGACTGATTTCCATAGTGGTTGCACCATCTTGCAATCCCACCAACAATGGAGGAGGGTTCCTCTTTCTCTACATCCTCACCAGCATCGACTATCACCTGAGTTTTTGATCTTAGCCATTCTTACTGGTATGAGGTGGAATCTCAGGGTTGTTTTGATTTGCATTTCCCTGATGACTAAGGATGCTGAACATTTCTTTATGTGCTTCTTGGCCATTCGAGTTTCCTCAGTTGAGAATTCTTTGTTTAACTCTGTACCCCATTTTTTAATAGGGTTATTTGGTTGTCTGGAGTCTAATTTCATGAGTTCTTTGTATATATTGGATATTAGTCCTCTATCACATGTGGGATTGGTAAAGATCTTTTCCCAATCTGTTGGTTGCCATTTTGTCCTATTGACAGTGTCCTTTGCCTTACAGAAGCTTTGCAATTTTATGAGGTCTCATTTGTCAATTCTTGATTTTAGAGCATAAGCCATTGGTGTTCTGTTCAGGAACTTTCCCCCTGTGCCCAAGTATTCAAGATTCTTCCCCACCTTCTCTTCTATTAGTTTCAGTGTTTCTGGTTTAATGTGAAGGTCCTTTATTCACTTGGACTTAAGCTTTGTACAAGGAGATAAGAATGGATCAATTTGCATTCTGCTACATGCTAACCTCCAGTTGAACCAGCACCATTTGTTGAAAATGCTGTCCTTTTTCCACTGGACAATTTTAGCTCCTTTTTCAATGATCAAGTGACCATAGGTCTGTGGGTTCATTTCTGGGTCTTAAATTCTATTCCATTGATCTTTCTGCCTGTCTCTGTACCAATACCATGCAGTTTTTATCACTATTGTTCTGTAGTACAGCTTGAGGTCAGGGATGGTGATTTATCCAGTTCTTTTATTGTTGAGAATAGTTGTTGCTATCCTGGGATTTTTGTTATTCCAAATGAGTTTGTAAATTGCTCTTTCTATCTGTATGAAGAATTGATTTGCAATTTTGATGGCAATTGTATTGAATCTGTAAATTGCTTTTGGCAAGATGGCCATTTTTACTATATTAATCTTGCCAATCCATGAGCATCGGAGATCTTTCCATCTTCTGAAATCTTCTTCAATTTCTTTCTTCAGAGACTTGAAGTTTTTGTCATAGAGATCTTTCTCTTGCTTGGTTAGATTCACACCAAGGTATTTTATATTATTTGTGACTATTGTGAAGGGTGTCATTTCCCAAATTTCTTTCTCAGCCTGTTTATCTTTCGAGTAGAGGAAGGCTAGTGATTAGTTTGAGTTATTTTTATAAACCAGCCACTTTGCTGAAGTTGTTTATCAGGTTTAGGCGTTCTCTGGTGGAAGTTTTAGGGTCACTTAAGTATACTACCTGAGGACCCAGCTATACCACTCCTGGGCATATACCTAGAAGATGCTCCAAAATATAAAAAGGACATATGCTCCACTATGTTCATAGCAGCCTTATTTATAATATCCAGAAGCTGGAAATCACCCAGATGTCCTTCAACAGAGGAATAGGTACAAAAAATGTGGTACATTTACACAATGGAGTACTACTCAGCTGTTAAAAACAATGAATTCAAGAAATTCTTAGGTAAATGGATGGAACTAGAAAATATCATCCTAAGTGAGGTAACCCAATCACAAAAAAAAGCACACATGGTATTCATTCACTGATAATTGGATATTAGCCCAGAAGCTCACAATACCCAAGATTCAACTCACAGACTACATGAAGCTCATGAAGAAGGAAGACCAAGTATGGGTGCTTCAGTCCTTCTTAGAAGGAGTAACAAAATACTCAAGGGAGCATGTATGGAGACAAAGTGTGGTACAGAACTGAAGGAGGGGCCATCTAGAGACCATTCCACCTGGGTATCCATCCCATGTGCAGTCACCAAAGGTAGACACTGATGTGCATGTCAGTAAGTACATGCTGACAGGAGCCTGATATAGCTGTGTCCTTAGAAGTCTGCCAGAGTCTGACATATACAGAGGTGGATGCTCACAGCTAACCATTGAAGAGATCAAGGGTTTCCCAATGGAGGAGTTAGAGAGAAGACTGAAGGAGCTGAAAGGGTTTCTGGCCCCATGAGGAGAACAACAATACCTAAATCAACCAGAGCTCCCAGGGTCTAAACCACCAGCCTGGGAGCACATAGAGAGGGACCCATGACTCCAGCTGTATATGTAGGGGAGGATGACCTTATTGAGCATAGGTGGGAAAGGAGAGTCTTGGTTTCATGAAGGCTGGATGCCCAGTGTGGGGGAATCAGATGGTGGGGAGGTGGGAGTAGGGGGGTAGTTGGGGGCACATCCTCATAGAAGCAAAAGGAGGGGGGTGGGATAGCGAATTCCTGGTTGGGTTGGAGTGGGAATGGGGTAAGGGGATAACATCTGAAATGTAAATAAATTATCCAATAAAAAAAAAAAAGAAAGAAAAAAAGTTTACATTCCCACCAGCAATGGAGGGGTCTTCTCCTTTCTCCACATTCTTGCCATCATGAGCTGTCACTTGTGTTATTGATCTTATCCATTCTGACAGGTATAAGATGAAATCTCAAGGAAATTTTGATCTACAATTTTTATAACTTTAATTTTTTCAAAACCAGGTTTTAATGATGGCTCTTAAATGCTTTAACCCCCCTTTTAGCCCTCCATCCACCAAAAGTAGTGGAAAAGAAAGCATACAGGGGAAGTGGACCTGTTTAGAAAGGGTTCTTTGGAGCAAATTTTATCTGTGCTGTCAGAAAATCAACAGTCCAGCTCACCGGAGTCAGCAGCAGCAGTTCGATCCATTCATGCTTTATGGATACACCCGCAGTCCAATTCATTAGAGTCAGGTTAGCAGCAGTAGTGTCATGACCTAGTAAGAGACAATCAGGCCTCAGCTTCAACACCAGTTAGCAGCAGAAGGGACCTGGAAAGATGCCAGAAATGCCAGGGAAAATTCTCGGCTGTGCCTCTCTCAGCGAAAGGAAGATCAGTGATGACTGGGACCAACAAGCATTTAGCTATCCAAGCCGGCCAAGCTCAGCTTTTGTCACTGTCCTTTGGGGTCTATTTATATCTCTCCAAACATCACCTGTCCTCCATGTGTCTTGCCTCTGCACATGAGTCTGTCTCAGCTGACATCACTCTGCCAATCAGCCTGAGTCTGCAGAAGCAGGAAAAAAAAACCTTCGGCACACCACTGGAAGTTTTTTGGTGAGTTTCTCTTTAAGGAGTCCTGACAAATGCAGCTCCACTCTGCAATGTAAGGCAGACCAATACATGCATGTTGTTAGCAAAGAGTCTTTCATCACGTGTCCTTTCACATGCTTGCTTTTGCATAACAGTCTTTCTCTTGTGTCTGTGAAACATTCCTTCATGAGTTTGCCTTTCACATGTGTCCACGTCAGAAAATACTCCTTCTTTTGCCCTTGCAAAACATCATCCAACACAACTGACTTTCAAACAAACAACAAACAAACAAACAAACAAAAACCCTTAAGTTTCCACTTCAATTCCCTGATGGCTAAAGACACTGAATATTTCTTTAAATGTTTCTCAGCCATTTGAAATCTCTATTACATTTATAAATTTTTGTATTCTAAGCCAATTATCCAATCTTACTATGTACTTTTATAGTGTATTTTGATAAAAAGCAAAGAACATTGTCCTATATTGAAACTTTTAATAGACAAAATATTCACTTTTTAGATTGCTTTCATCATGTAAAGTCACTCAGTTCAGAGTCTTAGAGAATCTTATTCATTTCTTGAACACATTTGGGAATTAATTCGTTATGCATCTTTACTTCCTTGTGCTGTTTATCTTTCTATGATAAATTCTAATATCTGTTTGCTTTGAAGTGCATAATATAAGTCATTGCTGGAACTTTCATCCTTGCTATCCTTGTTTCACATTCCATTCTTACAGGGTTTTTTTTGTCTCTTCTTGCCCCTAATCCCATATTCTCAAAGACATTGTGACTTGTGTCCTTGGTAATTTCATCTTTTGTCCTCATTCTGCTATATTACACTATTGAAAGGGTTTGTGCAATCACATCTTTTATAGTTCCCAGTACCTACAATTGCAGTTCTTGCTAATTTAGAAGTGATGGCTATTTTTAATCCCTATTTGACTATTACTCATGTATTAGTAACATTTTATTTGCATTATCAACTACAGAAATATATTGTTCTGTTATTTAAATTTAGCAACCCTATTTCATTATGTTGGCCTCCACAAACACTGGATTCATGTTAATCTTTAGAATTAACAGAAGCTTTTAGTGATTCTGAAGTAGAACACATATATCATTTGTGAATTGATGGACTGTTTTGGGGGAATCCCTTTTCTCTCCAGGATACCGTGGACAATCTAAAGCACTATTGTTGCTGTTGACTAAATGCCCAGATTGTCTCATTCAAGAAGAGATTTTAAAATAGCCACCTCTTTACGAAGGTTAGAAAATGAAGAATAAGCATACTTTTTGACTTTTAGAAATAAACAGTTGTTCCTAAATTTATAATGAAGTTATATACAAGCAAATTCACTGCTCAACAATATAGATTCAAAAAAATGTGTGTGCTACATTTAGCTTACTGGGCATCATTGCTAAACAGCATGATTTGGGCTCAGCTATTTACCTTTGTAATTTCTCTTGTATTCCTGGGGATTTGAGGTTGCTACCATTGTGCTGTTAGATAGTCTAGATAGAGGCTATCATATGATGTATGGCTCATCCAGGAAGAGAGAAAAATTCAAACTTAGAAGGACCATTACTATTGAATGTGTATTGTTTTTATACCACCATAAGTGGATAAGTTCATAAATGAAACTATGATATGTTGGGAATGATCTGTAGTTCTATAGATGGCTGCTCTTATGAGTGGTATCTCTGTTCCTTTATTTGTTCCCATCATGTTGAACAAACAGAAAACTGACTTTTGTTTCTCTTGGCATGTTTGTGGTAGAATTGTGTTTGTTTTCAGCATGGTTCCATCTTTTTTTGTTTCTCAGGAATTTCCCACAATTCCTACCACAATATAGCATTTCCTTTCTTTTCTAATATTATACCTTACACATTCAGAGTATACATTTGTGTATGTCTGTGTCTGTGTACATTCCCATGGTGCATCTCAGTTCACCATCCTTCCACCAGTACCCATCTCTTAGTGTATAAATGAGGAAGCTGTGCCTCTGTCTCCTATATAAGAAATACTCATAATTAGAAAAATTGACTTTCTGATATATTCTTCTCATTCCTTAACCCATTTTATAAAATTCTAAACAAAATGGATTTTTCATTAAATGTTGGAATTTACAGCATTCATAAAAATTATTTATTAAGGAGTACAGTATTAATATTTCTACAACTTCTCATTCAGTTAAAAACTCATCTTGTCTCAGCTATTATCTTTTTCACATTATTCTCAAATTGGTCTTGATTACTCTCTATTTCTTACTGTTTCATTTCATTTGGTTTCTATTTAATGAAGTTCTAAATTATTCTGGGTTTCATGTAGTAAATAAGCTACTAGTAGATGCATCATACATTATGCTGATGGCCCCAGAATAAATGGCAAAGGTGATGTTTAGTATTGTTTCACTGCTGAAGTAGAATGCTCACTATTTAAGTGAAACCCCTAGCTTTAGGCTTATTCCAAATTGAAGTTCTAAAGTGTTAGAATTCAGTAAAGAATTCATAGGAATTCTTTCATGGCTTCCTCTCCCCATCATTCAGTAAAAATAAGGGATTATATTTTAAAAACCAGTTCAGGTATCTGAGTATCTCTATAAAAGATGTGAATAGCAGTTTAAAAAACAGGATAAGTGCTTGTTGCTTAAATCAAATTTAATTTACATTTTTAGTTTTATAATTGCTTCTCAAATTAAAATCTTATGTTTTAAAATTTTGATATTAAGGAAACCTTTATATATTTGTTTCTCAAATTGTCAAGCCATTTTTTTCTGAAAAGTTGAAAATAAGAAGTAAAAGAATTAAATCACAAGTTCTGAAACCATTTCAAATCCAAATTCATGGATCACAATGAAGTTTAATGTGATGCATCGTTTTCTACCGTGCCCCCTAAGCCCTGTATAACGTGGCACACAGTGCATAGCTGCTGCTCAGCGCCATCACTGCACATTTGCTGGGTGGCCTATATTTTGTGTGGTCCTTTGATTGGAGCTGCAAGGGTTGTTTTGAAAAAATATCCTTGGCCTTTTGCAGTTGAGGTGAAAATAGACCTTGTAGGACAGACAGAACTAAGTTTCTGCAGATTCAGCCTTACTTCATGTCTAAAAAAGACAAGTCCTCTCAGGCTCACATAGCTTGCCTTTAGACATTCCAAACTTTGACCTTCTGTGTCTCTTCCAAACTTTAAATGACTGTTCTTCTGTTTCATGGACATGGGTAATTAGCAACATACCAAACTAAAGAAAATGACAAATCATTATTTTTTTAAAACTGGAAGAATAATACAAACTTAATGTTGTTTATTAGAATGTTTAAATATCAATTCTATTAAAATACATCTTTAACAATTGTATTCTCCTAAATCTTTTTATTAGTAGGCATACTATAAGCTACCACAGTGATGTTTTGAATCACTTTGCAATATCTTCTGCTTTGTTAAAATAGTATGCTGCATGTGAGCTTAGTTCAAAGCAAGAAATTTCTTATTCTTTTTTTTTTAAATCTGTTTTGTGTCTTTCTTAAAATATGTACTTTGGTTGGCATCAAGTAGCAAGAGAGAGGATGGGACTAACTTAGAGAAGAAGAGAACCAGCCTGAAGGGGAAAAGGGGATGAGCACAAAGGCAGTGGGGGATGGGGACAAAGGCAGTGGGGAATGGGGACATCGGAGAATGAGGTATCCCAAATGCATGCAGATGCCAAGATGAAACCCATTACTTTACATATTAACCTAAAAAATTTTTAAAAATATGTACTTTATTATTCCTTCTATATATCATATGGTTTGATAAAGACAGAAAACTAATATATGCTAGGGTTATGGCAAGAAATTTGCCATTAAAAATTATTGTATATGAGGTTAGTTCCCCCGTGTTCCATATGGAGGGCATGAGAAGCAAACTCTGCCCTTTCTTCCATAACCATTAGCCAAGTCACTTCATCCTTTCTGTAAACTTTAAAGATCTGTTTTTAAAATGTGTAGTGTATCCATACAAATCTTCAGTCAGTAAACAAACTGTGATGTCTATTCAGAGCATTTTTATTCAGTTACAAACAAGAATGAAATCATGTCCTGTGCAGGAAAACAGAGGTGACTGGAGATCATGATGTCAAGTGACATAAGAAGATTCTAAATGACAAGTATCACATTTTCATTCATGTGTGGAGTTTAGAGACAGGAGAGACAGAAAAACAGGGAGACTGCTGTAGAGCAGAAAGGAGGCTAGGAAGAAAGGAAAGATAGTAATGAGGGGGCGGGTGACAGTGATCCGAGGACAGCAGGTGAAGCTGTGAAAAGTTCACAATGAAACTAGTTATTTTTATTTTGTGTGATTAACATACACTAATGTACAAAAGAATGAGGTGAACTCCAGCTTTCATAGTTGTTCTGAATAGTTGGTTTCTTACCTGTGATTTTTTTTTTTTTTTTTTTTTTACTTACTGACCATCCATAAGATACCACCTAAGTAAGGCACATCCTGGTGCAAGCTTTCTTTGCATTGTTTTAAGTCCTGGAAATAAACCGTTCATCTTGTTACAAGAATATGCTTCTACAAGGCTGTTGTGGGTGATTATAGAAGTGATTCCTCTGACCTTGGAATGGCAGCTGTTTTCATTATATTCTTATAATGGTTACTATCTGTTTTTGCTTTCATAACTGACTGTTCAGTGTGTGGAAGTCTCTCCCATTCTTTTCACCGGAAATGTGTATAATCAAGATGGACACTTTCTTTCTTGTATTTTATTATTGCTCTGCTAGATTTTAATTATTTATAGCCGCCAGACATTTATTGGTTTTTTTAAAGGCCTTCCAATCCCAATCAAAATGAATAAACAATTAAAAGGAAGAAAGATTTTGCAGCCTGTCTTTTCCTTTTGATTGTGTGTGTTCTATATAACACTTAAATTATTCTTTATGAAATTAGTATATCCAGGAAACTGGAGAATTATGCTTTCGGCTGAGAGAATGGAAAACATGTTAGCATTTCCTTTGTTGGGTTTCCAGGATGCCACAAGAGAGTACTAATGTGCTGCTCCTCTGTTCTGCCCAGATCTTTTTCAGCTTACTCTAATGCCGGAGCAACAATTAAATGTTGCTTAGTCTTTCCTGTGTCCTACACCTCACTGCAAACATGTCGGCAGAGAAAGCAGACGTTCGTTATTTCTCAATATAAACCAGATCCTTCCAGGGAGCCTGCCAAATCCATCAACCGTGACAGTCAAATCAATGCGTGTTTGGTTTAAATTTTTATTTTTGCCTTTGCTCTGTTTGCCGGGCTCTGGTATCTGTTGTCCCGTACGGCTTATCACCTTGTGGCCTGACAGTTTTTGACATTGACAAGGCTTCCTGCCTACCTTTGTAATGTATATGCATGACCATATGACTGTAACAGAAAATGACATTTTGACTCAGTAAATATTTGCTTTCAGTCCACTACATCTGTTTTACAGGTTCCTTTTTCTTTTTATTCCCTTATCATCTGGGAAACCATATGTACTCTTAGCTTTTGTCTAGAAGTTACAAATCCTTGACTCGTGAATATTTCAGCTCTCCAGTTAGGCCTTTATTGTGGACCCTGGGGATTTAGTGTTCTCATTAGTTTGTATGAATACCATAAAACAGAACTGAGCTTGGTAAATTGTGGAGCCTGTCTATGGAGCTGTGAATGTGTGTTATATACCACATAGGAAATTTTCTAATGCTGATGCTTAAAAAAGAACAGTTATATTTGATATTATTTTAAAGATTGTCCTGCATGCGTGCACCCCTACACACACACACACACACACACACACACACACACACACATATCATGAACATATTATAGGTTCACACCTATAATCCCAGAACTCAGCAGGAAGTTTGGCTTCAAATACAACATGGGTAAGAGCAATACTGATTGGGAGGAGGTTAGGGGATTTTTAAGTCATCTAGAGGCATACTTTCAGTGCTAAGACTGGCCTGACACTGCTATTGAGTGGTGAAGCTCTGCAGATTTGGCTTCTTGTTTGGAATCTCTAATTTTCAGTGATTAATAATAAAGCTTTAGACAAGCTATTTTCCTTTCGTTGGAATAAGTCTGATACCCTCTTCCCAGAGTTTTGAGTTATATAATCATGATTAACTGCTGGTATTTTGTGTTTTATAGTCATATTTGATTTTATATTAATTTAAAACCATTAGTGACCTAAAATAGATCTACTTGTCTGTGGAAGTTACTCAGTGTAACTTTAAATTTCCTCTTCACATGCCAAGGGTTTGATATACGTTTAAAAGCCCTATCTTTGTGGAATTATTACTTGTATTGCTTTGCTTTATATCCTATTAAACTGTCCATCTTTATCTCTATAAATGGATCTGCATTTATTTAATGCTAAAGAAAATTTTCCCCATGGAAGAAGTTAAGAAAACTTTACCTCATGAACTACTGGAGTAGTAGGCCTCCACAGTCTGAGCCTGACACACCCCGGAAGTGTGCCGGATGGGATGGGAGTGGATGGGAATCCAGATGAGGAGACAGTGACATCATTGTTTTCTTTCAGTCTTCTGAGACTGTGCTCTACAAAATGAATGTAAGTTTGCTTCCAGCCATCTGCAGTTTCTCTACATTTGTAAAGTTCAAACACTGCTATCTGTCCTATATAATGATGGGATTTGTGTAAAATTAACACGAAGCTGGGCTCGTGGCTGTAACTCTAGCACTCACAAGGCTAAGGCTGATGGGTTATGGGATGATTGAGGCCACCCTAGGCTACAAAGTGAGTTTCAGGCAGGCTAGGCTACAGTATGGCTATGCTAAACAGTAACAACAAAACAAAAACAGACAGAAAACAAAAAATACTAAGAGAGACATGGGCTTTTTGCTCAGTGACTTTGATAAAATTCTTGTTGGAAGCAAGCCAGGCTGATTAGCTTTTTTCTAGGGGAGGTGAGGGCTAAAAACCAGAGACCAGACGAGGACTGAGGATGTAGAGAAGATAGGGGATACTGGCTAAAACTGGATGAAGCATGAGAGAGGAAGGCTGAGAAGAGGAGAGAGGCTTGATGGGGTGAAAGTCTTCGCTACTGTGCAAGCACAGGGTTCCTAGTTACCTTTTGATTTTTCTTCAGTTGGGATGACTTTTCTTTAGCATTACAGAAAAGCAGATCCATTTATAGAGATAGATATGGACAGTTTAATAGGATATAAAGCAAATCAGTGCAAGTAATAAGTCTATAAAGATGGATTTTTCTTAAGCGTACATCATACCCTTGGCATGTGAAAAGGAAATTCAAGTTCCACTGAGTCTTTTGAAAAAATCCCAGGTTTCACAAAATGGTGATTCTTTGTATTTCTTTTTATGGAATATGTAGTGTTTGATCTTAAACCCCAAGCCAGCCTCACTTCTCCCAGATCCTGGCCTTTGTGGTTCTTAGGAATTATTTCCCATTCTTCTGGTTCTCAATGTTTCATTTGCAGATGACTCTTCCATGTTCAGAGCCACACACACACATGCTACATTGTCTTTTCATGGATGTCTTCCTGACCCATCAGGTTAATCCATAATAGACTGGGTTGTTCTAAACATCCAAAGACTGTGATTGGTTAATCACACACACACACACACACACACGCACACACATGCACACACACTCACACATCTGTGACATCTATTTGTTCTAAAGTCCTCTGGTGACGATAGAGAGCCAAACTTTCTTTTGGTGAGAACCTGGCTTACAAATATCTTTTAGCCCTGTAAAGTCTAGCCTTTTGCTTTTGTGTTCCAATTGGTGTCTTTTAGGTTTTAATCCAACCTGGCAAGTTTTGTATTTCTGTCCATGAGCTTTGTCCATTTATATTTGTTGACATGAGAAAAACATTTGGATTTTTTTGTTCACCTGGTTGTTTGCCTTTGCCGTGTTTTTTTTCTTAACTGTTTAATTAAAATTGTTTTTTTCACTTTTTAGTATCTTTTGTTATCTTTTACTTTTCACCTTCAAAACATCTCAGTTTTACCAAAAGAATTTAATAATAGTACAAGGAGTTCATGTATACCCTTGAGCCAGAATATTATATGTAAATCAGGAAAGTAATATTGATGTGACTCCATGATTTAATCTTCAAGTAGTATCCCCCTTTTTTATTTTTTGAAACTATGTTGCATTTTGTTTTGTCAACTCTTTTCATCTGTGGCAAATCTTTGGCCTTTCATTGGCATGCACTTAGAAAATATTGTCTGTATATTCACTATTGATGTGTGTGTGTGTGTGTGTGTGTGTGTGTGTTGTGTGTGTGTGTGTTGGGAGTATGGAAGCCAGGGAGAATGTAAGTCTACTGCTCTATCCCTCTCTGCTGTACACTCTTGAGATAGGGTATCTTACTGAACTTGGAGCTGGGCTCCTAAACAGCAGGTCCCCAGCTATCCTCTTCTCCAATGCCTCCTACTGGCCCCTTAATAAGCAAAGCCAATTGTGGGCTTTTGTGCAATGCATAAATCCATACCAGACTGAGTCTGGGATCCCCATACTTACATAGCCAGGCGTTCTTGCCCTTGGGCCTTCTCCCTGGCTGAGTTTCCACTGGGATGAATATCAGATAATTATTTTGTGTAAAATTGCCCGTTAGGTTTCTATGCTGGTTAGTTTTGTTTGTTTGTTTGTTTTGTTTTGTTTTCCATGTGACATAAACTGAAGACACTCGGGAAGTAGGACTCTCAACCGAGGAAATAAGTCCACTTGATTTGCTTGAGGGCAAATCTGTGGGAGCATTTTCTTGACTGCTAATTAATACAGTGCCTAGCCCACTGTGGGCATGGCCACCCTTGGGCAGGTAGACATGGCCACCCTTGGGCAGGTAGACATGGCCACCCTTGGGCAGGTAGACATGGCCACCCTTGGGCAGGTGGGCATGGCCACCCTTGGGCAGGTGGGCCTGAGCTGTATAGTAAAGGTAGCTCAGTAAACTAGGAAAACTCATCCACCAAATAGCATGTCTCTGTGGACCTCTACCTCAATTCTCAGCTTCCTGTTTATGCTCCTCCCCCTGCTTTCCTTGACAGTGAACCGTGATGTGAAAGTGTAAAGTAAATTAATCCTGTCCTTCCCCAAGTTGGATTTGGTCAGTATTTTATCATGGCAACAGAAGGATAGTTTCTGAACTGTTTCCTCATCAATGACCTCAGTATGTGCATTTCCAACAAGAATATCCCAGATATATTTTTTTATCTACTTCATTGTATTATGTGTAGTCTTCATTATTAATGTTAACTTAGATCAGGAGATTAAAGTGGTGTATATCTCTACTAAAAATCTATTTTGTCCTTGAGAACATACACTTATTTTATAGGAGATTTCTTGAGGTTACATAAATATCCCAATTCTCAATTGTTTGCACACTAATTTTAAGACACATTCATAATTCTTCATGGAAATTTTTATATAGTGTTGCTTATTAAAAGTTAGGATTCTGCAACGAGGAAGAACTGTCTTCTGTGCCATGTGTTATGTGTTTGCCTATGTGACCCATTCTCTTCCAAGTCTTTCCTCTCTACATCCCTGCTTCTGAATGGACTACTTTGGTTTGGTTTTTGTTGTTGTTAGGGTTTTTTGTTTGTTTGTTTGTTTTGTTTTTTGTTTTTTATTTTTTTTTTTTAGATTCTGCTCTAAAGCTTCGAGTTCTTGTTTTTTTGTTTGTTTGTTTGTTTGATTTTCAGATTGTCCCAGCTTCAGTCATTGGGGGCATCTCACGTTGCCTTCTCTTGCCTTTCCACACTGTTTAGTATCTCCTTTTTTGTACTTCTAGACACTTGAGATGCCTCTCATTCTTTTTCCTACTCACCCGTGGATCCATCAGCCTCTTGAGGAGATCCAGCTTTCTTCTTTAGAGAATAGTATTTAGAGACCATGATTAGGCCACTAAGGTGTTCATTGCCCCAGTGTGTTCTTGTTTGCAATCCGTTTAAGTGGGAAGAAATTAGAAACTATGTATACTTCTATACACATGGACACATCCATCTATGTCCGTTTCTTATGAGTGTGTTCATATTAGTATAATCAAGTCTAAACAGAATGGATCCACTCTGGCATCTCACTCCCCAGCAATCTGAGGACCCATTTTAGGCTTCCTGCTTTTATATGTAACTTTAACTCCAATTATTTTTTCTTGTTGTTGTTTTGTTTTATCATTTCTGTCTAGGATACACAGTAGTGTAACCTCAAAACTGTTAACCCGTGCCTCTGGAGAAACACATTTAATAACCACAGTGGAACAATTTTTGTCTCTCTCACGGAACACAGAATCAAAATACTCTTTTCCAAACTGGGTTATTTTCTCTGTGGCTTTCTTCAGTTTGCTCACTTATCACACACTCTGCTGTCCTTACTAATCCCTTCCCGAGCAGGCCAACGTGACTGTTCCTTCTAATTGGAGTTGTGGCACTAGTGTGGTACGTGTCGGCAGTCGGTCTTACATGAAAGTACTGTGCAGACTGAGGTGTCACCTACGGTCTTCCACTTTATCGGTAATTTCCTGGTAATTCATTGGTAAAGTTGGTCAAATATTTTCTCTTTCGTGAGGTAACTAGGTGATTACATTATCTTCCTCCTCCTTGTGGGCTTGCCTTGTTTACCTAAATCAATGCTGCCCTCTTCTGTTACAGTAGCAGAACCCAACGGCTTTAAATAAGTGGTCCTGGTGAATTTAAAGGAGTTGTACATTTTTCCCAGTTGTTTAATTCTCTTTGGACCCTAGCTTTTCTGCTCTGGCTTCTTGTCTGCGTCAGCACCCAGTTGCAAAAGTTTCATGTTCCTCTCCGTGCTCTTCTGTTGAAGAGGAAGGCTGTCAGTCAAATCAAGCGTCGTTTTTGTGCCCTTCCCAGGTGATGGTTTCACTTATCTCTATTGGGCTTTTTTTCTGTTGTTGTTGACTTTAGATCAGTCGCTACCCATCAGTTTTCTCTTTCTTCTCTCCGTATTTCAGCTTGCCCTTAGTTGCTGCAAAGTTTATGAGAGGACAGAGGCATGAGAACTTTTTTACAGTTTAGTGCCCCCTCATTTTCTTTTTCCTTTAATTAAGTCATTTTGACATTGAGGATTTTCACATCATCAAATTGTGGTCAGGAAGCTCCGGTTCATTTGGTCTTTTTGATCTTCTCCTGGTTTTAGGAGAAAATATTGAGACCACTGCTACTGGTTACCTGGAGGGTGGCCTTCGCAGTTCTTTGCCCCTTTACTCTCTTTTGATTAAGAAGTTTCTCACCTTACCTTCAGACATTTTGAGATTTATTCTCCATATTTATATGAATGTTTAGAACTAGTATTTTAATAAGCCTTTTTTATGTCATTCTTTTTTTTAGTAATCATTATATTCATTTACATTTCAAATGATATGCCCCTTCCTGGTTACCACTCCACAACCCCCCATCTCATTCTCCCTCTCCCCAATTCCTCTTTGCCTCTATGAGGGTGCTCCTCCACCCACTCATCCATTTGCACTTCACCTCTCTAGCATCCCCCTAAGCCGGGGCATCAAACCTCCAGAGGACCAAGGGCCTCTCCTCCCATTGAGAATAAGGCCATCCTCTGCTACATATGTATCTGGAGCCATGAGTCCCGCCTCATGTCATCCTTCTTAAAGCATTTTATCTTACTATCATCTCCCACTGTTTAAGTGACATTCTTCTTATCCAATATTGTGATTTTTAAATTTTAATTATCTTATATATTTAGCTGTTATTATAATCATTTCCTGGAAAATGCTTGGTATTTTAGATTAATGTACTTATTTTAAGATTATTACTTTATTTTGCACATCTTCTTGCCTCCTAGAGTTTTATTCTGAGATCTGTTTTCTTGTACATAACTCTTTTTAAATTTAAATAATATGTTTATTTTTATGGGCATTAGTGTTTTGTCCCTGGAACTGAAGCCACAAACAGCTATAAGCTGCCGTGTGGATGCTGGCAATTGAACCCAGATCCTTTAGGAGAGCAGCCACTGCTCTTAACCACTGAACCATCTCTCTAGCCCTGCCCCCCCTCCATGACTCTTTATTGTACTAAATATATTTTGCTCAACTGACAGAGATTGTGTTTTATTATAATTTTTCAAAAGTATCATTTGTATCTAGTTTAGTGGCTTTAGGAGAGAAGGTTAGTTTTCAATTTTGTTTTATAACTTATAATAAATTATTTTATTCCTGCCACTATTGTTGAAGTGACAAAAATGGCTGTCAGTACAATTGTTGATCTTCTCTCTCTCTCTCTCTCTCTCTTTCTCTGTGTGTGTGTGTGTGTGTGTATGTATGTGTGTGTGTGTGTTCTGACTAGCTAATTTAAAGCTTTCTTCATATTTAGTGTCCCAATGGTTTCACAATATTTATTTGTATGCTTGCTTATTTTCCTTTTATCTACCCCTAGATTCACTCTGTTATAAAATCCAGTGTTCATCTGTCCATAAATCTGTAGAATAATTCCAGCGATGTCTTTAAAAATCCCTTCCCATTATATCTGTTATCCCTTTGTACAGGTCTTATTAAATGTATGTTTACATACTTTGTGCATTTCAGTCCCTTACTGCTGATCATGTCTCTGTTTTGTTGCTTTCTCTGATTTTTTTGCATAATTTCCTCAATTCCTTCTTTAATTTTAATAATTCCCTCTTCAGCTGTATCTAATTTATTGTGTGATCTATTTTTTAAAATATTTTGGCTTAAATTCTACAGAGTTAAATATGGCAGTGTTACTTCAAATCTGTAAATGCTTGAGATGTTTCAGTTATAGGCATGTTTGAAAGGGTTGCCTGTTTTTGAATTTTAATTATTTAAATGTAATGCACAGTTTAATTTTTTATTTTATGTCTGTAAATTCCAGTGTAAATTCACTTTGATGCGTAATTGGCCTATTGTTTTATTTATAACTTGTAATTATGTACACATTCATATATTTACCTATTTATCTGATTTCTTAATTCATTTGCACAAAAGAAAACTTAAGTAATAGAAAACCATGACACATATCTATCTTACCATATCTTCCAAAATAGATTAGTTGAGTTCTGCAACATGATCATCAAACAAGTCAGAAGATTTCCTTTCTGCTCTCCCCTGAATTTATCTCATCACCGATGAAGGGACTTCTAAGTATTTTCCTGTCTGTCGCTATGCCTTTGGTTAGCTAGCTGATATGCTTTCTGAGTTCACTGAGACAGTACTCTGACTCCATCTTTGTTGATGGAGCAGCTGTAAGTCTTAAGTAATAATCTTTGCCTCAGATCCTTCTGTTTCCCAACATGTATTCATCCCAGAGGTTTCACACTGGCATCTTTTGGTGCTCAGCACACAGTGCTCTCTCCTGGAAATAGCTGCATTGCTATGTTAAGAGAGAAGGCATCGGCAGGCAGCAGCATATGGCTTCTCCTTGCTGTTCTTTCTTTCTTTTTTTTAATCCTGATTTTCTATCTCATCAAATGAGCCCTTTCCACAGATTCTGAACTTAACCCAATTCACATTGTCTTTTTCTACTTTTATAATGACTGTGTTGTCTGTTGTCTTCTCTTGGCTTCCCTTCCACATCTTGTTCTGTAGCTAAAAACCACCACTTCCCTGTCACTATTTTCTGAGATACCAATGTTTTTATATCTGTGTTATACAAGACATAGACTAACTTCTATAACAGTTAATCAGAGCATTGCGTCTAATCATTTTTTAATTCAACATATATTTATTTTCTGCTTTTGTGACATCTTTGCTGATGTTGGATCTCTTTGTATCTTTGGCTAAAGCATCCTCTTTATAGTTCTGAGAGTGAAATAAGTACTACCAAGAAAATAAGTATCTATCAAGTCTTCTTACTTCATTACTGACCATCATTTCAGAAGAAGATATGTAATCTGGTAGTGCTACAAAGTTTTCTACTTCCTGTGTGCTCAGTTCATTTTGTATCCTCTCTTGATGGGAAACAGGTCAGGAGGAAACACATGTGGCAGCCCTGACCTTGGGCAACAGTTGCTCCTGCTCCCATGGAGGAAAGCAACTTTTCCAGATTAGTTTTGCAGGCTAAGGCTGATAGGCCAGACCAGACCAGACCAGATTTCTTTTGCAAGCTGGCTGCAGCTCACAGTTTTTTGTTTTTTGGTTTTTTTTTGTCACTATTAGATTTTTTTTTCTTGGAAAGATATTGACTTTTTTAAGACAATAGTAAACATATTTTAGAGACAAAACCTTGTACTTTACTTGCCCCCTATTAAACACTTGCAATTCTGATGGTTCTAACCAGAGGTTTTGTTTTTTCTTTTCTTTTCCTTTTTTGGAAATATTCAAAAAATTAACAACATTTACATACAACCATTCCTATTAGGAGGGCATATCTGAATTGTGCTGGTTTTTTATCTTAGTTCTCTTTACTTGTTAGGTTTAGAATTAAAAATTTGAAGCTAAGTCTTATGAGAATTGATCTGTCAGATAGAATGAGTCTATCAGAATTTATGCTTCAATAGAAGTTTTTGCTGGGCAAGAGAGATGGCTCAGCAGTTTAGCATTTAGTGGACCCAGGTGTACTTCCCAGCAGGCCCATAGTGGCATTCAACCTTCTGTCACCACAGGTCTAGAGCATCCCATGTCCTCTTCCAGCCTCTGTGAGCTTCTGCACATCCAGTGCAGGTATAAGTGCACATGCATACACTTGTGGAGGCTCACACACATACACATAAGTAAAAAAAGAAATTCTTGTTATTACTCTGATACCATCTACATAAAAAGAAATGCTCTAAAATCCATTTCTTTGATCATTTATCACTTTATCTTTAGATGTGAAGGCATTGCCTGAACATGGCTAATCTCTGGTGTCTTGGATGATTTTTTTTTTTTTTTTTTTTTTAGAATTTTTATTTTATGTGTGCATGGCTGCTTTGCCTACATATATGTATGCATATAACATGTGTGACTGGTACCTGAGAAGAACAGAAAATGGAATCAGATCTCATGAAACTCGAGTAACAAACCACATGGGTACTAGGAGCTGAATGCAGGTCTTTTGCCAAACAACAAGTGCTCTTAAACACTAAGCAGGCTCTGTAGTCCCCTTCTATTGAGTTTATATTCATTTTCTTTGCCAAACCTTATATGTAATGTGTGGATTTCCAGCTAGTGCATTTACCCTGTGTAAAACAGTGCTTCTCACATGATGGACTCTTGGCATTTAATAGAATGTAGTAGAGTAGGTTTTCATTGTTGTCCAGCATATGCAGTTCTCAGAGCAGGTGGTGTCTCATAAGAGGGGAAATGTAACACAAACTCCCTGTTTTTGACGTGTTTTCCAGATGTTCAATGAACTACAGTTGTGGGTGCATCCAACCTGTGGCCTGCTGGTTGCATGTGCACCAGGATATCTGTGAATGCTGCCTAAGTCAAACCTGCATATGGGACTAAAGCAATATGAGACTTTGCTTGTCATTGTAACACCATCACACAGATCTCAAGGATGAATTTGACACAGGACAATGGCATGCCACTTTGTCAAAAGTTGCACATACCTTACAGGCTATTTCAAACATGATATATATCACCTAACTAAAAATTCTGGTGTATCAGAATTATCTTAGCAGTCATCTGTAAGCATGGATTTTGGAAGATCAAGTAATCTAATAATTAGCTCTCTATAGGTCCATACAATGAATGGAATACTTTGAGTCTATCTAGAGTCCATACAATGAATGAAGCCAGTACTTTGAGTGTAGAATCCAACTTGGAGTTCTGCCTTAGCATCTTATGATTTAACTAAGAAAACAGTACCTGTCAATACTATAATAATAAAAATACTGTCAATAATAAAAAATACTTTTAAGAGATTTTGAGTAAAACTGTGGAAACAAATTGCTGATGCTGCATAGAATACTTTGTGAAGGAAACTGTCATAGCTGGGTCTTTGAAAATGGATGTGAGATAGAAAGACAGCTATAGGAAGCCATTTTCTGGGGAAAGATAAGAGTAATCTCACAGGCCCAGCCACAAAATTGAATCCCAATTTCTCTTGTGACATCACTCATAATATCAATATGTGAGAATGTCTGTTAGGTGGCCACATCTGATTGTTTTGGGAACCTCTGGAATGTGAAGATGAAATTCTGTTGAGAGTGTGTTTCCATGAAGTGTAACTACTTTCTGGTGAGCTTTAGCATAGGCAAAACCGAGTGGCTGTCTAAGACACTTGAGCAGTGTAGGCGCATGGTGCTGTGCCCATTGACTGTGCTTGATGTCTGACTGGGGAGGATGTCACAGTGGAAAATGAGTAGCCTGGGTAACCGCTGGGTGAGTTTGTCTAGGCATAATTTGTATAGGTTTCTTTTTCTAAACTTTTTATTGATTTCTTGTGATTTGTACATCGTGCACCCCAGTCCTACTCATCTCCCCATCACCCTTGCAAATCTTCCAACACACACACACACACACATACACACACACACACATACACACATTAAAAAAAAAAAAAAACAAATAAAGCATAGAAAACCTCTCACCGTGGAAGCCGTATTATGTCAGAGTGTGTACCAGAGTATATCCTTCTGACTACACATCTTCACTTGCCAATGTTCATTGCAATGAGTAATTGTTTTGGTTTAAGATCTTTAGCTTCTGTGACACCATCAATATTGGATCCTCATGGGGACTCCTCCCTGTTATCCTGTGGTTGTCCTGTGTCATGGAGATCCTGCAGCTTTGGATCAGCAGGACTGGCCCTTTCATACATCCCAACTGTTCTCAGATGATGTAGATTTTGAGATGGGCCAACTCAGAGCCCTGAATCTGGGCCTGGGTAGTAACTGAGTTGGTCAGTGCATCAGTTCTCCCTTATCCCCCACACCAGGGCAAGCTCTTCAGCACTACTCTGGCTAGACTACCCAGTGCCACCATCAACAGGGGGCAGGGTCTACTGTCATGCTCTTGGGCTAGCTCATTTGCACCCATGTCTCTTAAGTGGGCTCCACTGTGCTTCCCAGTCAAGGCGTGGGGCTCACTCTCCCATTTGCAGTAGCCTATGAGGTGCTGGGCCAACTCTCCCACTCTCATAAGCTGGTGTGGGAGTGGGGTTATGGGGTGGGGAGTGGAGCAGCTCTCCTAATTACTTCAGGTGACAAGGACCAAGGAGGGGAGAAGGGCATTACATCCACACCTACGGCACTTGCACTGTAGAGAAGGGAGAGCCAGCTCTCTCTTATGGACCTCACCCTCAGGGCTGGATCATCTGCACCCTCTCTCCCAGGAGCAGCTCTGCTGTTGTACTGCAGTTCTACTATGAGCCGTTCTCTCATGTGCTTCAGCCAATGAGGGACAGAGCCAGTTTACCCAGTCTCATGATGTCAGGGCCAGCTCTCCTAACTGCCACAAGTGGTAAGAGACAAGATAGGGGAGGGCATAACCCCCGCACCCACACCACCTCATAGCACACGCGTGGTGGGGCCAGCTTTCCCTTGCTCTCAACCTTGGTTCGCCTACACCTCCACCACCAGGGGCAGTTCTGCTGTGCTGTCCAGATGAGGGGCAGGGCCTGCTTTCCCAAGTGCTGCTGTCCAGGTGCAGGGATAGGTGTCCCACACTGAATAACCCATGGGAAGCTTTCGAGACTGCTGGAGATGGCAAGGGACAGGGGCATTTCTCCTTTGCCATGAGACACCATGGCATCAGATGAGTGGCAGGATCAGCTTTCCCACACTCATGTCTTTGGAGCCAGCTCACCCATCCTTACTCCTCCTATCTGGGCCAGCTCCACTATGCTGCCTAGGCAAAATGCAGGGCGGGTTCTCCTTGAGTGCCGCCACAGGTAAGAGATAGGGCCAGCTCTTCAGAGCACAGGGCTAGGGAGCGGTGAAGCCAGTTCTGCACAGCCTCTGGACATCCATATGGTCCTCAGTGGCAACCCCGACCAGGAAAATCCCCATGTTCTCTACTAGCAATATGAACCATGGATATCTATACCAACTCTTACCACTGTGGCGCCATGGACCCAGACCTCAGTGGCAGCTCGGGCTCCGACCTCACCATGCTTCCAGACGGGTTCCATTCTCCAGTTCCATCTCTCTTCATAATGCTCAAGCAACTCCACTTCTCATAGGCCCTCAGCTAATCACCACATACTCCATATTGTGCTGGCTGTCACTGTAGGTTGGCATGTGTATGGTGGTGCCCCTAGGTGACATCCTCCATTTGTGCTTCGTGGCATAGCAGCAAGTGAGTGCCGATGGCTTGCATATTATGTGTGACAGGGGACATATCTGTAGGTGTCATGACAGTCTGTAGTTCTGTCTTCCTTCCCCTCCCACGCTGCACTGTGTGGTAGTAGGCAGGCCTCTGTGCATCTATGACAGCCCTTGCCGTGGTGCAGAGGGCTTCTTTCACTGCAGCACCAAGTGGCATGGCGGACCTCGGGTATCTGTCTTCTTCCTGCCTCCCTGCACTGCCGAGATTGGATTTGATTTGATTATGTGTCTTACACATAAAACAGATTAGGCCATCAAACCAGGCATCACCAGAATGAACAAAGGACTGCCATCTGCTCTGCCCTTCACTACCACCACTAAGATGTCTCTTTGCCCATCACCGTGGGTGTCAAAATGTTTTTCTAATCAAAGAGGACATTGTACAAAAGACCATTTTTCAGCCTTCTTATGTTATAAAACTGGTACTATGAATTATGTTATAAAAAAATAAAGTATGACTGTGTGACAAACTTCAGCCCTGTAAGCGATTGACAATTAACTGTTTTCTCCAGGTCTGACACCTGGGGTTTTCACTTTCCACATTTTACCGAATTTTAATCAGCTCCTTTGTTATCTTTCTTTCTTTTATTCTATTTAGTAAAATATTGGTGCTGCCTCCTAAGACATCCTTTTGTATTTTCTATTTAATAACCCTAGGTTATTCCTTTTTCATAATTATATCATTTCACAGATGCTTATTGGGCATCAATTATACTGTAAAGCCATGTATTAGGCAGAAAATAAAGGAGACAAAAGCTCTTTGTGATGACTGATTATCTGTGACTCCAAATACATTTTCCATAGTATTTTATTACCTAGACTATGGGAGAGAATGTTTCTTTTTCACCAAAGAAGAAAGAGGAAATGCTCTCTCCCTCTCCCTCTCCCTCTCCCTCTCCCTCTCCCTCTCCCTCTCCCTCCCCTCTCCCTCTCCCTCTCCCTCTCCCTCCCTCTCCCTCTCCCTCCCTCTCCCTCCCTCCCCTCTCCCCCTCCCCTCCTCCTCTCCCCTCCCCTCCCCCTCCCCCTCCCTCTCCCCT
The DNA here is from genome assembly GCA_021653895.1 of Mastomys natalensis. Classification (NCBI taxonomy): domain Eukaryota; kingdom Metazoa; phylum Chordata; class Mammalia; order Rodentia; family Muridae; genus Mastomys; species Mastomys natalensis. The sequence goes on along the minus strand of JAJTUV010000444.1, from coordinate 975,928 downwards.
CTCCCTCTTCCCTCTCCCTCTCCCTCTTTCCCTCCCCTTCCCCCCCTTTCCTCTGCCTTCCTTCCTTCCTTTTCTTGACCTTGATAATTAGTTTTTGTCTATTTCTTAATTTTCTTTGTTCTGAATAATCACCAATAACATGGTCAGTAAGATATCAAATAAACCAAACCATTTAATAATAAAAATATATGACCATGTTAAAATGTTTTTCTTTTCGACAGAGTCATATTTTATTTTTCCTCAAACTCATCAAGTGGTGATCACTTTGACCTTCCCTAAACAATTGTATTTCCAGTAGGTGACAGTATGTCACCATGAGACTTCTTTTTCCCATATCTGTAAAATATATAAAGAGAAAGTTAGCATCAAAGTAATTTTGATTGGATATTAGTGATGATATTCATAATATAAATGAATGTAACAAGATGCTTAAAGGTTTATAAAATCTACCACTTGACAATTGTATTCTTCATAGTGGGAATGAATACATATAGCCATATCTATGTATAGATATGGCTTTAAAACTTCTGCTTGTTTAAGGTATTTGCAGATTTTAGGCATGTAAGGAATAACTTTTGTTATGTATTTACTAAGCAAGTTTGGTAGAGGTGAAGGATATTAATATCAAAGTACAAGCAACCTGAATCTCAGAGTGGTTTTATAGTTCAGGAAGCTGAGTTTAATGTTGAGTTTGGAATTTGGAATTTGCTTAGACAATACAATGTTTATTTTTCTGGAGGAACTTTTAAATCTCCTGAGACATCTGAAGTCTAAATATATATTCATATTTTTAAGTTTATAGTTCTCAGTAAAATTCATTGCATTCCTATGTTTATGGAGAAAGAATATCTCAAAAATTTCCTTACATGTTGTCTGTAAAGATTGGGAGAACAATGACATCATAACTTCCTGCTGTTCTTTAAAACTGAGTTATAAAAGCCTGCATGTTTGTTCTCACAACCGAACATAAACTTAATCACACTTCCTCAAGTGTTGACATCTGCACGCTACAGTGATGAGAGTTAATATTTTTAGATCTACTTTTTAAAGAGATCTTGTACTTCAAGTATTCTGAAAATAGTTTCTCACAAAGTCGCCTTTTGTCTCAATTATAAGGGACAATGAGTAAGTACAGAGTTGTGAACGTATATCGTCGTATGATATCAGCCACTCTGGTGCTTGCTGATGCCACTTGTTTGCAATTGACTTTTGGAACTAGAGTTTTTCTGGATGTAAAACCAAGGTGGAACTGGAGAAGTGAAGAGAGCTGCTAAGAGGTTAGGAGGGGTGTTGCTGTCAATTCCTCAGCTCTGGTCAACTTAAAGAATCATTCATTTTATATATTTTTTTTAGAAAGCTTGCTAGAGGCTTAGAAGTCTCATAAGAATTTCTGCCTCAAGACTTTAATATGAGGGACATCAGAAAATTAAGTATTTACCAGACAATAATGAATGAAAGACACAGGGCAAGACCAAAGTACCATGTAGGTTTCTACTCACAAAAATTAATTGCTATGAAATAAAATTAGAATATTGTCTTATCTGTTAAAAAGATAATGGTCACTTTATTTTTTTTGTTTGCTTATTTATTTATTTATTTTTAAAGACAGTGTTTCTCTGTGTAAGCTCTGGCTATCCTGGAACTCAGTCTGTAGACCATGCTGGTCTCAAACTTAGAGATTCACCTGCCTCAGCCTCCAGGGTGCTGGGATTAAAGGTGTGTGCCAGTTTAATTCCAGTGAGTATATGGGCAATATACATTGGACTTGTGATTTTTTTCTTTGTCTTTTTCATGATGGGAGTCACAAGGGTGGGAAAGAGCAGACATGGGAGGACTGTAAAGTGAGTGTAAGATGGGCATATTAACTCAATTTTCCAAATAATAAGAATATTATGTTCTTAAAAGGAAAAAAATATAAAAGTGGTGTTTTTTGAGGGGGAGTGCTACAAAAGGAAGAGCAGGATATAAGTGATATGAAGGAGAATATGGAGAAATGGGGAGTGCCTTATTGGAAGTAGGGGAGGGAAGTCAATACAGAAGAAGGGGAAGGGAAAGGGAGAAATAACTAAGGATGCTTGAAAAAGCCATAGGGAATCATATTATTTTATATTTACTTAAAATTACACCTAAGTGTGTGGTGGTTTCAATGAGAATGCTCCTCATAGGCTCATATATTTTAATATTTGTTCCTAATTGGTAGATCTGTTGGGGAAGGATTAAGAGGTGTGGCCTTGGGGCTGGAGAGATGGCTCATCGCTTAAGAGCACTGGTTGCTCTTCCAGAGGTCTTGAGTTCAATTTCCAGCAACCACATGGTGGCTCACAGCTGTAGGTGATGGGATCTGATAACTTCTTCTGGTATGTCTTAAGACAGTGACAGTGTACTCATATACATAAAATGAATACAACTTTTAATAAAAAAAGGTATGGCCTTGTTGGAAGAGGTGTTTCACTGGAGGTGGGCTTTGAGGTTTGAAAAGATTCCCACTGTTTCCAGTGTTTCTTTCTCTGACTCCTATTTGTGGATCTGGCTGTGAGCACTCAGCAATTGCTGCCATGCATCTGCTCTGCCATTGTAGACTACAATCCTCTGAAACTAAAAGCCAATTAAATACTTTTTTTATAAGCTGCTTTGGTCATAATGTTTTATCACAGCAATTAAAAAATAAACTATGGCTAAGTGTATGTAGACATACACTTACAGTTTTCCATGAACTTGTGATATTTATGAAGATTTGGACAGAAATCCCAGTACCACACATGAGAAACATCCTTTTGCATTGTTGGTCAGGACAGTCCAAGACACTCCTAAAACAACATAGGGCATTGCTATGGTCCTGGACTTCCTCCCAGAAGTTCAGAGTAAGTCTCTGCTGCTAAAGACAATGTACAACTTGGACAAAGAATTTCAAAGACTCAAGCTGGATCTGACTTAAAAATTTTCTCCCTGAGGACTGGCATTCAAATGCTATGTAAGCTTCCAAGGGAGAGAGAAAAGTGCCTATGATGCCCATAAACCATAGCAATGATCAGCACAGAAAATATTCATTAAAGTGGTATTTATATCTTGGTAGTAACTAGCTGTCCAATTGAACTTAAGCCCCCCTGAAGAGGAGGGGAATCATACCTGGTAATGGAATTGTACCCAATCATCCATGATTATTGATATCATGGCTCTACAAGGAGAACTTACTACTGCCTTTATACTAAAACAGTATAATTTGAAACTGTATTCTAAATTTTCATCCATATGCCCACAAATAGGTGTGGTTCACACCAATCACCAAAGACACTTCTCTTCGCACCAAAACTAGACCATTACAGAAAGTCACAGCTGGTCAAAATGGAAAGATTGTAGGATGTTGGATCTTAAGAGGTACATCTACAGAACAATCCATACAACTAAGCTTCAGAGACATCACTGAAAAGGGGAAGAAATAGTGTAAGAATCAAAGAAACATGTAGTCTGCTATGAGCGTGTATCTTCTAGAAATGACAAGCAGGCTACTCATGATACTTCATCCATGTTACTTCAACACTATGCCTGCCTACATAAGACCTGGACCATGGCACCAGCATGGACATGTTAATGTAGAAAGAAATCATAGGGGGTCCCAAACCCTAGACAAACAACTGCAGGCAAATAAGGACAGCAAAGAAGGGAGAATTAGTCTTTCTTGGTGTTCCCTAACTGACTATTTCTAAACAAGTGGTCAGCCCTGAAATCACATAATGTAAGTAATACTAAACAGACTCAGCAGGGGATATATATATATATATATATATATATATATATATATATATATATATATATATTTGTGTGTGTGTGTGTGTGTAATAACTAAAAAGAAGCCATTAATTTGAGAGGGAGTTAGGGGGCTTTGGGAGGGGTTGGAGTGAGGGCAGACATGATTTAAATTTCAAATATTAAGCATAATTTGGGTGAGATAAAAGATAATGGTGATTAAAACTTTGTGTGTGTGTGTGCACAACTTTTGTTCAAGCATGGTATAACTTTACATAGAAATTATAAGTGTTAGAAAGGTAGATGAACAAAGTTTTGTATGTAAAACTCATGGTAAATTCTCATCCTCAGTATTGCATTTGAAGAATAAAAAACATTAAAAATAGTCACTTCATATGATTCCTTTGGAGTTATTCCTCACACTTTCAAAATCCATCAGTTAAGCTTTGCATATGTTATTGAGTTATCGTTATGCACCAAATAAAATTAAGTAAAAACTTGCTTACTTTTAGCTTGAGTCCCACAATATATTGCTTAATATTCTCTTTACTTGGGTCAATAGTAAACTAAAATTGCTGAATGTTCTTTTGGCAGTCTTTTAAAAAAGAGTAAAGTTTCCAAATAAGAAGTTTTCTTTGTAAGAATACTGGAGATATGTGTAGACATAAATGTTCTCTGAAACTTCAGAGAAAATTCTAGATTGTTAATTTGATATGATGCACATTCAACTTAAATGTAAACCATCTTGAAAATAAATCTAATGTAACTCGTTTCGATTATGACAAACCTAAAATAAGTTTGTGATTAAATCTTTTAAAAGAAAACAAAGCATAAAGAAGAATTACCATAAATCTGTTGTATTGTCAAGGTTCTCTAGAGGAACAGAACTCGTAGAATTTTATATATATATTCATAAGCATATATACATAAAGGGAAATTATTAGAATGGCTTAAGGCTTAAGGCTCTGGTTCAGCTAATCCAAAAATGGCTATCTGCTAAAGGAAGGTCCAAGAATCCAGTACTAGTTCAGTCCATAACATTAGATGTATTAGCTAGCCTTCAGTTTCTGTTGAAATATGGAGGAAGTTGACTCAAATGCTAGTGAAGGAATGAGAAGCAAGCAAGCAAGCAAGCGAGCAAGTGAGCGAGCAAGCAAGCAAAGAGAGAGCAAACTTCCTTTTTCTATGTCCATTATGTAGGCTACTAGCAGAAACTGTGGCTCAGATAAAGGTAGATCTTCCCATCTCAAAAGATCCAGACTCAAGGTGTGTTTATCTAAAGATCTGGATTAAAAGTGGGTCTTTCCATTTCAAATCATTTAATTAAGGGGAAAAAAAAAATCTCTCACAGATATACCCAGCCATTTGTGTTTTGGTTTATTTCAGATATAGTCAAATTGACAACCAAGAATAGCCATCACATTTATCATCCTCAGATGAGTCTTCTTAACAGTTAATATTCATTCTCCCACTTTTTTTCAGTGGAGTTCATTTGTTTCCCCTTTCATTTGGGTTCCTATCTTTGCCACGTTATAAGTATAACCAAGAAAAACGAGTGAACATTATATTGTTAAATACGGTTGATTATTTACTGTTTTCCAAGAGAGTAAAGTTTTAAGTAAAAAGAAAAATCTTGTGGTGCTATGCAGTGAACAAGGTAACAAAACAAATAAGAGTCCTGCCAGTGTTTCTAACTGGAGGGGAACGTGTGCTTCTGCATATCTTAGAGCCTCTGAGAACAACTTGAGTAGCAAGTTGTTACTTCCTGAGTTCACCAAGTGTGTTCTTTAAAAAGTCGATGCATGTATATGCTAATGCTGGCATGCATTAAAATGTATTTACTTCATCTTTTAAGTACATGTATAGGTGTATATCTCTGTGGGGATGTGTGGGGACAGTGCCTATAGAGGTCAGAAGATAATAGTACATCCACTGAGCAGGAGTTGCAGGAGCTTATGGATGCCTGGTGTGGATCTTGAGAAGAAAACTTGGGTTTTATGAAAGTGCAGTATGTACTACTAACTCCTGGGCCTTCTCAGTAGGTCTAGAATTAATGTTTCTGCAGTTATAGAGAATAAATAAAGTGCTGATGAATTAAATTTGGGTCATTTTTCTTTGTTTTCAGTGTGAGAATTTGGCTGTGCATTGATGCTTATGATCTGATTTATGGCACTGGTACATGTCTGTAAGACCGTCATCATATTTGATTATCAAAAACTCATTGTTATCTACTCTGGACACCAGTCTCATTTCTCTCATTCTTTTCTTTTACCTTCTTTAGCAAACATCCCAGAATTTTGTGCTATCACTGTACTCTAGGTCTGTCCTGTTTGTGTGCCCTGTGGTTACAACATGACTCGAATCCAGTGTTACATGTATTTGGGCACATTGAATAAAGCTGACTACCCAGGGATAGAGCTGACTTATTTTACTCTTTTCTCTTTCCTGAGTAAATATTCTGAGATGATTTCACTTCTAAGGATGTCCTTATATGGTTTCCTAAATGGTCTATAACATTTCTTTGTGGGGTGAGAGGGAGGGAGTTCCAATTGATAAGGAAAATAGAACGTAATAATACCATATAATATTAAAATATAACATTAACCTTCCCTCTGTGTGCTTCATCTGATATGCTGCTCTTATCTATCTTTAGGCTAACACTATTGGCTTCATTCAGCACTGCCTATTATTTATCAACCACTTAATTCTTAATTTCAGTGTTGTATTTTACCATTGTAAAAATTTTTTAGTATAGGGGATATGTTGCAAATTTCCATTTTCTGTTTTTATCAACATTTTGACCTCTTCCGTTATTTTATGTGTTTTATCAGTTATTTTTGAAATCCTTGTGTTTTGCTTTTAATTTGCATACTATTTTTTGTCTTTTATTTTCAGGATGAGCAGAAGCTACAAGAGAGTTTAAGACAAAGTGCAGCCATCATAGCTGCCTTAGTTAAGGAAAGAAATTCTGCACTCGTTGGGGCAGATCCTGGTGGCATGAAGAACCCAGACGAAAATCAACTATAAGCTTCCAAAGACACCCCCTTCCCCACCTTAATGTCTCCTCCTTGAGCATAGAATATTTTAGTTGTTTTCTTTATCTTGTCACTTACTGGGTGTGATACTTAGGTTGTGAATGTGGGTTAATGTTTGTGCCCATGAAATTATGTGTCAAATAAAAGTGGCTCCAACCAGAAAAGGATAAATAAATGGGAAATACTGCTTTCATGTAAAGAATCTGTTCACTACTGCAGCAAGTCCAATTGAAATGATAAGGTGAAGCATTCCTTCAAGGATGAGAGTTTAGACAGCTTGGCTGTTAAGTCTATGCTAATTAACATATTGGTCACATTATGGTGGAGCTAATGAATACACTTCAGAATTAGTGCTAATTCTAAAATCATCATCTTACTATGTGACAATGTATCTTGTTGCCTTGTTTTGGAATTCACTACACCTCATAAAGAAGGTGGGAGCTGGGAAGTCGGTTTAGTGGGCAAGCTCTTGCCCAGTATGGATGGAGCAACATCACACAAGAAAAAGAAAACCATGCTGGTAAATATTGGGCAGAAACACGAAACGGGGTGTCTCCAGTTTTCTTCCCCTGTGTCTCTTAATGCTCTCAATCTCTAGAGATCTCTAAAGAGAATGAGATCCACTCTTTTATCAGTTTTAAATTGTATCTTTTCTTTGGTTTATGAGATGTTATGCTGACACTATTTTAAAGAGTCTCTACTTCTTCTAGGTTATTTCAGAAATGTCTGGAGAGCTTCATGAAAGTTGAGTAGCTTCAGTCATCCATGCCCATGGTCTTCTGAAAGGCAGGGACTCCAATTCTGTGAACTTAGCTAATCTTGATGCAGGAATGGTGGCCTTGCTAAATCAAGAATTCATTCTTTGCAATTTCTATTGACCATAATAATGCTGTCCTTTATGTTGCATTTAAACAACCCAACAATACACTATATATATATATTATATTATTATAAAGACAGTTGTTAAAATGCCTTTAGTTACATACATACATTTTTTATTGAAATATGTTAAATCAGAACACACTAGAACTTACACTGGATGAAGAATTATAAAAGCTGCATGAATGTGTTTACTCAGGATTGTCAATAAATGTGTCTACTTTCTGAAATGTCTCCTGTAACAAGTTAAATCAATTCTCTATCTTTTGGGTTTCAATATACAATCAACTTAATGTGTTACATTGAATGGCAGAGAAATTTCAAATACTAGTATGTGTAGAGTTTATATTTTACGTTTAGATAAAAGGGTAGAATATAATGGGCATGGGTTAGTTACTGCAGTTCTTCCTAAATGTAATGGTTTATTGATTGTAAGCTCAGATTAAATTAGTCAGCTCATCCTTTGTCCTGGCAAGGATATCTAGAGGAGAGGCTGGAGATAGAGAGGATCTTGGATTGAGCTCTGAGGAATGGACAGACACAGGGAAGGCAGGAACAAGCACATCTCTGGCTCTGGCTTGAACAAATCCCACCACCATCCAGCCTTAGCAGGCAAAGGGAATGGAGAGACGTAGCAACCAAGAGATAAGGGAAAAGTATTCTGTTTTAATTGTTTGTTAAGAAATGGAATATTATTTTTATATCTTGTATTCAGTTTGCAACTACTTCATTGAGAATTTTTGTATGTATATTCATGAGGGATACTGGACTATAACTTACATATTTTTGTTGGGTTATACTTGATTCACTATTTCAATATTATTGCTTTGTGAAGGAGCAAAAAAAAAAAAAAAAAGAAAAAAAGACCTTTATCCTAGCTGCTTGGAATCATCTTCCACAGCAGCCTTCAGATGAAGATGTAGAACTCTCAGCTCCTCCTGCACCATGCCTGCCTGGACACTGCCATGATGACCTTGATGATAATGAACTGAACCCTAAACATCTAAGACAGCCCAATTAAATGTTGCCTTTGTAAGATTAAAAAAAAAAAAAAGAAATGTAAATCAGTTAACTCAAATTCACAAAACTGAAAATACGTGAGACGTGTGGATTTTGCTAGAATGTATGTGTCCCTGTTGATGTGGCCAGCTATGTGTGGAAGGCCCCTCAGAGGAGTCTATACGCTGCCTGTGAATGCCTGCTAAAGTTTGAAGACTTCGAAAGTGCTCCTAGGGCACCAGGAAATTGTTAGCAAGGCTTAAGGGGAGCACGAGTGGCTCACAATGTGCCTCAAGTTAGAACATCTACACATTATAAAATTGCTCTCTAGCGTGCTGGGTAAGTCAGCATTGATTTTTATTTAGTGCTGAGTATTAGAGAGGACAGGTGTTCACCCAGGGTGTACAGCAGTGATTCACACATTGAGGATGTGGAAGGAATGCTCCATCCAGCACTGTTTACAAGAAGGAATTAAGACTTAGAGATCTTAATTTGCTCAAGGTTGCAGGGCTACACTGTAAGAAGTGACAAGGCTTCCTTAGGGAGTCTGGAATCAGTTTCAGCACCATATCCTTAAGGTAGCAGCAACTCCTTGGCAAGGATATCTAGAGGAGAGGCTGAGATAGAGAGGATCTTGGATTGAGCTCTGAGGAATGGAGAGACACAGGGAAGGCAGGAGCAGAGCACATCTCTGGCTCCGGCTTGAACAAATCCCACCACCATCCAGCCTTAAGCAGGGTGAAGGGAGTGGAGAGAGTAGCAACCAAAAGATAAGGGAAAAGTATTCTATTTTAAATTTTTATTAAAAGACCATGAAAAAAGAAACTTTACATTTTTATTACCGTTTTTGTAAATTTCATGACTTTAATAACCTGTCAATTTTGACCTTATTTCCCAAAATCCTTTAAAAATAGTGATTATGGTGAAATCACTTCTAGATGTAGAAAATTGTTATAACTATTTATATTTCAAAACCCATACTACTTAGTTGGGGTTTAGTTAGTTAGGAAAGATTTAAGTGATTTATTTTAAAAATGCAAAGCTGAGCAATAGGGCCATGGCTTATGTTGGTAAAGAGTAGTAGGGTACATTTTACACTAAAATGCTTCATTTAAGAGGGAACTTATTGCTATGACCATCCCAGCTCCAGGGATGGAACTGATTGAAGAAAAGACCCACACAGAAAGATACTGGGACACACAGAAAGGCTGGGATTGATGGTCTGGCATCTCAGATTGAGAAGCCTCAGAGCCCTAGCAACTCAGAATGTTTACTCTATGGAGTTGAACAGAGAAGCAGGGTTATTTTATGAAGCTGAACAAGGAGGCAGGGTTATATACAGATAACCAAGGAGGTAGGATTATTATATTCAGCTGAAGCAGGTTTAGCTAATCATGGTAGGAGCACTGTCTGTAAGTGCTTCAGGATTTCCATTGCTGTGAAGAGACACTATAAACACAGCAACTCTTATAAAGAAAATACTTAATTGAAGGTTACTTACAGGTTCATAGGTTTAGTCCATTTCCATCATGGTGGGAAGTAGGGTGTCACATAGGAAGACAAGATTCTAGAGAAGGAGACAAACGTTCTGTATCTGGATCAGCTGACAAAAGGATGAGAGAGAGATGATTTCTAGCTCACTCTCCATTGATGACATCTCCAGCAGATGTCAACACCTCTGTTCATTTGACCTTCTACAAGACATTGAACTAATAAATGCTCAGTGATTTTGCTAATATTGAGTTTGGGGTCTTTTATTACATGACAATTAGTGGCCAAACCTGGGAGGGTAGATCTGAAGCAATAGGTGATATATTTTGTCTTTATAAATCTACGAATTTTCTGGAAGACATACATTTGCTAACATAGAATGCTCATAGGATAATGTTTGGTCAGAGCAATGATTCCAGAGTGCTGGGAAATTCTAATCATAGCTCCATAGTCAGTAGTTTTGTAAGGACATAAGTAGACCTGACTATTTAGAGTTTTGTCAACATAGATAAAGCCTTCTTGAATATGAAATGATATGGAGTTAAAATTATTGACAGTGAAAACAAAATATAAAAATAGCTGATACTTATTGAATATTACTATGTTTGAAGAAATGATCTCAATGCTTTATATAACTTCGTATTTCATGGTAAAATTCTTCATAATAATTTTTTGTGCTAGGTACATAAAATGGCACTCATTGCCATTTACAGAATAAGGAAACTAAGACATATTTTAAGTGACTAATTCACAATCACCAAAAAGAGAGTGGGAGAAATAATAATGAAAGTTATTTAACTGGTCTTAGAGCATGCTTTTCTAATAATGATGGGATGTAATATTATAAGATATACTTTTTAATATTACTTAAAGCTCTCAAAGATATGACTCTTTTTCATTAATAGCAAAATATTTTCTAGATGAAGAAGTAGGTCTAGCAAATAGCTTGGGAATGAGAAAGTAGACTGTCTTCCCTTTGCCATGAGCAAGTCTGAATTACATATGCTCCTCAATGTTTGCTCTCATGGGAAATTTTTGCAGTAGATGGTGAGCTGTTTGGAGAGCAGAGGCAGATTGGAACCAAATTGTTCTTCCCTTCCCATGGGAAACGTTGGATCCTTTGATTTTTTTTATAAATGTTTGCTTAGCTCAAATGAATTATGTAAATTAATTCTCTGTTTAATGAGGATGCTACCAAATAATCTGAGCAGTTGTTAAAACATCTGGCTCTACTTAGCAGCATTGATGAGGCCTGGCTTGTCTAATGCAGCTTTCTCTTCCATTTTAACCTTAGTAATCCTTGCAGGGTTTCTGGTAAGTCCATCTGGATCAGCCTTGTTCCCTGACAGTTGTGAAAAGGCAGGTGCAGAGGTGGAGAACCTATGATCATCCTGGATACTAGAAACTACAAAGACAGGTTTTAGCAAATTGCATCACGAATAGGAAGATCTGGTCTTTACTTGGGGCTTAAAATATCTGACTTACATCCAGAATCCTAAATTTTATCCTTATTTTCCATTTTGTGAAACCAGTTGAGCTTAGAGGAAGAAGCATCCAAACGGCAATCATAGTGATGGTTTGACCCAAGAAGAAACATGACACAGGACTCTTCATGAGACCAATCCTGTATCTCTACTATTCTGTATGGAATCATTGCACTCTGCTTATTGGGACAGGGGCTATCCTTGTGTCTGGTAGGTTAACTGAGAGAGGTTTCTGGAGCTCTACTATTTGGATCTATCTATCTTTTACACAGTTTGTTTGTTTGGTTGGTTATTGCTCTGCATATAATAAAAATGGGCTCTTGAAACTGGTTGTCTTATTGGTACAATCAGGTTTTTCTCCTTATCCAGATTTTACATCCAGCTCCTTAATTCTGTTGCATAAGTTTTTTTAGTCTAAGTGGATAACCAATTCCCTTTTAGGTTTTTGTCATTAATATGTGTTACTAACTTTCAATAGTTTGAATAACCCCCATCCTGTATGTGTTTTTAAGACTCCTGTGAAGCTTGTGGTCCCCTTTCTTTTCCTGTTTGAATAGAAATTCATTTTCTTTAATCCCATCTGAGTTGGTTTCAAAAAAAAAAAAAAAAAAAAAAAACAACCTATTCTTGAACTGCCCACTTCAGGAATTCAGTTGTTGGCTTTTCTGAATGGAGGTGTGCATGACTCTATGGTAAAAGAATTCTATTCAAAGACATTTCCGCCTGTTTGTTTTTTGGATCAGTTACTATTCACATAAGTCTGGAAAGGAGCCAAATTGTGTAAACAAATTAAACTTTGAGGATCCCAGTGGGAATATATATAGGTACTGCCATAAACCAGCAACTTAAGACAAACTGAACATGCATGTTATCATTGCCAGAGAAAGCTGGAGACTAGAGGTTCATGGCTATAATTGGGAATCTTAATGAATATTAAAAGATTTGGGTTAATTACGCAGTGCTATAGATCATCACTCATTCCCAAACCTATAGGTTTTGCTAAGTAAATTTTTATTTTGATTTCCTTGTAATTTTATATCAGACAAAAATTATTTCTGAAGCTATAGTTTATGCTCTCAGTCTACTAAAATGTATAATATGTAATTTTATATATAAGAACTAATAATTATATTTCTGTGACTATATATAGCAGTGACTTCAGTAAAGGACTATTTGAAAGAATGGATATTTCCCTCTTTTTAGACTCCCACTTGTCTTGAAATTATCATTCTCAGCGTATAAATTGAAAGGCATGTTGGGAGAGACAACCAATGTGACATTTTTATATCTAGTTTTTTTTTCTTTAATTTTGACCAAGTGATAAAACTTGAATCTAAACCTAAATCCAGATATAATCCCTTATACCACAGTCGTTCCCTTACTTTCTCTGTGTATCTGTAGAGAGTATAGGTTACAGAGTCAGAGAGCAAAGTCTATAATTGTCACAAGGAAATATGTTTGGAAGGAACCAAAGTAACTGAAATGTGAGTGTATGATTGACACAGTGGACTGTTTCTCACAGTGGACTATATTAATATATTTAATGCATGCACACAATCAATGTTATGTTTAATTCTAATTATGCATTTATAATTAGCAATGTCATTGGTATTGCCAATTGGACACTCTTACAAAGATAATTGCTTAACTTTTTAATATGGAATTCTAACTATCCTATGATCTAAAATGAAATTGCACTTACATTTTTATTATTTTCAAACTAAATTACTATAATGTAAATTAACATTCTCTTTCAGAAAACTTACACCATTCAGAGTATCCTTTCTAGCACTTTGACACATGGTGGTAAGTCCTTCAGCACATAGCCCTCCATAATGAGTTATAATAAACTACCAAATTATTGCCTTTGATTTTCATGAGACAGCTCCCATGTGGTCCTTTGCCATCCTCTCTCTTAATTGGCTCTGTGCATCTCACAAGATGATCCATTTTTGTTTTCAGAAAATCTCTCTTGATGCTGTTTCAGTTCACTCTGATAGTTTATCTGAGATGATGGAGTGGATGGACTTTCGCTGACATTTATCTCAATCTTCCTTAAAGCAAGAGACTTGTACTATCATGAAGATAAGCTGGTATAGATTGGTTGTTATACTGTAAGGGTCCTTTGTTCACTGAGGAATCATACCCCAGACTCAAATAGTTTGCAAAAGCAAGGAGCATTTTATTCTGCAGAAGACCAGGATGCAAAGGTCCCTTATTCCAAAATGGAGAGACATGAAGTGAGCTCGAAGGCTAGATTTAAAGCATGTACAGAATTCCGGAAAAGGTGATCTCTATCTTATTCCATCTCTAACGGCATTCCATTACCGAGAAGGTCTGGAAACTTGCTGACCCATTGTCCTTGCTTCAGGCTAGGTGGCTGGCAGCTTCTAGTTTCTGACTAGCTGCCTAAAGCCTGTTTGTTTTTTTTTATTTATTTATTTATTATTTATTTATTTATTTTCTAGTAACTGCTTGCCTCTGCTTGCCTGGACTCACCCAGCCTGTCTCCTAGATTGCCAGTTTGAAGTCTTCATAAAGTCACCCTGTCTCATTAGTAGGCCCGACTCTACATAGCTCACCACCAGAACACTTTGGATCCTAAAATGTTTGTTCCTAACTACCCTTGAGCCATAGAGCATGCAATGGCCAGTAAGTTCCGGATACCCAGAATGTCTGATGCAACCATGTCCATCTTTCTAAAAAAAAAAAAAAATGCCTGTATCCACAATTTCAATAGAAAAAAAAATGTGTGGATATTAATAATTTTTCAAAGGACTAGATTTTTTAAGGGTTAGTTATAATCAACTTGTAACATTTTCATATATATTTTAAAACATCTACTGGGATAAGTAGTTCACGATGCTTGAATAAATTTAAGATTACACTTTATATAGACACAAACATACAGGCAACATACATAAAGGTTATCTTTTTCTTTTCTTTCTTTTTTTTTTTATGAAAATCTCAATGATCTCTATATGGTAAGGCTATCTTGAAGACAATCTGGTTCTTTTATAATAATTTCCTGAGCACATACTCAGTACATACATGACTGAGGCCTGGAAAGGCCAAGCTAGGATGCTGAGGTCACACAGCTAGAGAGTAGCACGGCAGGAGCCTAAAGCCTGTGATGCTGTGTCCTCTCTATTCTGTTCTTGTTAATCGTGTCTAAACCTGTTTTCAGGAAACACAATAGTATATCTGGGGTAAATTCTTGGGATCAACTTAATAATATTTTAGTGTGTTTTTTTTTGTTTGTTGTTTTTATTTTTATTCTTCAATGGACTAGGTAAGATGACAGTCATTAGTCACAGCTATGTCACCTGATTGTTAAGATACCTTCCTATTTACTGAGTATAATTATGGTCAAGTTCTGTAATTGAAAGGTGGTGAGATGGCTCACTGGTTAAGAGTACTTTCTGTTTCTCCAGAGGACCAAAGTGTTGGGAGCCGACTCCTAGCAGAAAGTGGCTATCATCTTTGCAGCCATCTCGAGCCATATACCCTGACAAGAGACTTGTTTTCAACAGCCCACAACAGCTGAGCACACTCTGATAAACATCTTGTTTTTCTCACATGTCTTGTTCTGCTGTTTAGTGTCCCCAGCTATAAGGTACACATGGTCTCCATGCTGCTAGACGCACATGACATAGTGCCTTCAGCTGTGCTTGTCCACAAGGGCAAGGCATGTGGTAAAGGGTATAAATACCCAGGATTTCCTTTCAATAAAAGAGAGACTTGATCATACCCTCTGTCTTGTCTCCATTCTTCGAATCTCTTGCTTGTTAGACCCTGTTGACTGACCCGAACGGGTGGTTACATAGTGGTGCCACAACGTTGGAGCTCCAGTAAGCGGGATACAGTGAAGAAGGACACTGTGGGAATTGGAAGCTCCCATCCTCACTCCTGTGCTGGAGAACCTGTTGACTGACGGAGCTGGTTACACCAAAGTTTGAGTTACAGCATCCACATCAGAAGACTCACAGTGACATTTATCTCCAGCTTCAGGGGATCCAGCATCGTCTTCTGGCCTCCATAAGAACCTGCATACACGTCACACACACAAACACATACACTCCACAAGTAAAAATAACAAACCCTTTTAAAAAGGGCTCTAGTTCTTACAGAGAATTTACATGAGAATAAAATAATTTTATTCTCATAAAGGCATACTCAAAATATGAGGAAAAATCAGAATATTATGAAAACTGGTGTGGGGCTGTCACTGTTGGAGATAATCCGGGGGAATTGATTCTTATTCAGGAGATGTAGATTACTTTCTACAGAGTTGGTACTCAGGATTAACTTATCTCCTTTCTTGATTTTTCCAATAGAAACATTTACTCTTCTGTAATATTCTATAGCATCAGTAGGTACCTCTACTTAATGATGCCATGATGCTGTATGGAAACATTCTTCCTTCTTTTCCCAGGGTCACTGCATAATGGAATGGACTTTCATTTTATAGAAGGATCAGCAACAACTGTTAATTTAGGTTCTTCTTGCTCTTCTCATTTCAGATCTTTAAGTACAGGGGAAGGAAAACATAGGGAGCAAAACAGCAAGGGTCAACTCAAGTAGCTCTATCTTCGACAGTTCACACTTTATGGGAGGGCAGTGGTAATAAATATTGCTCCTTCTAGGGTAGGTTTCTGCTCTACTAAGTGGCTTGAATGTGGTTTTCAATCTTATGTCTCCAGTTATCTAGTGTATAGAATATTTGCACTTGGGTACATTGGATATCTTATGTAACTCCCTGTCTCTATGACTTAGCTGTTAAATCTAGGCTTGCATATTTCCTCTCTTTAATTCCTTTTAATTTTTTTAATTATTAAAGCCACTCATTATCTGTAGATGCACCCTTCCCTAAACTATTTGTGATAATGATGTCTTCTTTTGCTTTCTGTACAAATACACTCTTTATGCTTGATACTTCCCACTAGTGTTTCTTTACATTTTATTTGTTTCTTTCACACACACAAACACACACATACACACATACACAGTATTTATCTAGGAAGTTACAGTATCTTTCTATATGTAAACATTGTAAGAACAGAGGTCATGCTTTGCATGCCTTTAATATGAAATAATCAATGCTCGAAACAGGAATAACAGAGGTCAGGCTTCCAGAAAGACACACTCACTACTGAATGAACCTTCCACAGGTTTTATCTTCATAGGCACCAGAAGTAAAGGCCTTTTCATTTTTTTCCTGACCCAGGACCTTCAATTCACCTAGTCATATCTCTAGTTAGTCACTACTTGCCTTTTAATGGGGCTTTCATCAGCTACTAAACCCATGGGCTATCTATGACACAGTACTAGTGGAATCACACAGTACCCCTTTCAATGCCCTCCATTTACTGACTATTGCTGTACTTTAAGAGAGTTCTGGAAATGCACTCCCTGTCTCATCTTTATTTAATGACTAGCCTTCCTACATTACCACACTAATCCTCTTTGACTGGCATAATAGCTTTTCTGACCCTTTGGCATTTTTAGCAATCAAATAAACAGTTTACATACAAAGTAAGGCAGCCTGATTTGTACCATTCCTCAGACTTTCAGGACAAACATTAATGGTATTTTTTGGCTTGTACTTGTCTGCTCTCTAGGGCGTTTATCTGCTTTGACATATAGTGATCATTGCATTATCACATAACATGCTGAAATGGTAGCAATTGCTGACTATGTGATTGGCTTCTCAGAGTATAGTTAGAGTAACTTGTTCATTTGGCTGACTCTCTGGTAGTCCATGCTATCTGTACTGTTTCATTTAATCGAATGGAAAGTACATGCTTTTTGTGTGTTATACAGAGTATCAACATGGCTTTAACAGGAGACATTTATTTTGATAATTTTACTTCTTAGGCTGTTCTAAGAATAGCAGCTATCATGTTAAAGGGCAGGGTGTGGTAAAAAGTATGGCTCCTTCTAGGGCAGATTTCTGGTCTACCCCAATGGCTAGAACATGAACTTTAATCTTGTGTCTCCAGTTACTTGGTGGATAGAAAGGTCTCTGTATTTTTATGAAAATGTAGACACTTAAATGTATATGATTTGACAGCCACATCCAAGCATAGCTTCCAAGGATGAGTTTGACTGGGGCTATGATACAATGAAAAAAAGACAGACAGATATATAGTTAGATGAGCAGAAAGCTGGGTTTGGAGGTCTGGGCTCTCAAGTGGATAAATTGCATCATTGCAGAAGCTTAGCATTTGTATTATATACAGCTAAACAGAGAGGCAGTTTTATCACGTGTAGATGAAGGAGGATATATGATGGATACCTGGGTCAAGGGGAAACAGCTAATCTTGTAGGAGCTATCTCTTTAGGGAAGCAGTCTTCAGGTTATAAATATCTAGGGGGAGGGTGACTGTGGTGGACGTTTTCTGAGTACATTGTTGACACTAATAGTTCCTTGAAGCAAGCTTTGCCATCCATCCAAGCCTGAGGCTATGGGGTCCATGACATGGCCATGTCTATGTCAGCAACACATGTTAACATAGGAATTCCTCACTTAGGGTTTTCTTTACTTTCTACACTTGACAATATTATTATATAAAGATCAGGAAAAGAATCAAAATCAGGTGTCAAATGATTTGTGAGAGCTCTTTTTAAGAAAACTTGTATTACCATTGTACTTACATTGTATTAGTTTTTTTTTTTTTTTTAACAAACAGTCTATTGAAGTAGACCTTATTTCTTTAGATTTTTTTCCTAATGTGTACAAAATATTCAAACTGTTCCAATTTATTGTCTATGTTTAATGTTTCAGTGGAAACAAAGCTCCATCTGGTGGAAGAAATTGCTTCTGGATTTGTCTTGGAGCAGAAGCAATGAGGTCTGTTTGGCAGGGAAATTTGTCTATTCATGTGCACATATTTGCATGTGGCTCACATAGACTTTCCTCTGTTATGAACATGTAAAGAGGGCTTGTGTCCTGCTTCACTGATTTTTAAGAAATTATCTTCAGCATCTCGATTATTATGAGTGGTTCAGCCATTTATCAGCATAATAATCTTACTGTGAAAATCGCAAAGAGTCTTTGATTTTACTTAAATTTTATATAAAAATTTTGTGTACATATTTGTATGTGTGTGTGTGTGTGTATGTGTGTGTGCCCGTGTGTGAGGATGTGTGTGAAGGCCAGACATTTACAAATACTTTATTTTGTAATCATTCCTCACCTTTATTTTTAGGCAAGGTTTGTCACTGACCTGAAGATCACTAATTTTGCTAGACTGGCTGGCCAGGGGACCATTATTCTCATGTTTTCCCTTCCCAATGCGTAATGTGGACATTACAGGTCTACACTGCTGTGCCCAGTTTTATACAAGGCTGCCAGGATAGAACTCAGCTCTTCATGCTTGCACAGCAAGAATCTTTTGTTCTGAGCTATCTCCTCAACTTCAAACTTCCTTTTGGAACATCATTTTATTTATGCTTTGTTAACAAAAATTTACCTGCAGGACTCTATGAAGATGCAAAATCATAAGAATCTAATGGAGAAATGAATTAACATTGGCTAATCTGAGATTTTACTCAGTCTCTTCTTTCTCAGATACATGAGTATCACTATGTATAATCTTTATAGAATGACATAGCGTTGTAGCTATTAGCTTGATAATGACTAGAAATCTCACTAGAGTCTATACACTTGAAATGTACCATATGCCCTTAGTCCACAAATTTATTTTATTTATATTAAATATTAAATTAAGGACTGAAGATGTGGGTCAGAGGTTAAGAGCACTGGCTACTCTTCCAGAGGTCCTGAATTCAATTCCCAGTAATTGCATGGTGTCTCATAACCATCTATAGTGAGACCTGGCCCCTTCTTTGACTGTGCAGACAGAACATTGTATACATAATAAAAAATCTTGAAAAATATTAAATCAAGTGTCAAATAATCTACCTTTGAAAAATGTTAACTTTTATTACAAAAAAAGTAGCTATCTAGAAATGAAGGTTGTTTATCTTTTGATACATGCAATTATCATGAGAAATAATGGCTTCATTTTAGAAATCAGTGTGCTAATATGAATGAGTGGTCCCCAGAGGTTGATATATTTGAATATAGATGTCCCTAGTTGATAGAACTCTTTGGGAAGAGTTATGGAGTGTGGACTTGTTTGAGGAGGTATGACATTGGGATGGACTTTGAGGTTTCAAAATCCTACATCATTTCAAGTCATCTCTCTCTTTTTACCTCTTGTTGGTAGATGTAAGCTCTCAGTTACTGCTCCAGTGTCATCATCGCTGCCCGCTGTCATGCTCCTTGCCATGATGGTCATTGACTCACCCTTTGAAGCTTAAGCACCAAAAAACTCTGCTGTAAGTTGCCTTAGTTATGGTGTCTCTTCAGAGCAGTTGAAACATAACTAAGACAGTCAGACACATTAATGTTTTGTAGGCTTTACTAGTCCCAAATGCTTCCCCGCTGCCTTTAGTCTTCAGTGCATGATACCTGGAGTTAATTCCATTTATTACATTATAGCTCCTTTGGGATGCTTAAGAACTTCAGAGTTTAGCAATAGAAGAAAATTCAGTAAGATGAGTCTGTAACTGTCAACAGCATGAAGGAAGTGTCTCAAGTATCAGTAGAAGATGATTTGTGCAAAGCAAGAGAGGTAAAACAGGTATTTCTCAGGTGGAACAAGGGTTTTCTAGCTTTTTTTTGGAGAGATGCTGAAGGTGTAGGAGACATAGCTTTAAAAAATCATTGGAGGAATCAGAACTGTTGGGAAGACCTATTTTCTTCAGGGGAAAGATAAGTTGCCCTTTCACCCGGCATGCAGGAGTGGATGCTGTCTGACAACCTGGTGATCTTTTTGTTATTCTATGGAGCCAGCCTTCAGCCAAATTCCCACAAATCCCCAATACTGGTTAGGCCCTAATCCTGAGCTCTGTCTCTCAGTGAATAGAACCATATTTATGAAAAAGCGCCAATGCACTTTTCATCCTCCATCAATAGAATCTATTTAAATGCTTATTACAAGTCGTTCTTCTCTAGACTATTACCCTGAACACTGTCAGTCAATAGAACTCATTCTTATTGTAAGGGCGATAGGTGTTTTTGCTATATTGCTGGGGAGTTTTGATGTGGCTCGTCCCTGAAGCTTTGTTGTGATAATTGTCACATGTAGACTTCTTGACTAAGACCCTATTCTTCCCACTCTTGGGAGGACAGTGTTAGAGTTTCTGGTGCTATCATAAATTCTTTTTTTAAAATTTTATTTATTTAGTTATTTAAATCACGTCGTAATTTACTTATTTACACAGAGGTTATAAACACTAAAAGGCAGGATGTGGGGAAGGGAATGGCACCGGAGCATAGGTGTTCAGGGGGAGTACAGATACCTTTCAGAACAGGGAAGCTATTATAAATTCTTATCTATAAGTATTTGTATAGATAATCAGCTGGGACTTTGACAAATTTGTTGATTATTAGATAACACTACTAGAAAGTCTAATTGAGTAGGCTTGATGTGACATGTTTGTGTAACTCACATGTTATAGCCACAGACACAACTTGAAGAAGTTTGCCTTACATTGCTTCATGTGACTGTATTGCTCTTTAGCTGTATAAACAGCAAATGCATGCCTAAAGTATATAATTAACAGGAAACCTACCATCCCTGTACAAATACTTCACTGCCTTTATATCTGTTCCTCACAATGGTTGGCTGTGCTACAATTTTCCAAAGTAAGTCTTGCTTACAGGGAAACCCAAGGCAGATATAACTACCACATAAAAGCTCTTGTAGTTCTCAGAGATTATACCTCTTTGTGTTTATACAAGGTTACCTACCAACCCCATGAAAGCACATGTGAGCTGGTCTTGGATAAGTATTTATCTTTGGTGCTCTCTCTTGCAAATATCCTCTCTTCATCCTGAACGGATGGTGCTCTGTCTCTCAAGGTATCCATACTCAGGCCTGTTTCACTGTGACTGGATCTGCTCACGTATCTTGATTCCTTCTCTCCCCCAGAACACTCCTTTCAGAGATAATAACTAGAAAAAAAGGAAATTAATTTGCATATAGTGTAAGTGACAATTAGTAAATGGAGTTGGACCCAAGCATTCATCTCCAGTAACAGATATAGTGATCACTTTTAGAAAAATATCTCTTGACCTTAGAGAGAATGAATTTTTCCAGATTTTTCAGCTAAATTAATGATCTGCCTGAAGATCATTTAAGATTATATACTTAGCATATTGTCTTACTGTGTACTAAGCATATTTAAATTTAACCTGCCTTCAAAAGAATAATGAAATTAATCTCACTGTAACTTGGATTTTCCCTCAAAATCTGCTTTTACAACCTAAGCTAATCGTAAGATTAATTTAATTTAAGCTTTAATCTTAAATTACACACTCTTCTATACACCTGACCCAGAGTAGTGTGTGTGTGTGTGTGTGTGTGTGTGTGTGTGTACGTGTGTTGTGGCAATCATTTTCTGAAAGTAGCCAACAGATTGAAAGTATCCTTATGCAACAAGTATCTACCATCATACATGTTGGAAGAAATTAGAAGCTATAGAAGTGTAGAGAGAATCTTTTTTGTTCTGTGTGGAAGCATCACTTGCCAATAGAAAGCTGATGGCCTATGAACTGAGGCAGAAATAGAAGATGGGATACCCAAGAGAGAGATAAGATCCTGGGAAAGAGTCAAGAACTGTGAATTAGCCTTGAACTATAAGAAAGTTGGATGCAGAAAACAGAAGAGGTAGCCAATCATGTGTCAGAGACTAGAATAAGTGGATTATATAAGTTACAAGCTAGTCAGAAATGAGCTAAAGCTTATGGCCTAGGCATTTATTCATATATAATTAAGTCTCAGAGTTGTTATTCTAGGAACAAAGTGGCAAGGAAAAAAAGTTCATGGCTACACTATAACTTGATAACATGTTTACAATAGTGAGTGCTTCAGTTTGGTGTTAGTAAAACTACTTCTTTGCTTGCAAAACTAAAGGGGCTAGAGAGATGGCTCAGCAGTTAAGAACATTTGCTCTTCCTTGCGCAGGGGCCATGCTAATCTTCTCTGTATCATTCCAATTTTAGTATATGTGCTGCCGAAGATGCTCTAACACATAACAAGGACATATGCTCCACTATGTTCATAGCAGCTTTATTTATAATAGCCAGAAACTGGAAAGAACCCAGATGCCCTTCAACAGAGGAATGGATACAAAAAATGTGGTACATTTATACAACGGAATATTACTCAGCTATTAAAAACAATGAATTTGATAAATTCTTATATAAATGGATGGAACTAGAAAATATCATCCTGAGTGAAGTAACCCAATCACAAAAAAACATACATGGTATTCACTCACTGATTATTGGATTTTAGCCCAGAAGCCTGAAATACCCAAGATTCAACTCACAGACCACATAAAGCTCATGAAGAATGATGACCAAGTAGGGGGGGCTTCAATCCTTCTTAGAAGGAGTAACAAAATACTCAAGGGTGCAAATATGGAGACACAGTGCAGGACAGAAACTGAAGGAGGGACCGTCTACAGACCATTCCACCTGGATATTCATCCTATGTGCAGTCACCAAAGGTAGAGGTTGATGTGGATGTCAGGATGAACATGCTGACAGGAGCCTGATACAGCTGTCTCCTTAGAAGTCTGCAAGAGTCTGACATACTCAGAGGCAGATGCTCACAGCTAACCATTAAACTGATCATGGGGTTCCCAATGGAGAAGATAGAGTGAAGGCTGAAGGAGTTGAGAGGATTCGAGACACCATGAGGAAAGCAACAATCCCAACCAACCAGAGCCCCCAAGGTCTAAACCACCAGCCTGGGAGCGCTTAGGGAGGGACCCATGGCTCCAGCTATATATGCAAGGGAGCTATATATAAGTGGGAGAAGAGATCCTTGGTCCCATGAAGGCTGGACATCGTGTGGGGGGGATATTCGAGGGTGGGGAGGTGAGGTACGGGGGAGGGTGGGTGGGGGTACACCAACGTGGAGGCAGGAGGAGGGGGGAAGGGATAGTGAGTTCCTGGGAGGGAGGGGGGAAATGGGGTAAGGAGAGAACATCTGAAATGTAAAAAAAATTTCCAATAAAAAAAAAAAGAAAAAAGAAAAAAAAAAAAAGAACATTTGCTCTTCTTGCAGAGGACCAAGATTCAGTGCCTAGTACCCACATGGCAGATCACAACTGTATGTAACTCCAATTCCAAGGGAATCTAACGCCTTCTTTAGTGGTCTGGGAGCACTAGCAATGCTTGTGATGGACAAGGCAAAATATCCATAAACATAAAATAAACCTCTTAAGTATTTTTGTCGAGAATCCTTAATTTCTCTTCTATACCATGTTCTGTCTAATGTTCAGTAAATACAGAGCAAATCTTTTTGTTAAGGATAGCCACAGACACACACACACACACACACACACACACACACACACACACACACACACACAGAGGCACAGATTCTCGTGCACACACATCAGGCATCAGTCACAGATACACAAACAGACAGATTGCAAATTGGCCACATGACAGACCAATGGAAGGTACTGAGAGAGAAGTGAAAAATAGAAAACTTTGGTTTGCTATTGGTCACATTAACCTAAGAGGAAGTTGTTTTGCTTCCTTTCCTTTCTGTGACATCAGTGCATTTGGTGATCCCTGAGGATATCTTTAAACACTAAGTGATGAAAATAGAAAGCAGGATTTTAGTGTATTCTCCATTGTATCTCCGTGTTGAGCTCAGGGATTTAAATTTCTCTTCCAGGAGGGAAAATAATTGCCTGCCTTCTCTTCCTTCTTCCTTCCTTCCTTCTCTTCCTTCCTTCCTTCCTTCCTTCCTTCCTTCCTTCTTCCTTCTTCTTCCTTCCTTCCTCCCTCCCTTCCTTTCTTCCTTCTCTCCCTACTTCTATTCTTTCATTTAAACACAGGGTCTCACTATAAACCAGGACTGGTCCAAGAACTCACCATGCAAACAGGGTGGCCTCAAATTTATAGAGCTCCGGATTCTTCTGCCTCCTGAGATTAAAGGTATGTACCATCATGCCTGGTATAATTGGATTTCATGAATGAATTATAGGCTATATAGGTGACTATTATTTAGAGGCTAGGCTGAAGGACATTAATCTCTAACTAATCTAAAGCTGCTTTTAGCTTGGTACCACCACAACAGAAAAAACAACAAAAACAAGAACAGTGTGAAAAGCTCAGGGTAAACTGAGGCAACCAGAGGATGCTGAAGGGAAAAAAAAAACCCCAAAAAACAACAACAACAAAAGCTTTTCTAGGTGAGCAGCTAACACACTGCTAGAACTTACTTTTTTCTTGCATCTTTACTGAGGTTAACAGAAATGCAACAAACAATGAACCATTTAATACACTGGATACATATTATGGCTTCCAGTTTAGTATTTTATGGGATTCCTGAGCATGTGACCAAGTGAGTCTCTGCATCAATGTCTTGTTGTTTATCCCTTAGAACCCTGCTTGTTTTCTAGTGAGAGACAGTGAGGGGGTGCATTCAGATGGGAGTGGGGGTGAGCAGGCTCTACAAGGAGTAAAAGGAGAAGAAACTGTCATCATAATATAATATGTGAGGGAAAATTATTTTCAATAAAAAGGGAAAAAGAACTGTTTCCCTCACGCACTCAACATGTGTGTGTGCACATATGTATAGTGTGTATGTGTATGTATGTGAAAATGCTTATGAGATAGAGATAGAAGAGGAAGGGAGGGAAGGAGGGAGAGAGAGGGAGAGGTGGGGAGAGAGATTGAAAATTTTCTCACAAGCATACATTTTTATCAGCAGCAGTTGCCAGGGTATATATTGGAACTTATTCATGACATAACTTCCAGGTTGTACCCTGTCAAAGGCAACTACTGGTAAACAGCCTTCTGCTATCTGATTTTGTGAGTTCAACAGTTTCTAGACTCCATGTTTAAGTGAGAGCAAGAAACTTTTGTTTTCCTGTGTTTGGGTCGTTATACTTAGTACAATGTCTTCCAGGTTTATCCATGTTGTTTAATGCCATAATCTCCTTTTTAAGGCTGAATACTATGTCTCTGTGCATGCATGTATTTATAATGACATTATGATGTCTTTGTTTCTGTATCATCTGGTTTGTGTTGTTATGGTGCAAATGGTAGAAAAGTCAGGGTGAGAGAAGAGAGAAGAAGGGGGAGGGGAAAGGGAAGAAGAGAGTGGAGGAAGAAAAGAGGGAGGAAAGAGGGAAAGAAAGAAGGAATGAAAGAATGAATGAAGGAAGGAAAGAAGGAAGGAAGGAAAGAACGAACAAAGGAACTAGTTTCTTGCTATGGAGTCTAGAAAGTCCAAAATCAATGGACAAAAACTACCAGGGAACTTTTCTTTCACCCCTTGGGTAAGAACAGGATAAAAAGAGGGCTAGGGTTTGAACTCCTTATTTCAAGTCTTTGTACAATTCAGAGGAACCCATCCATAAGAGAAAAACCTTCCTGACCCCAACACCTTAGGCCCTACTCCCAAAGCTTACATTGAGGATTAGGTTTTCAACACATAATTTTTTGGTGCACTATACTGCTTAAGTGTAGTTTGCCATATGGGCCACTTTTAGTTGGAAAGATAAATTTTAGCATCTGGCGAATGACACTTTAATGTGACTAAACATGCTACATTGTGCACTTAGTTTTGCTTCAACTTTCAGAGAATATCCTGTCAGTTCTTTGAGGTTATTTAGGCTTCACACAAGGCCCCACTCCCCACTGCCAGTCTTCATGGGCTAACAAAAATATGTTGCACTAATCTCCTGTATAGTAGAAATTATGTAAGTTTGTACAAATTGAAAAAAATAGTTTTCAAAACTCAAATAAATTTACATCTGAGAATATTTATCCATATAAACTGTGAGCTACTGGGCACAGTATTCAGATTTATATTTATGATCAATGTCATTATATAATTGCAAAAAATAACCACTTTGTATTTGTAATTTCATGGATTACTAACAATATGTTCTAAGCGTTTTACCCCACTGAGACAATGCATTTTGAAACTGTGTTTTACTCGCGTATGTTTGACTCATCTATTTGTTGTTCCCATGCGGACCGACTTCCTACACCTAGTGGAAGGATGGGCATGCTGTTAAAGGAATTATGGTCTGAGGAGTCTCTTCAAGAGCTCCAAGAAGTGTGGGTGCAGTGGGAATTTTCATTTGGTTCAGAAAAAATTTCCTAACCCTACTTAGTTCTAGTTTGGAACTAGCTTCCTTGATATTGCAAAACAGGTAAGACCTGAGCGAATGGACTGGGAAGACACTGCAACCCGAGCAGCAGCTGTAGAACCATTTAAAAACTGCCCACTAGAGGGAGGCGAGCACCATAAATATCGGTGCGTTGCCCTGCTGCGACCATGAGGAGGGAAAGCAAGGCACAAGTGCAAATCCCTAGACTTTATCTAACATTTTTCTCCAATGTTTTCTCGTCCAAATCTCATCGATTATTCCTATAAGGGAACAAAAATCAGCGTAGCATATAACATTACTACATTCAGATTTTAATATGTGAAACGTTCAGAAAGTAAAGGTGCTATGGAGAAATGAGATCCAGATGAATTATTTGAACTTAACAGCGCAAAACACCCTGGCAAGCGTGGGCCTCCCCATACTTCCTGAGGCCTCTTCCTCTGTTTTATTTGTCCTGGATGTAACTGTTGTATTTATCTGCTAGTCTATCATTTTCTTACATCTTGCCCAGACATTTAAGGTAAAGGACTCCGCTCGGCAGATGTTTGGACCATACGAAAATAAAGACAAACGGTTAACTCTCAAAACTAAAATTGTCTGCTTACTTACTTAGAAAAATGACAATGGGCATTGTTTTCAATGGTGAAAATCTCAGTTGTTGGATGACTGGCCTAAGTTTGAACTGTTTTTCATTTTTCCATTACCATTTTATATATTCTTCCTCGCTTCCAGAAATCACTTTTAAAATGTTCAAATCCTGCAACAAACGCTCAGGTTTTGTTTGTATTGAATTTTTATGTTCGACTATTTGAAGAAAAATTGAAAAATTTTGTAATCCAGTTTGAAATGTTAAAACAGAACATTTCAAAATATAAATACAAATATTGAAAATTGAGATAGTAGTTCTTTATATGGTAAAATACATTTAAGTTTGGAATCTCACTAATTCTTATATTTTAACTAATTCTTATTTAGGGAAAGGGTAATTATTGTGATATGTGATTGTCTCAAACTTAATTTCAATAAAGTAAGTATAATTTCTTTTTAACTTTTTAACTACTTTAAAGCATTTGAAACTAGTTTTCTTTCCGGTTTTCCTGAGTTACTATCTAAAGGTAAAAACAAATTTTGCACTCTCCAATTTCACTCAAGTTGTCTTTTTTAAATAAAAGTAGTTTCTTTCACTTTTCCTCTGCTACACAGTTAGAAAGACAGACAGATACACCACAAAACATGCATCTTAGAGGCAGTTTCCTTGAGTTTACATTCTTGTTTAGTAAGTGACCTGGAGGCATGACTGATTCTGTGATTTCCTTTTTCCTTCTCTCTCACCTCTAACTTCCTTTCTCTGAATGATATTCGGCTTCACCCATGAGCAAAACTGTATCTCCCACTCACCCCAAAGGCCAGATTATACAATTGTGGGTTTTTTTTTTTTTTTTTTTTTTTACTTTATTTGTACTTGGAAAAATTTAGTGCGGAGTTAATACAAACTGGTTGTAAAGAGTCAACACACGTGATGATACTGGACAAAAATGAAAATATCAGTCATTTTCCTTCTACTCTTTAGCGGTGTTCTCCCTTTGCACAGTTTGGCTCTTTAGGGATATTTTCTAGCATGCACTATTCTATACATATGAAAGTTATTATGATTGTGTATTTCTTCAACGTTTCTTCACAAAGGTAGAATTACGTGAAAAATAGAGAGATTTGCCCTTCTACTGGCAATACATTTTTAAGATGTCTTTCCATCAGTGTCCAGAATTATTTTACTGGTTATAGCTGTGGGAACCCATATTCATTGGCTCCCATCTCCTATTCTGGAAATTTCAATCACTTCCAGCATTTGTTTATTAAACAGTTCTTTCAGTGCAGAAATGTAAGTAAACATCTTTGGAATCTGATGCATTTCCTACATCTTCATAAAATCCTGTAGATACTGAAGTCACACCTGGCTTGCTATTTGCTTTTGACTTATGGCTTGCCTTTGAACAAAGGTTTTCAGCGGTCTACATTTTGTGCCGCTCTGGGTCTTTGAAAGATGTTTGTTTTTTAATCCATCAAACACTTTGGTTGCCAAAATTAGACATCAAAACATAAAATGCTATTTGTCTGGATGTCCATTTACTAGAAAGTGAAAGAATATCATTGAAATGGACAACTCTAGTAGAAAACTCTTACCCTTAGGACTGGAAGAGCAACAAAACTTCCCTCGCTGGTTGACCGCATCTCTGTGGGATTCAGGTCACACTGATCAAATATGGGATTGTAGCTCATATCTTGTCAGTTTTGTTGTTGATTGAAAGCCAGCACAGAGGGGCTGAGTAGCAGTATAGTAGGCACACAAAGTGATAATATGATTAGTTTAGACACCAATATACTTAAAAAAACATATCAAATACTACATATTACACAAGAATTCATAGACATTCAAGGGTGTTAGTACATTAGTATGATTCTAGAGGGGAAATGAATGGGATTGGGGAATAAACACAAAAACCAACAGGAAACAAAACAAAAAGGCACTAGCTGGAGTCCTGAGCGCTCTTGTGATATTGAAGCCTTTGGAGGAAATAACAGTTTTCTTTGTCTGTTTCTCACACTGTCTTATTTGTGGAGGTGATTTCTTGTTCTCTCTCCCCTCTCTCTCTCTCTCTCTCTCTCTCTCTCTCTCTTTCTCTCTCTCCTTTCTCTCTTTTTCCTTTAAGGCCATTAAAACAGGCAGAAAAGATGCAATGAATAAAAATCTTCAATGAGCTAATTGAAGCTGGCGTTAGTATCCAGTGTATACTTCTTGTGGCATTGAATAATGGTATATTAGGTACTATGGATGTGAGTACTTACACTCTCTGTCCATTGGGGCACTATTCAAAGCTAAAATTTCTGGACAAATGAAAAGTTCATTAACCTTTCCCTAACACAGCCTCAAACTAAAGTCGTAAGAACTGACCAGCTGTTTGAACCATTACAGGTGGTGTCAGGATATACCAGCTTCAAGGTGTGGAAACCCAGCCTGAAAGATGGTATAATTGCTATCTGACAAGACTGGTCAAGATATCACAGGAGGAAAGATTTCAGAGAGAATGTGTTAAAACACTTCCTGTGCTCCAGGCATGGTTTGAGAACTTTACTCAAGATCACGTAATCTGAAAAACAAAGCTATGAGGTTGGAGATGTGGGAAAGGGGTCACAGAGAAGTTTAATAACCCGCTGAAGATCGTCCATTTAATGAATGTAGGAAATGGTGTTGAAATCGAACAGGAGTTCAAGAGTTCCTAAGCAACTTTAACCCGAGGCATTCACTCTGAGGAACATGTGGGTGGGGGTAGGAGTGGAGGTGGTGGTATAACATAAGAACAGGAAGGTGGAGACAGAAGTTGCAAGGTCTTTTATTCCATTTACATTACCCTGGGTTTTACATCTTCCTCCCTGTGGCTGCAGAAGGGATTTCAGAGTCAGGTTAGCAGAGTAGAGGCAGGATTCTGGAAATGGTATTCTTTTTGCTTTGGAAAGGTTGGCAGCCCCTCTCCAGCCTCTCTTTTGGAATTAAAACAAACCCCAAACATCACAGCCGGATGTTTGAAAGTTTTTAAACCTTGCAATTTTTTGCAAAGTTCCTCAACTCCTCCCCGCTTTTACTCCCCCTGGATGTCATGAAGTTCTTAGGCTCCGTTGAGTTTAGAACGAAGAAAGTGTAATTTGAGTTTGTTTTCTCAGCGAGGCGATGGCAAAAGGATATTTATGGTGTTGAGGAATTTCAGCTCTTTCTCCTAGCATGTAGAGTGTGTAGTATATTTAAAATACCACTCTCCAGGATATCTCCCTTTTGCTGAGATAATAAAATTGATCATATGTTTTGAGGTTAAATAAACTGTTGTAACAATCTTGCAGCTGCCTGCTGGTTGCGGTTTTCAAAAGCAATTACTCACTCTGGAGTCAACTTTGAACTGTACATTTTAATTGAAAAGCTAATTGTAGGCCATTGCTCCTGATTTAGCATTTAATTTGGCAGATTAGGAGGCAAAGGGACTTGGGAAGGGAGGGAAAGGAAGAGAAAGCTTGAAGAAGAGTTGCTGAGTTCTGGCTCCTGTTTGTGTGAGAGAGCCTTCACACACAAACACACACACACACACACACACACACACACACACACACACCACACCGATACTGATACTTTGTATTCTCACCAACGAAAATGTGCCTGGACCATTGGGTACATTCCGGAGACATTTGTCTGAAGTGGTCTGCAAGGTCCTGAGTTTATCCAAATTTGCACCCCTGACCCTAAGCCCAGGTGTCTGTGAGATGGAATCAGAGATGGAGGGAGGAAAAACAGAGAGGGAGAGAGGGAGAGAGAGAGAGAAAGAGAAGGAGGGAGGGAGGAAGGGAGGGAGAGAGGGGGAGGAGAGGGAGAAAGGAGAAGGAGGGGAAGTGAGGAGGGGGAGGGAAGGCAGAGATTCTTGGTTCAAGATTCAGCTCTGTTACCTTTCTGATCAGAAGTTTATTTCATTTCTTCAAATCTTGATGATGTCCAAGGGTAGGGACTGACTCTTACTGAAAAATACCAAGCACTGAGTGTTGCAGTCCAGCAAGACACTGGCTTGTTTACAGGTTGCCCAGCAGAGGGATTCAGGCTTCTGGTGTATTTATTAAAGTTCTCTGTGATTAAGAAAACAGTGAAACCTGGATTTTCCATCCAGGAAGTTAGTAGCATCCTTAAAATGGCCAGAAACAATTTATTTTAGAATCAACTTGTGGAATGACATTAAGTTTTTCTTTTTAGTCTGCCCTCACCTTAAAGTAAATTCATACTGTTGAGGTAATTTAGATAAGACTATGCAGTGCATTTTGTAAATAAACACTTTCTTAGCTTAAAACAAATGTGTATGTATAATGTCTTTGGTCGTTTCCATCAAAGGTCAGTTGGGAACCTCTACTGGATTTTTCTGTGAACCAGATAAGACATTGCCCACCTAAGTTAGAGCTGAGATGAAAGCAATATAAGAGTGCATTGATTTTTTTTTTTTTGCAAGAAACTTTTAAATATTCGTTATCTACCTTTTGGGGCTTGTTGTGGAATGTAGATTTGGCTGGTCTCAATTGGATATTTTCAGTGGCTCTGTAAATGTAGTCTCTGTGTATCAGTACACTGCTCCCTGAGGAGGATTATTAGTCTATCACACTGCCCTCAGAACTCTGGTGAAATGTAATGTATGATATGAACGGTTGCTTCAGAATTCAGTGTCTACTTTACCAACAACAGAGAACAGCTGCCACTTATTTGGCATTTGAGTATCAAATTTGAAACTTGCATAGTTAATGGAAAAATGAAACATCTGTGTTGATATTACAACTATCATCCTGAAGCAACAACATCAGAAGAGATGGCAGTTCCTGGAATCCAACTTCCAACAGCCTTTATTTATTATATTTATTTATTTATCTCTTTATTTATTCAACTTATTTTATCTATCTATCCATCTAGTTATTTATTTATTGGTGATCTCGGGTTCATGGTCTGCAAGTACAAATAACTTCCAGAAAAGGGGCTTTATAAAAATGAAGACTTGAAATTAAAGTTTAACACTTCCAAAACACTTTAACCTTATTCATTATAAAAAACAACAAAACAAAACAAAACACAAAAAACAAAAACCAACCAAACAAAAACCAGATAGTCCTTTATTTTGGGTGAGTACGTTTCCTTAGAAAAGTAGAAAAATGAAATAAATTGTGTAGTAAGATTACAGAGCCCCTTCACCATGGGGAAAATGATCAAAGAAGTTTGTATATAATATTACTAGTGACAGACTATAGACATAACAGGTTAACATTTCAGACATATTCTTCATACATGAAAAATAATAGTCATACAATTATTTTTTAAACAAAAGACTATGAAATCATTTATGTTAATAGCACTTTCCCTTTTGATGAACTTGAAACAAAAGTAAGGTAAGTTTGACATGTTAGTTCTAGAGTCTGAATTTCAGAAATTAAAGCACAGCCCACAGATTGTGTACTGGTGTAGCAATGTTTAAGAATCTGGGCTCTAGGTATAGGAGAAAGGATGTTATCTCAAGGTATATATTCTGACTCATCTCCATTCCCTCATCTCTAACATCAGGGATAAGAACATGATCACACTCTCTGAGTTATAGTTAAGGCTAAATGAGCTAATTATCGACCTAAATTGAAATTCCTAATGTGTGTTGCACTTTTCTCTGTTATACAATGCCTTTATTTTACAAGTAATAATAAGAAATGGTTCTCATTATTACAAAAAAAAAAAAGTTATACAAATCAACCACCAAGCTACATTTGAAACATCCATTTTCACTAAAGTTAAGAATAATTAATTACAGATATAATTTATGTTTAGCCTTATAAGTGAACTTTAGTTGTCTAGACTTCCAAAGAGAAAGTGAGAAAAAAACAGTTTTAGGAATTGCTGTACTTCATTAACAGACATAGGAGCACTACAATTCAATCATTCAGTAGAAAAAATATGAGCAAGAATAATTTCGTCTGGATGCAATTCCTCATTTTATTTCTCTGTGATATATTTTGATTTAACATTAAATTAGTGGAAATTTTTACAAGAAAGATTAAACAAAGGATCAGACTCACTCTATGATAGAAATGATGTTATGATTACGATATGGATATTGAGGTTTGTTGCAGGCCAAACCCATAGTGTAAACCTTTATAGTAGACTGGTCTTACTTTATATTCTATGGTATACAGATATGTCAGACTTTCACCTGTAATTCTTCAATGTTACATAATTCCTCAATGCTACAACATCCTGGTGTGTGTGTGTGTGTGTGTGTGTGTGTGTGTGTGTGTGTGTGTTCGTTCCTCAGAGACCTCAAAGGATGGAAGCATGGGTGCAGGGTCATCAGTACTACCTCTGTCAGATGAGGTTCACTGAGAGTGCTAGCTAGAGTGGAAGTGAACTCTCTCTGCCTCTCCAGTTACTCAGCCTGTCTGCACTCAGCTCTGGTAGAGGCTTGATTATGAAGACTGCATTTTGCTTTGCAGACGTACACTTGAGTCTTATTGAGATAATTTGCTCCAAAGAAACTCTGGCTACTGCTCAGGTGAAATAGCTTTCTTTCCATAAGGTTTCAGTTTACTGGAGGTGAGATCCAAGAACCGTACTTTAATGGGAGAAGGAGGATTTCTCCACGGCGACGTGCTAGCATTTCTTTGTTCAGTCCACTTTCTTTCATTTCAAGTTGATTGAGGGACATCAGATAGGATTCTTGTTTCCCCCTGCATGCTTCTTGTCAACTATCTTGCCTTTCACAGCCCAGCTACACTGGGACGTTTACAGCCTTTCATTGGAGCCTGCCAGACCTAGGTGTTATGTAGCATACCTCCAGGGATCATTACCATATGGTATTTTAGGAGAGGACACAGTTCATTTCAATGCAATTCAAATGAGCAGATTTCTTTTCTTTATTACACCATTGCATTTGGCGGCAATCCACCAGGGGCAGAGTCTAACTCTCAAAGGAATGCTCTGCCCACTCTGTCCATTTAACAGGACATTTGGCTCAAAAACCTCGTCGGTTGATCACACATGTGCAACAGATGTGTGAGCATGCGTAGCGAAAATAAAAAATAAAAAATCCCAGCAGTGTGCTGTGGGAAATGTAGCGTGGAAAACAGGGACACAAAAGAAGTCTGGTGCTTGAACTTTGATTTTTGTTGTTGGAAGGCAGTGTTTCTTATTAATCTTTTCCTCCTTTCCAAGGAGAGACAGGTATGGGTTTCCATTATTATTCTGCAGTGATTATTCATGTAA
Source organism: Mastomys natalensis (assembly GCA_021653895.1). NCBI lineage: Eukaryota > Metazoa > Chordata > Mammalia > Rodentia > Muridae > Mastomys > Mastomys natalensis. Next base: position 941,261 of record JAJTUV010000444.1, on the reverse strand, counting down.
CACTGGTAAGGAAACTTGGTTCATTTTCACAGACCTTGTTTTATAAAGATATAACTTTAAATATTCAGACCAGACATTGTTGAGACCCTCCCTCTCAGGAACTGAGTGTTGGCATACTTCCACTAAAAAGAGAAAAAAGAAAGAAAGAAGAAAGAACCCACTCATTTACAAGGGAGGATATCAGAAATATACATCCTTTCATCCGTGCCCCACAGGCTTACACACACACACACACACACACACACACACACACACACCGCAGCGCGCAGAGCAACAGCTGTTTTTCTCATGGAGAATAAGGGTTACTTGGGGAAATCTCTCTTCCTGTTTTTATATGGACAACTAAATTGTTGTATAGCCAGTTAATTTTGGTTAGGTCAACAGCACAAGGTTAATTATTAGAGCCTCCCCTTTTGCCTTCATATGATTAATAGGAAACAAAAGAAGTAAATGAAATATCATAACTTATCCTAGAAGTGTTTTTTATTTAGGAAGGTTTTTTTGATGCTTTAAAATTATATTTGAAAACACTTTATTCATTTTTCTTTTCTTTGAGGCAAAGTGAAAGAAGGTTTTGAAAAACTGAATGATGTGAACTTAAATTGATTCAGAAAGGATGTTATAGCATGCAACATTTAGAAAAGTATACCAATTTCTATTTTATAATGGAAACATTGTTAAAGTTAAAAAGATTGTCTAACCTATGAGATAACTTTGAAATGATACTTTTCTCCCTTGATACTCTTCAGTTTGATCAGAATAACTGTGCATGTTTAAAAAAAACTATATTATGATCTTACATCCTTTTTATAACTTGGGATTTGAGTCACATATCAAAAGACAAGTAGACTGATTTTCTTCAATGGTCTGGATCCAGCTACTTGCTATTATATAACCTCAGAATAAAGCAGCCATATCCCTGTTGATATTTCCACTACTTTCCCTTGAACTTGCTCAGCTTCAGCCAGGGAAAAAGAAATCCACTCTATATGTTTTAAGGACAGTTTTTCATTCATGCTCTTGTTCCTCTTAATACGTGTCCCAAAGAAAAATATTCTGCAATAGCCACTCATAAAGAAGCAGAAAATGGCAAAGCCACAGAGAAGGAGACGTATGTGACAACTGTGGCGGTGTCTTCCTGGAGACAGAAAACAAACAGAGCTGTGGAAGAGCTTGCCAATGCGTGCCTGCCAAATAAAATATTGTTTTATGAAGTCAGGAAAAAACTAATTTAAAAGGTTATTGTAGGTTATTTGTGGTCACTTCTGGTGTGCATACAGAATGATGTCATCCCGAACTCTTCTCTATTTATATTTCGGTTTTAGAGATCTTTTGTCTATGACTCGATCTCAGCTACTAGACACATCTAAAATTCAATACTCATAAAAATCTACACTGAGGGAAAAAAAATGAAAGGAGATGGAAAAAAGTCCCAGCCAAGTCCAGACAAGAAATCATTCAGGCAGATCCATCTTCTAAAATACCTACATTTGTAGATGTCTTCTCAGTCTCGGGATGTATTTGCTGGAAAATTTCTCAAATAACCAGAGGAGAGCTCCTCTGGAAAATAATTGCTCTTTGAGTAGAGGTAGGTGGGATCCTTGCCAGAGACATCACATCTAAGGACAGACAGGGAGTGAAGGATTCCTGGTATCACACAATGTCTCTCTTCCCTCCTGATAGACCTTATGATGTCCTCCAGGGATTGGTCACTCTGACATGAGCTTGTTAGCACTGGATTCTCTTCATCCATGAGCCAATGCAATAGCTTTTCTTGGTGGGTTTTTTTGAAGGGGAATGTGGCTGGAAACCCCTTCTTCTCATGTTAATCTTTAGTGAATTAATAAATATCAAAATATCATTGTATGAAAGTAGCTAGGAAGAAGGGAGATTAAGAGAAATCCAAAACCAAAACAACAAAACATGTTGGATTTTAGGAATAACATACATAGAAATAGCATACAAAACTGAATGTTTATAGTGAAAAGGTGACACATTAAATGTTATATCCTGATACTAAGTAGACAGAATTTGCAAAGTGTATATATTTATTCATTCAGCCATTAAAATGACTTAGACATTTTTTAGCAATTTGGTCTATCAGACATTTCTGTAATAAACATTTCATCTTTGCACTATTGCCAATAGGTTTTTCTTAGTAGAAATAATAAACAGAAGACAGAGTGAGTTATGAATACAGCAGAAAACATCCTGCACTAAAGAGAGAATGAAACAATGAGGAGAGATATGCAGTTTGGGACGTTGGGGTTATTGTTTTAACTTGGTGATCTGGTGACATCTCAGAAAGAATATTTGATCAACATAGAAATTAATGGAAAGAGTGTCAACTATATTGACGTCTTCTAGAGACTATTGCAGTCAGTCAGTAAGAGTCCTGAGCCAAGAGGACATGTGGTATGTAGAAGAAACACCATGAAGGCAGTGGGATAAAAGGGCTTGTGGACAAATTAGCATCATACTCCCATGCAGACACCACCTCTGCACTGCCTAAGTGCAGGAGCTTGACGATGCCTGCAAAATCTGAAGCAAATACTTCAGTAGCGTCAGTGAACGCAAAGAGCTTCTGTTCAGGATTAGGAGACTTTTCAAAATCTCTTTGCATGAGAATGGAGAGTCTCTGGAGATCCAGAACATTTAGGAGAATTCTGAAGTCACCAACTCAAGGCAGCAGCTGTTCGGTTACAGTACATGCTAATAATCTTGTGGTTACATAGTGGAGAGTCTCCTGTGTTATCTTCTGGTTTAAATACTCTAAGCCTATAAATGAATTCTACTCTGAGCTTTCCAATGGTTCCCTACTCATAGTTTCTTTTTGAGAAGCCTGGCCACTGAAATGCTTTCCGTATCTCTCTGTGTTGCTTTGAACGTGATACAAAGCATGAGATTCAGCAGTTGTGGTAAATAAAGCTCTAGAAATCACAGACTGGAGACAAGTTATAAGAATATGTAGTGGGTGGATATAAAGCAGGATTGGGGAAAACCAGGGGACTGAGGAGATGTCTAAACTGCTTGGGTGAGGGTCAGAGTTTGTATCCACAGAGATAAAGGAAAATGCCTGGTAGATGTGGCCGACTTCCTTAATGCCAGTTTCAGAAGGCAGAGACAGAGGCTGTCTAGACTAAACTAGTAAATAAGATTCGTGATATCTGGGATGGATTAAGAGACCCTAGCTTAATGAAGGATGGAAAAGAACAGAATCCCACATTAACCCTGCACACATGTACATGCACACTCATCTATACATGATTACATTAAACATGCACACACACACACAAATGCAACACAAAGGAATTCCAGCAGCTCAATAAGTTAGGACAGGGTGCTTATACAAATGCAACACACACACACACACACACACACACACGAAAAAAAAAAACAGATACAAAAAGATTAAAACTGGAATATTGGTTTCAATGTGAATTGTTCCCCATAGGCTCATGTATTTGAACATTTGCTGCCCATCTGGTGGCTGCTTTGGGAGGTTGTAGACCCTTTGGGAGGCAGTAGAGCCTCGTTGGAAGAAGTGAATCACATGGGGCAGGACTTATTGGTTATATTCTTAGTCCACTTCCCTCCACATTCTCTGCTTCCTGACAATATCATGTAAGCATAGCCCAGCTGTGCTCCACCCCCACCCCAGCAGATGCCTGCTAACATATGCCAGGGTTCTCTTCTTTGCATGTATTCTCTACCACGATGACTGTTCCCTGGTCATCTGAGCTCCAAAATATTTCTTTCATTCTTAAGTTGCTGTTTTCAAGTATTTTATCAGAGAGATGAGAACAACTAATACAAACGTCGACCATCCTTTTAGTTCAAGTTGCCACTCACTAAATGATGTTTACTAAACAGTTTTAGAAAAATGTGATTTGGGGTTTCCATGGTCCTACGTTGCCACCCACTTGACTGATCTTTTGACAAGAAAAGGAAGAAACAAATACGATTAGTTTTAGCAAGATGGGATTAGAATTCTCTGATATTCCCTTTTAACTCCAGGCAGAAGGGAATGTATTTTTGCTTCTTGATAAGATGAGCATTGTATTAGATATTTAGAATCTAGATGTGTAAAAAAAAAAAAAAAAAAGACCCCTAGACAGTACAAACAAAGGAATTGATCTTCCAAGAATTTTTTTTCTGCTTTGAAGTCTAAAGAAATTTAAAGAGAAAAACTAAGTATACCTCATGCAAGGTTAACTAGGGACAGGATGGAGTTCATTCTCCAGAGGTGTCAGATCTCTGTTAGCTGTCTGTTACTTTCAAGGTTCACTGACCAAGTCTCAGACTGGGGCCTTGATGCTTCTCTTTGGGTGTGTTCAGACTTAGGGACAAACCTGCTCACAGTGCTTGAGCAGCCATCTGTGCAGCCCAAAGGGATCTCTAAATTTTGGTTGAACTCTGGCTATAAATCAGTTTGAATGATTCCAGGACCCAAGTTGCTCTTCTGTTTCTTTCCCCCGACTGACACAGACAACTAAGCTCACTTAGACTGACGCTTGTAAAAATATTTTACAAGGTATTGGGAAAACTTCTTCCAGCACAGAGGTTTATTTAGGTTCTTCCCATGCAAAGGAAGACAGGTTCTTTCTGCCTCTTGATGTGGGATGGCAAACCTTGTCAAAGGAGTGAAAATAATATCAAACCAGGCTGGGGCATCTGGTGTTCCAGAAGAGAGAACTCTGCCCAAGGAGTTGTCTTCTGCTGTCATGCTACCTGCCATGTCTTCATTTACTTGGATGAAACAGTTCCTGCAAATATGGGAAACATATTAGCTACAATAGGGGGTTTATCATAAAACACAATAGCATCCTAACCTTTAAGTCTTTCTATACTAGTCATATTCTAAAGAGGCTTTCATTTGTTACTTAAGTTTTGTTTAGGTACTTAAAAAAAAAAAAAACAACCTCAAAACAGTATCACAATAACAGTGTGTTTTTTTTTCATAAACAATGTTAACTGTGAGGTTTCCCATCTGTGTGACGTGGTATAGTTTATGCTTCCTGCCATGGCTAATTTGTCCAATTATTCATTTTAAAATGGACAATTTTCTTTTATTTTTCCATCATTCCGTTACATTATAATTTAAAAAAACAACTAAACAATTCTTTCCTCAGTGTTTATTTTAAGACATCAAATATGATATTCTAACATTTCCCCAAAATAATTAATGATAATATTCATACTACTAAATCCTTTCTCTGTCATCTCTCCTTCTCCTATTCCTGTCTTCTGTTGTCATTTGTATCTTTGACGTGTGTTCTAAGGCCAGTAAGATTTGAGTTCTTTGTTAGAACCATAATTTGTCCCTGGACTGATAAACAGTATAATTTAAAACAATTAAATCATGATACAGTATGGTTATTGTCAATAATGGTTATATAAAGCCAAGAACCCTGCTGGACATATTCATGCATGGGAAGCCCAGTCAGAATGAAACTGACTCACTTACTTCTGCGAGACTCAGCTAAGAACTCCATGGTACTGAAAAAAATGTCTGAAATCACATTCAAAGAGTTTCTTTTCCTCCATCTGGCAATAGGCTTTCTATGTTTCACGTTTGTGTGCCTGTTATTCTTCTGTATCACTTTGCATTTTTCCAATGGCTCTGCTGATATTTTTCTCCATCATGAAGGGAAAAAATACTTTTGACCATGTTACCAATAGTTTTCATCTGTATAATAATCATTTTTTTCTTTATCGTTACATGTTTACATCTATTAAATGAACATCTAGAAACACAGAAATGAATTATTATATTTATTTTAACTACAATCCTCAAGACAATCAAAAAGCCTTAGGAGATAAATATGAGTCTTATCTTTGAATACCATAAATAAGGTACTTTTTTGTGATCTTTTGAGACTAGATATCTCTCTTAATGTTATGTACCTGACAGTTATCCTATCTTAGAATTTGTGGTATTGTTAACTTATTTTTATTTGTAGTATAATTTTTTACTGCATTTAGCAGTCCCAATATTCATATTAAAATAGTCGTGTAGTTACAACTCATGTATGTGCTTGGTTGTTGATACATATAAGAGCAGACTTAGAATGCTTATGTTTTAAGGTTCCCAGGCTATCGATTTTTCGGTGCCTCAATTTCAGATGATAATGTTATAGTGGAACAAAGCATTATTTGTACAATAATGTATGAAGAACACTGTCTACCACATATTCGCCACACAGCATTCAATGATTTCTTAGTTTTGTTGTTTGAGTATGTTCAACATACCAATATGGAATCACATTAAGAATTTGACTTTTGCCCTTTGTTTTCGTTAATGATTTACTAATATTGGTTTTGAGGTCTTGTAGAATGCTCACTACGAGTAACCAAGAACCAATTGAAGGAAAGTATGAAGTGGATTTTGCATATTTTTTAAAGTATCAACAACCTTCATTGCTTCATTGCAATTTTTCCTTGAAGCCATTGGTGAATGATTTTTGGCACAGTTAATTTCCTGGAAACCTAATTCCAAATATTTCTAACAGCATACACTATCTCGCAATTGTCTCTTCTTCGTTTTAGGCACTGGCCTTTGCAGTCTGTTGCGGAACGTGATTCACAAGTTGTTCACCAGCTTCACTACATTCCATTGTATGATATAACCACTGCACTGCATTATTAAGTGATTGGGACATCTGGTTGCCAGGTTGTGCTTGCTACTTAAATTACCATGTGCTAAGATTATACACATGTTAATATTCATTTGGGGCTAGTTGGCTTCCATTTCCTTTGAGTAATTTGAAGAATGGAATGTAGGATAATTTAGTTTAAAAGTTTATTTGAGGGCTTTCATTTCAACCTTAAAACGTTTGCATGCCAAGTGTTGTATTATGTCACATTTCACTTCCTCTCTTCCAAAAGCTTAATGTTCATGTTGCTCTGTTTTCACTCATCACTCCTGTTGTGCACCCTTTAATAATATTACCATATTGTCTAATTTCTTTCCTTGTTTCCTTCCTTTAAATTTCTCTTTCCTAATTCCTTCTTCTTTTCTTTTTCTTCTTCTTTCTTTCTTTCTTTCCTCGTTCTTTTCTTGCAACAGTTTTCCCTTTCAATAGCCTGGCTGTCCTGTAAATTCCAGTGAGACTAGGCCAACCTCAAAGATCTTTCTTCTCCTCTTCTTAATTGATGGGTTATATTCTTTCATACCTAGTGATCAGCTTTTATTGTTAATGACATTTAAAAGTTACTAATATTGATCATATCTTCCCTTCCAAAGGGTCTTAGGTTTCTCCTCCTTCATCCCATCACTTTTACAATAAAGTTTATTTACAAAAAATGACAAAACAACCAACCCTAGCCACGCAATACCCATACATGCCCAAACCAAGTATAACAAAAATAAGCTTATCCAAAGAAAGAAAATAAACACAAATGTAACCACCAAAAAATAACAGGAAACAAAATCCCCTGGAGCCCCAAAAATTATGTCCTGGATCAGTGGACACAAGCCACTGAGCCCTGCCAGAAATGGATGAATTACAGCCCTGCTTGAGCACTGCTGTAAATTGATCTATCACTGAGATTATCGTAAATCCTACATTGAACATTTCTTGAACCAAATTTTAATTTTCTTTTAATTTTGTTGGGTGGTTTATTTATTCTTATACTTGTTAACATATATCTTAATACATAAAATAAGACATCTTTGCTCCTTATTAAATATGCAACTTGTTACTTGCTGTTTATGCCACCTCTTATTGCTTTTTTTCCTTAAATAAAAACATCTTTTTCTTAGGCAGAAATCTTTTTTCTAGTGTCGATGCCCTTAATTTAGTGATTAGGGTTAATATCTCAATGTTGAGTAAGCATTTGACATACTTGGATAGTTTCCCCCCACTTTTTAATGTATAAATTCCCAAGTTTATAAATAACATTCACAAGTTATAATTTCAAGTTTCATATTTATTTCAATATTTATAAGAATATAAATTTGCATATAGATACTCCTTTGCAGATTCTTTTCAATGACAATCCTTTGAAGTCCTCCGTTTTCCTCTATTTTGCTGTGAAGTACTGTTTTACCTTTGCATGAGCTTCTGGAGTTGTTTGGTTTTAAGGATTTCTGATTACTATTACTTCTATTTCAGATAGCTTTATTGCAAGTATGCACAGGTAAAATTTGTTTTGTTTTGCTTTGTTTTTTCCTTCTTCTTTCTGTGGGGTGTTTTTCTTCAAGACGGGTTACTAGGTTTCTCTGTGTGGCCCTTGGTGTCTTGGACTTGTTCTTAAACCAGGCTTGATATAAACCCAGAGATCCACCTGCTTCTCCCTGCCTCATGCTGGGATTAAAGGTGTGCACCACCATGTGTTCATTTCCACATACTTTAATACAGTGGTAATAAGTTCTTCTCAAAGCCATCTTCTCATGCAGCATCTCCTCTTCAGTACCCCATCTCACATGCTTCTGGCTGTAGTTTCTGCAAATTCCCATCTCTCTCAGAAACCATGCTGCATGTTCCCTCACATGACAGAGTGTGGGCTCAGCTTTCCTCAAGGTAACAAATCATTTGAAGTAATCAATTTCTGAAGAAACGTTTAGTTTGTCTCGTGGCTCTGCAAGTCTGGTGCCTGGTAAGCTCTGTTGTTTCAGGTCTGTGATGTCAAGTTATGAAGAAGTGTGTGGAGGGACACAATGATCTGCTTCATAGTCAGGCGTGCAAGGGAAAGAGACAAAGAGATTAGAGTTCACAGTCTTTTGGGGCCTGTCCCTTAGGACCTAAAAGCTACAAATGGGACCCACACCTTACAGCTGCCACTACCTTGCAGTAGTTCTAAACTGGAGACTAAGCCTTAGACACATAGAACTTGGGAGGCATTTGGTATACAAATTAGAGCAAGCAGTCCTGTCTGCCTTTTTAAAGATTTTCTTCATAGTCTACACTTTATAATCTGAAAGATCTAGCTCCATATTCTGTCAGCTTTCAATTTAGTTTATGTAGACTACTAGAGCCAGATCCTATACATTAATAATAAATTAGATTATTTTCCAATTTATCTTACTTAGTACTTTTAGAATTTTGTATTCTATGATTATACATTTAATTCTGTCTTTGAACTATACTTAGAAAACATTTGATGATTTATCAGAGTCATTGAAGGTTTGAACCTACTATTTGTTAATTCTGGTTTATCTTTCCATATCTGACTTTGTATAGTTTTTGAAAATATGAGTATGAGTTCATATTTTCTGTAAGCTTAATTAGAATTTCCTTAAGGCCTTGGTATAGTATTACAACCTTCAGAAGGGCATTAAGCTATTTTGGCGCAGATGCTTACCACTAATCTATGATCTCTGAAATCATTCATGCTTTAAAATCTTCCAGAAAGTTTTTTAACTTCTTAAAATGATTATATATTTTATTACTCATTCGTTTATTTTTATTTTAACAGCATCGAGTTTCAAGACAATCAAACATTTATTCTTTTTGTTTGTTTTAAAACAAAAAATTATCTCCCATACTTTACCTTCAACTGCAGTTTCCCTTTCCTCCCCTCCTCCCACCTCTATCTCAGATCCACTTCTCCTCCATTTTCCTTCATAAAAAGAGCATGCCTCCCAGAAACATCAAACAACACAGCATAACAAGTAACAATAAGATAGGCACAATCTCTCATATCAAGACTAGGCAGGCAACTCAGTAGGAGGAAAAGGGTCCCAAGACCAGGCAAAAAAGTCTGAGACAGCCCCACTCCCATTATTAGGAATCCCACTGCTGGGGTCCATGAGTCGCTCTATAAACCACGCAAACACTGATCTCAATCAGACAGGGATGTTTTATTGAATGTACACCCTAATACTGATCAGATCAATAACAGTTCAGATTTCAGAAGCTAAAGCTATGACAATGGACACCTTTCTCTATCATCTTAGAAAGGAAAACACCCATGAAAACTAGAGTGAGCCCATATGCAGCTGTAGGAAGTGCTATCCAGCGGTCAGCTCTGACTCAAGCTATTTTAGGTATAACAGTTAATATTGACCTTTAATTTGGTGCATTCTATGTTAAGCTTTGTGTAATTTCTTAAGACTAACAAGCCTCAGAACATACAGAACTTACCAGGATATGTGATCAGCATGACTGTGTTCTGAAGCAAGTTATTTTTCTGTATCAATGACTGGCAGGCATATTACAGCAACAATATGAAATAGCTGTCAGGCTTGGAACAAAATGGCTACAGCTATGCTGGCGGGGGTGCAGACCTCAACACTTACAAAGAACACCAAGCTACACAGCCATAACATAGATGCAGAGAACCTAGTTCAGACCTATACAGGGTTTATGATTTCACTTCAGTCTTTATGAGCTCCCTATCTTAATTGATTCTGTGGGCTATGTTCTCTGGATGTACTCAATTCATCTGTTGCCAACATCTTTCCTCCCTCTTTTCTGCAGGGTTCTCTGAGCTCTGCTTAATGTTTAGCTATGAGGTTTCTGCATCTGCTATCATCAGTTGTTGAATGAGCTTCTCTAAAGATTGGGCTAGGCACAAATCAATGAGTATCATAGTATCATTAGGAATCATTTCATTGGCTTTTTTAAATGCTAGTTATGATTGGTTCTATCCTAGGTCTCTGCACTATCTGGCCTCTGGTTCCTGACCTTCCTGGAAGTGTCAGGAGTGGACTCCTTCTCATGGTGTGGGTCTCAACTTGAACCAGTCATTGGTTGGCCAACTTATGACCCTATACATTCTGAGTCACCATTACCCCTGCACTTCTTGCAGCAGGGCAGATTGTAGGTCTACAGTTCTGTAGCTGGGTAAATGTCTCATTCCCACCTCTGGAACCCTTGCCTGGTTATAGAAGGTGTCCAGTTGAAGCTCCATATCCTCCATTACTAGGAGTCTTTGCTAGCCTCACTCTTGTAGATTTCAGGGAATTTTCACTGCCCTAGGTTTCCACATTGTCCTAAAATGTCCGCTAATTCTAGTCATCTCTCCCAGTATTCTCACCCTCCATTCACCCAACCCTGCCTGATCCCTCTTGTTTCCATTTCACCCATCCCCCAGTCTACCGCAAATATTCATTCTATCTTCCATTCCCAGGGAAATTTATAATTCCTCTGACTAGCCCTTCTTGTTCCTTAGCATCTCTGCATCTATGGATCATAGTGTGATTATCCTTCACTTAATAGCTAATATCCACTTATAAGTGAGCATACACAACAAACATTACTTTTTCTCTGTAGTAGTAATTTGTGTGAGAGGTTGGGATAGGGAGGGATAAAATGAGGATGGGAGGTGGGAGTTGGCAGGAACCAGAGTGAACAATTATACTAATTAAGTATATATTGCTACCATGTTCTCCCTAGATCATACAGGAAAATTATCTGTGGGACTTTCCATGCTGGTTTGAGTCTAGCATTTATCTCATAGTCCTTGTGACCTGTGAAGCACTGAAAACTGGCATTCATGGGCTGATAAGATGGCTCAGTAGGAAAAATTGCTTGCTTGCTGCCAAGCCTGATGACCTAAGTTCAATATCCAGAACCCAGAGGAGGAAGGAGGGGGACCAAATCTTGCAAGTTGCCTCCTGATTGCAATGTGATCCATAGATATGTACACTAGAACAGAATAAATAAAACAAAGAAATATAAAAAAATAATTAAACAAAACTGGCATTTATGTGTGGTAGTTTGAATGACAAATGTCCCTAATGGGCCCCCGTATTTGAATACTTGGTCCCTAGTTAGGGATACTGTTTGGGGAGATTTTGGAACTTTTAGAAAGTAGAGTCTTGCTGGAAAAATTATGTCACTATGTACAGTTCTGAGAATTTATAGCTCCCGCTCACATCGAGTTTGTTCTCTTTGCTTCCTGTTTGTCCTTAAGGATGTGCTCTCCAGATTCCTGCTCTGGCTCCTTGCTGTCATGTTCCTCTCACCATGATGGGCTCCATCATAAGCCAAACTCGATTCCACATGCTATAAATTGTTTTGGGTCCTGGTATCTTACTACAACCACAGAGTAACTGATTCATCAGGTTTATTGAGATTACTAAATACCTTCTAGGTGAAATCAACATTAATGGTTCATCTATTTTTTTTCTCCCCTAAATAATCCTTACCTTTTGACATACTATCTTGAAAAATGCAATCTATGTGATAAGTGTTGCATGCAATATTACTGTCCTAGTTAAGGTTTTACTGTTGTGAACAGACACCATGACCAAGGCAAGTTTTATAACGAACAACATTTAATTGGGGCTGGCTTACAGGTTTAGAGATTCAATCAAGTATCATCAAGATGGGGGCATGACAGCATCTCTCAAGCATAGTGCAGGTAGGGCTGAGAATTCTGAATCTTTATCTGAAGGCTGCTAGCAGAATACTGGCTTCCAGGCAGCTAGGATGAGGGTCTTAAAACACCTATTCTGACAGGGCCACACCTTCTTTTTTTTTTTTTTGGTTTTTCGAGACAGGGTTTCTCTGTGTAGCCGGGCTGTCCTGGAACTCACTCTGTAGACCAGACTGGCCTCGAACTCAGAAATCCGCCTGCCTCTGCCTCCCAAGTGCTGGGATTAAAGGCGTGCGCCACCACCGCCCGGCTAGGGCCACACCTTCTAATAGTGTCACTTCCTGGGCTGAGCATATATAAACCATCACACTTACAGGATACTTTATATTGGGATGTATAGGCAGAAAAAGGTTTTAGCTCTTTTTTTATTTTATCGCAATCCTCAGTATAATACTTACTATGTTCCATTTATTTCACTCTTACAATTGTATTATTCATTTTCACTGTTATTTTAAGTGTTTTTCCATCAGCAAAGAAAAGAAATGCTTGTCCTCAAATCTTTAATTATGTTTTTATTTATTCTTTAAAAATCTCATACAATATATTTTTATCATATTTGTTCTTCTCACCCAACTCCTCTAAGATACATCCCACCTTTTTACTCACCTAACTTCTCCTTCATTGTTACAGAAAAAAAAAAAAAAGCAAATGATACCTAAAAATAAAGAAAACATACTCTATGGTGTCCAATTTTCATACACACATTTCTTTCGGTACTCAAATTTCTTAAAATGTAGTTCTGCAGAACATATGCTATAGTTGTGAAGCTTGGACTTCATGTGGGACTCCTAGCAGCAGGAGCTGACTCTAACTCTGTTGCCTGCTGTTGGGACCCTGTCTTCCTACTTGGATGCCTCATCTAGCCTCAAAAGGAGAGGATGTTCCCAGCCTTACCTCAACTTCATATATTAGGGCTGGTTGATATCCATGGGAGGACAGCCCTTTCTGAAGAGAAATAGAGGGCAAATGGATGGTAGGAGAGCAGAGGCAGTGAAGGAAAGACTGGGAGGAAAAGAAGAAGAGGAAACTGCATTTGGGAAGTAAAGTAAATAAATAATCAATAACAAAAGGAAAATGTAATTATTTTAAAATACAAATATTGTGTAATATTTGTATTCTAGTTATTTTAATTCACATGTAGGTACATTAAATTTCCTTTCATTTTAAAAATAAAAATAATAAGGAATTACATATAAACACTTAATATGTTTGATTCATTATTCTAAAAATGGAGTAGATTAGTGGCAAAAATGTATATTGAACTGGACTGCATGAAAACTATCCTTTATATTATGCTAGTATGATTAGATTTTTGCTCTATCACAGTTCTTTTTAAATTAAAATTTATACACTATATTCCAATTATGGCTTCTGCTCTCTCATCTCTTCCACGATCCTTCCCACCTCCCCTCCCAACTCTTCCAATTCTTTGCCTTCTTTCTCTCTAACTCTGTAAAATACAAATAGGAAAATAAAACAAACAAACCAGAATTAAAAAAAAAAAGTGAAAAAGCATAAGAAGCACACACGTACACACACATGAAAACATAAAATTGGAAAACACAACATACAAGCAAAAGACCAGTAAGATTAAAACAAACAAAAACGATAAAGAAAAATTCTCAGACAGAGCAATTTGACATCTTTAACATCACCAGTGAGTTCACTTTGTGTTGGTCATCTACTGCTGGGCATGTGGTCTGCATTTAGGTATGATTTGTATACCTAATATACATCCATTGGAGAAAACTGATTGCTCCTCTGCAAGTGCTTGTCAATTGGAGATAGAATCTTGGCTAGGGATGAAAGATCATGTCCATTTCTTCAAGTCAGTGCTGGGATCCTGTCTGGCTTGAACCTGTTCAGGCCCGGTGCATGGTGCCATGGTTTCTGTGAGTTCATATGTAAAAGGTTCTACAGTAGTACATTTTTATATGTCTCATCAAATGACCTTTAGTGTTAGTTGTCCTTCTTTGTATTCTCTCCCTCACCCTGCCTTTCTTTCCTCTCCCTCCCCATTTCATCCTCCCGTTCTAGCCTGTCCCTGTCTCTCCATTGTCGGTCCGCTTGGCCAGCAAGTAAGAGGTCGGATCCTTCTCAGTCAGCTTTATTCCAGGAACGACTCTTGACTTAGGACGGGGAACTGGACAGGGCCTAGGATGGGACGTATGGCTGGAGACCCCAAGCAGCAGAAATGAGCTGCTTATATAACTGCCCTAGGCGGCTGGGTGATGTGTCCTCTCAGGATAGGTTAAGCTGCCAATACTTCATTAGCATAAGCCCGCTTGGGAGGGGCACGAGGCTGACGCATGCACAAAGGACTTGTTTACCAGTCTAGCTGAGCTGGCCACTCTGGAAGCCAGCTGCTTACATTGTCAGGTGCTAGTCATACGACTTTGCAACTGTAAACACGGCTGCCTACACTCCATAACTACTTGTTCTATCTTCTGTTCCTTTACTCCCCTAGTCCTTTACTCTATACCTAATCTCAGTGGTTATCTAGATTGTAGCATGCCTATCAAATGCTTAAAATTAACATCTGCATATAATAGAATGCACACTGTATTTGTCTTTTGAAGACTGTGGTATCTCACTCGGAATGTTGTGATCACATTTCTAATATTTTTTTTCATAAGTTCAAATATATTTGAGCATATATTATATGCCATAAAACATGCAGAAATACTTGGATACAATAGATTATACAATTCAGGAACTACAATATTTTCATTTGAAATGCATGAAAGAAGAAGAATGTCTTTCTAGTTTTGATTATTATAGATTTTAAATATTATTTGTTATTATCTATATGAGCATAACTTTTAAAAATTCATTATGTCAAAAATATCAGAATATAATTTGGACTTATAATTTTACTGATGTTTTAAAATCGCTGCTCTGACAGAGATTTCCGGTCCCCAACCAGAATTCATATATTAACATTTCATGAAGAATGGAAAACTTGGATCACAGTTATGATATACCAAATAGTAAAATAAATATACACTAGATAAGAATGTTTCTTTGTGGTTTGGCCCACAGAGATGCATTCCCTGGCCAGTCGACAATTACTCTCTTGGGAACTGTGAACTTTTTTTCTCTATCTGTTCTAGAATGTTTGGCAGAATTGCTAGCCCTGTCAAGGAGAAGACAAGAAAGTAGATAGTATTTTGTATGGACAGATATCAGTGTGAGCATGGCAAGTGTTTCTCCTGATTCTGTGGATTATAGGGGATTATAGGACTGCGATCAACAGTTCCACTGGAAAGTGATTGATGTCAGTTCCCTGTATAAATTTATACCAGTGAAGAAGTTCCATAGAGGAGAAATATGTCCTTAGCACAGTTCTCTTTGTTCGGCTAGTACCACAATAGCTCTGGAATGACTCCAGCCTAAATTTCCATAGACTTTTCTCTTACTGGGAAAATTAGAGGATGTTTCAAATCATGAAAAACCATGAAAATTCATCTGGCTAATCTTTGGGTATATGTTATCACCTGGCCCAGTTGCTGTTTATTTTTATAATTAGAATAAAATTCCAGTGGAAAGTTTTCCTAAGCCAGCAGATAACAATTTAGACTTGCAAACAGAAATTAATGCTCTGTTATTTCTACAGGATTGTTGCTGTTCTTCAAATTGCCAAGTCAAAGCCAAGATGCTTTGTGGCTGAATTTAATGACTTTATTACAACAGAAGACCATTGCCTGGTGTGGTTTGACCAACATGGAGTCTTGGCAAGGATTCATTCCTTATGCCTCACTTAAATATATGTATATCTAGACATAGAGTTGACACCTCTGGTATCAAGACATACTCACAAGCTTTCACACCAGTCTGTATACAGTGTGAGACTCTGTTTTACCAACCAACAACCAGACAAACATTACATTCTGTTTTGGTAAGTGATGGAAATGAATTAATAATTTGCTTTGTTGCCTGATTCTCTTGTAACTATTCATGATAAACCATCATACTTGTGGCTTCTTAATTAATGTTAGTGAGCAATTAAAAAAATGTGGTTCCTATTGTATTAGCACACTAAACCACAGAGCAACTTATAGTTTAATATAATTTCATCTCTATTTTTAGACTAATATTAGCTGCTTAATTCCCACTATGACAGTGGAATATGGTTGGTTTTATGTCCTTACTAAGCACAAGCCATTTGAAATGTAGACCCACAAAGGTAGACTCCCATTGGGACTGTTTTATGCTAGTTACATTTTGCATTAATTTCAATTTTACTCTATACTCATTCCAAAGAATACTTTAGAAAATATTTTTTTCATACTTAGAAATATAATATCTCAAATGTGTTGTAAGCTGGCCACACTCCCACCAATACAAGTTTAGGGAAAGATTCACACTTAAATATCATTTCTAAAGGACAGAGTCCATCCTTATGGTAAGAGTTCTTAGGATGATATCAGAGTTGCTTTTAGTCTTAAGTGTTTTGTTGAGAAAAACTTCAATTGAACTATACTTAATACTTTGCACGTGGCTACAGGAGTATTTGGCTTTAAATATTCTCTTTCTCCATATTCTCAATATTGTAGCATTTGTCTCGTTTAACTGTATTTTAATTTTTCCTTCAAACCATGGCCTTATGAAATAATGAGCCATGCTTGCTTGGTTTACCTTGTGCCTGTAATATTTACCATAATTTGCTCTGTATCTCGAATGAGGTCTCTCAATAAGTAATTGGTAAAATGATAATTAAACCAGTGATGTAATTTTGATATGAAAGCTTAACGTGTTTGCTCTGCTGTGTGAACCTACAGTACAGAAAGCCACAGGAGAAAGATGAACGTGCTTTGTTGCTGTTGTACTAGTCCTGTTCTCATGGCTCCTCAAGGAACTCAAATTAAATTTGAACAGAACAGAACGCATATGAGAACAAAACAGAACCAAATGAAGGAACAGAAGTGGAGAGTTGCCACCGATTTTCACCCTTTGCTAACTCTATAGATCATTTTCCAAGACTGCAACAAGATAGATTTTTATTTATTTTTTTTTTAAGAAATAGCTGACGAGATAGAGAATGATGTTTGGAAGCCAAGTGTCATATAAACTTGAAAGCGAAGCCTTCGGATAGAAGCAGACATTGTTATGACATTCTGCACATGGCTTCAGAAAATTCCCGATGTGATCACATAATTCAGGTGAAGGACACCCCGGCAACATTTGTCAGCAGGACCGCTTTTATGGACAGACCGTTAGCTTTGCAAAGAATGGATCGGATATTGTAGTCTTGGAAAATGATCTAATTGTCAAGAGTAGCATAATGTCATTTTCTTATTTCAAATGGATACTTTTTCTGTACTCTACTGCCTTCTGAATTTTTCTCCAAAAATAATAATTGAATTTGGAAGCATGCCTGACTGTAGGAGAATTCTATCTCCCTTGCATCATTTCAATCATGTTCCTAGTTGATCGGGTGAAAGTACCCACTTCATAATAAGAGCTATACACAAAGAAAGGAGGATGGCAAAACACTGGTCTAGGAGACTGAAGATCAGATTCTAGCCTTAAGTCTTACACTTTTATATATATAATTGTGGCTGAATTATAGAGAGCTGACCAGAACCTCAATTTCCACATCTATGCCAGGGATATTCCTGATTCATCCTATCTTATGGAAAGCAAGATAAGAAACAGGATATCTCTTTACATCCTAGAACATCATCCACATTTGAGATATCAGTCATGTGTACTATGTCAGAGACTCAAGAACATTGTTATTAATAACTGGAATTTGGAAGGCATTTCATAAATATGGCAGATGGAAACATGGAAGGGTGACTGAAAGGAAAAGAAAACATTTTCAATAGCAGTAGAATCAGAAGTTCTAGCTTGAAAATCCGCAGTTCAAGGAGGAGAAAGCTGAGTGCGTTAGAATCACTTACGCCATTTATTTCCCTTGGCCTAGAATTACAGTGTATTTCTTAAATAAACCTATTGTTGCTCCAGGCTGCCAGCGAATGATGTACAGGTCTAAGGTCTATTCTGAAATGTTTTGTTGGCTGAATTTCTTGGAATGATAATCAATTAAAATATTTTTCTTGTGCTTTTTGACTGGCAACTTTTCTGAGCCAGAGTAGGCTTACAAAGAAAAAAATATTCTCTGCTAGTTGCCTGTTATCAGCATAGGAACTTTCTCCCATATGGTAGATGTTCATAGAGAGAAAATTCCAGGTATTGAAAATGATTGAAATAATTTTTTCCTCATAGGTACATTGATGCTACTGAAAAGGGAATAGCTGAGGAAAACATATATGCATATATTCATACTATCTTCTGCCCTCTATACATACATACACATGCGTGCGTGCATGAGCGCGCATGCCCACACACACACACACACACACACACACACACACACACACCTGTGTGTGTTTATATATTTTCCCTTTTTTAGGAGATATTATCTCAAATACAGCAGAACTTGGACTCATTATTCTAGTCCTAGTCTAACTGGTGCATGCTAGTCTGAGAGATTGGCCAAGTGTAGGCTTTTAGTAAACATTCTGAACCAGGTATTTCTACAAGATGAATTTAATCTGAATTTAATCTATGACGTTAAATATTATGTAACTCAATTTCAAGTATTATTTTCTCAATTTAGAAAAATTCGGAAAAGAACCTCCTTTTTTTCTATTTAATGGGAACAGGAAACATCAAAAATGCAGAGAAGCTTTCATTTAATGTCTTATGTGTAAGATTATGACTTAGGAATGTGTGACCATTTTCATCTGTGCGTGTGTCCAAATATGTTATGGTAGTTTTTACATCTGAGTGTATGTTTGCAGATGCTTGTGGATCCCAGGTGATAATCTCAGGTATAGTTCCTCACATAATATCATCCATTTTTAGCTTTTAGTTTTAGTTTTTAGACATGTTCTCTTGTTGGTTGGAAAGTCACCATTACCCCAGCCTGTGTAGGCAGCAAACCTAACTGTCTCTGCCTCCTCACTGCTGATTGAAAGTGTGAGCAATCAACACCCAAACTTTTAGAAAGATTTTGGGCTCTAGGATTTAACTCTTGTCTTTCTGCTTTCTGTGCATGGAAATACAGACATCTGGACCACAGTTATCATTGAATCTGAAGATCGAGATATGGATTGGGTTATATCTGCTTTGTTAACCGTCTTTTCACTATTAGAGTTTAATGTTCTCGAATACCAGAATTTTGTGGAAAACAGGTTTTTCTTTTTGTTTGTTCTTATCTCCAAACACTGACTATAACAATATCCTCTATAATAGAAAGACATGCTTCCACAAGACATCCATTAACACAATAATTTTCAATCAGAATATCACGTAGAATGAATTGAAATTAAACCGTGTGCCTGAACGACAAACTCAGTTTTCTTCATTTGTTTGTCATGGTTGAGAACGTGAAATTGGATCTTCTGATTTGATCTGTTTTGTTTGTGTTTTGTACCTGTTTTCATTTTTCTCAGGTTCAGTCTTTATTTTGTTGTAGCAACAAGGAATTTTATTATCCCAAGGGTTTAAATTTATTCACAAGAAAGAGAAATCCGAGTACTAATCATTGCTCCCTCTAAATATGACCAACGTTGCAATCTGAGTCTGCAGATGTAGTCGAGTTATGAGGTGGTCAGAATGGTGCACAATGGCTGCTTATATATTTAGAAAAAGAGGAATATTTGGATCTACAAAAACAGAGGAAGACACTGGGGACACCGACATATGGATTGGAGTGACACATTTCCAGGGATGATAAGGGTTGCCAGCAAGCAATGAGAAACAGACTCTTTGTCACAGTCTTTAAAATGTTTCCTGACATCTTGTATGTTTTCCCTTATCGCTAAAGAAACAAAGTCTGTGTTAAGATTCTCACATGCTGCTAATTTCTTAGGTCAAGCCTTAGAAAATCAATGTATACAAAATATGCAATTTCTACATGAACTACTTCGAGAGAAAAGAAAAGCATCAAGTTCTCACTCTCTCCTTTACGAGGATAAACATTACTACATCATATTTACATATAAACTGCTTTCATTTTCATGCTAATGGTTACTTCCAGCTTGCTTTGCTTGCTTACTATGTATTTCTTAATCTGTGAAAACAGAACTTTTGGTTGGAAAAATACGGACAATAGGTTCTCTTGAATGAACAAGTTTGTATTATTTTTGCTTTGTGATTTTTAAAAATTCAAGTCAATGGTTTCGTGAAGAATATACATGTCACTAAATGAGACAGACTTTGTTCTAGTCCTGACAGTTAGCGAGTAAGGGGTCTATGTTAACTGTAAAAAGAAAATAAATAAACCTATTGATTTCTAGGAAAATAATATTGCTTTGTAAACAATTTTAGTTACTCATAATTACAGAAAATAAAGAGTGGAAAAAGAAATGTTTGAAGTTGTCAGGAAAAAGAAAACCAAAGCAAGAAATGAGGAAGAAAACAATGTGTAGAAAAGATACAACATGGACAGGGACTAAGAGACAATTGTTTGTATGTTTGTTTGTTTTTACCACCACTCTGGTTTTATGACACTTTAACATCTGACTTTCATCTCTGATTATCAGACTGGTGGGTGACTGCTGGATGATTGGTTTTTCAGACCTCTCTATCTAATTGATTATTTATTACTGAAAACATATTTACTAATCTCCCTGTCAAGTGTTTGTCGTCATTTCATCAAGAGTACTCGGACCACCCATATCTATGAATTACACCTGTCAGTCTTTGCCACCCCCACTGTTTAAAGCACCTCTGCCCCATTTCACATATCTACCTTTATTGTTTACTAGAACTATTTGTAACCTGCTTTTTTGTATGTTCTTTCTCTTCCATATAATGGAAGCATTGTGAATCATAAACCTTCCTAAGTAAGGAATCCTCTGAATCTAAGGCGATGTCTGCTACACTCCAGGTGCTTTGTATTGCTTTATAGACCATGTACTGTAGTCTTTTCAAGACAAAAAAAATATTCATCTTGTATTTTAAAGACATTTTTGTCATTATGTATTGAGTCAGGAGTTTTGGGGCTTGGATAGCCTTACATTATTACTGACATGGAATTACATATGTTTAATGAGGATTTATTATTGCTTGACCTGGCTTTGCCTCCTGAAATTTCTCTATAATGTAGTTTAGCAAGATGCTAACAAAGCCCAGTGAAACACATCTGGCGTACTGTTGTCTCCAACTCCTGGTCTCTTCAAGCTTTTAAAACTGTCATAGATTACTAGAAACGCAACTGTGTTTGAAATTAGTTCAGTAAAACAGTAGTTACAGATGCTCCATTAGGGGTTTGAAAACAAAGTCGTCAGCCAAAAATAATGGCTTGTAAATGTCTAGCCATCACTTCAGTGACGCAAAGGAATCCTTCTGGCACGGAGGGAAGAAGAGCTCCTGCTTGCTGACACACTGAGAGAGTTAGAGAACTTTATTTGTCGCCTGCTAGCCACCAGTGTGGAAGTGTTGCACTGCAGTACTTGGTGTGGGACGTGCTGAGAGACAATACCCTGATACACAGGAATAGAACTGGAGGACCTCCTGGGAATGGAATCACCTGGTACAACATTGCTAGTTTCCTCTTTCTAGTTCTTGTAAGAATCTCTACTGAAATCTATACAGTATAAAGACAATGTTTTCAATCTTAATGGATGGCTCAGTCTGGCGTAAGCAGTTCCACATGGTAGTTGACAAATGACTTTTGGGATAAACTTTCTTCCATTTCAAGAAAAAGATCTATCAGGATTTTCTTGTTTCTCACAAAAAAATGTCACTTGTGCCTTAGTGTGTGGATCTTCGATGGAATTTTAAATGGTTTTCAACTCATCCATCCTACTGTTCTTGGGTGGAGCATCATGAATAGAATTTCCTTAAATCCTTTGTCAGTGAGGGTGATGGATGCTCAAAGAGCAGGTAGCATCTTGAGTTGTTCAGAGTTGTATTAAATGGTGTTGTAGGTCATAGTATATTGTGACTTGTCATGTCTCTGTGCTGCTATCTCTTTACATCTGTACATAAGAAAAATCTATTTTAAATAACAATATGAATTTGGAGTTGCATGGGGGATTATGTAGAAAGGGTAGTGTATGGCTGGAGTAACGTGTATTTAAACGGCCAACATATTTCAATGAGGGAAATGATCAATACATTCGCTCATCACATTCTGCTCAGAGTCATATAAATCAAAGATATGCAACTAAATACAGATATAGCTGCCATCTCAGCACCCTAGGGCTTTAAAAAGCAATGAAGTACTGGCTCTCAACCTTCTGATATTAGTTCATGGGTTTTACTGATGTAATCTTTTATGTTACAAAAGTTTCTGATTGTATTCTCCAAATTTATAAGATGACATAAGCTGAAAGGCAACATTTATAACTACTATCTTTCACGTTTATAGTGCATTGCATCTAAAAATTTCAATGTACTATATATAAGCCACCTCATATTTTTGAAATATAAGACATTGAGTAAAACGTTCGAACTTGCTAATCATTAAATAAAGCCAATAGAAGGGAAAGACAGACGAATGTATCCTCCTCTATTGCACAGGCTGGATTGGAATGATGGCCTAGAGAGTTCACAGGCTGTGAGTCTCAGATGTGGACAGCTTATCTTCTCACAATCACTGCAGCCAACTGGTAGGATAAGATGCTGCATCTCAGCCCATTCTCTGTGTGAACAGCCTTTAGTTTGGCTTCTCAATACTGGGGAAGACATCTCACATTCTTGGGAAGTTGAATCCACCCAAAACTCCACTGGATCTCCTATCCAACCTCTGGGTGGTCCTGGGTGAGCCAGTTTCCCCCGAAGGAGCCCTGGGAAATTTGATATGGCTACACTGAGTTAAAGGTTACTCTTGGGTGGTCTATAGCAGTTAATAGAGTTTGCTTCTAAAGTCATTGTAAGAGATTCAGAGAAGTAAAGGAATCTAGGTCTGGATAAAATCCAGTCTTTTGAGAGTGTAGATTACTTCTAAGTATCTTAATATGCCAAGCTGGAAAGACTATGGTAGTTCTGGGAGGCCCAGGTAGTTTATACCAAAGATATCAACTATATGCTGCCAACCTTGGGTAGCAACTTCCTCCCAAGACTTGACTCAAGCAACATGTTGTTAAATTGAGACCTAATTGAACCAATGTGACCCAGCAGTAAGAATTTTCAAAGAACTGCCTTATGGCTAAGAAGAAAGGGAAATTTGCTGTCATAAATTTGAGACTAATCAAATTTTTCAAGATGCTGGTAATTAACTGTATACAAATTAATAAAGGGAAGTAAGATGTGATCAGTAGAAGATCATCTAACTTTACTACAGAAAATAGCATAGAACAGAGAAAGAACAATCTAAGTAGAGATGGCCATTGTGGATTCCAAAGCTTATACTTGCTGACAATGACAGACAGGCAGACAAAAATCATTAACCCAAGTTGTATTATATGCCAAAAATAGACAATATTTGTATTAGCTAGGGCTTTACTGCTGTGAACAGACACCATGATCTAGGCTACTCTTATAAAGGCATTTAATTGTGGTTGGCTTATAGGTTCAGAGGTTCAGTCCATTATCATCAATGTGGAACATGTAGCGTCCAGACAGGAATGGTGCAGGAGGAGCTGAGAGTTCTACATCTTCATCTGAATGCTGCCTAGTAGAATATTGACTTTCAGGCAGATAGGATGAGGGTTACAAAGCCCATGGCCACAGTGACACACCTACTCCAACAAGGCTACACCTCCTAATAGTGCACTGGGTCAAGCATATACAAACTATCACATTCCTCTTCCTGGCCCCCATAGGGCTTGTTCAAACACATGAGTCTATGGGGGCCATACCTAAACTGAGCATAATAGAAAAAAAATGTTAGTCTAACTTCTAAAGCCCCCATAGTCTATAGCAGTCTCAAGAATGTTAAAAGTCCAAAATTCAATGTCTCTTCTGAGATTTATCCAATCACTTAACTGTAATTTCCAAAATAAGATAGGAAACCAGCTGGGCAAACTCCAAACTTTGCATCTCCATGTCTGATGTCAAAGTGGTCTTCAGATCTTCAATGCCCTTTTCATCCTTGTTTGCCAGAATAAATTTATTTCTCTGGGGCTGGTTCCACTTTCTGTTAGCAGCTTTCCTCAGCAGATAGCCCATAGCCCTGGAATCTTGAATATCTTGTAAACTTCAATGTTATACAGCTTCTTGTTTCAGTGTCTGGGATCCACACATTATCTTCTGGGCTCCTCCAAAGGGCTGGTGTCACTTCTCCAGCTCTGCCCTCTGTAGCACTCTAAACTCATGTTGGTCCACTCTACTGTAACTGCTGTTTTTGTTGATCACCCCATGGTGCTGACATCTCTAAAACACTAGGGTCTTCTGCTTTAACTAGACTTCACCAATAGCTTCTCATAATCTCTCTTCATGGTGCCAAACTTCAACTCCTTTGCATGAATCCTTCAGTCCTGGGCAGTCAACTGCAACTAACGACCTTCCAGTGCCACACCTCAGCTGTTCTTCATTACTTCTTCATGCTTTTAAAATGAGTACCACCTGGGTGACTCTTACACATTACCAAGTACAACTGCATCATAAGGTACAACCTTGGCTCTCTGAAACATAACATTTTTGTGCCCTCAGAAAACATTTCCCAGAAGATTTCATCTCAGTGATGCTGGTCTCTTTTTCTTAATCATCACAATTTCTTAGCTTTGGCTGGCCAGCATTAATTTTCAGTAGTCTCCTCTTGACTATAAAGCCAGAGACACAGGGCTGAAGCTGCTGAGTTCTGCTGCTTGCAGGGCTAGAACATGACCCCCTTGTTCTATTACATCATCACCAGCCCCCTCTTTACCAACCCCTTCACTGCCTAAGCTTATCTGTCCTGGATCTTGCTCTGTAGATTGACCTTGAACTCAGAGATCTGCTAGGATTAAAGGTGTGTACCTCTATGCCTGGATTTAAGCTTTTCTTCACCTAGAACTTGCTCTGTCTCAGGCTGGCCTTGAATTCAGATATCTGGTTGGCTTTATCTTCTGGGATTAAAAGGTGTGCACCACCATGCCTAAATCTAAATTTAGCGGGTAGAATCTTGGCCCAAAGTCACTACTTCCTTAATTCAATTTAATATCCTTGAACATAGTATCCAGCTCCATTTCACTTCATGGTGCCCCTTTAACACTCAAACCACATACTTTATATTTTTCCTTTCTCAGCTTGCTGTGCTTGTTTAAAATGCTCTTCATGAGACTTAACCAGAGAACAAAGTCAATTATGGGCATTTCTGAGACTTCGTTTGTCAATGCAGTTAATCTGAGTCTCTTCATCTTAGCCTCAGACTTTTTCAACAAAGGCAAAAGCAGTCATACTCTTCACCAAAACAGTCTCTAGGCCACATATTGAAATTCTCCACTGAAACCTCTTGTTCCAGGTCCTCAGAATTCCAATCACTCTCAGTAACAATGTCTTCCATATTCCTATTAGGGTAGCTCATCAAGTCCTATTTAAAGCATACCACTGCTTTCCAAATCCAAAGTCCCCAAATCCACATTCTTGCAAACAGAAGGATGGTGAGACCTATCACAGCAATACTTCAGTCCCTGCCAACTTCTGTCTTAGTTAAGGTTTTACTGCTGTGGACAGACATCATGACCAAGGCAACTCTTTTTTTTTTCTTTTTTTTTTCATTTTTTTTTTATTGGAAATTTTATTTACATTTCAGATGTTCTCTCCTTACCCCATTTCCCCCCCTCCCTCCCAGGAACTCACTATCCCTTCCCCCCTCCTCCTGCCTCCACGTTGGTGTACCCCAACCCACCCTCCCCCGTACCTCACCTCCCCACCCTCGAATATCCCCCCCCACGATGTCCAGCCTTCATGGAACCAAGGATCTCTTCTCCCACTTATATATAGCTCCCTTGCATATATAGCTGGAGCCATGGGTCCCTCCCTAAGTGCTCCCAGGCTGGTGGTTTAGACCCTGGGGCTCTGGTTGGTTGGGATTGTTGCTTTCCTCATGGTGTCTCGAATCCTCTCAACTCCTTCAGCCTTCACTCTATCTTCTCCATTGGGAACCCCATGATCAGTTTAATGGTTAGCTGTGAGCATCTGCCTCTGAGTATGTCAGACTCTTGCAGACTTCTAAGGACACAGCTGTATCAGGCTCCTGTCAGCATGTACATCCTGACATCCACATCAACGTCTAGACCAAGGCAACTCTTATAGGGACAACATTTAATTGGAGTTGGCTTTTAGGTGTAGAGCTTCAGTCCATTATCATCAAGGCAGGCACATAGCAGCATCCAGGCAGGCATGGTACAGGAAGAGATGAGAATTCTACATCTTCATCTGAATGCTGCTAGCAGAATACTGACTTCCAGGCAGCTAGGGTGAGGGTCTCAGCCCACACTTAGATGATACATCTACTCCAACAAGGCCACACCTTTTAATAGTGCCACTCTCTGGACCAAGCATATACAAACCATCACAATACTTAAAAAGTGCTCAGATATATTTGTATGATTCTATCAACTGAGACATTTTATTTTTATGGTGACTACCATACTAATTATTCTGATCCTTTGTGCTACCTTCATGTCATGGAAAGCCTTCCTTGGTATTTAATAAGCTACCTGCTCTGCATACAGAAGGTTATTGATTGGTTTACATGAGCTTCAAGGAGTCAAAAGCAAGCAGGAAAAATAGAATGAGCATTCAGAACTGAGACCCAGTTCAGACATCCTGTGGGTCCCTTCATAAACATTTGATCATTTTGCAACTTCCACTCATGGTTCAGGAGACAAAATAAGTAAATAAATGAATGAATGAGTGAACAAACAAACAAACAAACAAATAAATAAATAAATAAATAAAGCCTTTTGTCATTCAAGAGCCTGACACCATACAAAGTTATCCTAAGATTAGCCCTGAGATCCTGTGTGCTACAAAGTGGATGGTGCCACTACCAGGAGCCAGCAGGCAAAGTAGACACAAGTAAAGACTTCAGAAAAGGCTTCTCTCAAGGCAGAGCTTTTAGGGCAGCAAGGACTTTTAGTTGCATATGCTGAGGAGAAGATGATGAATATGTCAAGAGGTTCACGTGCAGCATCTCTGTGCATACATATGTTTCTCTCTTATATATAGACATTTTTAATTAAAAGCATACAGATTTAGGATGAGGATTACTATATCAAAATTAAGTCACAGATGTAAATACAGGTATCATGGACATGAGAAGCAATGCAGACTTGAGACGAAGCTGAGAAAACAGCGAGAGAAACAGATGGCACCCTGAAACTGAAATTAAAAGTCTACAAAAATAATATTGTTATCATTTTCTTTTTCTGGGTCAGGAATTCTTGGACATGAGGTCTGCCTTGGGTGTGGTTGATATACTCAATGAGAATCCATTTTAACTTATTCTTTCATTCAAATTCCATATCTTACTTATCAACACACTCAGTCAGTTGTCTCTGCACTGGAGTTGCTGAAACAGACGTACTAGTGTTGACTTCTGGCGCAAATCCTCATCTTCTCCCTGTGAGTCATTTATGTAGCCTACTTGTATATAACACTACTTTCATTCTTTCCCTACTTCTGAACAGCTAGATAATGCTGTTAAAATAGGTCAGATCCATCAGACAGATTAGAAGGTAAAGATGCATGCTGCCAATCAGACAGTCTGAATGAGTTTGTATCCTTGAATCCAGTTGATGGAAGGAGAGAACCAATTATAGCAGAGTTTGCTTGACCTTTACAGGTGCACTGCGAAGTGCACTTACCAAAAACCTTTAAATTAAAAAAAAAGTTAGATCACTCTACTGCACCAAATAAACCTTCAGAAGGTAAATGTAACCCATAGAGTATGTCATGAGCTGCCTTGCTTCCTATCTGTGCAGTGCCCATCATCATCATACACAACCAAATTATTATGACTTAACTGCTTTATTTCTGGTCCCTTATTTCTTACACAAATAAGATGTTCTCCTCCATTATTTTAGAACATTCCTCTCCCAAACATGAACATACCCTCTCTTCGTCCTGTTTTAAAACTGAGTGGAAAACATTTTTATATGTTACTGTATCATTTGCATTGAACATAAAGCATATTTCACACAGTTGCTCAATTATTTATTATCTGCTATTTTTGGGCCTAAATGTAAATACCCATCACTGTAGGAATTGCAGGTAGGCTGTTTGGTTCATTATTATATCATCTGGAGCCATACAAGAACCTTTCTAAGACACTGATTGAAGATTCCTGACTGTGGATCAAGTTGGCAGTAGCCTTTTGGGTTTTCTATAGCTATGTGGAAATCATGTGTCCTGCTGCCCCTGTGAACCCTCTTCCAACATTTCCACAAACCTGACAAGCAATGGTTAAGTTAATTCATTTTATGCTCATCAACCTTAGAGCACATTTGATTTTCTGAGACTTACAGCTTCTGTAATTCAAAGAAAGGTATTATTTAGAAATGGCTGTGCAGTGCATACATGCTCGGAAAGAGAAGGGATTTTGTTTCATGTTTGTTTTGGAGAGAACACTGAGCATTTAGCGAATGCATAGCAGGTTGAAAGTGATAGACTTGCATCTTGACATTAGCTTAAGAAATCTAAAGGTCACTAGTGACTGCCCAACCAGCAGTATATCTACCAACCAAGGATAGAGAGCTGTGACTAGATCTTGTCATTATATCTGGATTATAGTTTCCCCATCTTCTACTCTTCACCGTTCCTCCCCACTTTCCCTCCTCTCCACATTCACTTCCTGTCTCTCATTAGAAAAAAACACAAATACCAGATACTGCCACAGGACAGGAAGCCTGGACAGCCTATCTCAGTGTCAACTCACCTCAGACCTTCCTGAAGGATAAATGGAACCTCAAGGCAGGTGAGAAATGACTAGCTAGAGACAGACGGGATTGGAATAGAGAAAGTATTTAATAATCAGAATGAGATATCAAATATAACCCATAAGTTATGAATGTATTTTTGTACTGTGGCAACACATCTGTAAACCTGAATAAAATATATTTTTCCAACATAATTTGAACAGACACGGTGGTTTGAAGAGCACCTAAAAACTTAATCATTTGAATGTTTGAAAGGCTAAAATCCTAAAGTTAATATAAAAGTAACTAAGACTGTAGAGATCCAATATTTTGAGTTCAATCAAAACATATTTAACTGCTACTCTTCTATTATGTAAACTATTAGAGTCTACTGAGAAAATTTAAAATAAAAATTTACAGAGTTAACTAGCATGATAAGCAAGTGAGGCCACCTTACATGTAAAGACAAATGCAAAAACTCAGAAGATCTATATGCATACATTGCTGGTTCGCCTTCCTCCTTCAGCTACCTTGAAGCCTCAGGCTATGTTTATATCTCTCAGTCTGGATCCACAGACAAGAGCCTAACATAACTGTCCTCTGACTGCCTCCACTCAATAGCTGACTGAAACAGATGCAGAGACCCACAGACAATCTTTAGATGGAGTTATGGAAGTCTTGTGGAAGACTTGGGGGAAGGATTGAGGGACAGGAAGAGGATATGTACTCCATGGGAAGACCGACAGAATCAACTAACCTGAACCCTTGGAGGATTCCAGAGATTGAACCACCAACCAAAGAGCATGCATGGGCTGGACACAACCTCCCGACCCCAGTCATACGTAGCAGAAGTGCAGCTTGGTCTTCATGCGGGTTCCCGAACAACTGGATAGGGGCTTACTCTGGTTCTATTACCTGCCTGTGGATCCTGCTCCCTTAACTGGGCTGTCTTGTCTGGCCTCAGTGGGAAAGGATGTACCTGGTGCTGCAGTGACTTGAGGTGCCAGAGTGGATTGGCTCTTCCTCTAGGAGGGGCCTCCCTCTTCTCAGAGGTGAAGTGAGGGATAAATGGAGGAAGGGGTCACAGGGGTCATGTGTTGGGGAAGTGGGAGAAGAATGGGGGCTGCAATTGGGATGTAAAGTGACTGACTGACTGAATAAATAAATAAATGGAAAAAAGCAAAAAACACACAAAATAAAAAACCTGTAAAATAAATTTTTATTTTATAAAAATCTATCAGCCGACTTTCTACATTAGTCTTGAAAAAATAAGAACCACATAATAGTATTAATAAATGTAAAAAATGATAATCATTTACAATGAAAACTTTATGATTGAAAAACAAAACAAAAAGAAGCTACTATTTATCCCAAGCAAGATTTATCATTGTTAATTATCATTATTAATTATAAAACTCTCCTTCAAAATAGTATAAAAAATGAGATGGGATTTGTACCAATTGTATCTGTGTGTGGAGTTAAGGTAAATTAATGTAAATTTAAATATTTGTAAATAACCTTTTCCTTTAAAAATATTATGTCTATGAATCTCATTTGTTTGAAAAAGAGGTAATGAAAAATTCTTAATAAGAGAAGTTTATAGGAAAGAAAAAGAATAAATACATAAAGATCAGCATTATGGACTGAATTATCTGCAAGCAGTTGACAATGACAAGAAAAAATTATATTCTATTCATTATAAACAATATGGCATAGAGTTAATAAATACAGGATCTGTAGAATACTAATGAATATTATTAAAATCCAAAACAGATCCAACTAACAATTGATATTGTGATTTAGATGAAAAAAATTTATGTAGAAAAATCTGTTCTTAGTATTTTTTTTCTATAAATTTTAGGCACTTCTAAGAATTACATCAAATATTGACTTTAGAGTTTGATACAATGATATTAAAGTTCATGGGTAGAATATACTTTTGAGAACAGGAAAAAAGTTTGGTATAGGAAAAGGAGAAGATGGAATACATTTTACACATCTTCATCAGAGTATAAGGTCATATAATCAAATAAATATGGTTTGATATGCATAACTTCATGGAAAGAACAGAGAACTTGGAAGAACAGTTCTTTACATTAAACTTTTATACATAGCAACATTATTATTTCTTCTAATAAAGAAAGGAATGAGTTACTTATTAAACAAGACTGACCATTTAGTATTGATTCAGAAGGAAACAAATTTGTCCTGCCTTCTCTACATCTATTTGGTTCAATGTTGTGTTCATTATCCAGAACTGTTATTTATATTTAACTTAAAACTAGTTAAAATTAAGAAGGATTTCAAAATTATCTGTTTTACTGGCATTGGCTATGTTTTAACATTCTTAGTAGCTGTACATGGATAGTGTCTATCCATATAATTCATTGCAAAAATTATAAAACGTTTTTATCAATGTAAAATGTTTTGTCTTCCTATATGTCATACTTAGATATTTCTGTATTTACATAGATATAGGAAAATAAAATGTGTCTATCTATCTACCTATCCATACATATAAATATAAAATGTATTTTTATTTTGTTTTATAGTATAAATATGTTAATCAGAGAATCGTATTACAATAACCACATGCAGTTGAGAAATAAAGCTTAGCTTTTATAGAACTCCAGAAAACAAAATTAAAGAGATATATTTTACATTTAAAAGCTATATTAAAAGTGACCCACTAAGAAGTTTGTATACCAGTACAGTACTTCATACACAATAAATTAAAAATATAATTTTGTTTTTGTTTTAATTTTTAATTGTTTCTTTCTCTGTCTCTCTGTGTCTGTGTCTCTGTCTTTCTCTGTGTTTTTGTGCAAGTGCATGTGCATATACGTGTGTATGTGTGTGTGTGTGTGTGTGTGTGTGTATTTATGAGTTCAGTACTCACAGAGGCCAGAAGATGGCATTAGACTTCCTGGAGCTGTATTTATATATCGTGAATCGCCTGACCTGGGTTCTGGGAATCAAACTCATGACTTCTGAAAGATCTGTACAGGCTTTTAACCATTGAGCAAACTTTC
Organism: Mastomys natalensis; assembly: GCA_021653895.1. Lineage (NCBI taxonomy): Eukaryota > Metazoa > Chordata > Mammalia > Rodentia > Muridae > Mastomys > Mastomys natalensis. Next base: position 909,100 of record JAJTUV010000444.1, on the reverse strand, counting down.
CAGCCCCAAATTAAAATGTTTTACTTATTACAGCTCAGTAAAGCTAGAAAATATGTATCTTTACATACACACAAAATAGTATCCTAGGATACATTGTAAAAGAAAAGAGCTGTATAGTGGGTCAGAGAGTAACTATAGACATCCAGTTTAGGGGCGTGGCAGGCTTAGGCTTGTATTTCTAAGAATAAGAAATTTGAGACCTAGCAGAGGGCTTTGATATGGCTAGATGGGCAGATAACATGAGCTGAGACTGCAAACCTGTTGGCACATTAAACAACAGAGAATAGCCCAAATGCTTACTGTTATGGGAACAAAAAGAAGGGCTGTTTGAAATAAGATCAGAGAGACTGGAGTCACAGTTTAACTTATACTTATTTTTGAAATAAAAGCTTGGGTTGTGAAGCACTCTAGTCAGCAAATGAGGAAACACATACATCAAGTAAGCCTTTATAGGAACTCTGCAATGCTAGCACTCCAGTATTTGATCACTGGACTCATTTTAAGGTCTAGAACTCCCTGGTGATTTAAAGGTGAATGTTTTATCTAACATTTAAAAGTGGTTCTAGTCCAACGGGTTTCATGTCAGTCCATTTATGTAGTGAATCAAACACAGCAGACCTATGCATGTGGTTTAGTCAGTAAAATGCTTCTTATACAAATTTGAGTTTTGGTCCCTAGCACCTTTGCAAAAAGCTGTGTACTGGGTTTGGGGAAATATCTGTGATCCCACAATATTGGGAAGATCTATAACTGAATTAGAGAGCTTCGTATTTGAGGAAAAATTAAGTTCTCAAAAATTAAGGTAGATTGCATTTAAGGAAGACACTAGATATCTGTTCCTCTCCACTTGCCGACATGTATATATACATATGTGTGCACAAATATCAACATGTACACACCATGCTAACATATAAGAAAAAAAGCCCCGTGAAATGGCTTTGTGAGAGTAAGAGTGCTTGACGAGAAAGCCTGAGTATTTCAGTTTGATCCCTGGAACTCATCATGGGAGGACAGAGCTGACTCCTGAAGGTTCTGCTCTGACCTCTACATGCTTGCTGTGGTGCCTGTGGGCCCATTTATATACACATATATACCCACATGCACTAATATAAATAATTCTTAGAAGAAAAACCTAACAAAACTCTGATTCATTTCCCTAAGGATATTTAGATAAGCCCTGTGTTAAGTCCTTGAGAGAAGCCTTGTAATATTTTTAGAGCAAAAGAAAGCCACTAGGCTGTTGAAAGGAGAACTGAGTCTGTATTCATATAGTGAAAGATCGATGTTTAAAACTAGAAACCAACAAAGTCTGGACTACAATTATCCTAGCTGTCACTATGCAGATGGGCTAGGAAGGGATCACTAGTTAAATGATGAAGAGCAACGAGGGGTGGGATGGTGGGAAGAGAATATCATGGTGCCCCAATTGCTTTCCTCCTCCTTTCTCTCTTCCTATCCCTCCTCTTGTCCATCCACATTTTCCTTCTCCTAACCCTCTTCCTCTTCTTCCTCCTTTTAAAAATAGTAACTGCTTCATTGTGATGGTGTTTATGGAGCTGGAACAGGATGAGAGAAAAATTATTTGAGTCAAAATTAAATTCTGTCTTAGAAAATTGTAGTGTGATATGTATATATCAACTCAAGAAGAAATAAAGATCGTCAGAGAAAAGCTTAGACCATGGACACAATTTGCTAATTATCAGCACGTGCTGGGAGTTTATCAACTGTACTGTTTTGTCTAACTCCATCTCCGTCCTAGCACTGAAAGTTTAATTCCTGGAAAACCTCACAGATAAGATCAACCAAAGAGATCTCACAAAAGGGTCTAGTCAAGCAAATCCTGAACGTGAAAGGAGGTGTGGAAACAACAGACAACACTGTAACACAGTTTCAAATTTCTGGAACCCAAAGGAAGTTGGTGTTTCCAGAAATAGAAGTTTAATCCTAAAAATTCAACGACTTTCAGGAAAAAAGACAAAAAAGCTGGCTTGACAAGATGGTGGTCACAAGACTATAAAACCCACTTGACAAGATGATGGTCACAAATGATCCCAAAAAGGAAAGTTTCCTTAGAGTGAAGAATGAGAATGTAAAGGGAACTCCATAAAAGCAAGAGGAAGAGTTAACGGCAAGAAAGAGCATCAGGTATTCCAGGCAACCAAGCCAGCATTGAAGGACAGCTAGGAAACAGAGCAGGGGTATGGGTAGATTAGACAGCACATGAAAATATTTCTGGTGCTTCTGTTTAGCTAGGATGTCCAGTAGGTCCAGCAAGCAATGCTGAGCGTTTCAGTTGGAATAATTCTGAGTGAATTTTTTTAAAAAATACATATTTCATGTAATTTTTTTTCTATCTAGCTGGTGATACTTAATATTCAGCTTCTCAAAGGCTGGAATGAATGAGTTTTAACGTCATTCCTGTGTTTCAAGTTTTCCAAGGGAAGATGCAAGAAAGAAATGGAGGCAAATAAGTTAAAATGATCAAAAAATATTATTCAAATTGAGAAGCATAAATTAAATGGCAGATTAAGTGAGACAAGTGAAGCTCGTGGCTTACTTAGCTGCCACGGTGATGGTGAAGGATGCATACAAAACGAGGCCTGAGAAACCCAGTGAGAATAGGAGCAGGCAGCAGCCAAAAAAAAAAAAAAAAGCGATTTCAGATTTTTGGCATGTGACCACTCATTGGTAAGGGGCCAAGAAAAAAGTGATGAGATATGAGGAAGGAATGGATCATCCTTGTATACCCTGGAGTTGAAAGACTTAGAGCTAGCGTGCTCTAACCACTCAGGATCTCAGGAGGACCATTCTGTTCAAGAAGTGACTATTTGAAAAGATGAAGTAATTTTAAGTATATGCATATAGTTAACTATCTTCCATTTACAATTTCTAAAGTGGAAGGACAGTTTATAACTGAGCAAGTTTCTAGGTATATTTTTTCTGTCATGTTTGAAAACGTAGTTTGAATTAGTTACACGGAAGCGCCTTCATCTCTGGCAGTTTAGGTCTTCCTGGCTGTTCTCTGTGAGCTCCTGTTCACCACAGCAGCCGATGCTTTCCTCTTCGTGCCTGAGACAATGAATGGTTGCCTCAAATCCTTTTCTCTTTCTGTAATAAAGTACTCTGACAAAAACAACGTAAAAGAGAAAGGGCTTATTCTAGCGTATGGCTCAAGGTTACAGTCCATCATGGTGGGAAGTCAACAAGGCAGAAGATCAAAGCAGCTCTTCACAGTAAATTCACAATCAGAAAGTAGGAACGATGAAATGCATGCTGCTTATTTATTATTTCCCATCCCCCATTTTATACAGTCCAAGATACCTCATCTAGGGAATAACCCCTTCCACAATTAAGATGGATCTTTCACATCAATTAACCCAACCCAGGTAATCCCCCAAAGGCATGTTCAGAGGATTATCTCTCAGATGATTCCAGTTGACCACCATTGCTAATCATTATAATGCTACTCCTTGTCAATTTGACATATAAGCATTTCAGTTTAAAACCATAGCCTGTCCCCAAGGCAAGCTGTTCATGCACATGGATGCATTCATCCCCTTCTTTCACTTGAGTGTGGATTCAATGTGACTAACTGATTCAAATTCATACTTTCTTGAGTTCCCCTCCGTAACAGACCTTAAACTACCATCTAAAATAGCACCTCCCCTTTCCCATTAAGTTACTTTTGTCAGAGACAATGTTATAATGGAAAAATGGGTCAGTTCAACTTTAAAAATACAGTTTTAAAAACAGTTTTTAACAATTTACTCCTGTGATCTCTCAGACACTGAGCCAACCAGGCAGCATACACTAGTTGATATGAGGCCCTGATACATATACAGCAGAGGACTGCCTGGTCTGGCCTCAGTGAGAGAAGATGTACCTAACCCTAGAGAGACTTGATGCCCCAGGGAGTGGGGAAATCTGGTGGAGTACCGATGGGGGAGATGGGGACATCCTCTTGGAGTCAGGGAGAAGGAATGGGATGAGGAACAGTCAGAGGGCAGACTGGGAAGGGAATAATGACTGGACTCTAAAAAATGATTTAATGATGATGATGATGATGATGATGATAAAACAATCTTAATTTCCAAGGCCTTTTTACTACTGTTTACTATAAAACAAACAAATAATAACAAAATCAACTACAAAAAAAAAAAAAACCCAAACAAACCCAAGTTGTATACTTCTAACATATAATGACACAATACAAATATTAACATTACAAAATGTAAGATTAGTGTATGCCAAAGACTGATTAGGCCTAAGGAAGCCCAAATTTTGTAGTGCCAGGTCCAGCATCTATGTCTCACAAGGTAATAGTCTGGGCCCCAAGTTTTCGTAGCCCTACCTCTCCAAATCTTCCAACTGTAGGAAAAGGATTCTCTAGGCTGGTTCTACTCTATGTCTGCAGACCTCCTTGGCAGATATTCCATGGTCCCTCATAGCCACTAATATGTTATTTGCTATGACTTAGGTTTCAACTTCACAGCTTCACAAACCTGGTTCCTCAAACCCCCTTCCTCTGGGACATGGGCCTCTGTTGATGTGTGTGGGGTATTACTGAAGAGGTTAATTGAGACAATTAAGAGTTAGCCTATAAGTGATCAACACCATTCACTGGGTTTAAGTCCTGACCTCTGTAAAATGAAGAAAGCACATTGAGCTCTAGTATGTATGTATCTACCATTCTCTCTTAATTATAAGACCAGCTGCTTACCATTTTCTCCTTCTATTTCTCTCACTGGTGGACTATACCTTGAATTATGAATTTAAAATCCCTCTCTTTTAAGTTGCTTATTTTGAATATTTTATCATTGCTATAGAAAAACTTAAGACCTTGAGCTTGGGAAAAAGAGACAAAGAAAGGTCCTATATACATCTATCTATCTATCTATCTATCTATCTATCTATCTATCTATCTATCTATCATCTATCTGTATCATCTATGTATGTATTAATTTATCTAGTCTCCCTCTCCCCCTCTCTCTCTCTCTCTCTCTCTCTCTCTCTCTTCTCTCTCTCTCTCTCTCTCTCTCTCTCTCTCTCCTTTCTAGATAGAGAGGAGAAATATCTAACTATATTTCTATGTATATTTCCATTCTCCTCAGAAAAGGCGAGGCTTCTTACAGATATTGACTGTCCTTGGTATATCAAATTGCAGTAAGACTAGGTGCACCTTCTGTTGTGGTTAGGCAAGATAGTTAGGAGAAAAGGATCCAAAGACAGGCTACAGAGTCAGATGGAACTTCACAACTCTTACATATGTGTTGAGGGCATAGGTCTGTACCCTGATTGCTATCTGTCTAGTGGTTCAGTCTCTGTAGTACTTGTTCATTATTAACGAGCTTGGTTCACAGTACTCAATCTAATTTTATGGGTCACAATGAGGTGTAGTCCAGAATGTATACATTCTCATTTTACAGAGTTAATCCTGCAAACCAGTAATTCAAAGCATGCTTAATCTGAGATAATCGGCAAGTTTAAGAAATACATTGAATAAATATGAAATGATTACATGTAGAAATGAAGAAAATTTATGTCATAATAAAGATGAGTACTTATACATATGAACTCAACAAGTGTAATGTGTATTACTGGATGTATTTTGTGAGTAATATTTTTTATGAAAAAAAAATCTCATTTTGATTCTTGTATATAGAAAAATTGTCACTGGTAATTGTACATGAGGATATTTAGAAAAATACAATTACAGTCAAATAATTATTTACCAATGTTATTAAAATGTACAGTTGCTTACATGATTTATTAGATTATGTAATTTATGTACTTATTGATGTTGAACTGATTAATATCCTGTCTATTTTTTCTGTCTGAATATATTAATTAAAATGTAAGGCTTTTTTGTCAGTTAGATGTAGCCCAAAGCAGAAAACAAATAATGGCAGTGGAAGATGTCTCCCGCTTCTGTCAAGTCTATTTCCTTTCTTGTACTGGGTGATGGATACACATTCTGGCATAATTGTATAATGGTAAGTTAGGTTGACAGAGCTAAATTTAAAGTAAAGTGAAGCCGTTTAGCTTCTTCCTATTATTCAGCATTGTTCAACACTTATTATGGGGCCCGAGATAGAGCTCAGTGGAACATGCTTACCCACCCTGCTACTGGCTTCAGTTCATTTTCAGTGTCCCAAACCAAATGCAAACAGCAACAATAAAACAAAAAAGAAAACAGCCAATTTTCAAAGAGTTTGAGTATAATGTAATATAAGATAGAATCTTTTTTATTGTTCAAATATATAATTTATTTGATTTAAGTATATAAAAGCTTTATACATTTACAAAACAATATCTTAGTTGGAAACAATGCTATATTTTATATTTTACTGCTAAAAATAACCTTAAGTACCCATTAGTATACAGAACATTAACGTACAAGGTTTAATAGGAATTTCAATATAAAAATATTTGAAAATTTAAATCTGGATAAATTGGGTTTATTTTTCTTTGTTTAATTCTATGTGTTGTTATTAGAACAGTAAATATTTCTTCTTTTACAAATAAGTTTTAATTTCAATCTTATGAAGTGCTCATTCAAAATACTTAGAAAATATAAAGAAATAAAGACATCAGTCTATGCCACACTATATAGAGTTACTTAAATATAAACTTTACCAATAAGATGAAAGATATATGAACTGAAAAAATAAAACCTTGATGAAAACAATGTATGGAGTATATACAAATAAGGAGAATAATAGTTTGTCTGTGGATGAAAAGAGTTAAGATTGTTGTTATATCCAGACTACACAAAGCAATCTAGATTTTTCTATCATTTTTAAATGCCAATCAAATACTAATCCATATCAAAGTACAATTCCATTTTTCTGAGGCATAAGTGCTACGTATACAAAAAATTTATTTAACCCCCCTAAATATTCTAAGTAGCCAAAGTAATGTGACAAAACAAGACTATTTATATATAACCCCCAAAACACGTGAATCAAACCAGTAATTCAGAGATGAGATTAAACTGGGCCAGAAGACTCAAGGTTAAGGGACTAGTCAATCTGAGGAGACAATCTACAGATGGGGAAGGACACTTATAAAGCCTCCTATCTGACATGCACGGAATTCAAATAATTCAACAGCCAGAAAATTAATAGTACAATGAAAAGGTAGGTGTAGCTGGGCTATTTTGATAGACCTATCTCATTAGTGATAAAGTTGGAGGGAGTAGTACACTTTGGGTGTTCCTTAGATTTTTAAATGTAATCATTGTATCTTGGCAAATGTCTTCTGAGGTCCATAAGGTTTCCTTTTATTAAACATTGACTATTACTTCATGTGAATGTCATTTTTTAAAAATACTGACTTCAGAGTGTTCATAACCTGCATTTTCACTTTTAAGTAAAATATGCTCAGACATTATAGGAAAAAGTTCAATTTCAGTTAATGATACAGACACGATTTTTCTAAAACTATAAAAACTTTGTAGTTAATATGTTGGGGAATATTGTTTTTAGCTATTGCATTTGTGGATTTGGATAACAGAACAGAGAGGATGAATAGTAAAGGAGGGTTTATTAGATGGCCTTCCACAGGATGATCTGTGTAACCCACTCACGGTGGTCTGCACATTGGAATATCTAAGAACCTGCCAACTGCTCAGTCCATGTGGCTGGATGCCTTGGAAGTCATAATCTGGTGCTGAATACCCAAGGGATTCCTGGAGAGTCGCTGGTCTTCAGTCCACACTAGAGTGCAAAAGAACATGGGGTCTGAGGTCAGCATAGAATGGCAGAAGCAGCGGTGGCTGCAGGGTAGATGAGGACAGATGGAATAGAACTGAAGAACGATGTACAAGCAGGCAAAGGGCTTTTCTCTGTGACCTCTTCATATTTAAGCCACTGACAGAAGGTATCACCCACATTCTGAGTGAGGTTTTCACTTCAGTTAAGATGATAAAGAGACTCCCTCACAGATATTCCCAGAGGTTAACCTAATCTGTGCAAATCCATCACAAGAATACCATGTGTATGGGGCTTGACTCTCAGGTAAGTCTAGGTCCTGCTAATATTCAGCATTAAGCATCATGCTTGTTATTATTTTCAGATTTGATATTTTTTATATGTAATCATTTTTAGGCTCAGTATTTATAAGTATGGTTTCTTTTAATTTGAATGTGTTAGACAGCTTTTAAAACTCATCAGCTTTCAGAGAACATAGAACATTAGACTAACTCACTTGAAATTTCAGTGTTTTTTTTTTTTCTTCACTTATTTCTTATGAAGGTTCAGAGGATAAAATTTCCTACCTACAATTCAGACTGTCATCCACGTTGTCTTGGCCATCTCCTCTAGATTCATTTTTATTACTCAATACTTCTGTCTTTTGGCATATAAATATGAGTCCTTACTATGTATGAGGCTTATTTGACTGATGGCTCTTGAACTATTTCTTTCACACTTTTTCATTTTCACATTTGTCTATTTGCTTGTTTATTTGCTTTTGGACAGAGTTTCAGGTAGCCCAGGGGAGCCTGAAACTTGTCTCATGTATAAATTTTGCTGATGGAGCCTGGGTTTCCATTCACACCCTACCAACTGAATTACATTTCAGACTCTCCATCTGTTACCGAGGCTTAAGCAGGTCTGAGCCTGGCACTTTTAGGTTCTGGTGTCTTCTTCAACAGGTTGAAATAAAGACTTATAGATTTTCGAAAGTTGGAAGATAGCTTGATTTACAACCAAGTGACAGGACAGATCACAAACACACTGCTGAGGGCTGGCAACATGACCCCTGGGAAATATTCTTGCTGCCAACCCAGACAACCCGAACTTGAACCATGAACTAATGTAGTGGAAAGAGAGGACTCTTAAAAGTTCTCTCTGAACTTCCCAAGTGTGGCACAATGTTCTTGCACCCACCCATCAAATAAATGAGTACATCTTTTAAAAGAAAGAAATACAACTGTTGAAATTGACAGTGAAGACAAAGGAAACACAGGCCTATAACTGTGGCTTCCTTTTAAGAGAAAATCTAGGTTGTTAAGGATCGTATTTTTGGTGGTTCTTTATTTTGACTGATAGATTAAATAATAAAACCATTTCTCTACTGCATATGTGTCTTCCAATAACGTATATAACGTTTCATATGCATGCCCAGTTATGCATAGGCAATGTATTGTTTATTCTGCTTGAGAGTCATAGAAATGTCTGATACTCTAATTTATACCTTCCCATAGCTTTTGGAAATCGGAACTCACTATTCCTTCAGAGGTTTAACAGGTACTGTTTCTATCTCATCCACTTCTAACTGTGTATTCTGCTCAGCCTTCTGACAGTTAATATTCTGACTTGGTATTTTAAACTACTTCCTATACTTTTTACCAATTTGTATTCTTTGTTATTAAAATATCCAAGCAGTCATTTGAGACTTCAGCAAGCTGTAATTGCTTTGCTGTTTTCAACTCAGAGCTGATGGGTATTAAATTAGCTGCATTCTTCTGAATGAAATTTAGAGCAGCTATGAATATTTCTGAAAGCAGGACATACATTTCATCTTCTGCCTCTCATCTTATGGGAGCTTTCTCTGTGGCCCTGCGATGGTGCTTGGAGCCTCTGGCTCCTGTAAGAGTAGTCGCTTCTCGCGTGTAGCTGCTGTGTTGTCAGAGGACAGTTTGCTACTACAATGACCATGATCCATCTTTTGAGGCCGACTCTTCCAGCAGGAGCAATCTAGCCAAGGATTTCGTTTTATTTTTACAAACTGTTCAGACAGCAGTATTTTTAGTTTTTTTTTGGATTTCTGTCTTATATTCTTTTCCTTAAAATATTTTTAATTTTTTCATTCATTATGAACATATTTCATTACAGTTTAGAATTGCTAGATGGAAGGTTTAAATATCATTTTCTGTGAAATTTGAGAATTAAATCATCTTGAGGTCCCCCTGTATTGATTTTTCTCATACAGTAGGGATTATGCAGTGCCTCGCCTCGCCTCGCCTCGCCTCGCCTCGCCTCGCCTCGCCTCGCCTCGCCTCGCCTCGCCTCGCCTCGCCTCGCCTCGCCTCGCCTCGCCTCGCCTCGCCTCGCCTCGCCTCGCCTCGCCTCGCCTCGCCTCGCCTCGCCTCGCCTCGCCTCGCCTCGCCTCGCCTCGCCTCGCCTCGCCTCGCCTCGCCTCGCCTCCCCCTCCCTTCCCCTTCCTTCCTCTCTCTCCCCCTCCCTCCTCTTTCTCTCTCTCTCTCTCTTTCTTTCTTTCTTTCTTTCTTCTTTTTTGGTTTATTCTTTAAACAGTTAACATATACACACATACACACATTTGTGGGAGGATTATGAGCACATGAGGTTGCACACGTGTGGGAATTAGCCTTTTTGAATTCTTTAGCATGTTACCAGTTACAGATTCTATCTGGATGCTGCGGATGCCAATAGAGAGTGTCAATACTCATTTATGTTTTTTCTGAGTAATACTGTTTTAAAATTAATTATTGGATAACTGACTTGGTAGAACTGCAATCTACTTCTGTTGTGGGAGAAGACAGCCCAAAGCTCAGTGTCTTGAACTTCAGTAAAATCACTTGTATCTTTCTTTTCTGTGCATGGTTTATAAGTCATTCAGAGATTGCTGGCACTTTAGCCACGAAACATAAGCTGTATCCTCACAGGTTTTAATTTTCCTTTCCCAAGCACTCCATTTTGTTTTTTAGTTACCAAGGGTACCCCAAAGTTCCGTCACTTTTGAGCAATTACTATCATAAGGTTTTGTATAGGACAATAAAGATCTGAAGTAGCAACCATTAAGAGGCAATTCTAACTCAAAGTTTTCCTATATATAAATAAATGTAAAGCTTACAACTCACACTTTTAATCAGGTATCACACACAGACAGACACACACACACACAGAGTATTCTATTCTACCTTAAAATATTCTACCTTAAAATATTAAATTAAATTAAAATATTAAATGTTAAAATATTATTATTTATTAACACTTGTAAATTCTTTGTAAGTAGAATATATAAGTTTTATTTTGTAGTAACATATGTTGCATTGGTTATGCTCTGTGTATCTATCTGAGACTTTAACATTATATTCCTCAGTGAAAATGACTTAGCCAGCTAATAATACATACTTAATCTTAGCACTTTAGTCATCCTCTTGAATCACTGATACAAAGAATTACATTCTATAGAGGTTGAATTCAAGGGGAAAATATATTTATTATCTTCAATTTGGGGTTTAAATGCCTATGAACTCTAGATTTTTTGTCTGACATTCCATGTTAGTTGTTAGTTCCTGACACAATAGGGCACAGAGCATATTTAAATTAATTAAAGAAGCCAAATCAATAGTCACTGACTGTTAAGCTCCAACAATTTAATGGGAAAGAGCATACAAGTTTTCCAGGGTAGCAATTCCAATTCAGATCTCATCTACCACTGAATTGTATGTCTTGAGAAAAAAAATGAAATTTAATTGTACAACAGAGGCAAAGACCTCTCAATTTCTTGCCTTTGGTGTAGGTCATCTGATTTTTTTTTTCTCATGTTTTCAGTTATTTTCATATAGCAAGAAACACCAACTCCCAATGCCACAGCTGGATACAAGTATGGCCATTATAATTTGCACTGTAATTCCCTGTAGTGGGGTGCTTTTGAGGGAAGTCTGTTAGGTGACCTTCAGACTGGCAGCTTTGGTGGCTGTGGATAACTGGGGTGATTGTTGTGCATTTCTAACTACTGTGGTAAACTTCCTGGCAGAAAGAAACTAAGATAAGAGATGGCTGTCTAAGCTGACACACAGTAATTGAAAAAGACAGCCAATGATGACTTTAGAGTTCTGGCAAAGTAAAGCACTTGCTTCTTTGGGAATGGCATGGTTGAGCTACACACCTCCCTAGCCAACACACAACCCAGGACCACTGACATTTACAAAGGGTATTCCTAACACTAAAGGAAATGAAATTTGCAATTTTCAGAAGCTGGGGGCAAATATTCCTCTCATTTGCGTTTCAAGTTTTGCTTAAATTGGCTCACAGATTTATCTCCAGTTCATGGCACATGGATATTTTTGTCACCAGTCATGTTACAACAGCTGTGATCCTGATGGGGACTGAGTTAATCAAAAAACCCTCTGCATGCAAGTGGTCACCAGGCAGCTTATGGGTTAGAACTGAACCGACAATAAAGTGAGCACAACCACACAGCTGTGAGCCAAATGTAAGATAATAACTACTAGTCGGTCATTATGGGGTTAACTGCTGGTGTTCTGGTAAGTGTAAAAAATTGTTGAGGTTCTGCCCAAACACACAACCAAAATTTGAACATTTCCACTGGGTCAATGTAAAAACTGTCTGTTTCCTTTTAAACTGGTAATTATTTTTAGGATGCCAATCTTGTTGGAGTGTCTATGACCTATAATATTAGTAGAATAATTTTTGTGATAATTATGTTATCCCATTCTAGCGAACGTTCCATCTAAATAAGAAATCCTTGTAGACTATCAGCTTCCTGGTCTCTGGGGTTTCAGCCATCAGTGCCTGCAACTTTATAATTTCCAGACTTGTTACTCTTAGCTGGGAAGAATTTTTACCTACATTTGTTGAGTTAAAGACTTCTGTTGTTTTAAACAAACGAAATAGTATTACTGCAATGTCAGTCCAAACATGTGTAATTAACATGGAAAATATGTCTGAGCCATATTGGTCAAGATAGATGACTTCCTTGCATGACTTATAAACAGTTAGAGGCATAAAGCCAGGACGTCTAAACCAAGTTGTATACCACAAACGTTTATCTGGAAAGGCTTTGCAATTACAAAGGAAAAAGAGAGACACAAGCAGACTGCCCTATTTTCTTAACAAGGGGAGTCAGGTTTTGGCTATCTGTAGAAAAATAAGCCTTCTGTCCTGCTTTTTGACATGTGTTCCTCACACTGCAGAAGCCAAAACAGACATCTCATTCTTCTGGAAATGTTCATCAAAAAAATATAATGGTGTGTGTCAGGAATGTCCAAAATATTCTGGATAGAAATAGGTCTCTAAACTCCTATTAAATTTTAGTGGTGACTGTGAGTAGAATTCTCTTCGGAATTCTCTGATTCTCTTTAGGCTATAACAGAGAAAGGTCTAACTCTGTTTCCTGTATGTCCTTTTAAATATGTGATGAAAGTATTGCGGGTTTTCTTGTTTTCTTCAGGTTACACACTCAGTACTGGTACGAGTTAGACAATAAACACAATGCCACTGGGAAAAAGCTAGACGATAGCTAGAAGCTTTGCTACTTTGTGTACAAAACAAGATTGTCCTAAGTACACCTCAAAATGTTCTGTGTCCTTTAAAAAATAATGTATTATTATTATTATATTTAGATTTATGCCCCATTGCCATTTCTTATCCCAGTCCACTCCCCTGGGTCTCTCCCTTTTACACATCATAACCTTTCTACATGTATGACCTCTTTTTAAATTGAAAATAGATTCTTCTCTCATATAATACATCCTGATCACAGTTTCCCCCTCTCTATTCCACCCAACTCTTCTGCTTCCCCTCTGCCCCAGATCCGCTCCCCCTCCATTTGCTTTCAGAAGAGAGCAGGCCTCCAAGAAATAACAACCAAGCATGACAAAACAAGATACAACACAATAAGGAAAAAGCTCTCATATAGGCAAGTTAATAGGAAGAGTCCCAAGAGCAGGCAAAAGAGACACACCCATTTCCATTGTGAAGAGTCCCACATAAACATCAAGCTAACAGCCATAACATAAAATAAACCTGGTACAGAGCCATGATGGTTCTCATGATCGTTGCTTTAGTCTCTGTGAGCCCACGTGAACTCTTCTTAGTTGATTCAGTGGTATATGTTCACCTGGTATCCATCCCCTCTCAATCTTACAATCTTTTCCTCCCCCTCTTATACCTGGGCTCTGCAATCTCATCAGAGGGACTCCAATTTAGACCCACTCTCTACATAATGCCTTGCTGTGGGTTTCGGCACCCTCTCCCATCTGCTGCTGGAGGAAGCCTCTAATCTATAATACAGCACAATATCAATAGGAATCATCTTACTCTTTTTTTCCCTTTTTTTGCCAATCACGTTTGGTTCTACCTTAGGTTTCTGGGCTATTGAGTCTTCGGTTCCTGGCCATTCTGCAGTATAAGGAATGAACTATCTCTTGGTGGGTGGGCCACAAGTTAACCGAAACATTAGTTGGCTGCCCCTACATGTTCTGCACCACATTGACCCTTGTAGACAGGACAGATTGTAGGCAGATGGTTTTGTGGCTGGGTTGGTGTCCAGGCTTTTCTTTCCATAGCCTTCAGAGTATCATCTTGTATCAAAGAGGCTAGAATGTAAGATTGAAGGCTCTAGGCAGGCAACAACTTGACTTCTCTACATTCAGTGAGTTGTATGGATGTTGTCTTTGGTAATGGAACCCAACCATCAGTTTTGGAGATCAATTTTTTTGATCTGGCATCAAACTAGGTTCTTCAGGGATTTCCATGGTAACCCCTCCACTAACAACTTAACTACATGCAACTCAATCCTACCACTGGAAACCTTCCCTGGTTGCAAAAGATGGCTAGTTCATACTTGGTAGCCTCCATTACTAGGAGTCTTCACTAGGGCCACCCTTGTATTATTGCAAGAAGTTTCCATTGCATGTGGTTTCCACGACTCCTTCAAATGTCCCCCAATTCCAGCTTTCTCTCCCAACACTCTTCCTCCATGTTTTTCTCCCCTACCTGATCCCTCCTGCTCCTTTCCTCACCCATCCTCATTCTACCTGCACATTCTCTTCTATTTCTTCTTTCCAGGGAGATCCGTGTGTCCTTCTATAGCCCTCCTCTTTAATTAACCTCTCTGTGTCTGTGGATTGTGGCTTGATTATCATTTTCTTGACAGTTAATATCTGCTTGTAAGTGAGTACATATTATATTTGACTTTCTCAGTCTAGGTCACTCATTCAGGATGATTGTCTTTTTCTAGTTGCATCCGTTTGCCTGTGAATTTCGTGATCTCAATTTTTTTTTCCTTCACAAAGCTAATAATGAAATCAAGTGTAAACCCAACAAAAATATATAAGTTATAGTCCAGTATCCCTCATGAGTTACATACAAAAATTCTCAATGAAGTAGTTGCAAACTGAATACAAGAGATATAAAAAAAATAATATTCCATGAATAACTGTTTTTTTTTTTTTTTTTTTTTTAGAAGACCATACTCCATATACAGGCTGCATGTTTTGGGATAGCCCCCACTCCAGATGTTTGAGACCTACATGAAAACCAAGCTGCACATTTACAACATATGTGCAGGGAGGCCTAGGTTCAGCCCATGGAGGTAGATCTGTGTAGACTAGGTATGCTCCACGGTTGGTGATTCAGTCTCTGAGAGCTCCAAGGGTTCAGGTTGGTTTACTCTGTTGATCTTCCTGTGCAGTTCCTATCTCCTTAGGGCCCACAATCCTTCCACCTATTCTTCTATAAGAGTCCTCAAGCTCCATCCACTGTTTGGCTCTGGATGTCTGTATCTGTCTGAGTCAGCTGCTGGTTAGAGCCTCTCAGAGGACAGCTTGCCCTGTCTGTTCTCAGGCTGGAGGTTTAGATTCTGTGTAAATGTGCCACATTTTATTCATTATTTTGGTAAAGGGATATCTAGGTTGTTTCCAGTTTCTCCTTACTATGAATAAAGACTCAATAAACACAGTTGAAGAAATGTCCTTGTAGTAGGAAGCATCCTTTGGGTATATGCCTAAGAGTGGTGTAACTGAGTCTTGAGGTAGATCAACAGCCAGTTTTCTAAGAAACCACCATATTGATTTCCATAGTAGCTGTACAAGTTTACACCTCCGACACGTATGGATGAACATTCCCCTTGTTCCTCATCCTCACCAAGATGAGCTGTCATTTGTGTTATTGGTGTTAGTCATTCAGATTAAGATGGACTCTCAAAGTAGTTTTGATCTGTGTTTTCCTGATGGCTAAGCATGTTTCACATTTCTGTGTTTCTCAGTTATGTAATATTCCTTTATTGAAAATTTTGTTTATATCTGTACCCCATTGGATACTACATTGGATTATTGGGGTTTTGATATCGAGTTTCTTGAGATATTTATATATTTTGAGTATTAGTCCTCTACCAGATGTAGAGTTTGTAAAAGTTTTTTCCCAATCTACAGGCTGCCATTTTTTCTGATTGACGGTGCCCTTTGCCTTCAAGAAGCTTTTCAGTCTCATGAGGTTACATTTTTGATTTTAGAGCCTGCATTATTAGTGTTCTGTTCAGGAAGATATCTCCAGTGCCAATATGTTCAAGACTGTTTACCACTTTCTCTTCTGTCAGATTTTATGCTGAAGTGTTGATCCATTTGGACTTGAGTTTTGTGTAGGGTGATAGTGTAACTCTATTTACATTCTTCTCCATGAAAATATCCAGTTTCATCACCAACACTCATTGAAGATACTTTCTTCTTTCCAGTGTTTTTCCAGTTTGTTATCAAAAAATAAGGTGCACATGGGCATGTTATGTCTCAGTGTTTAGTTTGATTCCATTGATCAACATGCCTATTTTCATGCCTATACCATGCAATTTTTATAACCATTTCTTTGTAGTACAACTTGAAATCAGGGATGGTAATACCTCTAGCGGTTCTTTTATTGTTCAAGATTGTTTCAGCTATCTTGGGTTTTGTTTTTTTCAGTATGGAATTGAATATTATCCTTTCAAGTTTTTGAAAGAATTGTTTTGGAATTTTGATGAGGATTAGGTAGAATCAATAGATTGTTTTCCAAGGATGACCGCGTTTACAATGTGAATGCTGCTGATCTTTGAGCATGGGAGATCTTTCCATTCTGATATCATCCTCAATTTCTTTCTTCAAAGAGTTGCAGTTTTTATCATGTAAGCCTTATAGTTGCTTGGTGTGAATTACCCTGAGATATTTTATATTATTTGTGGCTATTGTGAAGGGTGTTATTTTCCCAGTTTATTTCTGAGTCCATTTGTCATTTATATATAAGAGGGCTACTGATATTTTTGAGTCAGTTTTGTATACAGCTATTTTGCTGAAGGTGTTTATCAGTTGTAGGAATTTCCTGGTGTAATTTTCATACTCACTTATGCATACAACCATATCATCTGCAAATAAAGATACTTTGTGTTCTTCACTTTGAGTTCATATACCTTTGATCTTCAATTGTCTTATCATTCTAGCTAAAAGATCAAGAACTATATGAGTAGATATGGAGAAACGGGGCAGTCTTTTCTTGATCATGATTTTAACAGAATGGCTTTGAGTTTTTCTCCATTTAATTCGATGTTGACTTAATTTGATGTATGCCAGACTTGGTTTTAGGTCACCAGTGGCACTGACTAGAAATTACTTCTTCCACAAAACTTTGAGAAAGTCCTTCTTCTTATTGATATATTCATTTCTATGTAGCTTCAATAATTGAGGCACCACAAGTTACTCAGGATAAGAAAAATGCAATTAGCTGTGGGTCAAGACTTAGACCTGCTATTCTTGGAACTATGGAAAACTTTTTGTGGAGAGTTCAGAAACCTTAGTATGAATAAAACTGTTACTGTAAATTCTTCCTCTGAGAAAAAGTGCCATTTCCATTTTAGCATACGTTCAATGAAGTTCTTGATCATTTGGTTCATGAAATGTTTTGTTTGTTTGTTTTATTGAAAGTAGATTTTTTTCAATCACTATATTCTGATATTCTGATCATGGTTTCCCTGGTCTGTACTCCTCCCAGTTCCTTTCTACCTCCTATTCCATCGGGGTCTACCACCTTTCTGCCTTACCTAAGCAAACAATCATCTAAGAGATAGTAATAAGATAAAAGATAAAACAAAAAGAAAAAATAAATATAGAACAAAATAAACATAAGAAAAGGATTCCAGAAAAAGCATAAGAAACAGATATAGACATAGAGGCTCTATTGCTCACACACTCAAGAATCCTATAAAAGCACAACAGAGTCAATTATATATTTGTAATACCTGTAGGGCAAAAAATAATATGAATAAAACAAAGTTAAATAAATAAATAAATAAATAAAGCCCTGATATGACATTAAGAGACAATGAACTTCCAAAGATGCCATTCAGTTTAATTTGCTGTTGGCAATCTACTGCTGAGCTGCCCTTTAGAGTAGTTCAGTTCCTCAGTGTGACTTTTGTGCCCACACTTCTTCATTACCAAGTGGTTATCAGTTGGAGGAAGCTTCTAGCTTAGGGATTGGGTTACGTGTCCATTTTTCCTTTCACCTACTGGGTCCTATGTACAGAACCATGTAGGCCTTGTGGGTGCTGTCATAGACTTTGTGAGTTTCAGTATGCTCCAGTCCTGCTATGTTTAGAATTCCTTGTTTCGTTGGTGACCTCCATCTCCTCTGTCTCTTATACTCCTTCTACCTCCTCTTTTGAAAGGTTCTCTGATCCCTGAGGAGAGGGATTTGATAGAAATATCCCAGTTAGGGCTTAGTGTTCCAAGGTCTCTTGCTCCTTGCAAATTGTTGGCTAAGGGTCTTTATATTTTGCTTCCTTCTAGTGTAGGAGAAAGCTTCTCTGACGTTGGCTGAATAAGGCACTGACCTATGTATATAGAAAAATGTCATTAGGAGTCATTTTATTGCTACGTTCCCTCTTAAGAATAGTAGTATTAGCTTTCTCATTGTTTTCTGGCCAGTCTACTCCTAGCTTCTTGGTCACCCAAGCAGTGTTGTGTATGAGTTCCATCTCATGGAGTGGACCTTAAGTCAAATCAGATATTGGTTTGTGACTCCCACAAATTTTGTGCTTCCATTGCATTGGTATGTCTTGCATGTGTCTTCAAACACCTTAGCTCAATGCGGTTGTAGCTGGGTTGGTTTATCTGTTTCTCCTTTGGTAGCATGCAGAATATCTTCTGGTGCCAAGAACACTAGCCAATAATCATGAAGGATATATGTGGTAGGCTCGAGCAATTTTAGTTCTTAGTGCTCAATGAGTTGGCTGACCTTGCTGGCAGGGTTCATAAAATCTTAATGAACTAAAGATATGTGTCTTCTAATAACAAAGAGTTTAATATTTATAGTTGATTTCTTCCTTAGGAACCAGTGTAGATTCTGGGTTGTATACACAAATAAAAGAGAGAAGTAGAGAGGAAAGAAAAAGACTAGTCAGAGTGAGAAGAAAATAGAGAAATCTAGAAAAATTTTGCCATACTCATCCAAGAGAAGACTGCCTTTTGTTCTGAAGTAGCCTGAAGTAGAGAGCTCATGAAAGAAGATTGAAATATATTGCTGCAGTGTTCACATTCACCAGGAACGCAGGAGAGTTTTACAGGGGCTTTGGGAATCCTTTGATCAATTTTCTCTCAGTTCTCATGCTGCATGGAAGGAAAGTACAGTGGTACATCTAAGCTGCTCAGGATGTGAACAAACTACAAAGGCTCCACTTGGACTTGGGAGTGTGGGAAAGCTGGCAAAGTAGACGTAATTATGTTGCTCTGGCAGTCGCTGCATGCCAGAATTTCAGAAAGCTTTCTCTATTCTTCCACCATTACATTTGACTCTTCTGACAAAATCCCAAATTGGTAGGATAGAGTTGAAAGATGACTGGAAAGTGACTTATTCTTGTCCTATCATTATCCTGCACAGCACTGTACTCAGAACCCCAAAGCTGATAATAAATCTAAGAGAAAAATTCTCTTCAGGCTATTAGGTCTCCATTTTTTCATGAAAAAGGGCAAGTGCTCCTCCCATTGAGGAGCAGGCTCTAGAAGCTGAGGAGTTCTGCTCATGTTCCTTCTTTCAGATTCATGTGTGAGAACCATAGCTGGGGAGAAATCATTTTGATCTGGATGTAAAAATCTAACAGAAAATGGAAAATATTCAAATATTTAATAAAATTAAGAACTCATCAATGCATATTTTATTTTGTAACCAGAAATGTAACCCAAGCTTCTTTTAGTATATAGTGTAATTTTAACAGTTATATATATAACTGACAACCAATCAGCAAATATAACCCCCAGGATTTCTTATTAATTTTTCAAAGTTGAAGGGGTAAGGTATTAATTTACCACTAGATATATTTCTCAGGCAAGGTGTATGTGTTATGTAAGCATGATGCATACCCATAGGCATATCATCACATGTGAATTTGTCAACGGATGATTATTTAACCTTAATGTATTCAAACATTTGTGAATTATTGAGCACTGCCTGCAATGGCTGCATATGCTATAAGCATTTCAACTTCGAAAGTACCTGACGTTTGGCAGGTGCATTCAAGAATGACAGCTCTTGGCAAATACATTTCTTTGAGCATGAATAAGAAAGAGAAAGGGGTGTTTCAAACTGTGAAGCAACAGGTGCTGAAGGCATTGTGACTGGAGATCCTATAACAAACAGTGCAAAATAAGCAAAGGTAGGGTGCTTAGAATTAGAATGATGACTAAGTTAATTGTGCTTTAGATTGACTCAAAGACTCTAGAGTCAACATTCATTCATAAAGATTCACCTTAAAAATAAAAGAATGTAGACAATATTTCAAACTATACCCTCCAATGGTAATAATCCTTTAGGGATTCTAGAGTTAAGGGCCATTTTTAAGAAAGATATGACATCTTAAAGGTTATTCCATATATGCTTAGCACTATAGCGTTTCCAATGTGTTCTTATCTGGAGTTTATATATCTTTTCTCTAGCCTAAATTCTGAATCCAGGAAAAGTTGAGTCCTGTTTTTTAAATTCATTCTGTTTTGTGCAGTTAGCTATATACTGCCTTGGTCTCCTGTTCAGCAAATATTAGTGGCATCTAATATAAAGAGCAACAAATATCCTGTGTGATTATTACATAGAAGCCAATAGTGATCCTGCTATGTCTCTAGATCATGTATAGTGGCATCCCTTACCATACCCACAGAAGTGAGTCTTTTGCTTACAATTCAGCTAAAAATGCTTGGGGGAAGCTCTGTTGATTGCAGGGAGGTCGACTGAGATATGAATGCTCTCTTCGGATATGTGGGATTCAGACCTTGGCTTCACAATTCTGCATATATTGCCTTGCCTCAATTAACTTCCCTAATCCTAAACTCCCTTTAGGTTTAATATGTACATAATCAAGTATGCACTTAACCAGGTTGTTCTAAGGGTTAAGTCGAATAATTTCGTCACTATAGTAAAATGGTACACTGATTATTTCATTCATGACTTCCAGGTGGGTTCCATTGAAAAAGAAAGCTCAGCAGAGGCAGTTGGGGAGAAATATAATTTGAAACTCAATGTCCCTTGATGACAGCTCTTGGATAATGACCTTCCTTGTCTGCATTTGTGGTCTTTATGTGTGATCAGTGGGCCAGCAGCCTTAGCATTACCTGCGAAGTAGCTAGAAATGTAACATGGGGCTCATGGGTGGTTAACACATTCTCTTCCTTTTTCTTCCCAGCAGCCTTGCTATTCTCATCATCTGAGTCCTTACTTCTATTTATCTTGTTCTAGACAAACCACTAAGTCAAGTTTTCCGTTTCTCAGACTTGATTCTGAAGCTGAAATAACAACTGTATGGATTTAGTTGGACGAAACCAAGAAGAAAGATCATTCTAAAAATCTATAATTAGCTTGTGACTGTTAAAGTCTTGGCAAATTTATTTATTATAAGGAAAAAAGTTTTAAAGCCTGACATACTTTGAAAATACTCACCGGAAGGCAAATCTACTCAAATGAATAGAAATTAATCTTTTAGGAGACAGCAGGTAGTTACGTGGGGTAGTGATGGTAAGGTTTTCTGGAATCTACATACATTTTTTACTTCAAATAAGAATTCAGGGTTTTATGTTATATTGTAATTTACTTTGGGGACAATTAAGACTGTCTTGATCAAATGAATAGAGCTATCTTTCCATACTGTATTTCTCTCTTATCTACGTATTTGAGGGCTATTGCATAAAAATGACAGCTTGAGAATATCTGTTAAGAAATACAAACAGTAAATTGAGTTTTACAGAGCTCTGGACTGCTCATTCTCACCTCATGAATCTAGAAGTGTCTATGAGCTTGAAAGATTGCTGCAGGTGGATGATCTCACCTTCCATACTTACCTAGTCTCTGGTTACATTTTACCCTCTGGAAAATGGTTCCCGATTCTTCAGGTTGCAGTGCCAAACTTTCTAGACAGGTGTGAATTAGTGCTACCTCTCCCTCCCTCATTCATATTTCATGCTGTGTGACCAACTGAAACGTTGGGTAACAGATGTGCTGATGGGATTTGACTGTTTACTGCATTATCTTCACTGTTGGGGCATTTTAAATGTCTAAATCATCTAATTGAATGCTATTGAGCTATATGAATTGTCTGCGGTCAAGGAACTGGACATTAAAACTTTTCTTCGTGAGACTGAAGCTTTGGTTTTATAAATTCATCTTTAAATTGGATGTTAATTACTCATGAAAGGAATGGCTAAAATACTGTAGCTGGAAAAACTATGGAAGAGAGAAGATACGAGAGCAAAGTGGTTAAGTTGGTATTTCTTCTTATTTCCTCTTGCTCAGTACACAGAGGCACTCAATGAATGAAAGTCCTGCCACAAAGTCACTTACTTTATAGAAGTGTGTTTTTTTTTTTCTTTTTGCATTTTGAGGAAAGGGGGTTAATTATGTCATGCTAATTGTAAGGTAAATGGCAACCTAGCAATATGCTCTCCCTGGCTGACAGTGAGTTAAAAGGCCTAATGACCTTCAGTTCTCGTACCTCCATCTCTCCTTTGCTGCCTTTTGTTTTCTTTTCCGAATGACCTTAAGCACTTTCTCAGGTCAAACACCAGTTTTATCTCCTCCGTTGAGGTGACATATGATAATCCCTGCCAATTC
The DNA here is from genome assembly GCA_021653895.1 of Mastomys natalensis. NCBI lineage: Eukaryota > Metazoa > Chordata > Mammalia > Rodentia > Muridae > Mastomys > Mastomys natalensis. The sequence continues at coordinate 886,271 of JAJTUV010000444.1, read as the reverse complement.
TTTATCTCTTGATATTACACTCGGTTGAAAACAAAAAACACCTATGCACACCAGATATGTGAACACATGTAGAATTTTTAAAGTACATATGATTCTAAAATACTGAACAAACATTTCCCAATCTATTTCATTCTCTTGTTTTAATTTGAAAACCAAGAACTGTGCACAGGCCAAATCAATGCTTGAGTGTAGCTGGGAAACAGGCCGTCACTCAGTTGATCTTACCGCATTACTCAAAATACAAACAGGGTAAAATTGCCCATTAAGTTGGTTTAAAATCGAAAGAAACTTATAAAAATATTATTATGTCTGTGTTTTGCATCATAGACTATATTAAATATTTCCTATTTTTAAATAAAACCACTACCAAAAAGTGAGCCAATATTTTGTGATATCTAGTGGTTTTCTTTTTCTCTTCAATGCCAAGGGTGGCTCAGAGTCTCCAGACAATCACTGTTACGCCTAAGGAATTTTGTATATGGGTGTAGGCATGACAGATTTCCTTATCTCGGTAGGACTGGAACATTGGTTAGAATATATTGTGCCAAACCTCAAACCAGAAACATGGAATTTCTGTCTTGCAACTAAGACTGCAGTCTACTGTCCTAACTAATAAATGTGAATGACTGTCAAAAGAATGTATTTTATCTATTCATGTTTCCTGTCTCTCCATTTCCCTCCCAATTCGAAAATTGGCACAGTGTAGAGATTTGCATTACAATGGAGTTTTAAAAGATTCATTTATTTTATATATATGGAATGTTTTCTGCATGTATGACTGTACAGTGCCCATAGGAAGCCCTCTTCTGACAGCATTGTCTTCTGACAGCATTGGGTTACTAAAGGTTGTGATCTGCCATGTAGGTGCTGGGACTTGATCTCTGGACTTCTGAAAGACCAGCGTTGAGCTTCTGAAATGGATTATGATTTTTGAATATTAATATAGTTCTCTTTTCCTCTTCCTGAACCGTAACTAGAACATGGACTCAGCAGATGCTAAATGGATAAAGACTGGTATTCTGCAGTTACCATCAGACGTTCAGATGAAAATATAAGGTTTTACAAATAATATCTACATCGGGGTGAAAGGACTGAAAAGTAAGCTTTGCCACTGTGTTGAAATTTTTATACACACTGCTTCTGAAGACGTGGATTTCTGAAAATCATGCAACAGCAGCAAAGTTTTAACATCTTTAGGTTTTTGGAATTCTCCATAGAGGTGTGCAGCTATAGGCTATAGTTGCTATGTATTTAGATTAGCTGGGACTGCTCATTTCTCCTCAAGTGTGATCCCGTTCACTGTTCTCACTGCTCTGTAAGCTCTTACCTTCTAGTGAACACTTTGTCTCCCCCTCCTCCAATGGCCGTCCACCCATCTGTCAACCCTGCTTATTTCACAGAATGCTCCATGGTTCAAAGGTAAGAAGTTCTCTTCTGTGTGACCAAGGAATTTCTTATACAAATATCAATTCAAGTACTACATTTGTAACATTTTACTGTATTACATTTTCTCCTTGCTATAAAATCACTAAATACAACCCTCATTTTATTTAAATTTACTGCCAGAACATACATTCCTAATCCCACTCCATCTTTTCCCTTTTCCTCACTGTTTTGGTTTTGATCAATCAGCTCAGAATCTTTATTTTTTTGGATATTTTCTTTATTTACATTTCAAATGTTATCCCCTTTCCCAGTTTCCCCTCTGGAAATCCCCTATGACATTCCCCTCCCCCTGCTTCTATGAGGGTGCTCTCCCACCCATCCCCCCACTCCCACCTCACCTCCCTGGAATTCCTCTCCACTGGGGCATCGAGCCTTCACAGGACCAAGGGCCTCTCCTCCTATTGATGCCCAAGAAGGCCATCCTCTGCCACATATGTGGCTTGAGCCATGGGTCCCTCTATGTGTACTGTTTGGTTGGTGGTTTCGTCCCTGAGGGAACTAAGCATACATAAGCTCTGAGGGGTCTGGCTGGTTGATGTTGTTCTTCCTAAGGGGTTACAAACTCCTTCAGCTCCTTCAGTTCTTTCTCTAACTCCTCCATTGGGGACCCAGTGCTCAGTCCAATGGTTGGCTGCTAGCATCTGCCTTTGTATTTGTCAGGCTCTGGCAGAGTCTCTCAGGAGACAGCTATATCAGGCTCCCGTCAACAAGTACTTCTTGGCATCCACAATAGTGTCTAGGTTTGGTGTCTGTATATGGGATAGATCCCCAGGTGGGGCAGTCTCTAGATGGCCTTTCCTTCATTCTCTGTTCCACACTTTGTCTCAGGACTTTGAACAGAGGTATGTAGTAATGGGGGATGGGGAACTGGGGGTAGCCACCAGCAAATCCAAGATTCTAGGAAAGAAAGAGGCTCCCAGGACCCAATGGGGATGGAGAATAAGATTAGTTGAAATGCCCAATAAAGGGGAGGGAGAACCTGTAGAGACCATGTCCAGAGGTTAGGCAAGGCCCCCGGTTATGGGATGAGACCACCCACTCATCTCCAAATTTTTAACCCAGAATTGCTCCAGTCTAAAGGAAATATGGAACCCAGAATTTTAGGTATCTAGTAAAAACTTGGCTTGATCTATATCCAGTCACTCCCACTGTAAGATTAATGGAATTATGTAACATTAGGTACAACAAACTTCTGATTCTAAAGTATACACATGCAGCTTGTATCTCATGCCTCATCTCTAGGTGGACATACCTACCTACATGCCAAGTCATCTCCACTTGTACATTTATTTTGTATTACAAATAAACTGCCCACAAGAGAAAGTTAAGTTCCATCCCACAAAATACACTTGATCTCCTTATTAAATGGAAGTACTTTAATATTTACTTGTCAATGGTGACCAATGTCGTAGAGTAATAGTCTCAATTTTCCCTCATACTTCTTATTAGTACTTCAACAAATTCTTCTGTCTCTACTTTCAAAATTTATCAATAAAATGAAACCAAAATAAAAATAAATAAAGTTTTCTCCATACCATATTAGAGCCCTCTTCTTTATTGAGACATTTAATGATTTGCTAACAAGATTTTCTCTTTCTACATTCATATACTGCAGTGCATATTCAATAAGTCAACCATACTGGTTCGTCATTATTCTAATAGACAAATGAGATACCACCTCCTTTGTTTATTTCCTGAACAAGTCTCTACACCATTCATATGCACAACCCAAAGTCATTATTATAGCCTAGAAGTCTTTATGTAATTTGACTTCTTGTTATGTCTATGAAATCACCTCTTTCTATCTCAAACTATTCACGTTTCTAAAAATAAAGAAATAAATAAAACAATAAAAAAAACTGTCTAAGTCTACTACTTCAGAGACTTCATTATTCTGTCTCAGGAGGAAAATTTTCCTCTCAAGATCTACATTGCCTGGACTTACTTTCTTAATTTCTCTTCTAATTTTATCTTTATTTTCTTTTCCAAATAAGATTCCATGATCAACTCATTTAAAAGTAAAACCACTCCCATCACTCGGTGTTCCTTCTCTCTTTGTTACTGTTTTTGGTTTGTTAGTTTGTTTCCATAGTCCAACTTCCAGAGGCAAGGGAAGGGTTGTATCCACAGTGAAAACTTCATAAACATTTTAAAATTATTAGACTGTAAAATGGTTTGATTGCAGAAAGTGATTGTTTATTTTTTACTGTTAATCGGCAATGCAAAGCTCCAAATTATATTTAACACCAAAATAGGGAACACAGATTTTTTTTTTTCCATTTCATGAATTTTTCAAAGTTAACAAGAATTGAAAGTGGTTGTATATCAGAAACAGGTGTGTTTCATCTGTGTAGTAAAACCCTGGATTTCAAAGAATGGAAAATTTTGGTTGGCCATAGCAAAAGGAACTATTGAATGAATAACAGAGACATGGCTATATTATTCTATATTCTGTGCCACATGATAGGAAAATGCTCATTGAAATGCTGTTAGGTTACCTTTGATCACATTTAATTAACTGAAATGTAAAATACACATTTACTTAATGTCTTCTGTCCCAACCACAATTGGGGATTTTTTTTTTCAAGTACCAGAGCCAGAAAACGATAAGATGCTGGCCTCATACTCCTAAACCCCATGAAGAATTTTATATTTCTTAAATAAAACAATATAAACTATAATTGACTTTTTTTGACTAAGAAGAAATTTAAGAACCTTTCGTTCCGTGGAAATTGTTCTGTGATGCTTTGGCTTTATTCGTTGTATTCATCTTCTTTTTACTATCAGTCACTACTCTAATGCATTTTAGAGATTTAAGTAGAACAAGAAATCCTTGGAAAACTGAAGAGCAATCATACATAACACATTTTTTTTGATTTTCATAATTCTTATCACACACGTGTTTTCTGGCACCACATACATACATCACTATAATTTCCTTGGGACATTGTTTTTCTTATCCTGGTCTGATACTCCCATACACCGTCTTCATCCTCAGGAACAATGATAGAGTTAAAATAGACAGCTTTTACATTGAAGGAGTCAGTGAATTATAGTCAATGAAACCCATTGTCAGTTCTCAGAGGCTGTTTACTTTAGAATTTAGAGAGAGAGAAACTGTCATCTTTAGCTGGCACAATGTCTTTCTGCAAAGAGTTGTAGATGCAGTTTTGAACTACCTAAGCAATTTTCAGCACCCCTAGTACAAGGAGAAAGATGATTTATTTTAAAAGTACACTGTTTCTTTTTTTTTTTTTTTTTTTTTTTTTTAAAAAAAAAACAAGAGATTGGCAAAGATACCCTGGATGTTTGAGTAAATGTCTTTTGTCTCCTTTGCATAACCTAGCCAGCCTCCCTGAGATGTATATGAAAAAGAAGCTCTTGATCTGCCAGCCTCTGTGATGAATGATTTGGGACAGGGCCAAGTAGTAAGAAAGGGATTTAGTCTGGTTTTCTTGACTGTAGCTCCTTTTATTTATGAGAAGCTTGTGAGAAGATTTGCAGAGAAAGAGAAAAAAAAAAGACCTACTCATAATGTGGCTTTTCATTCAGAATTATGTTTAGGAATAACCATGGTCGACACGGCTTCGGTGATGCTAGTGAGGATTGGTGCTTCCCATGTTGCAAAAACAAAAAGAAAAGAAATACAGTGATTATCAAATGTCTGTAGTCTCGTGGGTTCTATTTAGACTCCTATTTTATTATTACCCTTTGCTTAGGGACATTTTCACTAAGTTTCATATATCTTCTATTCTGTTTTGTTCTTGTGTGTAATAGTTATAAATACACACAGATTCTGAAGGACCTTCAGGAGTTTATGTTGGATATTTGTCCATTTGATAAGTGATGGAATGAAGACTTACCAATGATAATTTTTCCTGGGAACAAACAAAATGAGGGAGAGAAATCCCAAACTCAAACTTAGATATACTTAGCTTCAGACTTAAAGTTAATTGCTATGTCTCCCTGTGCCCTACATGTAGGGTGAAAATTGAGTGCCGTTTACTCCTAAGTATAGGGTAGGTGGATATACAACCATTCATATTATAAACTACTGTGTACTCCCTGGTCAATATCATTCATTTAAAAATCACTTCTATTTCCTTCATTTGAAATAAAAGTCATCTAGGTAGGAAGTCATTCTCTTTTATATAAGTAGTTATGATAATGATTTAAACATGGTATCACACAGAATGTCAAATTATTAAAATGCTCTATTAACTATTTAATACTCTATTAAAAGTGACAATGACATTCAATGCCTTTTTAGTTTTTGTCTTTTAAACTAATTCCCAGGAGCAATACTGTGAAAGTTCATCAGAATTTTTTGTTGACATTGTATTATGACATTAAGCATATATTCAGAAAACTTTAAAGGTCCCTACAGGGAATACCCACATTTACAGCACTTGACATCTCATATTTTCTTTTAAAATCTATTAACCAAGCATTCTGTAAAGTGAGTGATTTTATTTTTATAAAGTTAATCACAGATATTAGTATTCTTTATATCAGAATATCAAGTACTGTTAAAAGTTTATTGACATTTTGGCTGGGTAGATTTTATAAAGATGAAATGTAAAAATCTTGTATGTTAACTGATTTTTTTTTTACATATATACAAGCCTAAGAAAGTAAAAGTTCCCTCACAGTATTGAAAACCACTGTGTCAAATTTAGCATAATTCTCAGTTTCTGTTTCTTTGCCTGCCAAAGAGAGACAAACCGTGTCTCAATTTTTACATTGTAGGTTAGTTTTATTCATTTTAGACTCAAAGAACATCCAAACACTAAGATAGTCCTTTGCTGGCTTATGGAGGCTTCTGTCTCTCAGCTTGATGATTCCAGGCACCTCTCTGCAGGGTGCCTTTGCTTCTTTGTACTTTTTAGTAGAGTCCTATATTGAGAACTTATCACAGTCTGTCCATTTTACTATTGATGAAAATTTGGGCTAAACTAGTTTTACTCCTTGAACAATGAAATTATCAGGAATGTCAGGAAATTGTCAGGAATGGGATGCTGGGAAGATGGCTCAGCCTTTAAGAGTAGTTGCTGTCTTTGGGGAGGATCGGAGTTCAGTTTCCAATTCCCATGTCAGGAGGCTCACAATTGCCTTTGATTTTATATCTTGTAATTCAATTTGTTTTACTGGCACTTTTGGATACCTGTGTACCTGTACCCCCTCTGAAACAAATACAATTTGTAGACAAATAAATGTTATTTTAGTTGCTCTTGCACATACATTCTTCATGTTCTTATTTCTGCTAGGAAAACATTAAAGTATAGCATTTCTACATCTTTGGCTAGGTATATTTTAGTTTCATGGGAGAAATTCAGAACAGTTCCTAGGGTACTTTGTATTATTTCATATTATTCTCAATACCAAATGAAAAGTTTGGTGTCTCTATTGGCTAGCCAACACTTAGTGTTTTCCTTCCTTTAAATATTAGAGAAATACTTGTATTTCACTGTGTTTTAATCTTTATTTATTGATGATTAATGACATCAAACATTTTCAGCCAATTGAATTTTTTTAAAAACAGGTAGCTATGACCTGATTAATAATGCTGCCAGCTTTTCAAAATTGGCTAATTTTCTTTTTCCCTGCCTGGTTTTTGAAAATTGAGAAATGCTGAGAACAAGAAAATAACTGTTATTTAATATGTATCTAAAATTTTAACTATAAAATTTTAATTTCAGTTATATAAAAATTTAATTAAAACCATCTCAATTATACTAATGATTATAGATAAAGCACAAAAAATGATCTTAGGTGTGGTGTACAGTATAATAATAAAATCTGATTTTTTTTTTCAGAGCTATTTCTCCATAACTACGGCAGGGCTGTCATCTTTGGAGTGGAGCATGACCTGCTAAATTAGTCTGAGATTCTTCAGGTTATCTTTAATCCCCAGTTTAAGTCTCTGAAATCTTAGAGCAACTATCTAATTTGGTTAATGATGTTCTGAGTATGCCATTAACACCTGTCGCTCCTTTCCTGCTATCCAATATTTCCCTATAAAATTCAACTGGACACCTCACACATTAATCTCCACGTTATTTAATAATTTTATTATACCTATGTCCAACTTCTAAATTTAACAATGGAGGATAAGTTTAAGAAGGACCGGAGGGATGATAAATGCATTCCTCTTATTACCATAAACTAGGAAGATTGTGACCAGATGCATAGGCAGTGCCCGAGGGGCAGAGAATTTGCTTTTACTCCTTGTTATTCACCCACTGTGCTGCTCTAAGATTCTTTAGTGGTCAAAGGGTGACAGAAGCAATACATCAGGCCTGTGCTGTAAAATGTTATCTAAAGGCAAAAAGTAGCCCTGCAGGACAGATAGAATTCTACGTGGAGACGTGGGATTTATGATAAAATTCTATAACCAAATAAAAAATATCTGTGACCACATTTATGTGAAGCAATGGTGCCATTCATTGGCTGGCTAAGGTGCTCACAGGTGCACATTCTTTGTCATAATAGAGATAGATCCCAGTAGACATTCAGGTCTGTTTTGAATTTAAAGTGGAAGTTCCAAGACAGGTTTGGTGATTCTTTTCCTCTCTTTGTCTCTCTCAATGCACATGGAGGGAAAACAATGGAGTGGTACAGAATATAGTTCAGAATATTGACACACACACACACACACACACACACACACACACACACACATCAAACACACACAGAGACACTCCAATTCCCAAAACTCCATTTAAGAAATTAGAACACGCTAAAATAAAGTTTCCTGTTCTTCTGTTATAGTAAAGATTAGATGGAAAGCCTTGCAAACACATGTTGTAAGGACACAGATCATACATTCTGAAAGAAGGGACAGGGCCTGAGTTTTTAACTGTCCTGAAAAGTTTAACTTTTCAAATGATCTAAGCAATGAGTTGACCTGAACCATATAGATAGATCCTCAAAAAAAAAAAAAAAAAAAAAATGCCATCTTGGTTCTGTGGCTTTTAGGAATGAGGAATTTTTATATTGTCCAAGGACCTATGGCTCCAAATACTTGAATCTGATGGAAGATAAAGTAATGTGTGTACCCTTCCAGCTAATTGAACTGTGATCTCCATATTTAAGGTAGGCACGTCTTCAAGCCCAGCTTCAGCATGTGCTAGCTGTAGATGCCCAACAGACTATAGAGGAGCTCAGTTTGCCATGTCTGTGACCCAGACAATTCTACCAGCATTCTTCTTAGCAGGTGTGGGAATAAAAATTAAAAACATCTTGAGACATAGAACAAAAAATTCATGGTCAGCAAAGACCACCAACAACTTGTTAAAATTAGCCATAATAATAATAATTTAGAGCCCCTTCAGGGGCAGAGTGATCAAAAACGAAAAAGGAAACAAGGACACTATGACATACAAGTCTAAACAAGCCCAAATGAGTAATGGGCCATCTGGTGTTTTTCTCCCACTTCCTCCCACCCTGGGAGATCCAGGCCGGAGGTTTCATGGTCAAAAATAACTAGTCTAGCAAATTGATGATGTTTAAAATATCCAATCATGTGTAACCATGCCAAATCTTCCTGCTCTTCCCAGCCTCTACCTATAAAAGTCCCAAGCTTTCTGGGGCCTGGGTTGATTCCTCTGTCTCCTGCGTGGGACATGTTTTGACCTGAGGGCCCTCGCTATTAAACTGCCTTTTGCTGATCGCATCAAGACAGTCTCTCGTGTGTCCTTGGGTGAGCGCTTATTCCCGGACCAGAGTGAGGGACTCCCCTTTGTGGGGTCCTTTCACAGGCATACCTGGCAATGACGGCCTCGACCTCTGCTTTTATATATATGTCATATATCTATTTTTCACAAGGTATCATCTCAGTAACATTTAAATGAATCAAAATACATGCATCATCTGGGCTCGTTTTGAAATATATTAAAAATCCAATTGATTTAAAAAATAATTTCCCAGGCTCTGTGAGCCCCAGTGATCCCAGATTAGTTGGCTCTGTGGGTCCATTTGTGGTGTCCTTGACTCCTCCATTTTGCTCATTTCTATCTCCCACTTTTCCACAAGACTCCCGAGCTCTGCTTGGCTCTGGGTCTCTGCATCCACCTCCATTGGCTGCTGGATGCAGACTCTCAGGAGACAGGTACGCTAGGTTCCTTTTTTTGCCACCAACCAGTGAGTTTGCAGAAGCTGGACCTAGACAACTTATATAATTGTGGCAAATGTGCAACTTGGTCGTCCTGTGAGTCCCCTAACAATTGGAGTGGGGACTGTCTTGGTCACTGTTGCCTGTGATTGGATTCCCTTCCCCGTACCTGGACTGCGTGGTTAGGCCTCAATGGGATAGGATGTGCTGGAGGACTCCCCTTCTCCTTAGGAAGGGAAGGGGACAATCGGGGAGGGATTTATAGGAGTGGGACAGAGAAGAGAGGAGGAAGAGGACTGTGATCTAAATTTAAAATGAAAAAAAAAAAACTATTGGAAGAAAAAAAGAAAGAAACTATAAAGATACAAAATATTTTCCCTTTAATATACAGATATTGCATTTGTTAGTGAAGGACAAGGATGAATTTTTCAAACATAAAGCCTAGTTAAGAAGTACATGAATGTGACCTCAAATTTATATCAGTAATTTGAACAAGGTTATATTTAGAAGGATAATATGAATTCATCATGAAATGGTTTCCCTAGTGCTTTGTGTCTTACAATTGTATAATGTTAAGAAAATGAATATTCCTCCCAAAGCCTTTATATGTATTTTAAAGTCATTTTGCTTTCCTTCAGAGAAACAGCCAAATTTCTCTGAATTCTGTGGCAAGAAAAACACCAGAAATCCCTTCAGTAAGGGGCGCATGGTACATGTATTTCCTTCTTGGTATTATTAGCTCTTGAGAGTACATTAACCAAAGCTGTTTATGTCAATTAATTTAGTAATGAATTATAGATCCTTTCTAATACGAGAAAATTATAACACAATGAATACAAAGCAGCAGCAATCTATACTCACAATAAAAATGAAATAAACAAGTTCACAAAGAAATTCTATATCAGTAGCAATACAAGTGAGTTATGGCATAATTCTTTTTAGGATCTGGACCCCACAGTGCCTGGAGACGCAATCTTACATGTCTGTCATAGTGTTTCAGCACTTCAACAGTCTCTAATCTGTTTGCTATTCTGCTTTAAGCCCATGTCTTCCCTTTTTAACCTACAGATCATAGACAGTCTTCAGAAACTTAAAAACAAAAGCAAAAAAAAAAAAAAAAAACTTTAAAAGAATCTCTTAATTTATTCAAAAGATAGTGTTCATAAATACAGTTTACTTGCAAAAATAATGTTAACTAAGGGTGATCTAAAGAGCAACAGACCCTCCTACGGTTCTCCCTGGTCACACATCCTTTGCCCCAAGTTACCTCTCTTTCCCATCATGACCGCAATAGCGCTTTACTTCAGCTGCTCAGATTTCACCACCAGCAATTTATTGACCAACAGGGTTATAACTCAACATGTGCCACAAAGGCTTGATACACCTTTTATAATAAATATGGCCAGAATTCTTTTGTGTTCCTGAGTTCTCTACTTAGCTCATTTAAATAGATTTTGTTTTTGTTGTTGTTGTTGTTTGAAAATGTGCACTTCAATGATTTAAAGGAATTACCCTAAGAGAAATGTTCTAATTGAAGAGTTACTGAGATTTTTATTTTCTGAAACAATTTAAACAGACGTTTGAGTCACAGGGACTGAAGCACTGAGGGGCCTTCAGAATTCCTCTGGGGATGTGATGGAGAGTCCAGGACTGCTTTCATTTTCTGTACCTCCCCTGCCCAGTTCCAACTTCCGTTACTATCATGGAGAAGCTGACCACGTTGATCTAACTAGGTTTCCTGTTTCTATTCATATGAAGCATCATCTGCTCTTCACAAAATGGCCAGTTAAAATCAACTACCCTCTCTTATCATGATCCAGTGTGGTATCATATTGTCATTTTCTCCCCTGTTCATGACGTAGCTCACAATGCCTACCACTCTCAGATCTTTATAGCTTTTCACAACTCTTTGTTTGACATTTTCATGGTTTACTAGATTTTCCCTCTCTATCTTGATCTATGCAAATTATCTTTTTTTATACTGACCACATCCCAATCCAAGTGTAATTTTATACTTCCTTTTCTTACCCTCTGATCCTGAGAGTGGCTCTGCTCAAATGTTTTCTCACCTTGTAGTCTTTACAGAAATTCACATAATCTTCCCATGTTCAATTATTCACTAAGTTTGTGTCCCTCTGAGATTAGGGATGGCATCTCAGATACAGAGCTGTGCATTTAAGTATAAACTGATGACCTGCACTAATGGATGATTGTTTTTTGCAAAAGCAAAGTGTTATTAGAAATGAATGATAGAGGGTCACATCAAAGCCCAAGCCAGTATCTAAAGAGAAAAATACTTTAGCTTCAAACATCAGTTGTTAACACCTGCGAAGGCTCTAATTATAACTAAAATTTCTTTGGCAGCTATCTCAACTATTTCTTCTTCCTCTCACATGTTAGGGGCAAAATATGGTTTGATAAATATTTTAAACGTAATAGATGCCTTAAATAGCTCCAAGTCCAAAGAGGGTTTTAATTTACCAAAAACAAAACCAAAATAAAACCAACCAAACATTAATCGATACACGTGGTCTTCTGAAAGAAGTAAGATGCAACTCTGTTAAAGAAGCATTCCCGAGCGACGGGCATCTCTGGGACAACTGGCACAAGCGCCTCAAGACTGGTGGTAAGAGAAAACCCGACCACAAGAAGCGGAAGTATGAGCTGGGACGGCCTGCTGCCAACACTAAGATTGGCCCTCGCCGCATACACAGTCCGAGTTCGAGGAGGCAATAAGAAGTACCGTGCTCTGAGATTGGATGTGGGGAACTTTTCCTGGGCTTCTGAGTGTTGTACTCGAAAAACAAGGATCTTTGATGTTGTCTACAATGCATCCAATAATGAGCTTGTCCGAACCAAGACCCTGGTGAAGAACTGCATTTTGCTTATTGACAGCACACCGTACCGACAGTGGTACGAGTCCTACTATGCACTGCCCCTGGGCCGCAAGAAGGGGGCCAAGCTGACTCCTGAGGAAGAAGATTTTAAACAAAAAACGATCAAAGAAAATTCAGAAGAAATATGACGAGAGGAAAAAGAATGCCAAAATCAGCAGTCTCCTGGAGGAGCAGTTCCAGCAGGGCAAGCTTCTCGCCTGGATTGCCTCAAGACCAGGCCAGTGTGGCAGAGCAGATGGCTATGTGCTCGAAGGCAAGGAGCTGGAGTTCTATCTGCAGAAGATCAAAGCCGGAAAGGCAAATAAGCCATCCTTCATAGCTCGTGTAATAAAGGTGTTTGCTGTTGTATGTATATTGTCTGGGTGTCTGGATAGATTGGGTTTGTTTTCCTGCTCTGTGAGCAAACCTGAGGAAACTCATCTTTACTGTGCAGCTGTACTGTAGGGGCCCAGTCCTTGATGGCCAGACTTGTTTTGAGAACGATATAAAGTGAAGCCAGTATTGCCCTGGACTTTTGGAAACCCAGAGTGGACTGGTGTGGCAGAGGCTAATGAACTCCACTATGCTGAGTTCCAACAAAAAAAAAAAAAAAAAAAAAAAAAAAGATCATTCCAAATGAGCATGCTAAATATTAAGTGGAATGTATTAACATAGATGCCATACCTAAAAGAAAAAAGTATTTGTGGAACCCCTGTGAGTACTTCCATCTCCCACATTTCCCTGTCATAGTCAGAGGTAAAGGATTCTAGGAGCATCTACATATGAAAGATAGTCAAAGTCTTGTTAAAGCACACTAATCCACATTAATCACACATGAACATGCATGGTTTTACTCTTCCCTGTAAATTCCTCATGCATGCTTTACCATTCTTCCTTTTGTATTCGTGTTATATTGCAGTATTCTATGAGCAAAATACTTATATTGAATAATCAGTTGCCCAAAAGAAACCGTAGATGTGTTTTGCTCATATACATTAGGCTCATATACATTATGCCTGAGCAAACTTGGTGTATTTGTATCAAAATTCCACTGGCAGAGTTTTTGCGTTTGATCTGTGAGCTATTAGAAGCCCTGTTACTACAGATGAAAGGAATTAGAAAGGTCTATATCATAATGCAGTGTGATCAGTAATTCACGGGGCAGGTAATTTGCAATGACTTGCCAAGCCTTTGATTGCACCGGGTTTATGGCTATTAGCAGTTTCCCCTTTCAAATTTGTATGGTTCCATACTTCCTTTTTGACCTCTTTTTCATCATTTATGGTCCAATTTGGTAGTGAAAAAACATAACTGCTTGCTTAGTGCATGGCTGTCATTCAAACCCCAGTGACTTACTGAGCACTTTGACATTTGTGATGATGAAAAAAACATTAAGCAGGTGTACAGAACACTAACCAGGTTCCTGAAACAATGCTTTATGGGATTCACAGTGGACCTCTGGGCTATAAATGGATTCATGCTTGGGTTTCTCTATCATTTTAATCTCGGGTGTTCAAATTTGCATTCTAGGAAAGAGGCATGGCTGTTTCTAAATTGAAGTTAAATAGAATTTCCAATAATATTGTTAATATAAGAACCTGTAGGGACAATTGGAAGAGCAGAGAATGCTCAGCACGAAAATAACATGAAACCAGGGCTCACATGCCTACTTTGAAGTCCTGCAATTAGGAGTAGTACTTGATACTGAACTATATAAAATTTAAGCCCTATAAAATCCTTCAGCAATGAAAACTTGCAGCTAAATGGCATGATTCAGCCCCTTAGCTGTCTGAATTGTATGAATGCCATGTGAAAAAAACACACACACACATCGTATTATATTTGGGGAGGGTTTTTTTTTTTTTGGGTGTGTTAAAATTGGTCATCTGTTGTACAGGTGTGCAGCACATCTTGATGTGAGTTAGTCTGCCCTCATGTGCAGCTTGTCTGGGAGATGTGGAAACCTGTGTAACTCAACATAGTCCAGGTCCCCAATTAGTGTGTTTGGGGAAGCATTCAAAATCGGTACTACTAAGCCCAGGGTACAGGCAGTCAGTGACTTCTCAGCACCAGAATCCAAATCTGGTTACTGTTAGACACAACAGAATACATCATTCAGATTTAGAATCCACGTGGCAAAAAATGTCACAAGTCTTTATGATAAATCAAGAATATTTTCCATGTCATCTATTTTCAGTCTTTATTTTAATATCTAAATAACCTATCATTCTGAAAATAATATAGAAAGACAAATATATTTTGGTCAAGACATTTCCAAATGTTAGCTGAGCACTTTCAAATTGTTTATATTTAAAATTCATAGCTTCTAAAAGTTAAAATGGCTATTCAAACTATATATATATATATATATATACACACACAATATTATACACACACACACATACACACACATACACAAATATATAATATTAGGAATACTTTATTTTCATTACCCCATGGCAGAGTTACCATAAACAATGTGGAAATATGGGGAACAGGTTTTATTTATTTGTGAGTGAGAATATTCATACAATAAAAAATGCATTTAAAGATCAAAGACTCTTCAAGCATTTCCTCCACAAATATTGACATATATCGTGGAGCTTCTTGCGCAGAACATTGTCTATATTTTTGTGAGTTCTACATAAATTAATGAGCGGCAGGGGCATTGGTTGCTTCCCTGGATGCAGAGTGTGCACGGCCACAGTGGTTGTTTACTTCGTGCATCGTTACTGAAACACGGTGGCCACAGCACTTGCACTTGCCTTTACTAACTAACCTGTAACCATTGCCGCCTTTTCAGAATACCCACTTCCATTCAGTGCGCTGTTCCCAGGAGTTTACCACACTCTTTCCTTTCTGCCAAACATGCTAGGAAGAGATCAGTGACACGAAAAATGCCCAAGACAGGAAGTTCAACTCAGAAACAAGGCAATGGTGATGCTTTATGAGTTTTACAGAGATGGCAAGAAATTTTATATCTGCTTTGTCCCCAAGGCTGGTTGTAATTTCAGTGTAGGGTGGAACTGTGTCTGAAAAGTTATTGATCTTGACTTTTACCAAGCCTGCAGTAAAGCAAAGGTAACAAATAATGTCATGCTTGAAGTTGGTGAAAAAAATATTTGTAGTCATGGTTGTGGGAGCAAACTTGGAAGCACAGAAATCAAACCCAGTGACATCCTGATTTTTTTTTCAGTCTCACCTAATATTTTTATTTCTTTACTTCTACTGATGAGATTTTTAGGTTAGTTAACTAGTACTTCCTGTTCACTTTTATCAGGTCTAACCAAAAAAACCCCACATGCCTATGTTTGTATGTGTGTACACATGTTGACAACTCCTTACATGTCTCACCCCATATATATATATATATATATATAATATATATTATAATTTAAATTGTTTTTGCCTTCATCTTTTCAAGGGCTTAACATTATCCTTCAGTGTAGCTTATGTAGAAGAATGAATAAATTCGTATGATACTAGTATTTAATAAAATTTGAACATCTCTTAAACAGAGACCACACAGGAGCCAAAGGCTAGTACTTACAAACACTGTGTTTCTATGTACAAACCTAGTCTGTTCCTTCTTTGAAAGTTCATTTCACATTGGCTATAATGATATACTTGCATTATGATGGAAGCTCCTAATGAATTCCTTTATAAAGTAGAAATACTAGGGATATTCGTTTCAGTTTATGAAATTACACTTAGCAGGTTTATTTTTTTCTCTCTCCACTTGAAACCCACAAGTTTTTATTAAGGCTGTGGTTCATATTTCAAATAGTAAGAAATCCTCAAGTCTCTCCCCTTTCCTCCTCTTCAAAATAAATCTACAAAGCACCTGGATTTAGAAGGACAACAGAGATATATTGGCTATTAACTCAGAAAACTAGCAAACACTTCTATAATAGAAATAAATAGTGTGCACTGTAATCGACGAGGAGGCAACAACCCACATTGTTTATTGATTTATAAGGTTAAGATTAAAGTTGGATTCTTGAGCATGTTTATCAACAGTTTTTTTTTTTTTTTTTTTAAAGCAGTAAGTGAACCTGGAATCCCACAAGCCAATCAATAAAGTTTAAAAGCTTCAGTGAATCTAACCCATAACAGGTCCTTGTTTGGGGAACATGCTCAAGAAACACATGTGCCTTTAAGAGGTCTTGAAAGACTTTACACCCATGGACCATTACCATTTCCAAACACCCTGCAGCATTACCAGCCCAACATATGCTGACTGTATATCACCGTGACTCCCTCACTAAAGCTCTTTTGACTGGAGTGCTTTTAATACCCACTTTCTCAGCTGAGCTCAGGAGTGATTTGTTTTACATGCCACATTAATCCTTTCCACATTTTCTGGATGAGGCAACCACAATTCCACTTGTGAGGTGTTTCTAAAACACAGCTCTAGGAATAAAGCAGCGGGGTCCCAGCTTTGACAACTTCCCTCCAGGCAGCTGACAAAGTGGGCTATCATGCTTTGCTTTAAACTCTTCAAACAAGCAATTGTGCCCAGCCACTAGGGTGGCCAGCCTTCCAAGCCTGTAGGAGGCCCTATTTATTGAAGGCAATTTACTCTCAATTAAAACGCTGTAGGAATCTTTAGGGATGTAATGCTGTACTGATACTAATGCATATTAGTAAAATGAAGATCATGCAGAAAGGGAAAGGGATGGGAGAAATTGAAAACACTTAAAAGATACCCCTGAAAAAACAAAGGAAGTTCATATATGCACTTTTCCGACGATTCAAAAAGAGCATTTCCCCCCCCTTAATAAATGGGCAATTAGTGTTCAAAGCACATGCTTTTATTATGTGGTAATTTTATAGTTCTGACTTTAAAAGCAACTGCTCTATGCCTTCCTCAAATGTATTCCAAGGCCAATGAACTTGTGTTACATGTATTTATGAACTTTTCTATATTTTTAATGTTCATTGAATACAAGTAATATAGGTTTTTGAAATTTTAAGTTGTCAGCGAGGTTAACTGATTGAACTAACCAACTGTTAAAAAATGTTTTTTCATGTCAGCACTGGGCTGATTTTTATTAACTTGTTAGTATTATGCTCTGAATTTTATGTGTTAAAATGGAACTGTACAAGCAACTTGAGGCTGAAAATTGTGCCTTTATCCAATCCTAATTTATTGTTCTTCCTCATAAATTTTATTTGCAGCTTCAATGGTCTGAATAAAGCAGTAAGTCACAGTGGGAAGAGTTTTACATAGTTTAGCCAGAGTTCTTGCTTTCATTTGAAATTAGTTTAGTCCATTTCTCTGGTGTTATAATCATATGAATAATCATCTGTCTCCAAGCAGCAGATCACTTGAGTCAAATAGACTTTCTTCTTCCATGGTCTAGGATATCCATTCCATATACTCAGGGCACAAAACCTTTCCATTAGTTGAGTAAGGGCTGATGTAATACACAGGAAGCATTCAGAAGTCTGGAAATGGGGGAAGACACTAGCTGGCCTCAGCATTCAAGGGTAGGACTCTAGTTGTGTCCTGAAGCAGCACCTTGGAATAAACTTGTGCTGAGGTTTCATCCCCGGGATGAAGTCCTGGACACCAACTGTTCCCTGAAATCTGACATGCTCAATTGACATCTACAAAAGAGATGGCGATTCAAATGCATGGTCCCACATTCTTAACAAGAGGCTAGTTGTAAAACTATAATAGAAATCACCATTTACTTTGTAATAAAATGTCTATAACATTTTACTATTTTAGTGTTTAAGTTTCTGATCTTTTAAAGCATATATATATATATATATATATATATATATATATATATATTACATACAAACAAATACTTGTATATTTTATATGTATAAAATATATACTTTAATATATATAGTATATATAATCAAGTAATGAAAAATGATACATAATTATAATTTTTCCCTTTCTCTCTCTCTTCTCTATCAATATGTATCAGAAATCCTGCATTATTATATTAGCATATAATTGAAGGTAATTAGTAGAATTAACACTTAGAGCTGATGATCTGCAGATGTGAATCTATATTTGTGTATTACCTAAGTATTATGAATTTAAAAATTATTTAAACAATCAAGCTCCTAAAATTTGAATTTACATTTATTTGCCAATTGATAGGGAAGCATAACTTCATTATGTGTGTCTTCAAACTGACTTATGCAAGAACAGATTTCAGTTTAAGAGGTCTTCTCTCTGTATCTAGAATCATCTGTTTTCTGTATCATTTTGAGTATCTTCACTTTCAGTATCTTTAACATAGTCTTTCTAGATTGCTTTCTACTCTAAATTTATGCTTCTTTAAGAGGATCTAGAATTTCTTGGCGAACTTACCATTGTACAAACATTGTTTTTTCCTCTTCTTAGACAGTTTCCTCAGCTGAGTTTGGGTTCATATTTAGTTTTATCCACTAAAATTGCCCATTCCTTTCTTGCCATTGGGCATTTTTTCAATCTTAACAAAAACCAAGTCCATATTATAGGCCTGTTGGCCAACATTCCAGGTAAATGAACGGTTTTTAAAGAAAAATGGTGCTATTTTTCAAAGCCTGACATTTAAAAAAATACAAGTCCAGAACTGAAGGCTTCAATAATTTTTCCATTCCTATATGCTACAAGAAGCAAATGGTTACACAAATGAATACATCTGGGATTGTTTTCCAGCTGTAATTCCCCACCAGGGAGAATATTTAGAAATAAGGCTCCGTCTTTGTGTTGGAACTACAAAGGGGCCAGCCATCTTGATGCCTTTCCAGGTCATTTAATGGTTTTCCTCATATTGTGTGGTGGCTTTACTGCTCGGGTGCCTACGCTTCTCTGTCACCATTAGCAACCACTTACGTTGGGTCTATTCCAACTTCCCAATCTGTTTTGTGGTATTTATAGCTTAAAGCTAATAAGGCCATTCCCTATTTTTAATATAAATATTAAATATATATTTTGCCATGGAAATCTAGAGGAAATGATTCAAAATTAAAAAGCAGATTTATTAAAGAATAGAGTACCTTACCTTCAAATTGCAAAGGGAGAGTGATGGTGGTTGAGAGGAGGCATTTGATTCGAGAATCCTGGAAATGTAACTATAGGAGCGTATGAACATGCTACATACATGTATCACTGCATTATGCATACACATACTTATATGTTGTTGTATGTGAATGAGTTGTACATGTGTGAAACTATATATTTAATCAAATAAGTGAGAAAACACCAGTCATTTTGCTTACTTACTTTGAAATCTCTGACTTCATAGTGCAAAAATCCAAATGCATGTATTTGGATGCCTCTGAATTGTGTTCGTTATCAACTTGCATTTGAAAAGGTTTTTAGGATATAGAATTTGTACTCTCTTGTAATTTTATATGAAATTAGAGATACATAAATACTTGTAATTTAAGAATGAAAAGTAAATGCAATTATTAAGGCTTTCAGTAAAAACATATATTTAAGGGCATCACATTAAACACAACTTCACAGCCCATTCACACGTCAGTCTAAATAACACTAATAATTTTCTTAACCTTGTATGGACTAGTTTGTGATTGTCTTAGTCTTATTTTCATTGTAAAATTTACCTTTTGCATTACTTTTACAATGCACTGAGTTTAATAGTTTTCTTATAGCTGTAATTTACCTTACAAACTAGGAATTCTCAACTCTTAATATTTTTGTGTAACTCACAAATCAAGCCACAGTTAATTGTTTTGATTAGGGATAAGTACAACAAACTATTTCAAATGCACACAGGTAGGCACCTTTAAAATTTCATTTTTATAAATATCCAATTTAATATATTAACATTTTAGACAAGCTACAAAGTTTCCTACAAAGAAATTATGCTGTGTTTTTCAGTAATGTTCAGATTATGCCTCGGAAGAGGGATTGGCTATTATACCAGTGACAAATACTAGTTTGGAGAATTTGTCACATCTTCTTTCATACTCTCCTTTGAATACATTATGATTAATAAGACTTTTCTTTCTAGTATTACAATTATTGATCTTATTTTTGTCTTAAGAATCATTTGCCTGTTTCAAAGGCAGAAGTTATTTACAGCAGGCTGTTTTGTTTTTCACATTTTGATGCTTTGAAGTTTAGTTGGGATTTATTCTGAGGAAGGAAAAGTAACTACACAGTGTTATTTTCCAAGTTTGTTTTCTTTCACATTTTTACCAATGCAAGCTTATTGGTTCAACAGCACTTGATGACAACATAGAGATGCCAGCTGCTGTGCACATTCATTTCCCATGTGTGCTTCTATAGTTAGTTCCTCCACTTGTGTTTCTGACATATTTGTTCCTGTATCAGTGTTGAATATTTCTACTCACCTTAACTATATAGTGAAACACTTTTGGAGGAGGTAGCAGCCATTTTTAGGTTGTACAGATATATATTCACATATACTTATTGCTTACATTCCTTAATTTTTTTCCTTAGAAATGTATTGATTGTTCATATTAATTTAGGAAGATCTAATATTTTAAAATGTTTTATTAAAACACTCTGTGGAAATTTATTATGTATCTTCTTAAGATTTTTTTTCTATCTGTTGGTAGAATGTCATTTTCTTGTAAGTAGTAGCTATTTTGCAATAGTTGTACTATGTTAAATCTTCGCTTGAAAACCCATCTATTTTCTGTATGGCTATTATTACTAGAGAAGATAGCTTATTTTTAAAATGTCTACATTATTTTAGTTTGTTATATTTTATAATAATTATTTACTTTTCCTAAAGAAATTATGGATCTATAAGTAATTGACATTTTGTTTTATTCCTTGATATTTTTATTTATTTAGTGCTTTATTATGACTGAAAATGGATACTTGTTATATTAATTTTTTTCTCCTGTGCTGTTTAAACTTTACAGTCTTCCTAAACTGCATACTTTTTGGCTTTTGATAGAAAAGATGGTTTAACCATGTTACCTAACTATATTTTTCATAATAGATTTTATATTTTATGAGTCCATTTGGTCAGATGCATTTCTTATTCTAACCATTAATCTATTAATAGAGTGACTCTCACTAATACACTTCCAGGTAGAGAGTGGAATATAAAGGATGAAGGGCAGTCAAGGTATGAGGCACTGGTACAGAGGAAGGGCAAGTAGAAGATGGATTGAGAGGATATTGGCAAGAGGATACTATAGGTTCGGCTGCATGAATGAGTGACGTGAAAATTACAGGGACAGATGAGCGGTAGAATGTTTTCTGCTTGAGTGACAAGATATCTCTTGAGAAAATTAATCGAAAGGAGGAATGCAAGGAGACATTGGAGTGGGCTTAGAAAGAATGAAGGGTGTATCATACTCGATAAATGTTTATGTTGGGTTCTTGTGTGTTCCCTATATTCATGGAACTTGTCATATAGTACTGGAAGACTAGGAAGTATATTTTTGTAATTTGGTCTGAAAGTGTTTTCACCAATTATTACTGTATCCAGAAGTATCCTCAAGTGATATTATTATTTGTATATCATAAAGCTCAGATTAAGTCCCAAGATGCATAAGTATTGTAGCAACAACATATGAGGACTTGTTCTCCAGTAGCAGAGGAGTAGACTGTACCATTCACATAAACTGCTAGTTTGACATGGCCAAAAATCTCAGTGTCATAGGCAAGTCAGAATATGGTGGTTAGATGAAAACATCAGAGCAATGACGTTGAGTTCCAATAAACTCAGAAGAAAATTCAGCCATTTTCTGGAATTTTTCATAATTTCATATATTTTATGAAGTAGCGTATTGCTTATACTTCATTAAAATCCCTTTCACATGGGTATTGCAGTACACTCCTCTACCACAAATAATGTAGTAAGATGCATGAAGATTCTCAGAAAATAAGTACATATTTTTGTTGTTATTTCAGGTGAAATTTAGCTGTTCTTTTGCCTCTTCAAATGGCATTCTACTGCTAGTAAAGTCTAGCAGTGAAGGATTGTAACTTCTTGGATGACAGATAAAGATTTATGTGCATTATTGGTTCTTATATTCTTTTGTTGCTATTTACTCTAATGGGAGGAGGTGAAATAGTTCAGAGAAAAAATTATATTAGAGAAGAAAATATTGTGAACAAAATTAAAGAAAGTATTGTGATCCTCCCTGCCCCCAGGGATCATTTGATGATATGGGTCCTTGAGGGCAAATGAATAGAGACTTGAGGAGTTTAAAGGATTAAACAGTTTTAGGTGTGTGTATGTGTGTGTGTGCGTGTGTGTGTGTGTGTGTGTGTGTGTGTGTGTGTGTGTCAGGATGGGCAAAAGGCATTGGCTAAAGGCTTACAGTACCAAGATGCCTTGTTGGCATAGAGAAGCATTCCAGGAATCTCATATAACATTTAAGGAAAAAAATCTAAATGAGTAAAAGTGAAATATTAGAAGTTTAATAATGAAATGTCAACCAGCACATGTAAAATATGCTGAGCTGACTATCAGGTATGTAAGCAGGATGCTGACAAGATGCCAGCAAATGACTGGTATGTTGTGTTGATATTGGGAACAAAATTATTGTGATCAATAAATATTAGCTGATCAATGCTCAATCCTTATTTTTCCAACCAAAGAAAACCCTCCAATAAGTAAATCTTAGAACAATATTTGGCATCAACTTTCTATGAAAACAAATTGTCAAAAGAACATGAAATCCTACAGACTGTCCAACATCGCAGCATTAAAGAAAGAGCTTTGGGACCAAGAATATATTTCTGAAGAAATAATATGCATTTTCTCTATGGAAGTAAGATTTTATAAGATTACAGAAGTAATACATATTTAAATATGTGACTATATATAATTCATATGTCTAGGTCCATCTGAGAGCCAATATGATATATGCTCAATAGACACTAACCAATCAATTATAATGATAGAATGACTCAGTCAACAGATACCATTCAACCTCTATCCTGGGCAGACTTGTGCACTGTGCTTGTTCTTTTATGGGTGCTTTTCATGGTCATTGTAGCAGGCTGATCACTCATCAATAACATCAAAGAACTGTCACCCATGAAGATTAAGTTGGCATTATTAAATGTTCACCCACTATAGGAAAAAATAAAAACCTTATATTGTGGCAGAATAGGTCTTTTGGAGAAACTAAGTAGCTACTCGGCCATTATAAGAATCTACCACTAGTCAAAATGCAGAGTTGTGTAGCCCATTCCAAAATGAAGCACTACTTTTACACCAGAGGCTCAGGAGTCATTTGCAATTGTACCATCAGTTGGTATCTCTTCCCTGGGGAAGACAATTTCTCCTACTCTCAGCATTCTTTAGTTGACTTTAGTGCTTTGTGTAGTATTGAGGCCTCATAGTCGTTTCTCTGTCTTAATATCAGTTTCGTTCTTGTCCTTGTTTACCACATGTTTACATAGTCATGTTGGTGATGACTGTTAGTCGGATGACATTGTCTCCTAATTATATTGCCCTGAGCGCATCCCATCACTAGTGAAATGTAATAGGCCAGCATCAGTACCCTCTAAGTATATAATCCTGAGAATGTGATACAGGTTTTGAGATTTTTGCTTCCTACTTCTATATACACTGATGGTCCAGGTGCCCAAAGAAGTATCAACAAAACTTTGTCCTCTTTGATGTTGTTTTTTGCGGAAATCACAGTCACTGACCAAATGATTTGAGAAGATTAAATTCTGCTTCTTTTATGACGTTCTAAAACAGCAGGGTTAAAGGCTGCACCAGCTGCCAGCTGCACAAAACCATCCGTTTCATGTGTGGCTGCCAGACACAGCCACAGGAATGATTCTGGAGCAGAACTCTGTAGTAGTGCCATTCTGGAGGGAAGAACCTGGTTTTGGCATTTTAATGAGTCAGTGATATTTCAAACACATTTGATCACATATACAATATTTTTTTTTAAAAAAATTAGGTGTATTATCAATTATTAGTGATGTAATTTCAGTGGCTGGGGAGATTATTCTACCCTCTGGAGGCAATCTCATCTCTCTGTTGGTTCAGTACCACGTTTACTTTCTGAGGGTATCAGAGGATACTTCTTGATCAAAGCTTTGCCATTTTATTTTGTTCTGAGCTACTATTATACAATGTTTTAAATGTATATTGTTCATACATACTTGTAGACACATGTATTAGTGGAACATATTTTAAAATACTAATATTGAATCATTTAAAAGAAGAAACTGGCTGTGATACTTAGAAGAAAAGGTTTTATTCTATGTGAACTCAAACTGGAAGCATTTTCTTCTGTGCTGTCTGGTATCATCTTTCTGAGGAGCTGCTATGCACTCACAGCCTAAAGTCAAACTCAAGTGGTTCACAGAGTCAGAGATCTGTGTCAGGTACAGAGACACACCACACCATATCAGACACAATGCTAACAGACCAAGTGGGAACACACAGAGTTGGAACTTTATTAGTCATATGAATGACTGCAATCATAAGAGACTTGAAACAATAATACAATCGAGAAAACTATAAATACACAAAAGCAAAGTTGGGAGTTTGAGGATAAAAAACCACCACTGCCACTAAACAATAGCTGTAAACCATGTGTTGGAGAATTTGTTATTGCCCTGGATTTAGAGAATATTAAGATTTCCTAGAGATACCAAAGAAGAGAACTACCATATTTATTGGAAATAATTTTCCTGGAAAGATAGATGTTATAGCAGAGTACCTAGATAGATTGTGTGTGTGTGTGTGTGTGTGTGTGTGTGTGTGTTTCATTTTTTGTTTTAAAGTAGTATGAATGAGGAGTACAGTCAGAGAACAGACTTTAACATATCAGAAAACCTGCTAAGCTGAATAGCAGGAACCTAGTTTTGCCTACAACAAGGAAAGAATGCAAACTGTTTGAATGGATCATCTTGTGCTGGTGCACTATTAGCTGTGAGCCTTAAACCGTCCAGTGGAATTAGTATCTTAAATCAGTTCCAAGGTATGTTCAGGCACACTGAAGGTGACCATTCACCAGTTTTCAGCACAAAAAATAAATGTCAAAAATAATTTGATCCACATTAAAAAAAAAAAAAAAGGAAAAGAAAAACAAGACCTGCCATATTTCAAAAGGAGACATATTTGGTTTTATTTTAAGTGTTTGGGTGTTTTGCCTGCATGTACCTGTGTGTACCAAATGATTGCAGTGCACTTGGAAACCAGAAGGATTCAGATCCCCTAGAACTGGAGTTAGAGAAGGTTGTGAGCTAGCATGTGGTACTGGGATTCTGAGTCTTCTAAAAGAGCAGTCAGGGATCTTAACCATCTTTCCAGCCCTGTGAAATAATTCTTATATTGATGATTTATCAATGAAAACATGTAAGCTAGAGAATTTGAGGTATTAATTCATTTCCTCTTCCTCTTCCTTCCTCTTCCTCTTCCTCTTCCTCTTCCTCTTCCTCTTCCCTTCCTCTTCCTCTTCCTCTTCCTCTTCTCTTCTTCTTTTCTTCTTCTTCTTCTTCTTCTTCTTCTTCTTCTTTTTCTTCCTCGTCTTCTTTTTCTTCTAAATTAAGTGATTCAAAAGTAGAGTATGGTAACCTTCCTTGCTCTACTGAAGATCGAGTGGTGGAACTGCTGACATCTGAAATGTAAATAAATAAAATATCCAAAAAAAAAAATAAAAAACAATTTAAAAAGAAAATGAACTAAAGATTTGACATATTGTAAAAACATACATGCACATATTTCTAAAATAATAAAAAAGATTCAACATTTCATTATTTCAAAATATATATTTGTAATCATTAAAAAAGAAAGATACAAAGTCTTTTTAAACTTTAAAAGGCCTCATGAAACTAACGTTCCAGTTCATAAATCATGCAGTGTCCCTTTGATTATTCATCACTTTTAATAAATGATGAATAAAAGTTTTATTGTGTTATAATTGAAATCTTAACTGCAATGTGAAATTTGCATATGTAATGCTGTATGAGGGATGGAGAAATCTCTCTACAAGTTGCCAGTGAAGCCTGAAATAAAAATTTCTTCTTATTCATGCCTAAGTAATCTACATTTTTGATAGCTTCAGTAAGCTTCATGGTTGTCGACATTTGCTATGTTTTTTTACATTTAAATTACCTCTTATTTTATTTTTTTTACTTTTAATTATCTTTTGACATTTTGATTTCCTTTAACAAGTTAGTAGCATCTACTCTTAGGGATGATAATAATAGATGCCACATGTCCAAAGCTTACATAAACATTTATTGAAAAATAAGTTAATAATAAAGTTCAGATCTTGTTGCAGTGGTTCTATACTCTATTAATAAGAACAATCTTTTTTTTTTTTGGAATTATCAGAACTTGGAAACAAAACAAAACATACAAAAACAAAATAAAACAAACAAAATAACAACAAAAATGCAAGAGAAAATATCATGTCTCAGGTGGGGCTTAACTCAAATTCAAACTTGTCCTAATATGTGGAGGAAGGTGATGTTGGCAATACTTGGGGACGTTGCTCTCATTACCTTGTAGTTAAACACTACCAACAGGACGGAATACTTAGAAGATCATCTGAGTTAACATGTTGGGAAGTCAATGAGTGGATAATCACATGTGATATTTTTAAGAAGTTGAAGGAGTTGTACAGATTGTTTTTATTCAGAGCAGCTAGTCTCCTATTTAGGTTTTTGCTGTTGTTTGCTCTTTTTTTTCCTGACACTTTCATCTCTGGCAATTTTATCTAGGTCTATGTGTCCATGTGGTTCCCTACAATCATATGTACAATTTGAGAATTATATACAAAATGAGATAAGTGTTCCTGATTAAATTGTAGTTTATCTTCCAGGACTGACATGAAATTACTCATAGTAGCTCTAAAGAGGCAAAGTAGGAATCTATCATGTCTCAGGTTCATATGAACATCTTATGCATTCAATCTAGGAGAAAGAATGGATGAAAAGATTATAAATTAAACAAAAGAAAAGATTTAATAACACATCTAGTAGCTATAAGTAGTAACTTTTATTTAGAGAATATAATTTGAGTCCTTATCAGACTAGAAGCGTATGTTACTCTTACTAGTTTTGAAAGTTATAGTATTCATTTCTAGACAGTAAGTTTCCCTAAACAAATAGTTTATTGGTATTGTAACATTGTTTCTTCATTATGAGATTTCATAAGAATGCTAGTTTCTAGAGCTTAATCCCAATTTAGCTTTATAATTTCAATTTAATTTACATATTCTCTGGTTAGAAGGATCTTGGCATCTACAAACATTTTAAAAAGGAGAGATAATAGTTTTCAATTTAAGGAATTATGTTAAGAGTAGTTTAGTGACACTGTCTTAGTTTATGCTGCCATGATTGGGAAGATTCCAGTACAGTCTGCCATATACTTAGAGCCAAGGAGGCAGACCACTTGTGGTCTGGGCATGAGAATAGATAAATCTCATGAGGATTTTCTGCTGCATTACAAGTGTTAGTTTCCCACTGTTCTCTTGTACTAGAGAGAAATGGATAACAAGCTTCCTAATATTGCTTCTCTTAAGGACATCAGTACCAACATGCGGGTCCAGAATTCATGTCTCCTTGTAAACATGCTTATCTTCCAAATGCCATGTCTTAGGGTTTTGTTGTTGTGAAGAGACACCATGACCAAGGCAACTCTTATAAAGGTAAACATTTAATTGTTCTGGCTTATGGTTTCAGAGGTTTAGTCCATTATCATTAAGGCAGAAAGAATGGTGGCATTCAGGCAGACATGGCACTTGAGAAGGAGCTCAGAGTTCTCCATCTTGATCCACAGGCAAACAGATCCACTAGACTGGCTTGATCATATGAGACTTCAAAGCCCATTGACACACTTCCTTCAACAAGGTCACGTCTCTTAACAGTGTCTCTCCCTATAGGCTAAACTATCAAACACATAAGTCTATGACGCTATTTCTATAAAACAACCACAAACCCAAACTCCAAAGACCAATGGAAATGAAGGTTTCAGCTTAAGATTTTGTGACAATTCAATGTAGACCACCTTTACTCTTGTGCATCACTGACTTAAACAATCTTTTGTTAGTTGTTGCATTTATAAATTTTTAATAAATGAAACTTTAAATTGAAGGTCCCTTTTGTCCATTTCTAATCATGTTGCTTGTTTATCCAAAAGTAAATCCATTCTCACTATTTTGCATTTCCTTCCTATTCAGCTTCAGTACTTCTCTACATCTTTATGTGAAAACATATTGAACACTATAGTATACTTTCATCTGTTCTGAAAATCATACAGTAATTGATAGCTCGTTCTTTAATTTGTGTTTTACTTGTGATTTTTGCCTTCCCTAACACTCATATAATGTTTGCATGGGTATTTTTGTATGTATGAAAATGTAAAAATATGTCTGTGCTATCATATATATGTATGTATATATTAGTGTATAAAAGTAAGAGTAAACCAAAGATGATAAATTAATATTAAAATAGAGTGTGTCTATATGTAAATAGATAAAGTATATAAAAATTTGATTTTTTTAAACTTTGAATACAATAATAAACTATTATCCCCTACAAAAAGACATTTAGGTTGTTTTCAATTTTTAAAATTATATTTATGTATATTATTAACTAAGTTTGTTTCTGGCAGTCTCAAACATGTATATACTGAATTTTGATAGTTCTGTCCCACACCCTTCCTTATCTTCCAATTACCCCTCCCCTCATCAAGATTCTTCATGTATTTTATTTCATGATCTGCTGAGTTTAACCAGGGCCCTTTTGTGACCACAATTTCCCGAAATTAGAGGCAGAAGTCTTAGCAGATGGGTGTTTTTTTTCTTTTTTTAATAGAATGTCTTGTATTTTTGTCTAGATAAATTCATACATATAAAAGTGTATCTTCATTGCATCTACCTTTACCACTTCTACACCTCTTAAGATACTTCCAACATGGTCTTAATGTGCTCACTTTTCTCTCTTGCCTTCTCTTTCTTTGGTAACCTGCCAAGTCTAAGTATAAATGCCCGCTGGATAGTTTAACCAAAATCACTTATTGAAGATGCCATGTTATCTTCAATGTTTATTTTGTGTATTTTTGTATCTGTTGAAAATAGGTGTCTATTTCCATGAGGTTGTCTATTCCATTGGTCTATGATTCTGCTTTTGTATCAATATTATGTTGCTTTTATCATTAGGTTTCTGAAGTATAATTTCAAATAGTATCTCCTGGTATAGCGTTCTTTATGCTCCTGATTGTGTTGGCTATACAGGATTTCTTATGTGTCTATATATGACACATAAGATTACTTCTTGTATTCAGTGAGTATCACTAGAATTTTGAGTGAAAATGCACTGAATCTATAGATTGTACTACAGGTATTTTCACAAAGCTGATGCAATATTGGTGATGTGTGTGTGTGCTATGTATATGCATGTATGTGCAAGTATGTGTGCTTATACGCATTTGTGTGTAGGTGTTCTCTTAAAGAAAATTATCCCTAAACTAAGAGCATAAAAAAAACCTTATTCTTAAAAACTTTAGTTATGCATCTTTAATATTTACATAGATAGTTTAAAGTGATTTGGTTTTTTTTCTGTGTTTTATGTGCTAAGTGTCACCTTTAGAGCTTCACCATACAGCATACCACTGAGCCATGCATCCAGCTCAAAACTGATTTCTTTCTCTACTTTTAAAAATATGTGTTTCATTGTTTTGATAATTTTAAATATGAATAAATGTTGTGGTAAATCTCCGCTCAAAATAAGACCAGTTAATGAAAACACAACTCAATAATTATGGTACATATTGCATGCCTAGATTGGGCAGATTTACTACTACACTACTCTAATCCCCAGCTATGCGATTACTTATAACTTGTGGTTTATCCAAGCCATGTGGTTGTCCTTCCGGCTCCGGCTCCTCTGTCATCGGCTTCCTTCTACCACCAGCTTCCTTATGCTTCTCTGCCTCCCTTCTGCTCTACCTTTTATATTGAATTACTCTCACTCTCTCCTCCCCTACGCCTTTTTCTCTGCCTCCCCATCTACTGCCCAATCTCTGGCTCTAGCCTTTATTTTACAGGTTTTAATTGGACAGAAGGTTTACAAGACATCACCTGTGTACAGATTCAATCATCCTCTGCAGCCCCTCCCAGGAAAGTGAAACTAGGATCAAAATACAAGCCTGGGGCTATCCATTGGGAACTAGGATCAAAATACAAGGCTGAGGCTATCCACAACAAATAAATATATTAAACTTGTATAATTTCCACTACACCCTCTTTCATTTCCAACTCCTCCCTTCTCCATCTTCTCCTTCAACTCCTCTATCTGTCCTACTTAGATTCATGTATATGTATGTGTACATGTAATATATATGTCTATGATGTATATTACATGCATATATGTATATGTGTATACAACCCACTGAGTCCATTTCATGTTCCTGATTTGTACATATATTTATGCCTGTTCAATTGAGTTAAATAACTTATCGGGCTCATGTCCCTGGAGCACCCTGATTTTCCCTCCCTCAGCGGTCATTGGAGTTGGGACTCATCATCATTATGGGTGGGACCTTGTGAAAATTCCCTCATCCCTCTTGGCCTGTGGACAGATGTATTCTTGACACAGAGCTTATTTAGACAACAAAATTACTGAGACTTCATCATTGTAGCATTCCTTTTGTGTCTACAAGGCACTTTCAGCAGGCATATGGTGTTGTGGTGACTTAATTAAACCACTTTGGCTCCTGGTGGGTCATACGTCCTGCATCCAATGAAGAGCTCTCTAGATCCATGAATGAAACCACACACACACACACACACACAAACACACACACACACACACCAGCTATTTTTGATACAACTGGGTACTTCTAATCCTCCCTGCTGCTAGCAAACACTCATCTCAGGTATTTCCGAGTTAAAGTCTTTTAAAATCTGTATTTCATCTCTGCTATCCCACACCCAATTGGGGACATGGCTCTTAGGGCAACTTTTCCTGATATGTACATGCCAGAGGGCATTTAAGTTTCATCTTTGTGCTTCCTCTTATCATGGCGATTCTCCTCCTCCTCCTCCTCCTCCTCCTCCTCCTCTTCTTCCTCCTCCTCCTCCTCCTCTTCCTCTTTCTTCTTCTCCTCCTCCTCCTGTCTCTCTGTCTTTTGCTCTCTGCAATCTAAACATTCCACTCCTCCACCCCATCTCCTTGCCAAGCCATTGACTGTTCAGCAGTTCTTTATTTTCAATCGGAGCCAACTGGTTGCAGGGACCCTCAGGTCTGGAAGTGTGACTCTAGGAGCCGAATTAAGACAAAGCATTAGAACCAATTTCAAACAGTATGACTGGTAAATCTTTCCACATCCCTCTTCCACCATTATGGGAAGGAAGGACAGTGTTTTGTTCTTACTGGAACAATACTCTAGATAAGGAATTTTCTTATTACCTTTTTTATATTTAATTTTTATTTTTGATATTATCATTATATCATTTCCCCTCCCTCCAAACCCTCTCTAGTACTCCCTCATTATCTTTCAAATTCATGTCTTCTTTTTCTTTAACTGTGTTAAATACATAAATATAATTGTCTTAGTTTATATGTTACTTATGTGAATGTTTTCAGGACTAACAATAACATATTGGATGACCATTAGTATGGTCTTTCTAGGGAAGACTATTTCATCTTCTCTTAGCATTTCTTAGTTTCTTATAGTTCTTTGCAACTGCCTAAAAACACTACATAAAGCAGCACCACAACTGATCAACATGAAGAGTTGTGGAAGCCAGTTCCAGTTGTTAAAGCTTCAATAAAAAATCCTCCTGGATCTAAGGCTCAGGGATCATTGTAGAACACAGGGCACAAGTGTTTTTTGTTGTTGTTATTGTTGTTTTTTGTTTTGCACTTTTTTTTTGCCAGTGTTCATTTATATTTTATTTTGACAATTTACTTATCTACATTTTCTACATCAAACTGAGTAGCCATCAACTATCCATTTCATATATATATATCTCACAGCTAGTACTATCAACAGTGAGGCCATGTCAAATAATATGAATGAAACTATATTCAACATTTTTTGTTAGCTTGGTCAATAATAGGCTGAGGATGAAACTCAGAGGTTAACTTTGTTTTTTCATATTTTTTCTTTTTTTATTGGATATTTTATTTACATTTCAGATGTCATCCTCGTTCCTCATTTCTCTTCCCTGGAACCCTCTATCCCATCCCCCACTCCTCCTTTATGCTTTTATACCATTTTGATTACATGCATATATTAAGGTCAGTTCTAAGTTGAGGGTCTAGAAATACAATAGATGCAAATAGTCAAGGAATAAGCAAGACAATAAACACAAATAGTCAAAGAACAAGCAAGGCAATATACAAAGTTCCATGATGCATCAGATACTTCTGATAAAATTACCCATGTCCTGAAGTCAGTAATTCTATTTTGGTCAAGCTTCAAGAATATCAAGTATAGAGTGAATATGCTAGCCCTTTTTGTGCTGGGAACATTTTTATTCCTGCCCATTATGTTAAAGCTTTATTTAACAACATCAACATGTTGTGAGCCTGAACATCAACATGGCTTGAACCTGAAAATGGACCCCCAGACAGAGTTATTAAATTTACAGGCTGGCAAGCCAAGGACGGGTAATATTCTGCACAGAATCTTACCAACCTAAAACAGAAGTACATTGCTTTTGATAATACATATTCCATGATGGATAAGGAATGCATTTTTGTCAGAATGACCTAAGACAGGCTCAGTCTTGTTAATGAAATAAAAAGGGGGTAGAAGGAGAGAGCTTTTGTGGCTGCTTGGCAAGAATCTGACATGGGCCAAGGACAAGGAAATGGACTGCTTGGCAGGAATATAACATTGGCCAAGGTCAAGGAAATGGGCTTCAGGCAGGATTCTGACATTAAGAAGTAATTTCAGACAGGAATCTAAATCTTAGTCTAGAACAAAGAAGTAAGCTTCAGACATGAAAATGACTTTGGGTTAGGACAGGGAAGTAGGCTGAGATATTTTGGTCATCCTGATAAGCCATTAGAAACAGTGATCATGGGGCACAAGTTTTTAAGAGTGAGAAGATCAGGGAGTTGCTGTAGATATTTCTATCAACTATAGCAGTCGTGCACTTTCTGATTTCTTTATAAATTGTCAGGAATGTCAACATAGTATTGCTTCTGATCATATGAAGTACAGTCTAAAATTATGCAAGTCTGACATATTGTCACTCTGTGCTGAGGACACTAGCTGAATAGAATGGCAGGGTAGTCTTTGAACACACATCTGTAGTGCCAGTTAGGATAAGATGATGATATGTCATAAAGCCAGAGTATGATTTTTCCCAGAGAATGTATGTACTCTGTACCTATGTCTCTCTTGTGCATCACAGTCTCCCATTGTCAACAGTAAAGGGTAGAAAGGGCAGCACCACTGCCTATTGTTATCTCACATGACCCTTTTTTTCTTTTTTTTTTTAATTAATTTTTTTATTGAATATTTTATTTACATTTCAGATGTTATCCCCTTTCCCCATTTCCACCTACCCACCCAGAAACCCCCTATTCCATCCCACCTCCTCTTGCTTCTATGAGGATGTGCCCCTACTCACCCACCCACACACTCCCATCTCCCCACCCTCAAATTCTCCCACACTGGGGCATCCAGCCATCATGAGACCTGATTCCAGCTCCATATGCTCTACTGGTGTAATATTGGCAATTCTATTTAACAGGAACTGAAGGTCACCACCAAGTCACTTTCTGTGGTTATATGTTTAAATCAACAAAACAAATTACTGTCCAGGCTGAAGTGATTGATCCTTGCTACGAAAGGGAAATTTGGCTAAAGAATGTGTCTACATTATAGGAAATTTTTACTTTCTGGCTTCAT
Organism: Mastomys natalensis; assembly: GCA_021653895.1. Taxonomy (NCBI): domain Eukaryota; kingdom Metazoa; phylum Chordata; class Mammalia; order Rodentia; family Muridae; genus Mastomys; species Mastomys natalensis. The sequence continues at coordinate 852,024 of JAJTUV010000444.1, read as the reverse complement.
TAGGCTTGAAGTTTTCTAATGTTTTAGTCCATTTTTCCTGAACTAACCCATTGTATGCATAGCTCTTTGCTTCTCTTCCAGATTTTACTATCTTCACTAATAAACATAAAACTCAGTTATTAGGTTTCCACCAAAGAAACTAAGTGATAAGTATCTGTGAAGGCAAAACACTGGGCCATGAGTGTATAAGTTAAATGAGCCACCATAAGAGTGGAATTTTCTGACACCTGTTTTTTTAATCTGGAAATTAATGTTTTTCCTCAAAATATTCTTGAATAAACAATGTGCCTTATCAGTTGAAAGTCTATTTTGGATATGAGTTAAGACATGGACAAGTCTTAGTTATTTTATGCAACACTATATTCTTGGCTCAGTTAGTTCCTCAAAGCTGGGCTGATTGGCATTATTGTTGACCCTGCATATGGAGAATGTTATCCACACCTTCCTTCTTCTTAGAATCACAGTCTTTAATGGAGCCAGAATGATAGAAGTAGATGGTTACAAATATGTGCTTTCTAATTCATGACTGCTGCTTGTTTCTTTTTTTGTTTCTTTGTTTCCAACCCCTCCTCCTCCTCTTCCTCCTCCATGGGATGCAGTATAGCCAAGGTTTAATAAAGATGTTAAATATTAGCTTTAGAATGAGGGTTTAGGAAAAGAAAATCACCTAAAAAGAAAGGCAAGGCACACCAAGAACATGGGTGTGGAGTTCTCAGAGTCACAGAAAGTATAAAACACCTAAGGTGAGAACAGTCTCTTCCTGGAAGAGTTGACAATTCTCTTCTTAAGGTGTCAGAACAATCAAAGAAATTCAGCAGCAGTGAAAATTGTACATCATAGTTCACTGTCATAATTACTTCCTTATATAATAGTCAGCCACTTTGTTAAACACATAAGAATCACCCAGAAATATTGTGATAATTGTCATCAGGATTGACTGTCTCAATTGGTCTTGTAACAATGCCTCATATTTAAGATCCAGAAGGCATGAGATGTAACTCAGAAGACATCTCCTTCATGTAAGAAGGGTAATAATCAACCTAAGATGTAAACTATGATCCTTTCTTCAGCATTTCACCCCTCTACAACACAGTTGGAAATCACAATGGCAAATAAATTACAGTAAGAAATTCATAGTGTTTGTAACACTGGGTTTAGAGCAAAATTACATAGTTCTTGTTAAGTCAGTTTAAAACAAAATACACAGGGATAGAGAGATTCCTTAGCAGTTAAGAGGTGAAAGGGATAATTCACAGCACTTACAAGGTAGCTTACAACCTTCTATAACTCCATTTCCAGGGAAATCTGACTCCCCTTTGTCATTCCCAGGGGCACCAGTTAAGGACATGTGCATGGACATGCATAGAAATAACACTGCACACGCAAAAGCACACACACACACACACACACACACACACACACACACACACAGAGAGAGAGAGAGAGAGAGAGAGAGAGAGAGAGAGAGAGAGAGAGAGAGAGAAGAATTAAAAGGAGAAAGGAAAAAGGGGGCATAGCTCAATCTAATAGAATAATTAAAGTTAAGTTTATATGGAGATACTCACATACACCTAATTAGAGTTGCTATAACCAAAGAAATGGCTGGACCAGTATCTGTGAATACAGAGTAGCTACAATTTGAAAAAAATCCCAGAGCAGTATAAAATAACTTGTAACTTTGGAAACAATGTGATTGTTACCTACAACATAGAAAATTTATTTTCCTATGATCTAACCAACTCACTCCTAGGTATACCCATAGACATGAAAACACATTTCTATACAAAGAATTGGGCCTTTAAGGTTCAAAGAATCCTTATTTATAGCCTCAAACTGGAAAGAGCTCAAATGTCTATCAACAGATGAATTGCAGCAATAAATAGGAATGCTAGCCAATAAAAAAAACAATGGAATTAGCTATTGAGTCATAGAAACAGTGAGGAGTACTATAGCTTCATAGTTAGATAATGGCTATAAAAAGAGATAATTTAGTTAGGAAGATACTGATTGTCTTGGGTCTCTATTACCACAACTAAAAAGCAAGTTGGGGAGGAAAGAGTTTATTTGGTTTATACTTCCTCATTTCTGTTCATCAATGTAGGAAGTCAGGACAGAAAACCAAACAGGGCAGGAAGCTGGAGGCAGGAGCTGATGCAGAGGCCATGGGGGCTGTTGCTTAGTGGCTTGCTGCCTATAGTTTGCTCAGCCTGGTTTCTTATAGAACTCAGGACCACCAGCCCAAGCATAGCACCACCCACAATAGGCTAGACCCTGGCACATCAACCACTAATTGAGAAAATGTTTTACAGCTGGATCTTATGGAGACATTTTCTCAGTTGAGGTTCCTTCCTTTCTGATGACTATAGCTTATGTCAAGTTGACATAAGAATAGTCAGCACACTGAAGTTTAAGAATTAAGAAAAAATGAACTAAAATATAGTTATGGCTTATAGTACTCAAAAGGAAATGGTTTTCTGACTGTTAGTTGTCTATATTAGTGAGTGTAGAGAGTTAGTTGTTTTTAATTCTAATTTTTTTCAATTTAAAGTCTTTATTTTTTGAGATACTACATTTACATCCACGCACATCAACCTCCATATGTCCTCCCTCTCACATTCATAACCTCCTCTTTAATTATTATTATTATAAATTTGTATCTATAAAACCTACTGAGACCGCTGTCACTTTTATGTACATGTGTGTAGGGCTCAGCACTTTGAGGGTCTTGTCCATGCAGATGACGGATTCTCATTCTCTGAGAAGCTATTAACGAGCTATGGGTAGGATTTCATGAAATTTTACCCATTCGTGTTCTCATTTCGTTGGCCACAGGTAAGGGTAACTCTCATGTCTCATCAAAGAAGCTTCCTTTTATATTGGATGGGACCTACAACAGAAATCCAAACCTGGTAAACATTCAGAGAAAGAGTGATCATGGATTGGCCATACCCAAATATACAAATGTTCCATCTACTATATAACTCCTGTTTCTTAAGCTCAGAGAAAATCATGGAAGAAAAAGTAACCAGATTGTAGGAGACAGAGGACTGGGCAACCACTGCAACATGGTGCATTCTGGACATAATACGGCAGCTACACTCATGGAATCTCAACTCTATGGCTGCCAAACATGTGTAGAAGAAGCTGTATTGTAAACCTTTATTTAAAAATGTTTATAAGCATACTTTGTATATATTTCAAATTCAGCTAATCCCTCCCCTCTTCTCTCTTCCTTTATTTTTTACTAGAAAGAGCCCAGGCTAATATTACACTTACCATCCTCCTGCCTCAACCTATACAGTATGGATCATATAAGAATCAGCATGTCTGGCTTCAACTAATTTCTTCAAATGACAAATGACTTGGCTGGTTTTTTTGTGGAATTCCACAAACAGAGATGCAGGCAATATCTCTGATGATCATCTCATGGCTAATATTGCTTGACACCTATGATCTTAAATTATACTGAAAAATCCCACATTAATGGCAGCCACATAATTTTAACCAAACGTTGTGTAAACAAGATTCCAAAAGGATTGACCTTTCTCCTTTTCTTCTTACTATTGCCTTTCTAATTAGAACCTGTTTTATTTTTATTTTGTATTAAACAAATGGGACTCCCAGTTCATGACTCCTGTTTCATGAAATGGTTTAATTTAGTGAGGGGTGTTTTGGGTCCCATTTTTGCCCATTATTTATTCTTTTTATAAAAAAAATTGGTTATTTTGTTTATTTACATTTCAAATGTTATTCCCCCTTCCAGTTTCCCTCTGAAAATCCCCTACTCCACCCCTCCCCGTGCCTCCACGATGGTGCTTACCCACCTACCCACCCACCCACTCTGTCCCACTGCCCTATAATTCCCCTTCGCTTGGGCATCAAGCCTTCACAGGACCCAGGGCTTCCCCTCCCATTGATGCCAGCCAAGGCCATCCTCTGCCACATATACAGCTGGAGCCATGGTGTGTGCTCTTTGGTTGGTGATTTAGTCCCTGGGAGTTCTGGGAGTGCAGGGTCTGGTTGGTTGATATTGTTGTTCCTCCCATGGGGTTGCAAACCCCTTCATCTCCTTCAGGCCTTCCCCAACTAATCCATTGGGGTTCCCGTGCTCAATCCGATGTTTGACTGCAAGCATATCCATAAGGCTCTGACAGAGCCTCTTAGGAGACATCTAAATCAGGTTCCTGTTAGCAAGCCCTTCCCAGCATCAGCAAGTGTCTGGGTTTGGTGACTGCACATGGGATGGACACCCTCTTTATAATTTCTAGAACATAAAGGAAAAATATTTCCTCAAATTCATAATAACCCTTTGACGAACCTATTCATAATCATTAATGATTTTCTTAGCAAATGCCTCCACTTTTCTCATCTTGAGGCACACACTGGGTGTAGGTACTGGTCTATTTGGATTTGTGGGTATCATGGCACCATAAAACTAGAGGTGACCAGTGAACTGTAGGTAGAAATGATAGCTGCCACTCTAGAAGTACAAGCACCATTTTCTCCTTCAAGACTCATGAACCCCTTTTGCCTTAGAAAAATTTCAGGAAAGATCTGTGAGACATGGTGATGCGCAGAAGCCCCTAAGGGCAGTGATGATGCAAACTCAACTAAAACAAGAAAAAAAAAAAAAAAACAAGAAAGGAAATAAAAATAAAAACTTGTGCCATGAACTTTTGTGTACAGGAAACCAAACAGGGCAGACCACCTGAGATGACTTGTATTGTTACAGAAATGTATTGTCACAGCTTCATCAGGAGGACACTGACATAATCCGTTGGATTGAGTCTGATGGTATATTCTGTTTTCTGGCAAAAGAGAAAAGTGTTCTTGTGTGGGGCCACATGGGGCCTTTATCTGTTCCTCACAGCGTGCTTTATATGCACCACATATCAACATAACTACAAGGGCAATCATGATGATGGTTTAACTGATAGGTATGTCTTACGGTTAAAAACAAAAATATAAGCCATTAACTGGAAATTACATCTGCCATGAGTCTCTCTTTTATTGCAAGATTTTTATTCGTGAGATTACCTAGTATATAAAAATCACTAATAAAGGCACAACTGTGTGGCTGGGTTTCTATCTTCTTGCCTTAACCTAGGTGGTTATTATAAAACCAGAACATCAGAAGAATATACTTTGCCATGCTTGTTGAGTTTACAAAGAAAAGCCTAGAGCTTACATTGATAACACTGCCTAGGTCACAAGTTTCTCACAAATATGCAGACTCTGAAATGAAACAGGACAACTCCATTTTCAGAGCGTTGTCAGTGGCTCAACAATTATTCTGTAGAACATGACTAAGTGACTAATGGCTCTGGAACAAGATTGAAGATCTTAGATTTTGACACTGGGAATGCCTACAGACACAATGGCTCGGTTTCAGTTATTTTTTTTGCTACGTACATATCAAATGTTACTTTCTAATATGAAAGTCAGGGACTTGCCAGAAAATAACAACAACCTTTCATAAGGAACAATTTCTTCAATGACATTGACAAGTTCCCCCATAAATAAAGTAAATGTCAAATCAGCAGAGAATTAAAATCTATTTATTTTTATAATCACAAGTAAAAGGGCATCTGATGTTTTACAGACATTCCAACACCTTCAGGAAATTTGAACTCACACCAAAGGGTCTGATAGTCATTTGAGTCTCCATCTGGACTGGAACACATGTGCACAAGTTGCACGTTGAATCACTCCGGCGGAAGAAAAACCCTGGCCTTAAATTATCGACATTTCTACTTTTGTCCTTAACCACAGAAGCTTTGGCAGCTTGAAACATTGGAGAATTGGGGAGATCTGGTCACGGAGCTCCCATTGCTGCACGTAACCACAATGTGGACTGAAAGTAAGTGAGTCTCAGGAGCAGAGAGACTTAAAACTAAATGATTAAGGAGAAACCCTAAACCTTAGGACACTTTACAGGCCAAAGTAGGATGTTTTTACTGGTTCTGATTTATCTTGCATGGGCCCTCAGTTTCTCCAATATTTATTTATTCACATTGTATTTTCACTAATCTGGCCATGTTACAAGTACATTTTAATATTTTCTTTTTCTTTTTTTTTTTTTTATCACATCGTAATTTACTTATTCACACAGGGATTATAAACACAAAAAGGCAGGATGTGGGGAAGGGAATGACACCAGAGCATAGGTAATCAGGGAGAGTACAGATACCTTTCAAAACAGGTCATCAGCTGGGTGAAGGTTGAGGGACAGGTCACTACGACTCTGCCTATGATTCACTTGTCCTTATCTAAGTTGGTACTGTCTGCCGAGGCTACCTATTTACAGGAACTATGACTACTCAGGCTGGTAAATTTCCACAAAAGCTGCCTGTTTACCGTAGCTTATAGCCTTCTGTTTCAGTGTTTTTCCACAGAGACCCAAGACTGGTGTTAGCATGTATGTATGTCAGGCCTATTGCTGATTTTAGGCCTATGGCTGATTTTAGGCCTTCAGTGTATAAGCAGGGCTGCCCCTGACATCTCTTCCCTTCTCTAAGTATAGAAGGGCCTTGGCGATTCTAATCTTGCGAAGGCTGGGATAGAGGCTTGACCTCTATCCCAAATGTACTTGTAATGTACTTGTAATGGCTCCGGTCCTCATGTCGTTGTCTAGTGAGGCATGAGGGCCATACCCATCCCGATGTCTTTTTTCCTGGAGAGGGGATACTTTTAATACTTTCTTTCTTTTTTTTTTTTCTTTTCTTTTTTTTTTTTTTTTTTTTTTCTTTTCTTTTTTCTTTTTTTTTCTTTTTTTTTTACTTTTTTTTTTCTTTTTTTTTTTTTATCACATCGTAATTTACTTATTCACACAGGGGTTATAAACACAAAGAGTAGGATGTTTTTACTGGTTCTGATTTATCTTGCATGGGCCCTCAGCTTCTCCAATATTTATTTATTCACATTATATTTTCACTAATCTGGCCATGTTATAGTACATTTTAATATTTTCTTGAAGTGCAAAATATCCCTGCCATTTTTTAATCCTTCGTGGTTCATATAATACACTTCTTAAACATAGATTCTGAAAATAAAGTAAATGGTTAGATTTCATCAGGTGAGTGGACTAATATGTCTAAGGAAATACATATTAAATACATGTAATTAATTACTAACACTTACTATTCTTTTATTTTGTAAGGTGTGCATTACCTAACATTGTTGTCCTCTTTGATATTTAAAGCAATCTTGTTTCCACATAATACAGAAGGGAAAGCCATGTTTTAAGTGAATGTTTATCTTTAACATTACAAAGCTTAAAAACAGACAGAAGACAGGATTCAAACTCAACTCTTAACCAATTCCCTGTTGTCTTCTCTGATATCTTTCTTTTTTCTTTTTATTTATGCGCGTCTTTTGTCTTCTAATTTTTCATGAACTCTTTGAGAATTGTGTATAATGTACTTTGACCATCACACCTCCTTTCTCTGCATATTCAACTTTGAGTCTTGTTAAAACAAAAACAAAACCTATCAAGTAAATTCGATGTTGCTCGTATAGTCTTGGATGTGTGACCTTTCACTGGAGTATGGTTGACCCACCGGGAGCCTGATCCTTAAAGAAAACTTTCTCCATCCCAGCACCTACCCATTGTCAGTGCTCTTTAGCTGGGGATGGAACACTGGGCTCACCTCTCTTTACCATACTGGGGTTTTGTCTGGCTTGAGCTTGTCTATTTTTATTTTTCATATAAGCAATTTTTTTTTCAATTCTGTCAGGAAGCTGACTTTCATATAAGCAAGTCACATTATTATTTATTTAACACAGTATGTGTTCCCTCTGAAAGAAGTATCTCTCTGTCTTTGGCTCTTGATGTCTGTTTGAAAAGAATGTCAGGTAAAGCAATGCCTGCCTACAGACCTGCAGAGGGACTGCCAGAAATAAATCACAGAGTTTCCATTTTCCAGATACAAACCAAGGATGGGTCACATTGTTTTCCTGCTTTAATTTCTGTACCACAGGGGTACATTGGAGACATTAAATGGCTAAATATTTGTAAAATGAAGACAATGTCTAGAAGATAGCCTACAAGTTCAAGTGGTATTAGGAGTACACATATTCACAGATATCTAATCCGCATACTGAATGAAATCAATAATAACTTACAAATATGCTATTCCAGTGCAGCCACCCAAGTGTCACAGACCTTTTCAGGAGGTTAAGTGCAATAATAAAGAGCTTATAGCAGCTGTGACTTGGAGAAGTCCTAGCTTAGAGCAGGAAAGAATGAGAAAGTGATGGTGCGTGCTACCGACTAATAAACTTCCAACTAAACTCTGACCTCCTTATTCCCTTCGCAGATGAAATTCATGCTCATGACATAGTCCTCTCATTCAGAACTTTATCTTACATTTCAGCAGTTCTTTGGGTCATCTCAGTTGATACTGTTCAAATTTCCTGCCGGCCAGGTAGCACTAATATCTGCATTTCCCTTTTATTCCCTCCACAACATTTCGAGGCTTTCTTCACTGAGGAGGCACTTCCAGATTCGGAGTGGAAATTGAAACTGTGGAACAGCCCTGGGGGCAGTAAGGCCAGGAGCACGGGAGGACTCATTAATCAGACCCAGAACTGCCACCAGAGAGGACTCTGGGAAGTGGGCGCATTCTTTCCACAGTCTTGATTTGGAAGGGCTTGGCCTCCCTCTTTTCTCTTTCCTGTGGTGCCTCAAAAAAATGTGCAAGCTCTGGCTCCTTGCCAGCGGTGCGATTTCTTTGTTTGAGAGAAAGTGTAAAGTATTTTCACCTTAAATGAAGGACTCTAGGCATCTCCAGGAATCTGTCCTTTGAGGGCTTGTTAAAATTCAACAAAGGCCAATTTATACTTAAAAGAGAACCTCTTCTTTCTTTGCTGGCTTGCCTTGAGGGTTTTCAGTTCTTTCTGTAACTCCACTTGATTCTCTCTCTCTCCTTATAGAATGTCAAATACATTTCTTTCTTTCAAGCATCATTATCTTATATTTAGTCTCATCTATTTTTTTGGTGTTCATACTGTAAGACATGAATTGATTTCAATTGTTGGATCTAAATATCAGAGATTACAGCTTTTGATTTTCAAATCACTGGACATTTTAGATTCTAGAAGATTGGTTCCTCCCATTGTCTACTTGGAATTGTGTCAGCTGCCATCTTGAGATTGTCCTAATTATATTTAAACTATATAATTATAGTTTTAGCATATATACTCAATGGGAGTGATAGTTATTATTATTGGAGAGTTCACACTTGTTATCAAAATAATATTTAAGTAACTTTATATTCTTTCTATTTCTGCTTGGTCAACCTATGTGGGATAAAGTCAATATTCTGTATATGACTGGGTAGTTTGTGCAGTCTATAACAGAGAATGTGCTACCAATGTGACTTCATTATCAGAGAAACAGGGTGAGCAGAACTTTTGTGGATTTGGAGTAAAAATATTCCACAATAAAACAGAAACATATTAAACAAAACATATCATCATTTACCTACCCACCTATCCATCTATCCATTCATCTACCCACCCATCCATCCATCTACCCATCTATCCATCGATCCATTGATCCATCCACCCACCCATCCATCTGTCCATCCATCCATCCATACATCCATCCATCCATCCATCCATCCATACATATAATACATCTAGCTAGTTATTGTCCATACAATCTACATATGAGCTGAGTATATAAGGTTGAGAACCATTCTTGAGACTGGCATCAATTTTCCTTTGAATACATTGCTATCCTGGAGCATTCTTAGGTGCTTCTTTTATCTATCATTCTGGTACACCAACCTGGTAAATAGAAAAGATATGGTTCTTCCTCAGGCTGCTGGGTGAGCTTTCATGCCTAAAAACTTGCAGCTTCAATGCAAGTTCTTCCATTATAAGACTCACATTATAAGACTTGCCTGTTCTCATTTACTGACCTTCAGTTTGTTCTACTTTCCTTCAATAGTTTCGTTCTTTCATAAAATTGCATTCTTCAAATAACTCCTGACTCACCTCTTGGTGACTTCCCAAATCTTTGTGGTTGCTCCTTTCTATGTGGCGACTTACTATTCTGATTGCTTCAGTTCTGAAATGGTCACTTTTTATCTATGTGAGACAACCAGTGTTATAGATATATTACATTATTTCTCTTGTGTCAAAACTGTCAGCTTCTCCAAACATCTTATCTTGGCATTTTCTCCACAAAACTACCTCTTCCCGTTCTTGTTCATGTCTTCTTATATCAAAGAGGCCACAAATCAATTGATAAAATATTTTTCATTGTTTCTGGTCACACTTTTATATCCCTTTAATTACCTATTTGGAATTTCATGATCCATTATTGTAAGAATTCTCCTTGAGATATGTCTGCCAGAATTTTCTTCATGATTAAACTGTGATTAAATTTATCTCACTTCTTTACCCATATTTGCTTCTATAACACTATAAGTGGCTGCCGAAAACATAACCAGAATGATTGTCTTTCTTTAAATCTATGACTTCTCGTCTCAATTGGGGTACTAATGCTTCATGAAGTGATATTATATTTCTTCCATCTATTCATTTTGCCACACTCTCTGAAAAATATTTCCTATTCTTCTCCCTTCCTCAAGTTTCTATTTTTTCTCCTAGATCCTAACTCGTGCTGATACTTCTCTTAAACAAATAGAGGAAATCAGAAAGAGCTTCCTTAAGTATCTAGCATAATAATTATGACCTGCATGAATGTACTACTTGGACAATGCTGGTTTAAGGGTGGTCTTATTCATAGACTAGACAAACCCTTCATTTGGTAGAATAACTGCTTTTTCTTCCTTTACACACATCCCCATATCACTTGTATCATTTTTTTCCTGTTTTGCTGGATAATTTATAATAACATAAAAATATACTTTTATTGCTCCCCTGTGAAAAAAGAATCTATTGGATCTATCCTTGCCAGTTACCATAGCTCTGATCTTTCATAGAAGAACCTTTCATAGAAGGACAGTGAAACACTGCCCAAATTAACTACACCTAATTCCTTTGATATTTTCTTTCCTGAATATTAAATCTTCACTATTGAGGCTTCTGATCATGCAACTCTAATGAAATTTACCTAAAAAAGACATAAATGGACTCTGTTCTGCTTTACCTAGTTGTAGTTACTCTTTACCATCTCACCTGATCATTACCATAATTTGATATTTTTCCTCCTTTATAGTCTCCATCCATAGCGTCTCAAATATTAAACTCTGAAGTTTAAAATTTTTCTTTTGTTTGTTTGTTTATTTATTATTTCTGTCTTTCTCCTTTAAAAAAAATCTTACTGACTAATACTTCCTGGGCTTTAGACCACAAATGCCTCAACCCCGGGTCTCTCTTCTTTTTACACTCACTATTTTGGGAATCTTGTACTTTTCATGATTTCAAACTTTACCATTTTTTACAAAAAAAACCTCAAGGTAAATATCTCTAGTATGTGTATCTTTCTACTTTAGGTTTCTCCATTCTGATACACCATGGGAACCTGATACTTAATAAGTCTAAAACTACTTTCCAAGTCCTATATTTCTCTCTAGATCTAATCTTCAGAATCTTGATTTTCTTGCATAATGGCTCTCCATGCTTATGTTTTTTTCCTCATACCAAAATTGCTGAATGCTTTCTCCTGTCCTGTTTCTGGTCTGTCACCAAGCTCTACTCATCCAAAGTGTAGAATGCATATGCATATGGTCAATCTGTTCTTTTTCTTGTGGCTACTTGTTCATTCCTAGTTCTTTTCATCTTCTAGCTGATGTTCTTACTTGGCTTCTGTTACCCCAACAGTTTATTATCAATAGAAGGTTTATGAAGCCTAAGCCTATACAGGTCATTTACTGATATTAAATCTCCAATGGACCACTCATCTTATCCAGTGTAATGACCAACATGCTTACATTGATAAACATAGTCTTCTTTAATTGGAACACAGTGGCTATCTCCTACTGGCGGATTTCTTTGGTCCTTATGGGTAACTTAACTCCTTCTCTCATGCTCCATGTACCATCTGCCTTCACAGCTTTTGCATCATAAATACTGCTCTACCATAAATCTATGGCTGCATTGTTTTTACTTCATAGATATGTTTATTTTTCTCAGTGAAATATTTCTGGTTACTATAATTGAAATCCATCTATTTATTTAGTTATTCCTTCCTTTAGTTATTCTATGATACCTTTCAGTTTATAGGTTACTAAACATCCATTTTCTGCTTGTCTGATCTACTATAGACATATTTTTCTTGTGGATATACACTCTGTTCTATTTCATAAGATTGACACATAGCTGGTATTTAACAAATATCTTCTTAGTGAGTTCTTGGATGACTGAAAGTGTACAATTATCTTCTTGATTTTCAAGTGGCCAACATTGTTATTAAGACATCAGACATTAGTGGAAAGAAAAAGGGAGAATCATCACTAAATGTTTCAATAGAATAAAAAAAGATTCGAAATAAAAAATTCTACCCAAAAATAATTCTAGTATATTCGATGCCCAAAATATATATAAAAACATGCCAGATTCTTTGCTGTGTTTACAGCAGTAGAGATTCCATGAGAATAACTTATTGTTAAGAACATTTGTTCTTTAAAACAGCTCATAGAATGTTGAAATCTGTTTTTTGCTCTGTACCTCAACCTTATAGAGAAGAGAAAATTTACAAGACTCTACTGGGAAGAATGAAAACAGAGAAACATAATGCAGAAAAATCTAAGTTAGCATTTTAACTAATTTTATCGATAAAATTAGAGTTGGGCAACCCAACATTTGTGGCAAAAATGAAGTGCCCCACTAGCTGGAAACCTGTATGCATTGATACAGATTTTGTCCTACAGTGCTGGACAACTCCAGCAATTCCTCTAAGGTCTTTATACTTTAATCAGTTATTAATATTTTACTTACCATGACGTATTTGTGCCGCACTGTTAATCAGCCTATGCTGCTTACCCTATTAGTTTAACTATTGAATCGCATCAGAATCTTCCATTTTTGTTTCAGTGAGACCTTGAAGAATTCCAAATGCTGTCAAAAAACTCAGACTGAATTAGCAGGAGGAAAAGGGAAGTGAAAAAGAGCAGACATATGAGTTTACAAGCCCAGCTTTTTATCCTACCTACCCTTGAGGTCACATCGTGGCTTTGCTTTCATGCCAGGAGCAGTGCAGGTCATAATTAGAATATGGAATTCTACAGCAAAAGGGGAACGGACCCATCTGTGCAGCCATGCTAACTACAAGTCCAGAACCTGTTTTACAGCTGAGGCACAAAGACTGCATTAAGACATCTGACTAGTTCCTTCTTTATACGTACTGTAGGTTCATTGTGTCTGCTTCTCCTCAGTGGAGCTAATGCAGTCATACAATATTTCGTTTTCTCTTTGCCGCTGTAGTTCTTTTCTCACCAGATGCAGCAAGCCCTTTCCTAAGCCACTCTGTCTGTACTGCTCTGCACATTGACACCCATCAGCTTGCAAGTGAGCAGGGCTGTCAGCGCTGGATATTTTCCCTCCATTGTCACTGGTCTAATGACATCCTCTGGTTTATGTGCTTTTCTCCCCAACACCACCATAAGCTAGAATAACTCACTCAGTCTGGGTGTTAGGTACCTCTCCTATAATTCATGCCAAATGAAGGAAATCCCCAGACTTAAGGACAAATGGTGCAGCATATGTACTGAATATGAAGCAGTCTCCATGTGTAAATGTTCCGTTTATTGTAATGAAACTATACATCTCACTATGCATGCTGCTATTTTTTATTGCAGATAAAGAAAAAAAATTAGAAATGGGATGTCCCAGTACAATAGGACCATTATTCCAAAAATCACCTTGAAATTAAAGGAGAACTGTCTAGATTTATATCGATCTCAGGTTCTAATTTATTATGGAAGTTTGGTAATTGATTGTTAATTATGACTTAATCACAAGTGCTGACTGAATAATATTGCTAATGGTTCTCCTTGGGACTATTATTTTAGATAGTATTACTTTATCCTGACGAGTATAAGGGTTTGATTAAAAGATTATGCCAATGTAAGCGTGAAAATACAACACTCAGTTTTTCACAGATCAATAGGGTTAAGCACATAGTAGGTGTCCAAAAATACAGTCAGTTTGTTTTTATAACCTCGTTAGATTTTGTTTTGGCAGCTAGGGATGACTGGGAGTTATATTTTGGCTTCCTAAAAGACCCATCTTTAAAAGTCGGTCTTAAGTTTTTCTGTCTTCCTTGGGTCAAGCCTTCAGAATCAAAGAAGAGACTTCAAGTTATCAGCAATATGTTACAGATGAGATAGCCCCAATGTATTTGTTTATATTATGACTTTAAACTTTATATTATTTTTGTTTTGCTTTCGGTGATGATATTTTTTTCTTGTTTTATTTTTATTTTATCTTATTTATTTTATTTATAAGACCGAGTTTTACTAAATAACCACGGCAATACTCAAATCCAAAACCCTCTTGTTCACCATTCTGGGTGTCAGCATGGACCACCACCATGCCCCAGACCTATTGCTAATGATCTTATATGTGACATGTTGTTGAATCCCAGGAACAGAATAATTCATGGTTGTTACTGTTACCCTTCTCTTGCTACTGGTTAGTGAATGATAGGATGTAACTGAAATAGTAACCTACAGGCCACTTTTGCAATAGTGCCATTGTGTGGTAAGTCTCAGATCACCCAAAGCACCCAGCCAAGGACACCACCAAATAGCAATATAATGATTACATTGCATAAAACTGATTAACAATAAAAGTGACAATAATTTAAGAGTTAAATAAAGTTTGCTATCATATTTCTACCTAGTTTTCAGTATAGAAACTAATGGAAAGGCATTTACAGGATGCCTATCATCATTTGAATTTAATTTTCTTATTCTTAGTTGACTTAGAAGTTTGGATAACTTAAGCATGAAAGTAGAGTTCAGAATTTTTTTTTTGTCTTTGTAAATTTCTGGAATTCCAATCTGATCACTTACTTCATATTCTTAGTATCAATTTTAGTTTTTAAAAAGATGACTTCTCAAGATAGTAACCATGTTATATGTAGAAGTGATTTGTTCTTGCTAAATGATCATTTTCTCATTTTTGTTTCTTAGGTAATTAAAATGTTAAAATTAGTATTTATCAAAAGCCTGATAAATTATGTCAGATACTGTATGAATTAAGAAAAGTACTTCTTTTTATTAGTAAATGTATAATTTTAAAGAGATTATCTCAACAATTTACTCTGTTTGATATGGCAAACACTCAAAGAAAATAAAATAATTTTTGTTTTGTGAGTTGGTTACCTGCGATTTATGAAATTGCAATAGATATCTGAATTTCAGCAGACATTGTTTTAATATGGATATTTGACATATAAATCATATACTCACCTTGATCAATTTATTTTTGATCAATGAATATCAATGGCACTAGCTGTCACTCTTAAGATTTATAAACAAATGACTGCAGAATCCCTTTCTCCTTATTTGATATAGCCCAAACACACAGTGTACTCAACATACTTTGCTTACTACAAATTTTCCGCTCAATCCAGTTTGGATTTAACACTTGCTTTTGGAACTAGTGCTGCTTTGAAAGCCATGCTTGGAATCATTCTATATATCGCCATGTAGTAGAGCATTGCTTTGAGGAACCTCTTGACAGCCCTCAGATCACAGCAAATGGCAAATGACTTTTATTGTGCAAATGTTGCCGTTTTTCTTTTACCATGCTATTGCATCATTTACCTTCCAGTGAATTTGAAGTATAGTGTAACTTATATAGTCTATTTTTTTCAATTTCAAAGAATTTTTTATTTCATTCACATTTTTTTTATTACAAAACCAATTTTCCTTATGAGAAATATTAGACTTTTCAGTATTCCCCAAATCCATTGTTACTTTGCAGGCAGGCACTGCTGTATTCAAGTGATTTTTAAATTGAGCCCTGAGCCATTCCATTATAATGCAAACCACTATTGTTTTTTTCAAAAACTTTACAGCAGTTTTGATCAAAGCCAGAATTTTGATGTTCGTGTCAAGAAATTGACTGTGGCAGGGAGGTGCCCACTCACAAGCAGTAGATCCACACAAAGTGATGGACCCAACTGAGGCTACCATAGCAGTGAGATAATTCATTTAGTAATAATGTCTGAAAGACCTATCATGTTTGACTATCTTAAGTTTACTGTGATAATATTAGGTTCAACATTGTGTTAATATTACATGAATCTAACTTGAGGCTATTAGGGTAAAATGAGTTGATTTTGACATTTGACTGTATTTAATTTTTTTAATTGGATATTTTATTTATTTGGATTTCAGATGTCATTTCCTTTCCCCATTTCCCCTCTCTAGAAACCCCTATCCCATTCCCCTTCCTCCTTTTTCTTTTTATACCATTTGAATTGCATGCAAGTATTCAGGTCAGTTCTAGGTTGAGGGACTAGCAATACAATAGATGTAAATAGTCAAGGAACAAGCAAGACAATAAACACAAATAGTCAAAATAGTCTTGAGCTAGTTAGTTTTAATTTTTTATTCAACTTGACACAAGTTAGGGTCATTGGAGAAAAGGGGACCTCAAGAGAGAAGACACCTTCACCTGAAAACAATCATTAAATAAAACAACATTCCATGTATGGGAGTCTATGGGACGCTGTTTTATTTAATAATTGATATTGGAAGGCCTAGCCTATTGTGTGTGGTGCCAATCTTTGTCAGGTGGCCCTAGGAAGTATAAGAAAGGTAGCTGAATATGAGCCTGGAGAGTAATCCAGGCAAGAGAGGAGTAGTATTCACTCATTCTCTCTGCTTTGGTTCCTGCCTTCAGTTTCTGCCCTGGCTTCCTTCTATGATAAACTGTAAGATGAGACACACGTTTTCCTCCCCAAGTGGCTTTTAGTGATGGTGTTTTAACAACAGTAATAAAAAGCAAAGTAAAACAAGCTGTATCTATATATCCCTTAATTATTAGGGAATACTAATATCATATGTATCACGTTAGATAATGAATTAATGATAAGGAGAATTGAAGCTACTCAACACAGAGCATTCTCTGTGCTTACACATATACAAATACTTAAGGAGAAGCAGTTATTCAATTTAAGTACTTTGATTTTTTTTAATATGTTAAAAGTAGTTTATATCATTTATCAACGTCTGCTACCATGTGAAGTTAACCTCAAAATTCTCCTGGTTTAATGTAGAACTCCACCCCGTCCTTCTCCTTCGTGATTGGTCCTTAGAAATAAACTACTGCGCATAAAGAGTAGCGGTTGATAGTGCATGAGAATCTGATAGGTCTGCATTTCAGGTATGCTACTGTCTTAATCTCAAAGAGGAGGAAGTGTTGGTTGATGCTGGCTCTCATTTCTACTCCTTAGGTTTGTTTCCTGAGTTGAGAAATGCTTGTCTTTGATCCCTTTGATTCAGGTGGGTCGCAGTGTTTCTGGGCAGCAATCCTAGAGCAGAACATTTTTGTAGTTCCTTGTCCCACTCGGGCCTGCTGTAGCAAGCTCTGTTCCACATGTGGTCAGTGAGCCTAACCCTGGAGGCGGTCCTTTCCCACCCGAGCTGCCCACCCAGGTTGGGAGCTTGAACACAGCGTTCACTTTCCTGGTCACTTTCATCATTTTCCAGTTGCTTTTGCCCTGCTCTGGTTTTTATTCATCTGAACCCAGCATGGTTTTCCCTCAGCTAACTTCTGTGTTGTTCTAGGCATTAATATCATTGTCAGCACAGTTGTGTGAACAAGCTTTATTGGTTATTTTGGGCTGCTTCTACCGGTACAAAGACTAAGTCTATACCAGCAATCCAATGCCTTAGAGGACCATTCATTTCATACTGGTCACTTGCCAGTTCGATTGAAGAGGATTTCAACTCACTGTTTGGAATGTTTACGGTTTCTGATTGAAAGTGTTACTAGACAATCAATGAAAGTAGAGAAAAGCGTGTACACTCCGCCTACAACCTCATTCTTTAGCATCAGATGCCACTACTTTCAGATGGGTATTACTTTCAGTTATTTTCTTGCTAATGGTTATGTGTAGTTGTCTGCACACACATACACATTCTCTCTCTCTCTCTCTCTCTCTCTCTCTCTCTCTCTCTCTCTCTCTCTCTCTCTCTCTCTCTCTCTCTCTCACACACACACACACACACCACACCCTACAGGAACCTTATTTTAAATTGGGACTGCACCATGTATATAATTTCATACTTAGCTTTTTAGTTGACTATCAGGTTACAGAAAGTTTCAGTTGCTAATTCACTACTTTCATACCGTCTGATTTCTAATGGCTAAAAGCAGCTCCTCATATGGATGGATTGTGCTGTACATACGCAGACCATTCAGTGTTCTGTGTACACATGGAATTATTTTTATTTTTATGTTTTTCTTAGGAAAGCATACAGATTGAGTTTGCATAGACATCCCTTAGTGTGTATCTAATTATTTAATAAGATAATTTTCTAGGTTGAAATGAAAAGGCAATGCAAATAACTTTTTAGTCTCTTGTTTCACAACACCTGCCTTTTTTTTTTTCTTAAAAGGGTATAACAATCATGTTTCTTACTGTACATAATATTAATCATTATTATAATGATTAATTGGTTTTGTGGCTTTATTTTAATTTGAGTAGAGGTTTAATTTAAGTAGAGGTTATTAAATACTTTTTATGGCTTTCCTGGCAATGTACAAATCTTCCCCAGAGTAAGTTGTGCAAAATTTTTCCCATTATGTGTCATGTAATCTCACCCCGCCTCTAAGAGACTTTTGGTGTAGCCCCTATATCTTAAGGCTAGTGCATATTTGTCTTGCATGTAGAGAAGTATCTTACCCTCTTCTGACTTTGCTCTGCTCTGCTTCATGTTTATTTTTTGTTTAAGATACATAGGTATGGCCACACAGTCCTCAAGAATAGGCCATAAATATACCACAGTCCTTTCATATATGAAAATAGAAGAAAACCTATCATCATTATCATCTGTCTTCAGATTACTGTTTTGGGAAATAATTATTGGATTCTTTAATAAAAATTGAAATCTAATGATTTCAATTCTACCGACCTTTGCTTTCAAAAAGATTGCAATTCATTTAGATTTAAATGTAGCCTAAATTCATGTATTGAGAGTTCAAATTTTATCATATGTCTTGTACATTTAATATGATAAATTAAAATTTGCCAGAACATAATTATTTCCATTTTTTTCAAATACCCTTTATTTTATAATTCAGATAGGTGTAACTTAACTTGTATCATAACAGAGACATTGTGGGGAAAGCTACCATGTTTTGATCACAGGTTGTACAGTGTGTCAAGACATTATGCTTCTTAGTTTTATGATCTATGCAGTATATATGAACTATCCATGATTTGACTTTTTTTTTTCTATTTTGAAGTATTTTTTCCATTTCCATTAGTTTGACACATTTTAGTAAAATTTTACCTTTCTTATTTTAATTGGCTTTCTTATTTTTTTTTTAATTGGAAATTTTATTTACATTTCAGATGTTCTCCCCTTACCCCATTTTCCCCCTCCCTCCCAGGAACTCCCTATCTCATCCCCCTCCTCCTGCTTCTATGGGGGTGTCCCCCACCTACCCCCATCACCTCACCTCCCCACCCTCGAATTCCCTCCCCCACGACATCCAGCCTTCATGTTTAATTGGCTTTCAATGATTAAAAAACTTACCATCTCTGACTTGTACATAAACAATATGAAAACTAATGTACTAGAAATCCAAGAAGCTGGTAATGTATCATTAGGTGAAACTTTTCCAAGGAAGATAAATTGGATAATGTCTATTACAGAGAAAGAGCCAAAGCTTGAAGTCAATAGTAGGTCTTCAATTGCAAGAACTCGCAATGGCAGGACTGGTGAGCACATCAGACATTTGGTGTGCAGTGAGGAGCCATGGATTCCTCTATATGTACTCTTTGGTTGGTAGTTTAGTCCCTGGGAGCTCTGAGGAGTCTGGTTGGTTGATACTGTTGTTCTTACTGGGGTTGCAAACCCCTTGAGCTCCTCAGTCCTTTCTCTATGGCCTGCTATGTCTCAATTTATGACTATCTATTTATTGAATGACTTTTATAGATTAGAGGGATGCTTTCCTTGCCTAGAGACATTTTATGTCTGAATCCAGAGTTCACACCCATGAAACCAAAGACTCTTTTGGCTTTATCAAAAACTCCTTAAAGTAATCCTAAGCACTTAGACATTTTAAGAAATGTTCACAAAGCCTTATGAATTATTGCTTTTTCCTGCTCTGCCTTCTATGTCTCCTCTGATAACTTAGAAGTTAGCTCAGAATTATTTTAACGGGAAATGAGAAACAAGTTGCTTTCAACATGGTATCTGGCCATATGACTCGAGACAAAAATAGAATTCCTTCAAAATTTTATATTTTACAACAAACTATTTAATTATATTCACATTGTTAGAACTTTTAAATTAAAAAATATATATTTTTAATCAGGACAGTAGTCATTTGCTATGCATGCTCAGTTTTTTGTTTTTGGTTTTTTTTTTTTTTTTGTCTTTTTGTTTTGTTTTTCAGGACTGGTTTTCGTGATTCATCAATCATCTCCTGGGTTGAGACTTCCTGATGCCCCAAAGCACAGTGGGCCAATTTAAGTATGAGTCCTGTTTTAGTTTGTTTCTATTTGTTTGTTTTTTAATGATTCCCTGTGTCTGTATTTAGATGCCTAAAATAGATTGTATGGATAGTAAAGAAGGACCAAGACACTTATCTTGAATCTTGCAATCCACAGGGCTGTAATAAACCCTGCCATAAATGGTATAGATCCTGGTTCTAATGGATGTCAACATTTCTCATCCCAGACGGCTGTCCTTTAACTAGGTTCTCAGTGAGTGGCTGCACTTGGCAGTACTGTCTTGCAAACAGTGTTCACATGTGGTGTCAACTGTGTGAGTTAGGGAAAAAGTGCAGCCACAGTGGGGGGCAATCAGCCAAGACAAATTGGGGTAGAGATGAGAGACTGTGAGACTGAAGGGCTCTTATTCAACTTGGAGTTGAATGAGAACTGCCTGGGACCAATCCAGAGGTTGAGAAAAATTAAGAAAATAAAATATTTGCAAATTTACTCTTGGAATAATAGGAGACTTCGAGGTCTGGCTTTTAACCGGAGCCTGGAATTGGTGGTTCTTTAGTCTAAATGAAAAAGTTATGGCAAATTTAACAAATGGCTAAGTCAAGTTCAAAGAGAGAATCTGACTCACTCTTCTAGTTCTCTGAGAACAGAGAATTCAATTTTCCACGAACATGATTTCAATGATACCTATTGCATAGTATTTATTTTTTTAGTGTTCAAAACATATTTGACAATTAAGCTTTGAGTACTCATAAAGAAAATTTGATCATGTTGCACCAGAAAATAAAAAATGTAGCATAATTATTATACAGTTAAATATGTGTTCTCTCTGCTTGAATGTATTCATGTGTCATGGGAATTATTATATTAACTTCAGAAAATAATGTGTTTCATAGTAAATCCTCATGAAGTATAATCTACCAAATTAAATGTCAACCATTGCCACTGATATTAATTACATTGATCATATTTATTTAAGAATCCTTGCTATGTATTAATATTAAAAGCAAATGATAAATTTGAAGTCTCCTAAAATGTCAGTTACAAGTGAATAAGCAGAAGTTAGCCAGCTACTAAAAATTTTCTTTCCTTCTATTGAGTAGAATTGTAGTTGATGCCATCTTTGAACTTTTTATACTTAGGTACAGTCAAATGTGTCAGGTCATTTATAAAGTGTGTCATTTTCATGTTTTGCTACTCCTGTCTGCTTGAACTTGGACATGGTGACAACACATAATAAAGGTATGCTGATTAGGATTTATTTTATTGATATGTTCATTTAGTAGAATAGTAGGAGTTTTTTTCCTTAGGGCCTGTGACCTATCTGTTGTTAAATTCTTGGGATTATTAAAAGTGATAGGTGTGAGTTCCATTATACTGAGCCTTACTTCCAATCAAAAATTGAACCTTACATGGACATATATACACATGTGTAATTTATACATAGAGCAGTTAGCTTGGCAGATAGGGCCACTATCTCTTTATCCTTTATCTAGTGCCTGTCTCACTACCTAGAATTGCTGAGAAGGAGGTGGAGGAGGATAGAATGATGTTTCAGTGACTCCATGACCTCTCTGGCCTCCCTAGACTTTTCCCAGCCTTTGGTCATTACTCACAACGTTTGCAATTTTTTGGTGTCTTAGGATTGCATTTGTGATGAAACACCATGATGAAAACACAATTTGGAGCAGAAAAGGGTTTATTCTACTTATAATTCCAACTACTGTTCATAACTGAAGGAAGTCATACAGTGCAGGAAGCAAGAGGCAGGAGCTCAAGCAGAGGCCATAGAGAAGAGCTGTCAACTAGCTTGCTCAGCCTGCTTTCTTGTAGAACCCAAGACGTTCAGTCCTAGGAGTTCTCCACCATGGTCTGGGCTCTCACTAATTAAGAAAATGTCTTACAAATGGATCTTATGGAGATATTTTCTCAGTTGAGGTTGCTTCCTTTCAGATGACTCTAACTTGTGTCAAGTTGTCACAAAACTATCCAGGACAATGACCTTCATGATTGATATATTTGTAAAAAAAATTATATTACATATATATATATATACACAATATATATCTGCATATATATAAATATATTATATATGTTATATTTTTATATAATTTTATATATACAATATATATGTGTGTGTGTTTTCCATATATATTGTTGACACCACTCTTTGGACAAATTTTGGCATTTTTTCACATAAATGTAAGACTAGATAACACTGGATACTGAGACTGACCTTCAGGTACAAAAGATAATAATAATTTCTATTTCCTGGTTGAAGAAGTGCAAATATTTTGAACAAATTATAGAGATGCTTCCTGTTGTAAAGCATTTCTTAGAGACTTGAAAGAGTTACATGCTTGCATTAATTTTTGGAAGTAATTCATAGAACAATTCAATTGCAAAACTTAATATTTTCCCTCAAGCCACCCCTTTCTTCCCTGTTGTAGCAAAATACCACCCAGACTTCCTGTTAAATCCAATCTTTTCTGTAAAGAATGTGAGTGGAATCAGTTTTCTAATAATGGAAATGTCATCTGGAATGCTACTTTATAGAGGAGAAGCTAGCTAAAGGAATGTCATTGTTACACTAATGATATGTGTGGAAAATAAGAGTATCATTAGATTTAAACAAATAAAATACAATAAATACGTTATAATGTTATTCAATACATAGGATTTGAATTGGGACTTAAGGTAGATCACAGGGACATATAGAAATGCATTCTGCAAGATGTGTATATGTGTGAACAGATCCATGTATATAACACATATGTAGTATATATAAATGGTTTTATTAAGTCTCTTAATATTTAAGTATGATTCTATATACCATGTAAATGACATAGGAGGTGAGGAGAAAAATCATTTTAAACTCTAAAATAATTCAGCGTTTGTTATTTGATTCTCAACTTTCCTTTTATGAACTATTAAAATGTAGTTTCCAACTTGTTATGAGTATTTTATGATCATTAATGAGTTTTCATGAAATGCAGTGATGATATTTTGCTTTAGATTATGTTATAAAGCACATGAATTTTAAAATTCCATGTGTGAAATAATTCAATACCATGAGCTGAGGTAGATAGTGTCTTAATTAAGGATTTTATTCCTTAGATAAACACCATGTGGTGGTTTGAATGAAATGTTCCACATAAGCTCATGTAAATGAATGCTTGTGTCCTAGATGGTGGAACTCTTTAGGGAAAGATTAGGAGGTTTGACTTTATTGGAGGAGGTGTGTCTGTCACTGGGGATGGGCTTGAGGTTTCAAAAGCTCGTGCTATGGCCAGCCTTACTCTTTCTCTGCCTTGCTCCAGTGTCATGTTGCCTGCCTAATGTCATTCTACACACCATGATGGTCATACATTCACACTCTGAAAGTGTAAGCAAGTCTCCAATTAACATTTTTTCTTTTAATTTGCCTTGATTGTGGTCTATCTTCTCACAAATAAAAAGGCATCCATGATCAAAATCAAGTTGGCAAAGAAAAGGTTTATTTTGCTTATTTATTTATTTCTTTGTAATAAATAGTCCATCATTAAGGAAGTCAGGGTAGGAAATCAAGGAAGGGACATGGATGCAGAAACTGATACTGAGGTAATGGAGGAGTGATGCTTATTGGCTTATTCTTTATTGTTTCCTCAGCCTTCTTATTTTCATAGTACCCCAGAACAGTAGATCTGAGATGGTACTTCCATCAGTGATCTTGGCCCTACCCTATTAATCCTTAATCAAGAAAATGAACCACATTAATGCACCATTAATCAAGAAAATTGGCTCACAGGCCAATCAGGTGAAATCATCTCTCAATTTAGGGTCCCTCTTCCAAAATGAGTCTAGCTTGTGTCAAGGTAATGTAAAACTAGCATGTATAGATGACATGATAATTTTTATCCACATTTCTAGTAAGTGTGTATTTACCTATGTTCAAAGATATCACCAGTTATTTTTGTATCAGTAGGCATTCTTTGTGTTTCATGTATCTAACAGCATTACTTGTTACGTTAATCTCATACCATGACTAAAGATAAAATATTTTGAGTGCCAAAGGACTGAATCTCACAACTTGCCAACTCAGGACATAAATTCACGCTCTACTAGATATGTGTGAGAAAGACTTATACCGAGAATATAAAGTAATAGGAATTACTAGGCGAGGACATTCAGATCTTATTTTAAAGATAATTTTGAAAATAATGTGGATGGGGCAAGATCTATAAGCTAATTGAATTTTGTACACCAACAGTTAAAATTATCATTTAGAAATTCTTCATGGACTTTATAGACATCAATTTCCAGATTTTTTTGGCATATTTCAAAATAATGTCCTTTGGTATATATGATAGGATCATTTGTCAAGTATCCAAGAATATTATTGAGGTTGACTAAATAAGAACATATAGTTTCTGTAGCCCAGTAAATTATTTCCTAGTACAATATGTAAATAATTTATTTTCATTGATATTTCATAATTTTGGTCATATTTTGTTTAAAGGAAAGAGAAATGGTCTTCAAATTTGATTAGTATCTATTGTACATTTTATTTTAATAATTACTGACTATCAAATGCATCAAATTTGTGAACATTTATAAATGTAATATATTGTTTTTAATGATGATCAGAACATAATCTAGTCCATATGAACCGTGATGTTCATGTTTCCTTTCCTGCTTCTCCATGCCAGAGATGGCTCTGCAGAACAGTCAGTATTGCTTTCATTTGTTCTAAGCCTTAAGTGCTTTCTAAATGTTAAAAGGGGCATGTTCTCTTTCTTCTTTTTGTATTCTTTCCTGTTTGTAATTTCTGTTATTGCTAATCTTCACTGGATATTGATGACATTAAAAAAATAGCTTTCAGATGTTAAACTCAAATTCTGAAACCAGACAGAGGTACTGGGACATGGAGAGGCAGCCTTCAGATTACAGGAGAGACCAGGGTCCTGAATCAGATACAGTAATAAAACTAAATCAGACTACATAATGACAAATTTTCATATTTATACTATCACAACAATTCCTAAAGTAAGTTATTTTCAGGTTTTTTTTTTTGTGTCACAAATGCAACTGATATTTTAATACATTCCACTGCTATGTGAGCAGAAAGGGCTAAGATTAGTCTGAGTCGAGTAGTTGCTAGTTCAAGGTTTGTCTTAGAGTAAAGTTGACAATAGCATATGCTAGTGGTCAACAATAAAATTCTGGGACAAGTGGCAAATATTATGACTGGATTCCAGTGTCTAGAGCAGTGGTTCACAACTCGTGGGTTGCAAGTTTTTGACAAACCTCTGCCTCTGAAAATATTTACATTATGATTCATAACTAGCATAATAACTGTAATGATGTAGCAACAACATAATGTTATGATTGGGGAACACCACAGTGTGAGGAACTGCATTAAAGGGTCACAACATTAGAAGGATGGGAACCACTGGGCTACCAGAATACTCTCAAAGCAAATGGAACCAAATATTCTGGAAGAAACTAAAGAATACAGTCAGTGAAGAACTAGCCACAGAAGAGCATACTGTCTCTCTTTAATATTGCTGTGGGGTTTAAAGCCCGAGTTTTAAATCTCATTGAATTATACCAACAGCTATAATTTATAATTAAAAATTATAAATTTATAATCATAAAATATAAATCACAAATATAATGTATAATCGCAAAATATAAAGTAGGCAGGGATTTGAAATGTAAACTTCTCTATACATAAAGGTGGGGCTGACCCAGGACCTTATGGTATAACAGACACCCTTAGATACAACACTATGCAAAGTAACACCTAATGCATGATCTGAAACTTGCTTAATATAGTCACTTATTTCTTCTAATTTTCAATTCTTCAATCCTTGGAATTGTCCTTGGTTGCCAGAGGTACATATCTCCTTAAGGGCCAGGAATTCTTCAATCTGAAGATTGCTAATCATCTGCAGCCATTGCAGGATGGGTCTGTAAAGGAGTGGTTTTTATCATTCTCTTTAATATCAGGAAATGAACCCTAGACAAGCTTACAGAACGATTCTACATAATACAATATTTTATCCTCTGCTGTAGAAGCACTTTAAATGGGCAGCTCAGCCTATCCAGGGAAACGAAGGTCATTCTTCGTCACTAATATAATGGTAGGATATTAAGAGAGACTTAATTGTTTTTAAGTTCAGAAATTAGTCTGAACAATAACCATTGCAGATGACACTTAAACTATTTGACTTGAAAAATTCTACCACATTCATTTTATAGAACTTCAAACCATGAAATGTAAAATTAGGGCAGCTCCATACAAAGCTTTGCAAGGCAATCCATGCTATTTACACATTAACATTTGCTGCAGAGACAGAGCAGAAAGACCTGTTTCTATACTGAATTTCAAACATCTGGCTTGAAGCAACACCCAGCCGGCTTCTTCTCACTCCGTATGAACTATCAGTTGCAACCACTGACTTTTTTTTTAACCTCAGAAAGAATACTTTTTATACTTCATGTCTGGTAGTTTAAGATCAGAATACATTTGTCTGAATATCACTCTTGCTTCATGTGTGTTTGGATAATGCTTTCTATTGACATTGTTTCAAGAGGAATCTCCTTACAAAATCTGAACAAGATGTTCAAGAACACAACCCTGGTTTTCAGTAAACTGAGTTGAGTTAAGAAGAGGTGCTGTGAGGAAGCGAGCAACAACATGTTTCCTCGTGGTAACATACGATTGCTTTATTAGGTTTGATAAGACCGAGCAGTCCAAAGGCTTGACAGTCTTGACACCTGGCTTATGAAAGATGGAATTCCTGAATGGAAATTGTTCTTATTAGATGTCTCTAAAGACTTTTGGCTGGAAAGACATATCTATTCTAAAGCCAGGGCATTCTCAGAGCTCCTTCGAAGTTGGCTGCAAAATGAGGTACTGAATTCTTTGCTAAACGGGAAATCTACTGTTGTTTTACTTTTTTGGAACTTTTGTTAAAAAATTTCTGTCATCACTTTTCCATTGTAGAAATAAATATGACACATATGGAAAAAGGGGTTATTGCTCCACATGTATAGAATAATATTCCAAATACAGTAAGATGAACTCACTGTAACCTCCATTTAGTGATTAAAAATACTGAAAACAAATACATCTATCAATTGATCTGTGTGGTGGGGGCTGTGCAGCACACCAATGTGTCTGTGTTTATATAAAATCAAAGACATTTATAATAAGCATAATAAGGTACTTTTATGCAGCTACATTATTTATCTTACTGGCTTCCTGTGTGATGCACAACAGAGCTGGTATTGTACTCCACTTCTGATATTTATATATTATTCAGTTCAGAGAATGGATTCCTATCCTACCTACTACTTCAAAAATATAAAACCAGAACCAAATATAAAGTGATCATAAATCACAATGGTGAAAAAAAATTGAAGTTTGGCCCGTCAATGTATCACAAAATGTTTCAAAGTTATGAAATCTGTACTGAACAGTTTCATGATTGAAGAATTAAAATAAAAACCAAAAAAGCATACGGGGTAATTGAACAAAGAATTTCAGGCCATCGTAGAGTAAGTTGAGAGCCAGTTAGGGAAGGTAGCCATTTTGATAGATCTGTGCCACAAATGTATTTTGTAACTCAGCATTACTTACTTGAAATGCTCAGTTCAAGGTCAGCTACTGGGGGACACTATGCAGTCCCTTGGCCATTGTGAGTCAGTAGGTATTCCTGTCCGTTCACTACTTTGACTTCGACTCATTTGAATATATGCCCTGAGTGTCAGATATGGTACTGAGTAATGGAACAACATTTATGAACCCAGAAAAGTGATTCAGGTAAGACTCCATCTTCCATATGATTAACCTTTTATTTTTTTTTAAACACCTTACTCAGATGATGAAGATCCTTGTATTTTTTCATGGTATCCCATTTGACTTTGATCCAAGTGTCATCTATCTTTGATCATCTTATGATCTAACTCAATTTATCTCTTGGTTATTTTTCTCTGACACTTAGAAACACATTTATCTCCTGCTCCATGTGATTATTTCAAACACATGAAGACTGTTATCACATTGATTAGTATATACATAACCAAAGATGATTTCTCCAGAGAAATCATGCTCTGATCTTTCTCCCTTTTCAAGACTGAATTGGAGTCATGTTTGTCCCACACCTTTAGTGAGTTACCCTATAGACTCAGAACACTACTGCTCTCTGCCTCTAAGAACACTTATGAAAGAAGAGATATTCTTTTTTTAAAAAAAATATTGGTTATATAATTTATTTACTTTTTAAATGTTATCTCCTTCCCAGTTTTGCCTTGAAAAACCCCCATCCCACCACCTCCCACCACTTCTATGAGGGTGCTCCCACAACCAACCACCCACTCCTGCCTCACCAGCCTAGCATTCCCCTACTCTAGGGCATCAAGCCTTCACAAGACCAAAGACCTCCCTTCCCATTGATGCCAGATAACACCATCCTCTGCTACATATGCAGCTGGAGCCATGAGTCCCTCCATGTGTATTCTTTGGTTTGTGGTTTAGTCCCGGGGAGCTCTGGGGTGGGGAAGTGTCTGATTGGTTGATATTGTTGTTCTTATGGGGTTGTAAATCCTTTCAGCTCCTTCAGTCCTTCCTCTAACTCCTCCATTGGGGTCCCCGTGCTTAGTTCAATGGTTGGCTGTGAGCAACTGCATCTGTATTCAAAAGACTCTGGCAGAGCCTCTCAGGAGACATCCATATTAGGCTCCTGTCAGCAAGTACTCCTTGACATCAGCCATAGTGACTGGGTTTGGTGCCTGCATTTAGGATCGATCACCAAGTGGGGATCCCCAAGTCTCTAGGTGGTCTTTCCTTCAGTCTCTGCTCTACTCTTTGTCTCTGTATTTCTTTTAGACTGGAGCAATTTTGGGTTAAAATTTTGAGAAGGGTAGATGGCCCCATCCCTCAACTGGGGACTGTGCCCAACCTCTGGATATTATCTCTACAGGTTCTCTCTCCCTTTGTAAATATTTCATCTAATGCCATCCCCATTGGGTCCTAGAGCCTCTTGCTTTCCTGGCATCTGGGACTTTCTGATGTCTATCCCCAGTTCCCCATCCACCATTCTTACACACCTCTGTTCAATTTCTTGACCTAGAGAAACTTGTGGCCCTTGTGCCAGCCCTCAGGCTATTGAAACAATAGATCTTAAACAATTAACACCTCTCTAATAACAAGCAGAAGGATAGGTGAAGCTCTTGATCAGTCAGAGGAAGAACTTGCCTCCTAGTAAAAGATTTCATACATTCTAACAAATATATGTCCAACAAATATATAGACAAATATAACAAATATATATGTCTATTTCCTGGCTTTTTTATAAGCTTGGCACACTACTGCAGAAAAGATGAGAAGAAACTTCAAGTCTCCCCTTGCTTTCCCACTCCAAGCCTAAAATATAAATAGATCCACTTCCTTTATTAATTTGCTTGATGATTTCCTTTATGATGTAGTAGATTTACAAATCTAAATGTCCATGTAGCCTTATCTATGGTCAGGAAATATTTGTCTTACAGCAGAGACAGTAAATTCTTTTTTATTATTGCTACTCCTGATTTAAAAACAGAATTATCACAGAATTTCAAGTAAATTCATGCATCTTTCTATGTTTACACACACAAACACACACACACACACACAGACACACACACACATACACATACTGAAATTGCATGATAATTGGAAACACTCAAGAGAAATAAAATAGTTTAGAATTAACCAAGATGGGTGCTTGATATCCTTGCTTTGCATGTAGAGTCATCACTCAGTAACTTGTGTGGAGGATACAAACCATATCATCTGTTATAGAGTTGCTTTTCCTCTTGAGTTTGCAGGTTCTGGTTTTTACTTGAATTGCCAATTAATTGACAGCACACTCATATTTTTATATATTTCTGCATTCTTAAAATACTGGTTCAGTTTCAAATTCATGCTTAGATGTAAGACATCAGTTACTGGTCCTCAGGAAAGTGTTTCAGAAGCACTGTTGTCTTTGTCCTCCAGTAGATAAAGACACAGGCCTCATTCCTGGTGCTAAGTCCCATCTTTTGTGACTACGCTTGCATTATTTATACATTCAAATGCAGATAAACTTAGTATCTCTCAGGGAGGTCAAAAGGGAAAGGAGAAAAACTGGGAAATCAATAATTTTGACTCTCATTTGTCAAGGATTTCTGGGAACAACCCCAGGCTGTTGATGAAGAATATTGATTTGGTCATCTGCACCCTCAGTGGAAGTTTTTCAATTTCCTCTTGAGTACACTTGTGTCCAAGGAATGTTTCATTAGAACTAAAGATTCCCATCCATCAAAATGCTGTCAGAGGTTTCAGATGCATTGAGGAGCTGAATAGTAACATTTAAAAGCATACATCTACCATTATGTACATGTGTGTCACTTACTACTGAAATTTTAAATAAAATATATTACAGTGCTGTACATTTTAGTCTATGAGCTGTTATGTAAGTTCTTTCATTTCATTATCTAATAGAGTCTGTTCATGGAAAACAATGATCTTAGCCTTTTATGAATTCACAAGAAATTGATTATTTTTTGAAGGGGGAGCTCAGGAAGAAAGAACAAGACTTCAGAGGGATGTCTGGGACCTGCCTCAAAACTGTAAATACTTGACTATTATGCATATCCCATAAAGAGAGAATGGGGGGGGGGCGAGACACATCATCATGTACAGAACATATTTATGTGAACTACTTGGAGTTCCTGTTTCACATGTCCAGTAACTTTGCAGTTGGAAAATGCAAAAGGGCTTGAAGAATGGATAATACTGTTAAGAAAATGACGTTGTGGAATTTATGGTCAGTGACTTATACCAAGGTTCTTTATCAAGTCTGCAGCATCTTTCAAAGCCTAGTAAGTAGACTTTCATGTGATAACCTGAAAGCAAAGGTGCACATGTCCGTGCAGCTGGGGAATCACATCTAAGCTTCAGTGGGAAGAGCAGTCAACTCTGATGCTTAGTGTCAGAGTCAGAAGAATGCTGAAACACTCCAAAACACCTTTCATCCTGATGCTTGTCTGAGCGCAGGATAAACAAGTCCTACTGGTCCTTGTGGTCATATAGGATATAGCTGAAGAAAACTCTCTTTAAAAAGGGATGATCTAGAGGTCTGAAAAAATCCCATTCCACAGAGGCAAGTCAAGGTTTGTCTGAATTCTAAAGGAAAAGCCAAACTGTCTGCCTAGAGCAGTAGAAGGAGGAAATTAAGATCTGCCATTTCAAGAGGAGGAAGACTAAGTGGAGAGAGGCCAGAAACTACAGATGATGTTGACCATAAACATTCGACTGTATATATTATGGCTTCTACGTTTTTGTTTTGGTGGGACTGCTGTGAGTATGAATGTGTATGTCTCTGGATCTTTACGTTTCTTCTGCTTTTTCATTAGCTTGTTTTCTTCTGTTCATTTATTTTGTCCTATTGTGATTTGCTTGCTTTATCTTGTTTTGTTTTATTATTATTCCTTAGAAGCCTGCTTGTTTTCCAACTAGATACAGAAAGAATATAGATTTGGATGTAAGGGAATGAGGGGAAGAACTTGGAAGAGTTGGAGTAGGGGCAACCATAATCAGAATATGTTTTATGAAGTAAGTCTATTTTCTTTTCTTTCTTTCTTTCTTTTTTTTTTTTTTAACAAACAAATGTTTTGTAGTTTTTAATTAGTCTCTAGAGGTTTTCTTTCAACAAATAATCAGTTGTTGATTTTTCCAGATGGTTTTTAGGATGGTTTCTAGGAGTGGCCTACAAGATAATAGCAAGGATTATATTGGGTCATCTATAGAGAGAGTGCATTTCCCTTGTTTATCCCTTCTTTGTCTCAGCCTGATGATGTCAAAGTATAGGACACTACTTTTCTACTATGCTGAGACCCAAAAAGCAGTCAGGGTATTTTTGAGTTAAAACACATACATATTGATTTTTGTGTTTTGATTCTGTTGTAGATCTTTGGATCCCTTTCTCATAGCTAGGCTACCGGATCTCAGTGAGAGAGGATGCACTTTGTCTTGTAGTGACTTGATTTTCCAGAATGTATGGGTATCCATGGGGCCCTCCCCTACCCTAAGAAGAGGGAGGAGGGAGTGTAAGGGTGGTACTTCAAGTAGAAGAGGGAGGGGGACTGAGATCAGGCTATAAAATGAATAAATAAACAAATTAATGGAAAAAATAAATCTGTATTCTCAATAAAATAAAAACAAAAAAAAAAACAACAATAAATGTGACAGTGAATGCTCCTGCCACATCTCACAGGCTCCAGAATGAAGCTGATTTGGACTAAATCACTGAGGTTATATGACTGATCAAGTTAATTCTTCCAATGAAACCTGTGTTCTGGAATTTCACTATTGAAATACAACAGCAGTTGTGATTTATGGGGATAAGTTACATAAAGAATAAGCAAAAATCATGAGACTTACGTTTTCATTAAACAATGGAGAGATGTTGTCTGATCGTGTAAAATCTATAAGAGCTGGAGGAGACAAAATTCCATTTTAATTGGTTACAATAAAGTATTAATATCACTTTTAATTTTGAAAATCTATTCATTTGTGAGTACCGGAGAAAAATCATAATTTCAGGCCATTCTTAGGAATGATAGGTTCTAGATACAGAGGCTCTGAATATGTGCAGGATGCAGCCTTCCACATACACAGCAAGAGACCAGTGGTAGCTCTGTCATCCAAGAGAGCTACACTTGACCACTGTATATTAAAAAAATGAAACCCAAAAATTGATGCAGTCTCTGCAAACATTCTGCATTATATACAGTGTTTTGCATCAAAGCACATGAGAGAATTTCTCAGCAGAATTCAGAGTTTGTCATATTTTGGTTTAGGAATATATATAATGCTTTTGTAATTCAGTGTTGTTGTCATATGAAAAATAGTACTTGCTTCATTTTGAAAAATCTGTGGAAGGAATCCAATTCATGACACACACTGGTGAACGGCCTACCTCAGGCCTGCTAAGGGTGGGTACTGGCAGGATGGTTTTGTGCCTGGCTGTGGGTGATTATGGAGGATATGTCTCTCTCGTCTGTTAGGCAGTTATATGCAGTATGCCCTCCTAAGGGCAGTTTTGAAGCATTCTAATCTTTTTTTATTTTCTTTCCTGGCAAATTCTCTGTCACTGGTTATTATTGATTCTTACTAGGTACAGGTTTTCTGCCTCCAGTTTTACGGTTTTTTCCTGAGGAGTGGATTTTTCAGCGGCCATATGGTGTAGCTGGCTCTGAGTCTATCAAACTCTAATAACCTTCACGTCTGGGGAGCAGCTTGTTCATTCCCATCTTCCCTGAACTTTACCACATTGAGTACAGTCTTCAGTAACTGAGGTTGTTGAGTTTGCAGTCTCACATGGGGGGTTTAAATGAGAAACTTTCAAAATCATTCTCTGGGTGAGTTTATTTTGTAAAATTTTACCTTCCCCCAGTGTTGTAGACGAAGTAGATTGTTAGCAATGCTATTTGCTTTGCCTTTCAATAGTTTAGAGAGTATTATTCATTTGTCACCTTTCTACCCATGAAATGATTGTTTCTTGCTAGGATCATATTATATTGTCTTTCCTTAATTTATATGTATCTGAACATTGTCTTTCCACTAAAGTCTCATACTTCATATTTACCTAAAACTTTTGAAATGTGTTTAGTATGTGAGTTTTAAGATGTTAAATAAATGATAGTATCATGAGTTGTTTAAAATGATGTAGGACAATAACAATTCAACTACCATCCACTATTTACCGAGCACAGCCAGTTCTCTGGAGAAAAATTAATGTCTTGAATCAGCAACTACTTCTAGTATTCAAGAGAAAGCATGTGGATAAAATTGGTTAACTAGATCATTCTGGTCACACAATATTGTAGAATATTAAATGTTTGATATCATTTAATATTCACAGTGATATATCAAAGCAGACAAAAAACAGAGTAAAATTTAGGCAACTTTACTTACGAGTCTCTGTACCTTTCTAGAAAAGATGTAGAAGGACAATCCAAATATTCTGATTGTTTAGAAACCTAGTTGATAAATGTCATAGTGAGTTTTGCAATAAAAATAGGCCTTTATGTTGAGGACAATAAACATGATGTAGAAGATAAAGAGAAGGTTTTTCTGATAAAGACAAAACCTGCAGATATGATTCTTTAGTTCTTCATTTCATCTTGCTATGAGAATGCTGTAATCCTGTAAGGATAGCAGAGGGTGAGTAAGTATGATAATGACCTTGGTTTTGGCAATGTGTGATTGTGATGACAGGAGTGAAGGATTTGACTGATAGTTTTCACTGGAGTTTTGGGTGGAGTCACGGAAATGAATGGTGTTTCCCTTTTAGCTTTAGGAAACATTCAGAGGGAAAAAAAAGCCAAAAAAAAAAAACAAAAAAAAAACCCAATAGAAAATCTATAACAATTTGGGGAGTTGGAAGACACAAGGATTCAACAAAGTTGCTTAGTAACAATTTTGAGCAGGGATGGAAAAAAGAACTAGCAGGTGTCAAAAAAGCCAAGAAAGAGCAATTCAGATCCCAGAATATATATTCTACACACTTAAGAAAGGCTTTGTAACCTGATGATAGAAAAGATTCTGTTGGATGTATTAACATTGAGATGGTGTCCACATGGGAAATGCAGCAGAGTGATGGACTCCCATAGTCCAACTGACAGTCTCTAAATTGTTGTGAAGTTAAGAAACAGAAATAATAAATGTGAAAACTCTGTGAGGTCAGCTCTGGAAGATAGGAGTTAAAAGAGGTGCCAGTCAGAAGGGTACCAGAGATACAAGGCTACACATTTGCATACTTTGCCAGTGAATTTAGTAACAGAAAACTGAAGGAACTTACATAAAGCTGAATTTGTTTTTTGTTAGTTTACTTGTTGATATACACATATAAGGCAGTTGGCCATGATCTTCGAAAGCAGCATTAAAGAACAAGTTAAGGCTGTTGATACCATGATCTGGATATCATAAATAATTTCTCTAGATGGTTTGATATGTCCTTATGTTAGGCATGGAGACCTATCCATCTGTCCTGAGGGACTTTTGTATGTGTGCACTGGTGGCTAAAGAACTCATAATATAAGAAAGTGTGTCTATGAGTGATGGAAAGAAGAGATAGATCAACTTATCTAGATTGGGTAGCTGTAGAACAAATAGGAATAACACACACTAATCATATATAATATATATAAAAAATTCACATTTAAAATTTATTGATTTGCTTTAATTAAAGCTTTTTATACATTATGTTTTGATCTATTTTTACTCTCTCAACCCTTTTCCAGATTTTCCCACCTCATTATCCATACAACCTTACATTTGTTTTCTATCTCTTTTAAAATACAAATATACAATAAACAATCAAAAATCTCAAAACTCACAAAACAAACAAACAAACAAAGTGAGCAATACGATATAAAAGGATTCAAAGGCAAGCAAAAATAGCTTAAGGTGCCCCTATTGTATTAGAATTTAATATATAGAATAGATAGTTAGATAAGTGGAATTAATATGATTAACTGCTCTGAAGGAAGCTACCAATTACAGTCAAAAGCTAAGAAATAAATGGATATTAGATTAGCTGTCATCAGGTCTAAATCTGGAATGAAAGCTCCATGACAAAGTCTTATTCTGGAGTGACCAGAAACTATCAAAGACACACACACACACACACACACACACACACACACACACACACACACATTGAGAGAGAGAGAGAGAGATACACAGAGATAGACAGAGAGAGACAGACAGAGACAGAGAGACACAGAAACAGAGAGAGACAGACACACACACACAGACAGAGAAAGAGACAGACAGAATATAAAGAGAGAGGGACACACAGAAAGATAGAGACAAAGAGGAAGACATGCAGAGAGTGACAGAGACAGAGACAGAGGGAGACACATAAAGACAAACAAAAAGAGACAGAAACAAAGAGAGACACACAAAGAGACACAGAGAGACAAAGAGAAAGAGAGACAGGGACAGAAGAAATGAATCATAAGGTTTATTATGATGTTGATATGCCTCTCCAGAATTCAACTATTGAAATTTACTGGGTAATATGATGGTATTAGCAGGTTTGCCTAAAGCTATGATTAGGCTATGACAACTCCTTGTGCATAAGATTTCGAGCTTGAGAAGCTTCCCACAGTGTTATGGTCCTTGTTCTTTCTGCTACACAGTGCTTTTCCTCTCTGGAGTAAGAGGGGACTCAGCTCTTAGCAGACAACAAACCCACTGGTACCTTGTTCTTTGACTCTCATCCTCCAATACCATAAGACTTAAATTTCTGTTTTCATTCTACCATGTTGCAGCTGTTTTGTTATTTTGCCCAAGTTGACAATGGCAATATGGTTACACCTGAAGTCTCAGCTGAGTTATAAGATCTGGTTATTAGATCATCCTTCAGAACTGTCCCAAACTGAAGCATGTGGTCTATACTTTGTACTTTCTTATTTCTCAGTTCCTGAGCATAGGCTACCTTCTGGTGAAAGCCTCTAACCATGGACAGCAAACTGTTCACAGCTGAGGGAAATCCACAGTGAGGAATACAACCCTCAGTACTCAACAGGCCACGTCTCAGTTTCAGGGTGACACATCAGTGCTAAAGAGGATATCTGAGTGGAGCACTACAAACTTTATTATACCTCATAATTAATCCACACAGTCCCACTAGAATGTTCTAGTAAGCCTTGAAGTAACAGCATATCTAGGACTTTTTGTGATTTTTCTTTGGAAACTTAATAGTGTTATTGTTGCTAATGCAGGCCCTGCTGATGTATAGCTTCAATACCCGTTAGAGATGATTCACCACATCCTCTACTGTGCCCTCCTCTCCTTCGCAGCAGTTCATTTGTGCTTAGTGGGTGGTTTGCCCGATAGACTCACCCATATCTCTTCTTTGAAAGGTCTAAGTTGATTATACTATTTTCTCAATGGACAATATATCTTTTCATTATTATTAGAAATGCTAATAAAGTTACTTGAGTGTCAGACTATCAGTCTTGATACACAAAATATTTATACAGAATTTGAATCACAGATATTTCTTTTACTTTTATGCTGTGTTTCTAATTAAAATGACTGTCTCATGGTGACTTTTTGTACTTCCTAATGTTTTCTTGAACAAGGAGCCTAAACTGGCTTTGAAAAAATTTCAAGTTTGTGGTTCAATGAGTTCTTTTATTGACTATAGCTTTTTGTGATTGAGAGTAAATGGAGCCATTCCTACTTTCCAGTTTCATGTTTGGAAAACTGGAACATACCAACAAATATGGTTTTTCTTTCTTTCTTTCTCTCTTTCTTTTTTTCAGATTCAGGTTCTATGTAGTGCGTCCTGTAAAATGACAACCTCTTTACAGTCAAAGGTCAGATTCAATCTAGCCATTATGATATGAGCCTGACTGCTGCTGAAGGGATGGACAGTAAAAGAAAATGTGACATATATCTGTCTATCTGTCTGTTAGTCAGTCTATCTATCTATCTATCTATCTATCTATCTATCTATCTACTCACCCATCCATCCATCCATCCATCCATCCATCCATCTATCTATCTATCTATCTATCTATCTATCTATCTATCTATCTATCTATCTATCTGTATCTTATTTTGCTCAACAAAGACACAAAAAAATAATATCAGAGCATTGTATGAAAATATTTGGAGTTGAAGATTATTATGCTAAGCAGAAATTGCCAGAATAAGATAAACAAATATCATTTATTTTCTCTCAAATGCTTATTCTATATTAGAAGAAATGACATGAAAGCAGAAGGGAATTATTTGGGAAGAAGAAACCATAGGAAGGGGCAAATCATGAGGAGAGCGTAGTGTGGGTATACAGAGATCAGTGTACTTAGATAATATATTAAAAGTCAGAATTATATTTATTAATCTATAGTTAATATATGTTAATAAATATTCAAAATAGAAAAAATATACTTTCTCACAATTGATATATTGACATTTTAATACCTACTATCTCTGAACTGGACTGGCTATTAGGTGAAAGAACCTTTGGCAAAACAATAACTTTGAGATGGTTAAGGTGGTCTAATATTAGTCCATTTTTTTGCCATAATAAAAGAATCTTGAAGCTGGATATAAGGAAATAGGGTTTATTTAGTACTGAATTCTAGAGATTCACAGGCATGATTCCTATATCAGTTTGGCTCTGGTAAAGATCTCAGAGTAGATGGCATCACAATGGTGGGACATGATGAGAACGAGAGTTAGTAGAGGAGGCTAGGCTTCCTCTATGTATAACATCTGTCAGACAAAAATTAACTCATAAGTTCCATAAGAAGGATATATATGCCCTTCCCAAGGGAGCTCGCACATGACCTAAGCAGTCTTGCTCAAGAGATCTGCCTTTTCAGTATCCTTCCATCTCAATACCACCACAGTTAGAGCCAACCCTCCAAAATGGAGCTCTGAGAAGAGTCTTTCAAATTTCATTCAAACCTCCAGGTAGCTGAATCCAGTATATTTGTCCATGAAAGAAAACATGACTGAGATATAGTTTAAAGAAGTCTCTTGGGATATGTAGGGGACAAGAGAGAGAGAGTAACTCACACTGAGTCTGTAAGGTGAGAAGCAGCTAGAGTGTATAGGATCCTTTTCATTCGGTTAACACTTTGGAGTATTAATGGATAATGGAATGCCTTTGAAAATCAAGATGAGTGAAGTTTATGGTTGCAAACCTACAAGGTTTAAAATCTCTCTGGTAGCAGTACTGAGGATATCTTAGAAAAACACTGGAATATAATCAAATATTCTGAAAGTGCTCTTTGAACAGAAGAGTTAATGTATCACATTCAACATTAACAATAACAATGGCACAATGGAATACTACTCAGCTATTAATATCGAGGACATCATGAAGTTTTCAGGCAAATGGATGGAACTAGAAAATTTCATCCTGAGTGAGGTGACTCAGACCCAATAGGACATGTATGGTATATACTCACTGATAAGTGAATATTAGTCAAAAATGTACAGAATACTTAGGATCCAACCCACAGACTGTACCAAGTTTAACAAGCAGGAAGACTCAAGTGAAGATGCTTCCATCCCACTTAGAAGGGGGAAGAAAATAATCATAGGAGGTAGAGGGAAGGAGGGATCTGAGTGGGAGGGGGGAGAGGGAAAGGGGAACAGGATCAATTATGGGAGTAGGGAGCAAGAGAGAAGCCCAGAGGGCCAGGAAAATGAATGGGGTGGGAGGTGGGGGAACCCTTTAGGAAATACCAGAGACCTGGGCGAGGAGAAACTCTCAGGACTCTGTGAGGTGACCTTTGCCAAAATGCCCAACAGTGGGGAGAGAAAACTAGAAAAGTCAACCACCAGGAAATAGAGCCTCAAGTGGAAGAACAGGGTTATTAATACACAGTTAAGAATTGTGACCCAGAACTAGTCCTGTCTAAAAGAACTGCAGGGACAAAAATGGATTGAAGGAAAGGTGATCCAGGGATTGGCCCAACTTGGGATCAATCTCATGGGGGGTGGTCATCAAGGCATGACACTATTACTGATTTTGTGATATGCTTTAAAGACAGAAACTTAGTATGGCTGTCCTGAAAGGTGATACCATCAGCTGACTAAGACAGACTTAGATACTTCCACTCAACCATTGGACTGAGGTCAGGGACTCCTATGGAGGAATTAGGGGTAGGTTTAAAGAAGGATAGAGACCCCATAGTCTCTATGACCAGCATATAAGTCTATAAGATCAGCAGTCTCAACTAGGACACCTGGAAGCCCCAGAGACTGAGCCATCAACCAGGCAGCTTATACACGGGCTGGTCTAATGCCCTTAACAAATATATAGCAGAGGACTGCCTGGTCTGGCCTCAGTGGGAGAAGATGATCATAATCCTCCAGAAACTTGAGGCCCCAAGGAAGGGAATGCCTGGTGGTGGTGGGGAGAGGGGGGAATACTCTTGCAGAGGCAAGAGGTTAGAGGAATGGGGTGAGGAACTGTGGGAGTGGGGACAGAAAAGGGGGCAATGGATGGAATGTAAATAAATATATAAACAAAAAATAAATGTATATAAGAGAGTTTACAATATAAACAATAACAATGACAAGACAAAACAAAAGAACTTAGAAGAAAGTCAACATGTACAGGGTTTGTCGCAAATTTTCATAAATTTTGAAGGAGGGTGAGTGTGGAGGAAGATATACAAAAGAACACCCTGAAAATCTGAGGAGCTTTGCCATGTTGGAGAACTCTGGTGTTTCTGTCAACTGAAGATTCAAACTCAGCTGCAGCATGCCACACCTGCACACAGTATTGTCCGTAGCCAGGCATTAGGATTCTGAAGAATGAAAACAGAAATCAGATTATGAGACTACAAGAGTTGGTAGGTAAAGAGAATATTTATTTTTTTTTCTTTTTTAATTTTATTTTTTGCTTATTCACTTTATAACCCGTCCCAGTCACCCCCTCCCACAATCCTTCCCCATCTTTTGTTTTCTGAGTACCCCCTCCTCCTGTATCCCCCACCCTGCCACTTTAAGTCTCTGAGAGGCTAGGTGCTTCCTTTCCCATTGAGGCCAGATGAGGCACCCAGCTAGAAGACCATACTCCATATACAGGCTGCATGTTTTGGGATAGCCCCCGCTCCAGATGTTTGAGACCTACAT
This sequence comes from Mastomys natalensis, assembly GCA_021653895.1. Taxonomy (NCBI): domain Eukaryota; kingdom Metazoa; phylum Chordata; class Mammalia; order Rodentia; family Muridae; genus Mastomys; species Mastomys natalensis. Next base: position 810,724 of record JAJTUV010000444.1, on the reverse strand, counting down.
GAAAACCAAGCTGCACATTTACAACATATGTGCAGGGAGGCCTAGGTCCAGCCCATGGAGGTAGATCTGTGTAGACTAGGTATGCTCCACGGTTGGTGATTCAGTCTCTGAGAGCTCCAAGGGTTCAGGTTGGTTTACTCTGTTGATCTTCCTGTGCAGTTCCTATCTCCTTAGGGCCCACAATCCTTCTGTCTATTCTTCTATGAGTCCTCAAGCTCCATCCACTGTTTGGCTCTGGATGTCTGTATCTGTCTGAGTCAGCTGCTGGTTAGAGCCTCTCAGAGGACAGCTTGCCCTGTCTGTTCTCAGGCTGGAGGTTTAGATCCTGGGAGCTCTGGTTGAATCTTTTGATACTCATTCTAAAAAGGACAAAAGCACCCTCACTTTGGTCTTCCTCCTTCTTCTTGAGTTTCATGAAGTTTATGCATTGTATCTTAGGTATTGTGTGTTTTGGGGCTAATATCCGCTTATCAGTGAGTGCATACTGTGTGTGTTCTTTTGTGATTGGGTCATCTCACTCAGGATGATATTTTCTAGCTCCATCCATTTGCCTAAGAATTTCATGAGCTCATTATTTTTAATAGCTGAGTAGTACTCCATTGTGTAAATATACTACATTTTCTGTATCCATTCTTCTGTTGAAGGACATCTGGGTTCTTTCCAGCTTCTGGCTATTATAAATAAGGCCACTATAAACATAGTGGAGCATGTGGCCCTGTTGCATGTTGAAATATCTTCTGGGTATATGCCCAGGAGGGGTATAGATGGGTCCTCAGGTAACACTATGTTCAATTTTCTGAGGCTGGAGGTTTAGATCCTGGAAGGAAAAGAATGAGTCATAAGTATTAATCAAATGTAGGGGCGAGAATATAAAAGATTCCGCTGTGTTTAGAGAAATGATAAGTATAAGAATTTTGCAAAAGAGGGCATTCATTCCTATGTAATGCTCCAGACCCAACCATCACTGTCTATTCTTTTTTATATCCTCTTTTTTCACTTTTCATATGCTTTCTAGATAAGCACCAAATTCTGTCATTCTTTAGTGGTTGGGTAGAGACAACTACAGGAATTTCATCAGAAATCTTTGCTATTCAGTTTGATTGGATTCTAATTTTTTATACATATCATCACTTGATAGACTTTTTGATGTGTATTAGAAGTACAGAAGAAGTCCATATTTAACATGCACATCTTAAATGAGTTTTCACATGTTTACAACTCTAAAGCTATTACACAATCAAGGTAGTTTTCACTTTTAATTTTCCTCGTGTCACTTTGAGCTTTGGCTTGCTTATTTATTTATTGTGAAAGAACATTTAATATAAAATCTATCATTATCTTATCTCTATCTCTATCTCTATCTCTATTATCTTATATATCTATATCTATATCATCAGTTATCTATTGATCTATTGTTCTGTCTACCATTCTATCACAATTCTGAATATGTGTTCATGTAAAGTTCAGGCTGTTTCTATAGTGATCAATGCTCCAATGAACGTTGATGCTGAAAGTATCTTTGATAAATTGATTTGACTTCTTTTTTCTTCCTAATTACAAACATTTAGCCTCTAAACAAAATCCCATACAATACCATTTTAAGACTGAAATGTTGTAAAACTGTGTGTCTTGGAGATCCATCTTCAATCACCAAGAATCTCTTTTCTTTAATTTTGAATGTAAATACTGAGTAAATTTACAATTGCAGGATACATTTTTTGGAGTATTATTTTTGCAATTTTCATTGATTTTGATTTGATCACTGTCCATTTTTAAAGTTAAGGGTTCTATTTCATCCAACTACATTGTGAAATCCGTATTTCCAGAATTATTTTTATTTTATTCTTACCGATTTTTGTTTTTAAACGAAGAGTCTTGGCTTCCTTATCAAACACAAATTGAATATACCAAATAGTTATTTTGAACTCTCTTATATTTTCATTAGAATTAAATCATTTTAACCACTGTAGTTTTGTAATATATTTTTTTAAGCAGGAAGTCTGGTACTTTAACCTCTGTTCTATGTTCAAGATTATTTTGTCTATACAGGATCTTTGGCAATTCCCTATGTGCTTCACGATATTTTTTCTATGTCAGCAGTACTTTGAAAAGCTCATGCAGAATCTGTATATCGCCCTTGATGCATGAGCATATCATAATATTATATTTCTAATATATGAACAGGAGATGACATAAAAATATAAAGTTTTGTATTTGTATTCTAAAATTTTTACCAATTAAAATTACAGCTTTTAATGTATAAGATTTTCACTTTGTTACTTACATTCATTACTACATTTTTATTCTTGTAGGTGTCGTTGTATAGGGGAATTTTTTTTTCTCTAATGGATAGTTCTTAGTGTTCATAAATACAATTGACTTTTTATGTCAACTTTTATCTTTTCAATTTTAATGAATCCCTTAATTAGTTCAAGTAGGGGTCTCTCTCTCTCTCTCTCTCTCTCTTCTCTCTCTCTCTCTCCTCTCCCTCTCTCTTCTCCCTCTGTGTGTGTGTTTAGTTTTTTTGACTTTTATTCAGAAAAAAAAATACCATCTGCAAATGGTTGATTTTCTTTCTTTCTTTTTTTTTTTTTCAATTTGAGTGTTTTTTCCTGACCTCTCAATCTGCCTAGGATTTTTAGAACTCTGTTTAGTAGCAGTGGGTTCTTCATATGTAGCATTTATTATGTTGTGGCAAATTCTTCTGTATCTCATTTGTTGAGAGTTTTTTTTTTTTTTCCTTTTAGCATTGTTAACTTTGGTCAAAAGGCCTTGTGTTTAATTCCAGAGGGTTTATTCAAATCTAAAATATTTATAGATTTTCTTGTTTATGAAAACCTTCTCTTCTATGTTTTTAGTTTTTTCAGTTTAGGCTTATGACTGGAAGAGCTATTGTGATTACCATTGTTCTGGGATTCATGAACTTCTTTTTCTTGAACCATGTGTACCTTTGGGTATATGAGATAGTTCAATGCAGTGTTTATGTAATGTTCATGCTGTAGTTTAATGTTTAACCCATTGCATAAAAAAGGCTGTGTTCAACAGATGTTTATTGAATATATAAATTATAATGTGGCAATACACTATAAAAAGGAGAGAATAACAATTTATATCTCAACCAATTAGGAGATTCTGGTACTAGAAGAGTCTGATGGAGCTGTCTAACTCTTAGAAAAGATAGTATGGAGATAGACATGTTGTTGTATGTCATATATACTAAATTTTTAAATTTCAAAAATATGAATGCTTTATAATACTATGAATGTGCACATGTTATGATTCCAGTGTCGTTTGTAACAGCTGCATGATAAATTTAGAAGCACTAGTAAGAATGCCCGAGATTAAAAAAAAAAACAAAAACCAAGAGAAATGAATCATTTCACATAATATGACTAAGAAAAAAGCAAACATTTTTCTGTTTGTCAAATGTCAAAGCATTTACAAAAACAAAAGAAACCAAAGAAGCATAAAAACAACAAATACAGTACAATCTTGCTGCAGGCACAAAGGAAATATCAACAAAATAATAAAGGTTATAAAGTGATTTCAACACTTTCATGTTTCCAGCATGCTGAGAGAAAGGAAGTTTCAAATTTTTCCTTTGCAAAAGAGGATAAATTCATAGAAATTTTACCAACAAAGAGAATAGAGAAGAATGAAAAGTCTGGAGACTAAAGTTTGAGGCACTGGGGGAAGGAGGACTTTTGGAGTCAGGATGCTGTATGTGGTTTTTGAAAATAAAAAAAACAGGTTAGATTTTTCTTTTCTTGTTTTTTTTGTTTTGGGTTGGTAGAAGTAGAATACATTTATTGATATGAAATAAAATAAATATCTAGAGTAATTTAAGTTTATGCTGCAAGATTTCATGCATTGCAAACTTTTTGAAATTCTGAACAAAATTTTTGTTTTTGTTTCTTGCCCAATATCTTGTATGTATGTGTTGTGTGTGTTGTGTGTGTGTGTGTGTATTTTGAGGATAAATTTTTCATTATTCCAGAAGGAAATGATTTATTTGCTTGTGCACAATACCAGATGGAGTATGAATCTGTAGTTTATCCAAGGATAGTATTAAACTGGGGAGAAGCCAATGTTTTCTACTTCTGATGTATGATAATATGATTGAACATGACTGAAATGATCTACTATGAAGTTGTATGATGAGTTTCCTATGTCTTCCCTGAATTCATTATAATAAACCACACCCACAGTTAAATGCTAAGAGCTTTATGAAGTTATCTAAATTCCACCTCAAGCAACTCTTTTCTTTTAATTATAAAGGAATTTCTATATTTGGCCTGTGAAACTGAATAGACCTAAAATTGAGTGGATCATGTATGACTTATTACTTTTAGAAAAATGATTTATTCTATGAAAAGTATTTTCTTTATTTTGTACCATTTAAAATAGATTCAGACATTTACTCTGAAAGAGTCATAAGTTTAATTATTAGTGTTTTAAAAATATGTTAAACTATATATAGTTTTATATAGATATATATCTGTACATATATATTACTATAATTCAGAAATTTAAGATGCTTAATACAATCAGTTTATGACCTTCTATAACTTTTCTGAGGTATCAAAAATTCTAGTTTGAAAAAAGTTAAAACTAAATGATTCTTTCAATTATAGCAAGAAATTAATAAAATCAACTTTGATTATTTCATAACATCTCACGCTTTCACTTTTTATTTAGCAAGTTCATTAAGCTCATTGTTTATTCAGTCGTATATACAGTTCATTGTATCTACAGTCTAATGGAACTGTGTTTGTCATGTTCTAGTGGGATGCTAAGGCTGTGTGAAGTAAAAATCTATAATAGCCTATATCCACAAGTACAATATTATAGAGCAGTAAAGGAAACATTCTTTCAACTCATCGAAAGATATGTCAAGACCTGTAAATGGACACTAAATCATAGAATGAAATCTCTAAAGTGGGTGTTTTGCATGATTGCTATTATATGGTATTTTAGAAAAGGAAGATGGAAATGGTAGAATGATTTAGGAGAAAGGGGAGATTAGATGAAGAAGCACAAATATTATTTTATGGCAATGAAACTAATCTACTTGCTAATAATGGAATAGTGAATCCAGGCCATTACACATTTCAAAGCCAATAGATGAACAGCAGAGTGAACCTTAATTAACATTACAGGCATTATCATAACATTACAACATAATGACATGCCAATACTGGCTCAGAATTTTAACCAATGCACATCACTGAAACAAGATGTTTATAGTAAGGTAGTAGAAAAGAAGGGATGTATGTGAATGCTTTATGATGGAGCTTTATACTTTCTCTAACTCAAAACTTACTCAAAACCATAAAACTACCAAGCAAAAGCACATTTTTTCATTTTTTTCTATTCTAGGATTTTAGTGTGTTGGTGGTGGCACTCATAACTTGCATTATTTTTGTAGAGTTCTGCTAACAGGTCACTAAAATGTTGGCTGATTTAAGGAACAAGAATATAACCTCTCAGGTCCTATAAGGGAGTTCCTTGCTCTTTCCTGACTCTCAGAGCTTCTGGCAGCTTTGGCAGCTCTAGAAATTAATGGTTCTTCACCTCTGCCTCCATTTTCCCATGGTATCTTTTTCTGTGTCTCTATTTTCCACATCTTTGGTAAAGCACTTGTGTTGGAGATAAAGCTCATAAGCCAGGATATGCCCCTTATGAGACTAATTTTATCTGTAAATACTATATTCAAAATAAGGTCACAGCATTCCTGGAGTGATACATGGGTGTATATGTTGAGGACGAGTGAAGGAGACAGTACTTAAGACACTATACTATTATTAATGTAATCTACTCTGTATTAGGAGATACTTAATTCAGGGATCTAAGATTGAAATCATGTATGGTTGCTTAGAACATAATCCCAGTACTCAAGAAATAGAGGGAAACATGTCCCTGTGAGTTTGAGATCAGCTTGGTCTACTTAGTGAGTTCCAGACCACACAGAGCTACACTGTGTGATCCTGTCTCAGGAAAACAAAAAACTGCAAAACTATGGATATTGATAACTGAATTAGAGATTTCTAGACAGTAGAATGCTGTTGTATGAGAAGTAAAAGTTGTAGTGTGGATGCCAACAACAGAACAACATTCTCCCTAAAAGCAGAGAGCTAGATAGCAGATAGGCAAGCAGATAGCAATGGATCAATGTCCCTGAAAGTAAAAGCTCATGAGAGTTGAAAGAAACAAGAAAACACATCTGAAATGTTAAGTCTTAGCCAGGTTATAGGGAGATTCTTGAAATAATTATTCAAGTTTCTTGAAGATGAGAAAAGATTTGTGATGAGTTAGGAAGCTTAGATTAATGATCAGAAGTCTTACTGCTTACAAAGAGTCTGATCTGAGGCTTCAGGGATGGGGCATGAGTATATACATGGGGGATTATAGATGTTTCCATGTATAGTGGACCACATATCATGGTTAACTAGACTTGCTAAGCAGGGAAGGATGTGGGGGTCCCTCTAGGATTCACTTGAACACTTAGTTGTATATCATCTTCCAAAATAAGGATTATGTGAGAAAGAGGATGCTTTTAGGTGTGGTATATATAAATTTGTAGGTTCTCTTTTGGAAAAGCTTAATTCTGCCATATGTGGCATGTATTTGTTTTCTGTTGCTAGTGAGCAGTAAAAGACTGGAAAATAAAGACACAAGCTTCGAGGAAAGTTTTTAAAATTAACTTTAAAATTTCCCACACAAATCTCCACCAGTCAGTTTTTGGCACAATGATAAACTACAATGCCCTCACAATTCTGGAAAGAGAAAAGGAGTAAGGGAGATTGCAAGTTACTCTGGAGTAATTGTTAGTTCAGGGGCAGAAAATGGTTAGTCTTTCTGAGGAGATAAAAGAAAGCTGAAATTACTACTGCAAAACAGCATCCCAATACTATTGCAAGTAGATTACAGACAGCATCAGAGCATACACTTTCACCAAGGACAAGGTTCTCAAACCCACAGAGTACTGCTTCATTCTCCCTCATTTTTATCTTAGCAGTGCTGCTACAGTGAAAGAAGAAATCTATGTTCCAACATAAAAAATAAACACAATCTCACTGTGACCCGAACTGATTCAGTATGGAAACACTGACTAGAGAGGCATTCTGGCTTACTTCAAAAGACTTTCAATAACTGCCAAAAGAGTTTATTTGGATAGTTTCAGTTTCATGCGTTTAATCAACTGAAAACTCAATCCAGAGTTGAGAGTGTGACAGGGCATGTGCTCAGAGGAGGGTGTGCACATGTTCCTATTAGTAGAATGTGTGCTTGCACATATGGGTTCTTGAGCATGAGCAAAGAGGTGTGTGTGTGTGTGTGTGTGTGTGTATTACTTTCAAAATTATTCCATTTATTTCTTTAAAAGGGTTCTTAGCAATAGTCACAGCAAAGATCACCTCAAGTCTAAATATCTATGGTATCTGCACTCTTAACAATGCTCTGGACTTTACAGTGGTTATTGCAGGTAAAACTAGGAGGCAGCAATGTACAACTCTTTTTCTTCTAGTCAACAAACTCCATTTAGCTTTATGTCACATATATTCTCAAAAAATTAAAGACTTATGTTTACTAATTGTTAGATTTGGTGCACAATGTTTTCTCCAAGTCTATATTTATTCATTCATTCATATGATTAAGGTAAAATGGTGTACATGTTAAGGAAATGTACTCACATTTTCTTGTTCTTGCAATTGTCAAAGACCCAATAGACATGCAGGTGGATGTGTTAATAATAATTTACTGATAACCCAACCTTCTGAAGCAGTGAGTGGAGAACTCAAATCATACCCAATTGATTCATACCATATTTATCTTATTGCATCCCTTATTTAGTGTCTATTGGATAGCAATGTACAGAAAAGGAGAACTTCTTCACTAGGTGACAGTTTGTGATCTTACTGAAAATGAACCAGGCCAGAAAACAGTGAGCTACTACCTTAGTCTTTGATTTTGAAGGTTACCAGATTAAAGACAAAGACGATCACGAATCCACTGAAAGATGGTTTATGTAAGTATAGAACCTATACTTTGCTAAGTCATCAATTCTAGTCCACACAGTTCTTATCCATATAGTATACTAAGAAATTCTCATTTCAGTTTTTCATCAAACATGACTCTACGATGAATCTTATATGCCTGTGTGAATTGTTTCCAGATGGAATGCATACATCCCTATGTAGTGTGCTGTTTGTATAGACTATATGATAATGATGCCAAGGTGGTGGTATTTATTTCCTCAATTTTATACATGAAAAAAAAATCTAGTGTTATGCCCATGCTGTGTCTAACCCTGATTCCAGCCAGCTGTCATGCATGTGTTTGCTTGCTGATCAAAGGCGGATCAGGTGACTGTGTGAGTGACTCAACCTCTGCATGCACACTTACAAGGACATCATTCTAAGTGTGTGTGCTGCTGACAGTGGCTCAGTAGCAGCATCTGTGCAGATGGAAAAGAATTTATTTTTATAACCAGTGTCAGTTTCTCATGCCATGTCAGTTTTGGTGGCACTGGTTGAAAGAAGGACAAAAATCTGGCCAATTCTAAGGGATACAATGAGAAGTGTCATAAAATATCCTAAGAAGCATTTGATACACAGCAAGATAACCCTTCATGTGTTGTCCACTGGGTAAATCAAGGTATATACTTCACAGTGCATTGGAATTTTTTGTTGTTGTTGTTTTCTGTTATAACTTTGTGTCATGTAATTTTTAGTGACAGAGTACCTATTTACGTTATGGAGTAATTATTCAAGTAGAGACATGTAGTGTAAGTGACTAGAAATATATAATTTTCTGATTATAAAAGAAATCCTCACAGTAAAAATATAGAGAAATATTTCACAAAAAGAAACAATTATATAATCATCATTTACCCATGTAAATTTATACATTTAACTCAATGTATAAACATTCAATGTATCTTTCTTCTGAATATATGCATATATATATGCATATATACAAACTGTTATATGGTAAAATGAAGCCATATCACATATTTAATTTGCATTCATTACTCATAATATATATATATAATCAATAATAACATATTATGAAGTATAAATTTTTATTTTTTTGACTGCTTGATGAAGAATGTGAAGTTATTATGTGCCATCATAATAAATGGAACAAGGTGACCCACCGTAGCTCAAGCTCTTTGCTATCAACCAGACTACACAGCCTGTCTTACAACTGCCACATTTTCTCTTTTGCTTAGTCACCAAAATATCATGAAAGCTAATTCTCATTAGTTCAGTGTCTTACTTCAAATTAATTTATTATTCACTGCTTTAGCCTTTGAATATCATTTTGTTTTTAATAATTTAGAACCTTTAGGTTAACAAGGTCTTTTTCTTAGCCATCTTCTCAAAATTTTTAGTTTCATGTGTGAACATGTGAGTTCTGCCTCTGTCCCCTGCAGATCTGTGATGTTCTCCAATCCCGAATTCAACTCGAGTTTCTGTAATCCTCATTATTATTTTGACCAGTTCCCTGAATCCCTGCTTCTCTGTGATACATATCTCCATGATACATTTTCTAAATGTTAAGTACTCAATTTTATGTATTCAAGTTAACACTTATTTTTCTTAGCAATGGGGTAAAGGATAGCCACTGTACCTAGGGAATTTGAAATATAGGCAAAGAAACAAAAAATGACATAAAACTAAGATGTATAAGCCTGGGTAGGCATGGCCTAAGCCTGTTTTGATGCAGTTTTATAAAAGAGACACCGCCCACTCCCAATCTTCATTCTACATTTAAATGGGGCAACATCGTGATATCAATTGCTTAAGAAAGTACTGTGAAGAATTTTTTAATAGTTTATTTATAGTAACATTACTCTTCTGAATGACACATACTCTTTTCTGAAGAAGACAACTCACCAAATCATTATGGCTCCAAAATCATGAGTGAGAGATTGCAATGTCTTCATTTTCCTTTAGTGTTTGGTAGGACTTTCATTTTGTGGGATCCTTGAGAATTTGTATAGACCAGGGATATTTTTCACCTATCATTCTTTGGATTCATTAGTACTTATTAAAAGAAAATGAGGAGACACCTCAAGCATTCACTTTAAGTCACTCTCTGGTCCCCAAATAGTTGAGTTTCGCATCCCAGAAGGGTTCTGGTCTCACCTACTGCTCATCTTCAGGTAGCTCACAATATCCTTTCTGTTCTGGGATTGCTAGAGTTGGACATAGACACAATCAACTTGTAGGAGAAATGGGAAGTTTTAATTAAGCAGGGAGCCTAGTAGAGTTTCATGCTGCCACTCTGTTGAAAGTTAGCAGACGATGTGAGCATCCAGTTGGGCCTTTGACCCTTCTCCCCTTCCTTGATCCTCATCTGTAAGACTGAGTGTGATTTACAAATCTTCAATTGTGCCAGGTGTAAGATCAAATCTTCCTCTTTTAAAATGTATTTTATACTTTGCTCTATTAAAATAAAACCCAAAATCCCATATAAAACAAAACAAATCAAAAACTAAAAACTGCTTGGTGCTGATATTTTCATTCTGTCAACTGCTTTGTAATATTAGAATTTTCTAATTGTCCAGCAATAGTTAAGATTCACAGGTTATCAACTGTAAATGCAGACATTCAAACAGATTCATTATTATTGTTTGCTTTTTAGAGGTTCACCTAAGCAAGTTACACAGTGTACCAAACTTAGAGTGACTTTGAGGAAATGCCAGGTTCTTTTTTTTTTTTTTTTTGAAAAGAGAAGAAATTAGAATATATTGGAAAATGAGACACAGGTACTTTAAACATTGTAAATATTTTGATTTTTTATTTTATATGTATTGACTCTATGCATGGTATCATGCGCATGCCTGGTGATCATGGAGGCCAGAAAAGAGTGTTGAATTCTCTGAAATTGGAATTTCTGTAGATGTGAGCTAATTACATGTGCGCTGGGAATTAAACTTGAGTCCCTTGGAAGAGTGGCAATTGCTCTAACTGCTGTGCCATCTCTCCAGCTATCAAGTATTTTCACTTATACTATAAAATTCCCACACTGTTTTATGGCATTGGTCCATTTTAAAGATGAGTCTCTATTTCTTCACTTTAACTGCTTGATTTACTTTTATTACTAAGCATACAAAGATGTCCTCCTCTGAGAGTGCTGTCAGCTTAGTGAGAATTTAGAGGTAAACAAGTGTGTGTAGTAAAGGTGGTACATGGAAAATATAACCAGTAAGACTATGGATTCACTTATTCTAAAACTGTAATAAAATAATAAAACTCTTTCAAGAGATTCTACTAAATTCTTGACGTCTCATTTGAAAAACAGCAATGAAATCTAGATTTGCCTTTTGCACATGTAAACCTTTTCACGTATAGATTAAAACTTAATTAAAATGCATTAAACCTCCTCTTCCACATCTGTAAGGGTGCTGCTGTGCACATGGCTCATCACGGGATAGACCAGACAGAGCTGGAACAGACACGTTTGCACAGTCCGAGGCTGTGCAATATCAAAACTGTGACCTTTACTTCTATCCATCATTCTACTCCAGAGACACATTCTTGATATTGTCAGCATGCCAAAGAGCTAACCACCACCATAATATATCCGGCACCACAATTCTGGCTTTTTTTTTATTTTAAATACTCTGTAATAAAACATAAAAACATTGCACGTGAGTTTTCAATTGCTTTTCTCTTTGATTGTCTCTGAACAGATACACATTTCGTTCAAAGGATGCTTGATACCTTTATTGTTTTCAAAACATAGATAAAATTTTGTGTCAGTTTAAATTAGTATTTAAACAGAAAGCATAAACAATAGTTTAAATAGTACAGAAAAAAGTCTAATGATTCTCTAGTACACTGATGACTGGTTTTGGAAATCTTGAAAATAATACACAAAGAAATGCCACCTAAAGATGCCTCAATTCACAAACACTTTGAAATCAAGTATTATTGAGAGAAATTTTCAAGGTTAGGGAAATGGGTTCTATATGGTATGGGTATTACTAAAGGAATATCAAAGCCATTCTTGCTAGTGTGGCAACACATGCCTGTAATCCCAGCAGTTTTCTGGCTCAGGTAGGAGGGTTAAGTGGTAGAGCAGACGTTGCAAGATTCTTTCCCAAAACAATACAAATGAATGAGTAGTTTTTAAGAGGTCATGCTCAGAGGCTAATTCTTAGGGACACACCTTACGGACTTGAAATGACAACATCAGACTAATCAGAAAGTTGTGTGATTGTTGATAAAATCCATAGACACCAGGATGATTGGGAGGTGCTATGATACTGTCTGAGTTCTTTAATCCTTTTATATATAAGAATGAAAGCCAGCAAAATAGAACTTTCTTAGTTTATAAATAATATAAATTAGTTTTGCTTCCCAACAAAGCATTTTGTTCCATTTGCTTCGCCTTCTAAAAGTGTGCCATAATAGTCTCAACCTCTCTTTTTCCACTGAGGAAAAGTATCATATATGTTCTCTTTTGCTTCTAAAGGAAGAAAACTAGCTCATTCTTTCCACTGGCATTACGATTCCCTACTTTCCCCAAACGTATCACCTCTTTTACTGTGTCCATATTGAGGGTATTGAAAATGCAAACCAGTCCTCTTGTCTTAAAAACATACATAAGAACACTTTCTTTTAAAAAAAAATAATAAAACAAGTAAACTCTTTTCATATTGGGATCTGGGGCACTGTAAGAATGCGACTCCAATTGATGGCAGAAAGCCATCGTAGGAAACAAACTGTCTATAAGCACGGAGACACAGACTTTGTAGCTCTAAAACAGCTTACACAAAGAGCCCATATATGAATTTGGCTCACCTCTGCAATGCTTTTTCTTTTAATTACACAGAAATCTGAAATACATTGGGTGTGTGTTAGGGCAACCTGGCCCCAAGTAAAAATTGTACCTTTAAAGGGGCAAATGTGGAAGTAATTATTACCTTGATGTATTTACCAGAATGCACAGACTGTGTCCAGCATGTCTTGTCTGGGCATGGAGGGTTTTTCAGCACACCTAACGCTCTAGTAATCCCAGCACTTAACATCATGTGATATAAGAATTAGAACTAAACCTACTTTACCTAACTCTACTGCCTTGGGAAGCTTCAACAAATCAGGTTGAGAATATAGACTGTAATTTTTACTGCAAATGAATGAGTCACAGTATTGCTGGCTTCAGCTAGTCTCTGATTCAAAAATGAATGAATTAGTGTTACAGGCAGGCACTTTACAGAAATAAATAGGAACCTTTTGCTTCCTTCCATTTACAGCTTAAAAAGGCAAGGCTTAGGAAGAAATGCTAAGTAACTGCAAAAAAAGCTGATTGAGTTTCATGGTTACTGTTGGGCCTTTAAATTGTGTACTTGCCTATGCCAACATCTTTATATCCTGCTAAATAAACTTAGAAGGAGGCTCTAGTCAATATGAAGAAGTGGTGATGTGGATGGGTTCCAGTAGTACAGCTAAAATCAGAATATTCTATGAGGCTATCAACAATGCTAAGAAGAGTAGAATGATTAATCTCATCAACTAATATAAGGAAAGCTTGAACACAGTTTAAAGCTAAAGGTATATATAATATGCATAAGAAAATGAGTGCAATAGCCCATAGTAATATTAATAAATGTCATAAATTGTCTTTGTGCAATAAAGAAATGCAAACCATGAGTAGGGAGAACAACTAAAAGCATCCAGATCACATACTCTCAGTGAATACCAAAACCAAGAAACTAATAAAAATTGGAAAATGAGAAATAACCGGTCTGTGGCTGAAGCTGCTGTAGCTTCAAGGAAATAGTGATATCGAATGTGGATAAGACACATATAGCACACACTCTTAGATTTTCGTAAATACAAGGAGGAATTAGAGCTTATAGACTACAACCAGAAGTATATCATAATGAACATATTAATGCAGATGAATAGCTGAGAATCCAGAGGTATAAATCTTTGTATTTATCTTTAAATCAAGAGTAGTAGCATCATCATCATCATCATCAACAACAACAGGTACTAAATGTGGTCTCTTTGGGTCTGTGGATTTTAGCATCGGTATCCCATACTTTGTGGCTAATATCTATTTATAAGTGAGTAGAAACATAAGAAGAAAGATCTATGTAAATAGATTAGTGTGTTCAAGAAACAGAAGAATTTTACCACCATGGAACATGATCATATGCACAGTAGTGACAAGAGACCTGTATAGAATGCTGAATCTGAGGCCAGATTATGCTGGAATTAATCAATTTATGCTTTGGAGCTTCTGCTTTATAGGACGCTAACTGAAATTACTCACAAGGGTGAACGTGAATAATTCCACCCTTGAGAAGATTCATTTTGCAAATAATATAAAGTACGCTTTCTAAGAGGACAAAAGTAGTGGGTGTGGAAAACCATTGAGTTATTGCCACAGTTTAGTCCCAAACTATTGAGATTGTAGAACAGTAACACTGGAAGAAAATAGTTGCAGATCAGCTCAAGAATGATTGGAGGAAAGTGTGGCAGTACTCAAGGATGTGGCCTGAGGAGATAGTATTTCTCTGGACCAATAGTATGGGATACAAGGAACTATGGAAATGATATGTCTGTAAGATGTGTGAATGGACTGCCTGAGATCAGATGGAATTTCTTCTTTCAAAATGAAATTCTTGTGGCCATGTAATGTTCTGATGCAAGTGACACATACCCAGTTTTAATGAGTTAAGCCAAAGACAGAGCACTCATTAGTCTTTGTAACTGGTCAAAGTTGAATTTAGAAGTCTTAACTTTCCTGATAGAACTCTCTGATTCTCTTTGGCTTGTCTTCCAGAACACATCTCTCTCTTTCCCATCCCTCTCTCTTTCCCCTCTCCCTCTCTCTCCCCTCCCCCTCTCCCTCCTCCTCTCCCTCTTCCTCTCTCTCTCCCTCTCCCTGCCTCTGCCTCCGCATTCGACTGTCTCTGTATCCTCCTTTCTAGAAAGGAAAAATACCAAATGACAACCCTAACCCTGTAGCTCTTGATTCCTTAGAAAAGACTTGCTTTGGATACCGTGTCCGTAAAGACTTACAGATATTAGACTCAAAACAAGAAATACTTGGATTACCTAGTCTTTTTATATATTCCAAGCCCAGTGGCTAGTGATACATAGAGCATTGTGGTTGACTAATCCAATAGAACCACATTTGATGAAAAGTAGTGAATGTATGAAACATTATTGAGCAGGCAAAAATTAAATTCTTGGTTCATGGTCAAAATCTAGCCACTACTTATTTTTTTATTTTAGTCGGTCACTTATATGCCTTGTCCACTGACTCATTTGTGGCCTTGCAACAGTGCAATCAGGAGGCTTGTTGTTTCTTTTAAAGCTCGTTTCATTTTACTGCAGGTCACCCTCGACAATCTTCAAAAGATTTTTCCTCGATTCTAATTAAAGCTCAAAATAATTATAAAAGGTTAAAAAAGAAATCGAGTACAGCATATAATGCTATTTTAACTTTATAAGTTCTTGTTAATTGTAGTATATAAACTTGGCGTTTGGCTAATCAATACTAGAGTAGTTATAGTTAGTAAGGTATGGAAGGAGAAGTTGCTTAATCATAATGAATCCTGACTGATGTTAGTTTCCAATACAATAGATTTTGTTTAAGCTATTAGAAGTCTGTATATGATACAGTTTTATAACCTCAGAAACAGATGTCTGTGGAGTCTTATGTGCTTCTCCACAAGTGGTGCATAAGAAGAGAGTTTGCAGAGCACCAATTACATCAACTCTGATCTGCCAGTCCCTGTCTTCAGTTGTATTCTTTATGATCTGTGCAACATAAACTTTTTATGGAGAATGTGAGGAGACAGTAGCTGAAATACAACGTTGTGTCTGACCATGACAGAACTTTTATTATAACTTCTCTGTTATTGAGCAGAGCACAAAGAAAACTCAAAATTTGTATCCATATGGAACTCTTCGAGGCGTTTCTAAACATTAGAAATACTTTTATTTTTGATAATCATTGAACAAAACACCAGTATTTTCTTGTAAGTATTCCATATGTCCTAATGTTAACAGAATCATATGGACCTGGGGTTTAGGTTTAACCGCGTCCTTAGTAGTTACATGTTCTCAAGAGAATTAATGTCTCATCTGTAGATGAAAGAAGAAAAGCCAGAGGAGGAGGAAATACAGTGAATTCTACAGAGAACCTGACGTATAGTAGGTATGCTAGCTTCACTTCTGTTGCTTGATAAAATATCTCAAGTAAGAATAATTTAGGGGGAAAAGTTTAACTCATCATTCCAGGTTACATGAAATTATTTTTAAAAAGCCAAAATGGTAGACACTCAAAGTAGTTAGTCACAAAAGTGGAATAGAGAAAAGTGAATATATGTATACTTGGTGTTTACATGACTTTCTCTATTCTTGCATGATCCAGGGCCCAAAGCAGGAAATGGTAATGCCCACTTCAGATTGAGTTTCTCCACATCAGCCAAGGCAATCTAGACAGTTTGCAACAGATAAGCTCACAGGCAAACCTCATCTACCCAATCCCAAAATGAGACACTCTCTTCCCAGGTAATGCCAAGTTGTGAGAAGTTGATAATCATCATAATATGTGACCATGTTAAAAAGTAACAAGCATTTTTTTTTGATCATGGTGCAAATACATATGGAACCAAAGTTGCAACTTATTTGATAGTTGAACATTAATATACATTAACCCAAATTGTAGTGACTATCTTAGTTAGGGTTTTGATTTCTGTGATGAAATATTATAACCAAAAGCAACTTGTGGAAGAAAGGATTTATTTCTCTTATGTGTCCAGGTAACAGTCTATCACTGAAGGAAAGCAGGACAGAAACTCAAGCAGGGCAAGAACCTAGAGGCAGGAGCAGATATGGAGGTCATGGAGGAGTGTTCTTATTGGCTTGACCAGCTTGGTTTCTTATAGAACCCAGTACCACCAGTACTTGGGGTAGGCCCATCCACACTGAGATGGATATTCCCTCATCAATCACTAATTAATGAAATTTCCTACAAGTTTGCCTATAGCCTGGTCTTATGAAAGTAATTTCTCAGTTGATATTCCAAGATCTTAAATGATTATAGCTGGTATAAATTTAATATAAGGTTAGCACAGTGACACATGAGTTACTAAAAGACTTTAGATGATCTGAAGAATTGAAGAGAGAAATATAATTTGTGTGAAAAAATGTAATTAATGTACTAAGTAATACAAACCAAATCCAAATAATGTAATAAAATGCATAAATATACAATTTTAATTATTGTAAGAAATGGGAGAAGTGACTGTTTCTTTAATCCATTTAACTCTTTAGATTTTGTATTTGTATAATACATGTATGTATTTATGTATGTATGTATGCATGTATATATGTATGTATGTGTATCTGTCTATCTATTTATCTATCTTACTCTTAAAGAGTCATCTTTAGTCTTAGAAATATTTTTCTCTTCAGTTATTTTTGTCTTTTACTACTTACTCTCTAAAACCCTTTTATTTCAAGGTATCTACATAATAAATCAAATCTGATGATTGGACCAAAGTCATTGTTCTTCCTGATGCACTATCCCAAACAGCTAAGACTGTTGATTTGGGGGTTCTTTTGCCACGGTATTTCCTAACCTTGGATTCTTCTTTCATATGCTAAATAATTGAAATATTATATTTAATTCATGGTTTTATGTATTTTGAATACTACATATATATCATATACTATACACATACCATATATTATAAATATGTATATATCATAGACATACATGTGATAGCACATCTATTGAGAATAGCATGTTTGTGTGTTTATGCATGGCCTAGTTAGCACATCTATATCTACATTTATGTCTATTTACTTTTATCCATCACAGCATTACTCAAGGTTTAACTGAAAAAAATAATCAATAGGACACATTGTGGTTTCTATATACATTTATGTAAGTATGTATGTATTATGTAAGTGTGTATATGTGTATGCATTTATATATGCATGTATCTATATATCTCCATCATCTATCATCTATCTATCATCTATCTATCTTTCTATCTATTATCTATCTTCTTCATTATCATTTATCTATTTGCCCATCTATCTATGGACATATAACCTAGAATGGAGTAAGATAATCACCATTTATAATTAGACAATAGAGAAAATATCTAATAAAAGAGAAATTAACTAAACAAATAAAATAAGAACTCATAGGAAACAGACAAGGTAGGAAACAACTCAAAATACCTAAAACTTCTCCACTAAAGGGAAACTGTTTAAGACTATGTTATTCTAAATTCTTTCATGACAATCACTAATACTAGGGAAAGATGGATTGTTTTAAGTGAAATATTTTGTTTGTTCGCGTGTCAAAATTACATCAGAATTTAAGTCCATACTCTATCAGCTTTCTATGCTTTATCACAGACATTTATTTTGTTCATGTCCAATGAGATATCCACGCATACATTGGGTACATACATAAAATATTACATATTTTAGAATCTTTGGCATATACAGACCATTTTGCAAATGCGACAAGTAAGTGACTTTTGTAGCTTCCATCATTTGTGAGCTGTTAGACTGCAGTATATTCTGGTACACAAGATTAGAACTCAGATGATCACCACAGGATGCTTCATTTCCCCCATCTGTGATCTAGAATTCATCTACATCAGGAGAATACTGTGGGAAAGCCAGGGATGAAAACATGTGCAATCATTCCTGATAAACTGATATAAAGTCTAATTGCTGCTGGTGTACAAAGACCCAGCAAAGTATTCTCTATCATCAGCTGTACTGCAGGGAAGCTAAATGATACAATGCATTAAATTATATTGAGAAAAATTATTAGCTGGTTATGAAAATAACGTTATAATCTATGTACTAAATATATATTCTGTACATTGCTGTATGAAAGTATGAAGAAAAATTAAAATTTATAATTTTTAATGAAGATTAAATTTTAAAATTATTTCAAAGATATCTCCTGGACAAAAATGTACTGTTTTCAATTCTAAGTAGGTTATTGAGTAGATTATTGTTTTGCCAGGAAAGGACATATAGAGAATATTATGTTGTGATTTGGATATAAAATGTTTCCTAAACTTTCCTGTGTAGAGACCTGATAAAGCTTGTGGAGGACTCTTACCTAATCAGTGGATTCATCCATTGACGATTTACTAATCTGATGGAAATAGGAGGAAATGGTTGCAGGAAGCAGATGATGGGACATGCTTTGGACAGGTGCCCTTTCACTTGGGCCCTCTATTTTATTCTTTTTTGTTTTTATGTAGCTGCCCTGAGGTGAGCAGTATTGCTTGTCTTCCCACAGGCTTTGTACCATGATGTCCTGGCTCACTACTGGCCCAGAAACAGAACAAAGTATTTAGGGGCCAAAACCCTGAATCCATGAGCTCAAACAAATGTTTTATCCTTTCAACTGTTTTATTGAGATAGCTATGATAATGACAAAAAGTCTTAACTCACACAGATCTATAGTAAACGGTTGTGACTTTAAAAGTAACTTAAAAATAAATTGGTCATCAAAGTTTCATATTAACATTTCTGTCCTATTAATGTCCTGAATGGGTTTGATTAGAGATTTGTTAGTTCACATTAAGATTCTGCAAAAGAAAGTATAATTTAATTACTTTGCTCTGTCATAAAGAAATTAACTCCCCAAGCACATTATTTAATTAAACATATATACTTTCAGTTTTTTTTTTCTCACACACAGCAACATTTACACAGGAGAAATAAGTTCTATTGTACAGTAGATGAGCTATTTTATATATATTGCTTTTCCTAAGAATGATTACCAGAAGGATGGATCTAGAATATTTTCATTACAAGAGAATGATGAGATAAACATGCTTCACATGTTTTAAGCTATGTACATATGTATTTAAATGTGACATAACACTCTGTAGTATGTAAAGTCTTCATGACATCACAATGTGATGGTTGAAAAAATAATTGAACAACAGAGCTACTTGCAGTGTAGTCAGGAACTCTCTGAGCATCTTCTTCTTTATCTGAAATGTGAAGCAGTGGATGTCAGTGCAGCACTGGAGTGTGAAGCAGTGGATGTCAGTGCAGCATTGGAGTGTGATGCAGTGGATGTCAGTGCAGCACTGGAGAGTGAAGCAGTGGATGTCAGTGCAGCACTGGAGAGTGAAGCAGTGGATGTCAGTGCAGCACTGGAGTGTGAAACAGTGGATGTCAGTGCAGCACTGGAGTGTGAAGCAGTGGATGGCAGTGCAGCACTGGAGTGTGAAGCAGTGGATGGCAGTGCAGCACTGGAGTGTGAAGCAGTGGATGGCAGTGCAGCACTGGAGTGTGAAGCAGTGGATGGCAGTGCAGCACTGGAGTGTGAAGCAGTGGGTATCAGTCCAGCAATGAAATGTAAGGTAACAGGTGCCAGTTTAGCTCAGTCATGTGAAGCATTGGGTGTCAGCACAGCACAATTTGATGGAACTTCTTGCAGGGACTGAAATATTCTAATTCACTGTCCAGGTCAGTAGCTCTGAGTACAAGTAACATGGAGTCCTAAAATCCTTATGAAATTACATTTTTCTTGTTTTACTTAATTTTAATCAATTCTGAAGGATTTGTTGTTTTGGTTATTTTGGATTCACAGTAAAACTGAGATAAAAGTGCAAAGAATTATCATGTGCTTCCTATTATTTACTTTACTGACAACATCTATCAGCGAGCCACATTTGATACATGACACCCCAAAATTGATTTACGATTAAAGGTGCATACTTTTTGGTTAAGATTCATTCTTGGAGTTGGCCATTTTGTGTAGTAATGATGGGTATGCTTTACTATAACATCATGTGAAGTATTTCACTGCCCTGGAAATCCTGTTTATTGTTCTTCATTTTTCTTGTAGAATTCCATTCCTTCCAACCACTGATCTTGGTTTTTTGTTTGTTTGTTTGTTTGGTTGGTTGGTTGGTTTTTGTTGTTTTGTTTTCTATTTCATTGCCACTTTCAGGATATTATAGAAATTAGAATTGTGCAACGTATCATTTTCTGATTAAACTTACCACATCACTTTTCATACCTTAACAGATAATGTCTTTACAGCACTGAGTGATAATTTTCAATTGTCTGATATGCTATCATTAACCATTTATTAGCCAGGGGATATCATGTTAATTTTCAGGTTTGGGAAGCTAGTCATAAAGTTGTTACCAGCAGTACTGGATCATATTACATAGACCAAGGAGTATGAGTACTGGATACATGGTAAATATCAAACTATGAAAAGTTGTGAATATAATAAATATGAAAAGATACAGTTACTGGACCACATGGTAAATAGCATGGGCTCTGAGTACTGGGACACATGTTAAATAAACACCAGGGGATAGCATGTTCACTGTCTTCCTAAGTGATTTTCCTACTATACACTTCCTCAGAAATGAACTAGACTCCTCATCCTTAACATCCTTGTCAGAGTTTGCTCCTAGATATTCAAATGGTGGCTCTTGTGTCTCCCTCGAGGCTGATGCTACTTTAACAGTGTAGTTGAGATCCTGGTGATAAACCTCAGAAAGTGGTATTATCCCCTCAAAAGTGGGTTCTCTTGGGGCTTTAACTCTCATAATTGTGCCCATTGAGCCTCCAGCAATTTAATTGTAGTTGATTTTCTTGTCCTACTTTTGGTCCTCTGGTGGTTTCTTACTATGAAGTTTGCTATGGTAAGCTGCAACTTCTTGTGTTTCTCTGTCTTTCTAGTCTTGGACCACATTTTCACCTGTGTTCTATCCCTCTTTTGGATAAGTTGTTGATTATAAAATCTGTGACCCATTTAGCTGTTAATCGGGCAAATGACATTTCCATATATCTTATATTTGAAAGCTGAAACTAAAAGTCAACTTTAACTAAATTTTAAAAAGTATCATGTAGCTCATGACTATAATGGACAGTGAAGGCTTATAAAATTTGAGATAGATTTATATTTAGTTTTTCATTCTGCATAATAATGTTTGGTTTTTCCATAACCATAGAATGAACTACTATATGTGACGTACTTAATACACTGTTTGATGTTTTCAGCCTCTATTTTCTCCTATAAAACTTTTCAAAGTTGATTTCAAAAGCATTATTATGCACAACTTTATTATAATCTGGAGAATAACCATTTGTTATTTTCTTCTATTGGATTTGACTTAATGAATTTTTTTTAAAAAGCCACAAACAACAAACAATTAAACACACACACACACACACAGAGTGAATTATAAATCACAACCCAAAACAGGAGAGAGTTCAACACTGAACGAAAGGAAACTATTCTTCACCTTGACAGTTCCTTCTTCCAAACCACCGAGTTACAGATTTTCCCACCCATGTTAGTCCTGGCATAGATACCCCAACCTGCTTGTTTTTCTTTTCCGCTCTCTCTTTTTCTCTCTGCGCCAAGTGTCCCTCTCAGTCTGGACACCAGTTATGCTGGCTCCAGCTTTTTCCAGGAGACCCCTTTTTTGGAGAAAGAATCTGGGGCAGCCAGGTTGCTCATGGCTTTGTGCTGCAGCAGAACTGCCAAATATGAAACAGTAACTTCCTCCAGGTGTGGGCTGTGGCCAGGTAGTGCACATGCCGGAACTGGCTGAGTAGGAGTCCATGATCACCATAGGCATCCCATTGCATTGCTGAAAATGTTCTTGGAAATTCAGTTCAAAAGCTAAGCAACAGCACAGCTACATTGTCTAACAATACACATTGGTTGTTCATGCACGCGTCTAAGGAGAGATTAAGGAAATTATAATGTTCCATCTGGTGGCTATCCATCACCTACAACACATGCTATTCTGAATGAGCCCAGACTCAAATTGTCATGATTATTTTCTGCATATTTTTGCATGTTCATCAATGTGCAGGTACATGCCTGTGAAAGAACATGTACATGTACATGGAAAGGCCAGAGGACAACTGCAGTTTATATAAGTGGCATGCACCTTGTTTCAGAGACATGGTCCCTTACTAGCTTGGAGCTTGCCAAGTAGGTTAGGTGGCTAATTCTCAACACCCAGAGATCTGCCTGGCTCTACCTTCCTAACACTGGGATTCTTTCTTTTTCTTTCTTTCTTTCTTTCTTTCTTTCTTTCTTTCTTTCTTTCTTTCTTTCTTTCTTCTTTCTTTTTGATATTTTCTTTATTTACATTTCAAATGTTATCCCTTTCATGGTCTCCCCTGAAACCCCTATCCTGTCCTCCCTCTCCTGCTCCTATGAGAGTGTTCCCCCACCCACCCACCCACTCACTCACTCACTCCTGCTTCTTTGTCCCCGAATTCCCTAAACTGGGGTATCAAGCCTTCACATGACCAAGGGCCTCTCCTCCCATTGATGCCCGACAAAGCATCTGTTATATATGCAAACCTCTGTTATATATGCAGCTGGAGCCATGGGTCCCTGCATATATATTCCTTGGCTGGTGGTTTAGTCTCTAGGAGCTCTGGGAGTTCTGGTTGGTTGATATTATTGTTCTTCCTATGGGGTTGCAAACCCTTCAGCCACTTCAGTCCTTTCTCTAATTCCTCCATTGGGGACCACATTGGAAACCCCATGCTCAGTCCAATGGTTGGCTCTGAGCATCCACCTCTGTATTTGTCAGGCTCTAGAAAAGCCTCTCAGAAGACAGCTATATCAGGTTCCTGCCAGAATGCACTTCTTGGCATCCACCATAGTGTCTGGGTTTGGAGTCTGTACATGGGATGGATCCCCAAGTGGGACAGTCTTTGGATGGTCTTTGGATTATAAGCAGGAACTACCATGATTCTCTTCTTATACGGGTCGAGTATTGAGCTGAGGTCCACAAATCTTCATGGGAAACATTTTCCTAAATGACCTATCTCTTCAGCCCACGAAGTGATATTTTTAAAACAGCCAAACCAGACCAAACCAAAGCAAAGAATAACAAACCTACTACTGTTCTATCAGCTTCTCTCTTTGCAGCTACCACCCTATAGAAACTACTGTAGAGATTCCATTTGTGCAAGGAATGTTTCCTAATATTCTTCAGGATCCATGAAAAAAAATGTCTAAATTATGAAGGTAAGGTAACATAATTTAACCAGAATAAATGAGCAACAATATTCCTTGAAGTATCCTACAAATGCCATGAAAGTGGTACATTGGGAGCATGTCTGTATCCAGTTCTCTGGTTTACAGTCATGTGCAGATATGTTTCTAACTGTCAGACAGTGCCTGCCTCTCTTCATCAGCTTTTCCTGCGTTCCCCCCCTTACATTTAAAAAGCACGTGCTTCCTTCTCAAGTATCTTGAAAACACATGACAAATGTGCGCTGTAATTAAGCTCCTATGCTCACACCAAATGCTCAAAGGCCAATTCAATCTTTTAAGTCAGAGTGCCCAGGCAGTCATTTTTCCATGCTTCTCTATGTGTGCTCCAGCTCTGGAATGTTCTGAGGAATGCCTGTGGAATGATTTGGTACTGATCTATTTTTCTTCAGTTTTCTTTGGATTTTATTGCATTCACAGGGCAATATGAAATCAGTAAGTTATCTTATCCACAGATTTATATAGAAATGAAGTGTTGCTACTTAATGGAAAGATTTCCCTCTTTGCCTAAGAAGTTTTTTCATCCCAGGAAAACCTCGAGTGCAGCCAAAGCCAATTATAAGCCCCCTTTCAAAGTCTCGGTTTGGTTTCAGCTGCAGTGCTGGAAATCCAATCACTGTCCCCCGTGTGTTGTGGGGGTACAGTGATGCCTCATTTATCAGGCATTGTTAAAGGCTGAGGCACACCATGGAAGAGAAATGTCCAGATGCTTGAATCTTTATACCTCATGCATAAATTGAAATTATAAAAAATTAAGAATACTTAAAATATTACATATTGCTTTCCTAGGCAAAGTGTCATGAATACAATTTAATCAAGTTTGAAACTGAGCGTTCTCACTTCCTAGATTTTTTTTTAACTTTGGCAAGTTACTAAAATCCAACTCAACCACTTACTAGCTTTGTAATTTTGGCAAATTAGTTAGCCTCTGTTTTCTCATCTGACAAGCAGAGATAATTATACCTATGTCACAGTCTGAATTAGCTAATCTATATAAAAACACCCCATAAACCACCTAACACATAGTAGACCTACCCAGTGTAGCTGGCTGGCCCCCCTCTAGACTATTTGGCTAGACACGCTGGATCTAACTGCTGCTTGAGGAGTCCCATGCAAGTGAACTGAAGCATCTCTTAATATAACCTTTCTGTGCCTCAGTTTCTACATCTGTACAATGGAGATGATACTGGCATGTAAAGCACGAAAGGGAGCCTCATGCAAACACCTAGAATGCTGCTCAGTAAAATTAACTATTATTAGCAAAGACTTTCTTTTCTTTGGTTTTTGCTTTTTTAAATTATTACTCACATTTTTTTTACAGTCCATCTGTTGTCCCCTTCCTGTTCCCCTCCCATAGTTCCTTATCCTATTCCCCCTCTCCACTTTCTCCAAGAGGATGTTTTCTCCACCAACGGGCCTCCCCACTCCGTTGAGTCTCAAGTCTCTTGAAGGTTAGGCACTTCTCCCACTGAGGCCAGATCAGGCAGTGCTCTGCTGTGTATGTGTCAGGAGCCTATGACCTCAGCAGTCTGGCTTAGTTGAGACTGCTGGTCTTCCTATGGGACCACCCTCCTTCCCAGCTTCTTCTAGCCTTTCCCTAATTCAACGCAGGGGTTCCTGACTTTAGTCCATTGTTTGGGTATAAGTATCTGCTTCAGTCTCAGTCAGCTGGTTGTTGGGCCTCTCAGATGACAGCCATGCTAGGCTCCTGTCTGTAAGTATATCATAGCATTGGTAATAGGGTCAGGACTTGGAGCCTGCCCTTGAGCTGGATCCCACGTTGGGCCGGTCACTGAACCAACTTTTTCTCAGTCTCGTCTCTATTTTTGTCCTGTAGACAGGAACAATTCTGGGTCAGAGGTTTTGTTGTGGGATGGCAACCATATCCCTCCACTTGATGCTCTGTCTTTCTACTGGAGGTGGACTCTACAAGTTCCCTCTCTCCCTGTTGGGCATTTCATCTAAGATCCTTTCCTTTGAGTCCTTAGAGTCTTTCACCTCCCAGGTCTCTGGTACATTCTAGAGGGTACCCCACCTTCTACCCCCAAAGGTTGCATATTTCCATTCATTCTGGTGGCCCTCAGGGCTTCTCTCCTGTCTCCCACCCAACACCTGCTCATGTTCCCCTTTTCACTGCCCCCCCCCTCTTTCACACAGGTCACTGCCAACCTTTACCTCCCCTGATTACCTTCTTTTCCCTCCCAAGAGGGATTGAAGCATCCTTACTTGGGCCTTTCTGTTTGGTAACCTTCTTGAGTTCTGTGGATTGTATTCTGGGTACCCTGTATTGTTTTGGCTAATGTTTACTTGTTAGTGAGTACGTACCATGCATGTTCTTTTGGGCCTGAGTTACCTCACTCAGGATTATATTTTCTAATTCTATTCATTTGCCTGAAAATCTCCTGATGTGCACATTCTTAATAGCTGAGTAGTATTCCATTGTGTAAATGAACCACATTTTCTGTATCCATTCTTTGTTGGTGGGACATCTGGGTTGTTTCCAGCATCTGGCTATTACAAATAAGGCTACTATGAACAAAGCACATATTCTTGTGGTATGATGAGGCATCTTTTGGGTATATGTCCAGGAGTGGTATAGCTGGGTCTTCAGGTAGATAAATCTATTTCCAATTTTCTTAGGAACTTCCAGATTAATTTCCAGAGTGGTTGTTTCAGTATTCTGTCCCACCAGTAATAGAAGGGTATTTCTCACCCTCGCCAGCATGTGCTGTAAACTGACTTTTTGATCTTAGTCGTTCTGATTGGTGTAAGGTGGAACCTTAGAATTGTTTTGATTTACTTTTCCTTGACGACTAAGGACTTTGAACATTTCATTAAGTAGGAAATATTTTCTAAGTAACATAATTGCTTTCAGAAGAGTGTGTGTGTGTGTTGCTCATGTCTGTGCTGCACATTGATTTTCTTTTTGGTATTTTCTTTTTAATTATCGTGGTAAAATATCCTTAGAGATTAATCATAAAATATTCTCTGAAGTAAAACAACATTCATTTCTATGTTTTTACAGTTACTATCAATTTAATTACTGCTTCATCACTTCCTTGTGAAATCATTACCCTCATCGATGCTGCATTCTCAGGAAAGGTTAAGTGTCTGGAAAATGAATGGTTTCCTTTAGGATCCGCACATACTACACAGTTGCTGTCCCAACAAGAAATTGGTATCCCTGAGATGTGCTGTGAAATGAAACTTCAGTAGAAGATGCCACATCTCATAGATCCAGAAAAACAACCCAACAATCCATATGCCAATAAAAGAGCATAGGAACTCTTTCCATTGTTTAGTGCCTTCTTTGATTGACCTTGTCAGATAAAATTTTCATTGTAGAT
This sequence comes from Mastomys natalensis, assembly GCA_021653895.1. Classification (NCBI taxonomy): domain Eukaryota; kingdom Metazoa; phylum Chordata; class Mammalia; order Rodentia; family Muridae; genus Mastomys; species Mastomys natalensis. The sequence continues at coordinate 783,299 of JAJTUV010000444.1, read as the reverse complement.
ATATTTCTTTTCTTTGGTTAAGTTTCTTCCTAGATACTTAATATCTGTAATTATTTGAATGGTATATTTATCCTAATTTCTTGTTGTATATGTGGTCTACTGTTTGCTATTTTTAACATTGGTTTTGTGTTCTAAAACTTAAGTTAAATTTATTACTGATATAATAATATTAAATACAGTGTTTACACATCAATGAGAATATTAAACATAACTGGATATTACCATATATAACCAATGGAACTTAGAAAACTAAACAGGTTGACAATGACAGATACTAGTGGCGTTATACTAGTGTGTAACTCACTTTAAATGAGGACATAATAACCTAATTGTTCATCATTATGGAATGCCAAAAGGGTGATATGCATATATTTAATTACCACTGTAGGTGCATAAAAATAATTAATTCCTGGTGCAAACAAACAGAGTTGATTCCCAATAGCACATTACTAAGATGGGAAAGATTAAATCAGCAAATGACACATATTGTTTAGTTGTATTTACACAAATATTAGAACAGGCAAACAAATATGTGGTTAAAAAATTAAAACATGATTGTGGTGAATATTTGTGGAGATGGTTGGGCACCACATGAACCAACATTGTACAATGAATGTCAAAATTCACATGCTTGTATCTAAGGCTAGACTTTTTTGGAGAGGCGGGAGAAGTTTCCTGAGTGCAGGATATTTTTCTGGCACTAGGAGCCCTTGATTTGGAGTCTATTGATTATGGGAATTCCTAAATAGATGTCCAGAAAGTGTCGGGATGTTTGAATAGCATTCTGGTACAGCCTTACACTGTCACTTATATGCTAAGGTCATAGACTCAAGTACAGACTTCAGGGTCTTTATTTGGCATAAGAGTGGCAATTTTCAAGAGATCAATTGGCATTGAATAATGAGTACATTATAAAAGGACAAAAATTAACTGAGGATGAGAGAAGAAAGCCAAAATGATCAGTCCAACATTTGTAAATTTCTGTGGGTTTTCCACAACTAGGAGAGAGGGCATGTGAAGTAAATGGGACTCAATTATAGTGTTCTTATAAATGGAGACCAAATAGATGGAGTTATGTCCTACCTGATTCTCTCCCTTTAGTTTATATTAAACACTTAGTGTCTGCTCTGAGGAATTTGGGTGTAGGCAAGTTAGATGTGTATTCCTAATGGCAAACATCATGAGAAATGCATGGAACTTTTAAGAAGTTGGTGTCAGCTCACTACAAAGATTTTTTAAGGGAGCTGTTGAGCCAGCGAGATCATGTGTTCATCAACAGACATGTATACATGCTCCGGTTCATTTAAAATTTGATGTTACTTGCAAAATAATACATAGTATTTGGAGATAACATTAAAAAAGAAAAACAGAACCAGAGAGAGTTGCTATTGTAAACCTACCTAAAGAGAATTCAGAGTTACTGGCTTCTTTTGGGTAGACATCTATAACCTCCAGAAACTTGGTAGCATTTAGAATGCTAAATAAATCACATCTCTGGGGAATATTGTCATTGGCATGTTTGTTATCAGGCTTACATAAATCAGGCATTCAACATGCAAAATGGTTGACATTTCTTTGTTCTTTTGGGCACCCTACAGTGAGCATAAATGAGGAAATTTCAGGTGGTAACTCCTACATTATGCCAGTGGTAGAATTATGTCAGCTTACTACTCAGTATGGAGATTCTACTCCTCAGTGCCAACAATCACATTGAAGGGCCCAAAGAAAAATTTAATATCTCTGAAGAGAAGTAAAAGTGATAAATGCACATCAACAGAGACCCGAGACAACATACATGGATGCACAGACACACAGGCCCACATACTTATAGAAACACAGACCAGACACAAACACATGCACACACACACACAGATTCACACACCTGGGCATGAGCACACAAACATACTAACTTATACATACACAGACAAACACAAATCCCAACATGTAAACCCACACACAGCACAGACACAGTCACACACACACACACACACACACACACACACACACACACACAGACAACACTGATAATTTTCCTTGGGCAATTTAGCCTATTATCTAGCACAGAGCCATAATGAAGATTTAAAGCAACTAAATTGCTGTGACCAACATTCTGTAGTGTGGGATTCTGGTGAATCTTATATTTAAAGTTTCAGTGCACCATTCCAAGTATATGTAATGTTGTCAGGCTCCTTCAAGTTAACTATTTATCATCGGGGTACAAGTAAAGATGCCACAGTGTTGATCACTTTACCCTGAAAGAATTTCAAGTAATTCATCAGAAATAGAATTAATAACAGCTTCATGAAACAACAAATCTTGTTTCCTATGAGTATGAAGAATGTACAATTGTTAAAGTCTTCTTATTTCATTCTCAGTTTTTTTCACACCAAGATTATATATTTAATTCATAGAGAAATTACAACTGCAAAGGGAATTCATTTTTTATTCACTTTCTCCTTCAGGCCAGCTTAAAGATTTCATAAGCAACTGAACATACAGTCCTTTTTTTGTTAAATTATATAATAGGGACACCTACTACATTTCATAACAAATACTATTAATCTTTCCTTAATGTTATTCTCATTTTTGTGATTTTATGATAAAAATTATAGTCTTAGTTTTTTTTTTTAAATTGAAGGATAATTGCAGATCACATTTTATATAAAAATGGTCAAAATTAAGGTATTAATCACCTCTCAACTCTTAATATCTGCTTTCCACAGTCATCAGCATGGTGTTTGAGTCTCAACAGATCATTATTTCTATAGTAACTTTTGCTATTTGAAATTTTACCAAAACTGCATATAAAATACCAACATCTTTTACTTTTTAAGGTTAAAATGTGAACTGTGGCCTGTCCACTTGGGCCCTAAGGAGATAGGAACTGCACAGGAAGATCAACAGAGTAAACCAACCTGAACCCTTGGAGCTCTCAGAGACTGAATCACCAACCATGGAGCATACCTAGTCTACACAGATCTACCTCCATGGGCTGGATGGACCTAGGCCTCCCTGCACATATGTTGTAAATGTGCAGCTTGGTTTTCATGCAGGTCTCAAACATCTGGAGTGGGGGCTATCCCAAAACATGCAGCCTGTATATGGGGTATGGTCTTCTAGCTGGGTGCCTCATGTGGCCTCAATGGGAGAGGAAGCACCTAGCCTCTCAGAGACTTAAAGTGGCAGGGTGGGGGATACAGGAGGAAGGGGTACTCAGAAAACAAGAGATGGGGAAGGATTGTGGGAGGGGGTGACTGGGACGGGTTATAAAGTGAATAAGCAAAAAAATAAAATTAAAAAAGGAAAAAAAAAGATTAAAAAGGCTATTTAATGGATGTTTATTATTTTCTGACGTCTTCAAAACACAGAATTAGGAAAGTCAAATTTCAAGTGTAGAATATAATGGAAGATAAATATTACAGGTAAATGATGTTTTTGGTAAATCACCATTTCAATACAATTCAAATTGTTTCAAATTTTACATTGAAACAAGAACAACTCTTTTTTTTTTTTGATAAAAATATTACTCCAGAGCAACAAACTTCTTATTATTCTAATGTGAGGTAATTTTTTTCATGTCTTTACTGATGAGCCCTGTTCCCTGTCAATATCTTCAACCCCAGGGTGTGTAAAACCAACAACAGGTATATACTGTTCTGTGCTGTCATGTCTAGTGAAAATATTAGAGAATTCTTATTTATCAAGCTGACTATATAGTCTCAATTTGGACAACTAGATAAAGGCCAAACCAAATGTTTCCTTTCTGGGGTTTGATCAATATTAAATCCTTAAGATCAATCCTATTTTAGCTTTTTTTTTTTTTTAAATTTTGAGTAAGATAAAGTCATCCTATTCATATATTCATATATTCTTTTGTTAATATTCACTGATAATGTCTTGTATTAGATTGCGACTATTAAGAATAAGGTTGTGAACTAGTAAGATGGCTCAAGTAAATGCTCTTGACTCCCAAGTACAGCAGTCTGAGTTTGACCCTTGTAACCAGCATGGGGGAAGGGAAGAACCAGATCTGACTTCTACATTTGTCTTCTGACCTACACTCACACACACACACACACACACACACACACACACACACACAGACACACACACACATACACACACACACACACACACACACACACACACACACACACACCTTGACACCCATACCAACACATGTACCCAGATAGAAAGACATAGAAATAGAGAGAAAGGTATTAAAAATAAATGAATAAATGGTACGAATTTTAAAGTTGTTAATGGTATTCTTAAACTTGGATATTTATAGAAATGAAATTTATTAATTAAATACATAGGTAAGAAAGTTTTAACGTCATTAAGTTTGTAAAAATAGTACTTTATAGTATGGTAAGAACATTTTAAGAACTCATCAGCAATGCATAAGTGAGTTCTAGATGTTCTATATCCTGGCTGAAATGTGTGTGTGTGTGTGTGTGTGTGTGGTGTGTGTGTACAGCCAATCAACAAATTCAACCAACTACTGATTTCCCATATTAATATTTTCTGTGCAGTCTTTCTGTCACTATTCCCTGCAGTATAAAGATAGTTTACAAAGTACTTACATTATACTAGATGGTATAAATCTTCAAAGATGATTTAACCTATGTGGGTCATTATGTACTAATTCCTTGCTTGCCAATATGTATAAGGGACCTCTGTTTCTTGGTTCTAGAATCATTTCCCTCAGTTAAGTTGTGACTACATATAATTTTGTTAATTTTAGTATTTTCATAGCAGTCCATGTTATTGTGCTTACACACTTCAACCTTGATGCTATGAACAAAATCACATGTATCTTTATAAAGTTGGTAGTTGGCGTGAAACTAACAGCTTTGCTTAAATTCTGTGTGCATATTATTTTCAAGGGTTTAGGTCAATATGCAGTAGGTGCATAGCTATAATTACTAAGCATTTATTCTCTTTTGAAATTGGTGTTGAAATTCTGCCCCACCAATATGGTGGTATTAACAAGTAGTTGTCTTAGGAAGGTAATTTGATCATGAGTGTAAAGCTTTCCTGAACATGTTAGTGCCCTCCATCCAGACACTTCATTAGCTCTTTCTATCAAGTGAGAGCACAGAAAGTAACTAGTCTGTGACCTGGAAGAAAAGCCAGAGCACAATCATGCCACACTATGAAATCAAACTTTCAGTGTCAGAACTGTGATAAATGAAATTATTTTTTTTTAAAATTACCAGTTATGGGATTTTAAAACAGCATTTTACACAGTCACTACTTGACTGCTAGTTTATGTTTAGTTATATTGTGTGCTTTTGGCTTACTTTGATATTAATACACGTAAATAGGGTATCTGATGGTTAGTAAATGCCTAGTTTTCCAGAATTTTAATCACCACTTTGTATATTAAAATTATGCATATCTCAGGTAGATTATGTACTTGTATAGTTCTGAAGTTTTTATTTTTGCATCCTCTGCCTTTTAATAGAATTGTTGATCCTTTTACATTTATTGTAGCTGCTGGTATTGTTGAGGTTAAGTCTATTAACTACCTTTCGATGCTCAGATATACTGGAATTATATACATATTGGAAGGTAAATTCTTTAAAAAGTTAATGCTACGTGAGAAAAGAAGAAAATTATTGAAAAAGAAGTCAAAATAACTACTTGGTAAGACTAAAGTGTCATTTATATTGTTTGGAATCAGGAAAAATATATAAATATGTTTTCTTAAAAATGTGTTAGATTTTTAGATGGTGATAGAGCATAACAACTCTTGACATAGTAATCATAGTGTATATCTGAAGATATTATAGCTTTGAAGGCAAGCTGACTCCTATGAATGCAAAGTATATTTAACTGCAATCCATCTATTGTCGGTTTTTCTCACATATTTTATAAAGATAAATGATAGCCTACTGTTTTCTTTTATTGGTTCTTTCTTTCATTTAAGACTGCAACTTAGATTGCAGTCAATGTCATAATAATGACCAGAAAATTGTGACTCGTCTGCTAAGGAGAAAGCCAGGAACAACTAATGTTTCTGTTTGTGTTCCCTTCAAAGCAAACACAGGTCTGGCCTAAATTAAGCTGGGAGTGATTTTTGCAAAGCAGAACAAGCTTTATGGGACTCCAAGCTCAGCATTTTAGGCACAATATTCCAAGCTAAATAACAAGAAGAAATTCACCACTATATTACTTCTTTTAAACAATTCAGCATGATGCATTTGTTTTTTCATTTTGGAAATGAAATACACATGCCTCTTGAGGCATGATTATGTTTGAGTAGTTTTTGGTAAACCGAGGCCTACCTGAGGAATACCACTGTTAAAATGTGAGAAATACAAATCTTACTAATTTAAATATTTTTGTAAAAGGGGGTTTGTGGAGAAAGGGACTCAACAACTTTTTAATGCATATTCTTATTAGTTTTGAATCTGGCATCTTTTTTCTAGGCCATTAGGAACAATTGAAATCAGATTTTATTTGGAAGTGAAAGAATACGCTTTACTAAAAAGTGCTCACACTATGAGAAGAAAGGACTCCCTGAATTTCTTCAAGTGTTTAAACACAATGCTTTTTACAACCATGCGTTTCTAAAATAAGAGCTGAAAGTAAACTTCCAATGAGCTATAATACAGCTATTTTCACAGAAAACGAATCGTATGATTGTCTCGTTGTATATTTTTTTCCTTATATATTGTTATCTGGACTCACTGCAAGAGAAATAGATACTATTAACTTTTTAAAAAAGATAGTGCAGAAACATAAAGAATGAGTAGTTTAATGTTATTTGTATAAAAATTACACTATTAGAATCTTGGAAAGTGTTAACTTTAATTTTTTCCTATAATTGTATGTAAATGTTAAATACTCCTTATGTAAATATGCACAATGTAAGTATACATGTTTATTAAATTCAAGTATATGTTCTTTTATATTCACTTTAAAATAGATTTTAAAAATATTTCACATATCTAAGTCCGATATCACAGATATCTTCCCCTGAATCTGTTGTCCTCTGAGTCTATCACTAACTTCTATTTGAATACTGAGTATTTCTCTTTAAATTTTATTTTCCTTGGTTCAACTGAAGATATATCTCATGCAATATATTTTGGTTATGTTTTCTTCTCCACAACTCCTCCCAGAATGCTCCCCACTTTCCATCACATCCAAATATATACCACTTATTTCTCTTATGTTTCTTATATCAAACAAACAGGCATCTTACGTTAACAACAAAATAAGATAAAATATAATAAAAAAAAACCAAAATGGCATATTTGATTTTTTAAACCTTAAAGGTCTTTTATGTTTATATTATGGTTTTCAATTATATATTTTTAAGGGAGTTTGAATGTATTCTTCTGTCTGTATGTGTATTTCTTATGTTTTTCTTTGACTTTTTCCTTCTTGATTGTTTGATGATGGCCATCTACTGCTTGTCATCAGGGTGGGTGGGGCTGCTCTTAAGAATGGTTTGTTGAGGACTTCCTGTCTGGGCCCAGGCACGGAGCAGATCCCAGGCAGCAGCTCTGCACTGAACCTCAGGAAACCCAGCAGAAGTGGGGCACCCAGGAGCTCTGACCAGGGCAGTATCTCAGGTAGGGAGACAGAATCACCCACCCCAAACAGGGAGTAACTGGGACCCACTGGGACCCACTGGGACCCAGGGATTTCACTTCTGGCCTGGAGCACCGGCTCCTTCTGGTTTGGGCCGGAGCACTCAGCAGATCTCCAGTGGCAGCTCTACACCCAGTCTCACAGAACCCAGGGGAAGCAGGGCTCCCAGGAGCTCTAACCCAAAGCAGCTTCTTAAGCAAGGAGGCAGCAACACTTGGCCCAAACAGGGAGTAACCGGGACCCACTGAGACGCAGGTACTCACTCCTGGCCCGGAGCACCGGCTCCTTCTGGTTTGGGCCCTAGCTCTCAGCAGATCTCCGGTGGCAACTCTGCACCCAGTCTCACAGAACCCAGAGAAAGTGTGGCTCCCAGGAGCTCTAACCTTAGCAGCCTGTTAAGCAAGGAGGCAGCAACATTTGCCCCAAACAGGGAGTAACCAGGACCCACAGGGATCCGGGAACTCACTCCTGGCCCAGAGCACTGGTTCCTTCCGGTCTGGACCCAAGCACTGAGCAGATTTTGGGCCCTAGCACTAACCTCAGCAGCAACACCCAACCTAAACAGTTCTGACACAACCAAGAGCATAGGAAAGACAGGTTCCAGTCAGAGACAGCACAGGTAGCACCGCGAAGAACCAGATGGCAAAAGGCAAGCACAAGAATACAAGGGCCAGCAACTCAGAGCACATGACATCATCAGAACCTAGTTCTCCCACATTAAGTCCTGAACTCCCCATAACACCAGGAAAGCAAGAGTCAGATCCAAAATCACTTACAATGATGATGATGGAGGACTTTAAGAAGGACATAAATAACACTCTCAAAGAATTCAAGGAGAACACAGGTAAACAGGTAGAAGCCCTTAAAGAATCACAAGAGAACACAACAAAACAGGTAAAGGATTTGGACAAAACCATCCAGGACATAAAAATGGAAATAGAAACAATAAAGAAATCACAAAGGGAGACTACTCTGGAGATAGAAAACCTAAGAAAGAAATCAGGAGTCACAGACGCAAGCATCACCAACAGAATACAAGACATAGAAGAGAGAATCTCAGGTGCAGAAGATACCATAGAAAATATTGACACAACTGTCAAGGAAAACACAAAATGCAAAAAACTCTTAACACAAAACATCCAGGAAATCCAAGACACAATGAGAAGACCAAACCTAAGGATAATATGTATAGAAGAGAGTGAAGATTCCCAACTTAAAGGGCCAGTAAATATCTTCAACAAAATCATAGAAGAAAACTTCCCTAACCTAAGGAATGAGATGCCCATAATCATACAAGAAGCCTACAGAACACCAAATAGACTAGACCAGAAAAGAAACACCTCCCGTCACATAATAATCAAAACACAAAATGCACAAAACAAAGAAAGAATTTTAAAAGCAGTAAGAGAAAAAGGCCAAGTAACATATAAAGGCAGACCTATCAGAATTACACCAGACTTCTCACCAGAGACTATGAAAGCCAGAAGATCCTGGACAGATGTCATGCAGACCCTAAGAGAACACAAATGCCAGCCTAGACTACTGTATCCAGCAAAACTCTTAATTACCATAGATGGAGAAACCAAGATATTCCATGACAAAACCAAATTTACACAATATCTTTCCACAAACCCAGCACTACAAAGAATAATAGCAGGAAAGCCCCAATACAAGGAGAACAATCATACCCTAGAAAGAGCAAGAAAGTAATCCTCCTCCAACAAACCCAAAAGAAGATAGCCACACAAACAATGCCTCTCCTTTTAGCAAAAATAACAGGAAGCAACAGTCTCCTCTCCTTAATATCTCTTAATGTCAATGGACTCAATTCCCCAATAAAAAAGACATAGGCTAACAGACTGGATATGCAAACAGGATCCAACACTTTGCTGTATACAGGAAACCCACCTCAGTGACAAGGACAGACACTACCTTAGAGTAAAATGCTGGAAAACAAATTTTTCAAGGAAATGGTCCTAAGAAACAAGCTGGAGTAGCCATTCTAAAAAGTCTTTAATTTCTTTCTTTATTTCTTCCCTCAACCCATTATCAACGAGTAGAGTATTGTTCAGTTTCCATGTGAATTTGTGTTTTCCATTGTCTTTGTCGTTATTGAAGACCAGCTTTAGACCATGGTGATCCGATAGGTTGCATGGAATTATTTCAATTCTTTTGTATCTGTTGAGGCCTGTCTTGTGACCAATTATATGGTCTATTTTGGAGAAGGTACCATGAGGTGTGGAGAAAAAGGTATATTCTTTTGTTTGGGGGTGAAATGTTCTATAGATATCCATTAAGTCCATTTGGTTCAAAACTTCTGTTAGTTTCACTGTACCTCTGTCTAGTTTCCGTTTCCATGATCTGTCCAGTGCTGTGAGTAGGGTGTTGAAGTCTCCCACTATTATTGTGTGAGGTACAATGTGTGCTTTGAGCTTTAGTAAGGTTTCTTTTATGAAAGTGGGTGCTCTTGCATTTGTGCATAAATGTTCAGAATTGAGAGTTCATGTTGGTTGACTTTTCCTTTGACAAATATGAAATGACCTTCCTTGACAAAGGAGCTCAAACCATCCAGTGGAAAAAAGATACCATTTTCAACAAATGGTGCTGGTCTAACTGGAGGTCAACATGTAGAAGAATACAAATTGATCCATACTTATTTCCTTGTACAAAGCTCAATTCCAAATGGATCAAGGACCTCTACATAAAACCAGCTACACTGAAACTAATAGAAGAGAAAATAGGGAAAAGCCTTGATCACATGGGCACAGGGGAAAAGTTCCTGAACAGAACACCAATGGCTTATGCTCTAAGATCAAAAATTGACAAATGGGATTTCATAAAACTGCAAAGCTCTCTGTAAAGCAAAGGACACTGTCAATAGGACAAAGCGGGAACCAACAGATTGGGAAAAGATCTTCACCAAACTTACATCTGATAAGGGCTAATATCCAAGGTATAACAAAGAACTGAAGAAACTAGATTTCAGATGATCAAATAACCCTATTAAAAATGGGGTACAGAGCTGAACAAAGAACTCTCAACTGAGAAACTCGAATGGTTGAGAAGCATCTAAAGAAGTGTTCAGCATCCCTAGTCATCAGGGAAATGCAAATGAAAACAACACTGAGATTCCACCTCACACCAGTCAGAATGGCTAAGATCCAAAACACAGATGACAGCAGATGTTGGTGAGGATGTGGAGAAAGAGGAACACTTCTCCATTGTTGGTGGGATTGTAAACTGGTACAACCACTATGGAAAGTAGTCTGGTGGTACCTCACAAAATTGAACATAGTGTTACCTGAGGACCCAGCTATACCACTCCTGGCATATACCCAGAAGATATTTCACCATACAACAGGGCCACATGCTCCACTATGTTCATAGCAGCCTTATTTATAATAGCCAGGAGCTGGAAAGAACCCAGATGTCCTTCAACAGAAAAATGGATACAGAAAATGTGGTACATTTACACAATGGAGTACTACTCAGCTATTAAAAACAATGAGTTCATGAAATTCTTAGACAAATGGATGGAGCTAGAAAATATCGTCCTGAGTGAGATGACCCAATCACAAAAGAACACACATTGTATGCACTCACTGATAAGCAGATATTAGCCCAAAAGCACACAATACCTAAGACGCAATGCATAGACCTCATGAAACTCAAGAAGAAGGAGGAAGACCAAAGTGTGGGTGCTTTTGTCTTTTTTAGAATGAGTATCAAAAGATTCAACCAGAGCTCCCAGGGTCTAAACCTCCAGCCTGAGAACATGTAAAAATGAAATACCTGTGATGTCTGCTGGTAGAAGCTCTAATCCTGATGCTGGCCTCCAGACTTATACTACTCAGACCTTTGATGGGCCATTGACAAGGACACCAAACAGCTAGAGATTGACATCACTAATCTGAAGAAATCTCTTGTTTCGATGTCTGAATTGATCTCCAAAAATTGCAAAGGACTTTATTGGATTTGATTTACTCTTCTACAATAGAAAAGACTGTGTACAGCCCTTAAAGAAGAATGTTGCCCTTACATAGACAAGACAGGGATGGTTAAAGAGAACATGAAAAAGGTCAGAGAAGACCCAGAGAAATGACAGAGACAGAAAGAGAAAGAGAAAGATGAGAGCGGGTACAAGGACTGGTTTTCAACCTCTCCATGGTTGTCAACCCCACTTCCTCCCATCTTGGGACCATTAACTGGGTTATTTCTGCTGATTTCTTTTAGTCCCAGGTCTTAAATAGGCTGACTAACTTTGTGATACAACAGATAGATAATTCGGTAGCAAACCTATTCAGATACATTATCATAAGTTAGCTATGGAGGACCACGAGACTCAAGATGAGGTTGTTACTTTATACAGGGTGTTCCTCAAACCCACCTCCACACAACCTAAAAGAGAAGACTTCCACCCCTAGACAAAGCAGAGAGGGGCTATCCAGAACCCTCTCTGTCTGGCGATCTGAATTCTTGCTTAGGCTGCAAGGCTAAGCACTGCAAGGGAATATAAATAAAACTTAAAAATATCTATCTGGGTTTCCTGAGGGACAAGCCTGACTGCATAGGGGTTGATGTCAAAAGTATCCCCTCTCCAGGAAAAAGACATCGGGATAGGTATGGCCCTCATGCCTCACTGGACAACCACAGGAGGACCTGAGCCATTACAAGGTCCTCTTCAATTATTGGAGGTCAGGCCTCTATATCCGCCTTCGCAAGATTAGAATTGCCAAGGCCCTTCTATACTTAGAGAAGGGAGGAGATGTCAGGAGCAGCCCTACATGTACACTAAAAGCCTAAAATCAGTCATAGGCCTAAAGTCAGCAATAGTCCTGACATTCATGCATGCTAACACCAAGTCTTGGGTCTCTGCGAAAAAACACTGAAATAGAAGGCTATAAGCTATTGTAAACAGGATGTTTCTGTGGAAATTTACCAGCCTAAGTAGTCATAGGTCTTATAAATAGGCAGCCTCGGTGAATAGTACCAACTTAGATAAGGACAAGTGAATCATAGGCAGAGTCATAGTGACCTGTCCCCTGAACCTACACCCAGCTGATACCCTGTTCTGAAAGGTATCTGTACTCCCCCTGAACACCTATGCTCTGGTGCCATTCCCTTCCCCACATCCTGCCTTTTTGTGTTTATAACCCCTGTGTAAATAAGTAAATTATGATGTGATTTAAATAACTAAATAAATAAATTAAAAACACAAAAAAGAAATCAAAGCCAACAGACCACAGAGAGAAAAAAAAAGAATGGTTTGTTGATGGTTAGAGATACCTTTAGGGTTAGGGTTGGGGACTGGTGTCCATTTCTGTTCTCAGTGCTGGAACCCCATCTGGGTTAGACTTATACAGGCCCAGTGTGTGCTGCCATAGTCTCGGTGAGTTCATATATGTATTGGTCTTGCTGTGTTCAGAAGGCCTTTTTTCCTTGGCTCTTACAATTTTTCTGCTTCCTCTTTCATGGGGAATCTTAAGCCCTGATGGGAGAAATTTGATGGTGACATATCATTTTGGAGCAGGTGTCTGAAGGTGTCTTCCTCTGTGCACATTTTTCTGTTTTGGATCTCTGTATTTGTTCTCATCTGTTGCAATGGGAAGCTTCTCTGGTGATGGCTGATCAAGGCAATTATCTATGGGTATAACAAGTGTTCTTAGGAGTCCTTTTAATAGCTATGTTCCTTTAGCAGAATGGTAATATTTAATTGTCCCTTAGCAATTCTTTATTTTAGTTGATATTTGCATTGAGCTGTGAGCCCCACATCTGTCTTGTGTTATGAACTTTAGCATCTGTCTTTATGTGATTCTCAAAGGCTCTCTTGTTTTCTTCTTCAGGTTGTTCTCTGTTTTGTTGACTGACATATGGATTGATTCCACAGTCTCTCACATTGAGGTATTGTGCTCAGTATTAACATTTATCTGTTTTCTTTCTACACTTACATTCATCTGCTGCAATGCATTTAAATACCTTTGACACAATTACATCACTCTATTATGTATTTCTATTTTGTCCTTCTGTCTTGGGACTTTTGAATTTTTTTGACAGTGCCTCCAGCTGACTATAAAGAATCTGTTTACCGTGACAGATAGATGTATCATACTATTTCTATATGTATAGGAGAAGGCATTTTGACTCATGTTTTCAGGGCTCATCATTATGATCCCCAATGATGAAACATCAATACTTGGAGGGAAGTGGAAAATAGAGGAGAACACTCATCTCATGGCAGTAATGAGGCAAAGAGAGAAATTGAGAAAAGGGTTAAAATATCGATGTTCCTTTTCAAGGATCACATCCAATAACCTTACCTCCCCTAACTAGACCCTAGGCTGTAATGTCTCACTATTTCCCAATAGTGGCACAGGATATAAGGATATGTTTGGGTTTAGCAATCATATCTAAACTACAGTACACTAACCTTAACCTCAAAGGCTCATAGCTACCTAATAACGCAGACTACATCTAGTCTATCTGTGAGTCCTTAATAATTCCCAACGTTCCTTGAATGTTTGAATCTAACATTCTCTTTGAGAATAAAGACAACCTCAACTGAGCTCCTGTCAAAACCAACTGAACAAAATCCCTGTTCTTTTGACTTGTTTTTCTGCTTTTTCTTCCTCAATGATCCCTGAAACTCAGAAACTATATTGTAGATGTGTCAGTGGCACTGAGATCCACAACTTTCTATTTTGATTGTCGTTTTCTGTAATGGTCTTCATCTCTTGCAAAGAGAAGATGGAGGGTAAGGAGTACACAATATAAGTCAAATATATTATAGTTATATATTATGATGGCTTAGGAAAGTGGTGGTTGTACCTTCTTTTCCAAAATTCATGTCTTCTCTAGCTTTGAGTGTTAGGCTGTTTCTAGTAGCAGACATGATTCTCTTTATTGATCTAGTTTTTTTTATCCAATTATAGAGCTGTTGGTTCCTGCCAACATATGTGTGTCACTGTAATAATAAATGATCAGCCCTTGAAACCATGTACATACAAGAGCTGAACAAGTTACATTTATATTTTTCCTCTCTCTCTCTCTCTCTCTCTCTCTCTCTCTCTCTCTTCTCTCTCTCTCTCTTCTCTCTCTCTCTCTTCTTCTCTCTTCTCTGTCTCTTTTCTTTACTCCTCACTGTGTTTGATCTCTGAACTAATGAGAAAGTAGGCAATGACTTTCAAAGAGAGTAAGGGGCTATATGGAAGGGCATGTGTAGGGATAATTTCTTGTGCACTTTGTAAAGGTAGTCTTTTTATTACTCAAATGTTGATTTCTGTAACAGCAGAAATTTGGGCACAGGCTGGATTTTGGTTTTGATATTTTTGTGAAGCATCACCTGTCTCAGTGTCTGTAAACATTTTCTCCATCACCTTCTGAATGTCTTAATAAAGAGTGGAATAGCCTATAGAAAAACAGGAGAGGCTAGACAGAACGTCCAGGCAGAGATAGGAACTCTGGGAAAGAGAGGCAAACATGGAGGAAGTTGGACTTACCAGGACTTAGTAAATGGTAATGAATGGACCATGTGGCAGAAGCTAGACTAGAATAAATGAGTTAATTAAGTTATATGAGCTAGTTGGGAAATAGCTTAAACCCAAGGCCTAAGCTTCCATAAATAAACATAAGTCTCTGTGTCATTATACAGGAGCTGGCAGATTGTGACTGTCCAGCAATAGGGCTGGAAGGAGGAAGTGGAATGTGGAACTGATGTCAAAAACTTTTAAAAATTTAAAGTCAAGCAAACAATCTATATATTTTTAACAATTAATCACGACATACCTGACCAATATTCAGTTCCAAAAGAGATATGTGTCACACTTAATGTTTAGACTTCAATGTTCAAATATGATTATTTTTGTCTGCTTGTTATCTAGAAGAGACTATTCTCTTATAGCTTGTCAAATTTAAAGAACAGTTTCATCCTTTTTGTTTTGAGCCAAAAGACCATGAGAATTAAAAAAAGAATCACTTTTAACCCAATGATACATCATTCTTGTTTTTTTTTTTTTTTTTTTTTTTAAAGCCTGCTGACATTCAAATTAAAGCAGAGTCCTTATTGTCTATAACTTCAGTATTATATCTCAGTCCAGATATTGTTATTTCAAGTTCAGGTTATTGAAGAAAGAGTACAACTGACTGTTTCCTTCTCTTGTTGCCTCCATTTTAAATGTACCAATGGCATCCATCTCATTACAGTGCAGCCATAGCATGTGAGTCCTGTTCTTCATCCTCCTCCAAGCCTTCAATGGTTCTTTCCTTCTCTGCACTCATGATATATAGCTCAATCTTGTGTTCATTTATCTGAGTCTTCTTTTTCCTCTCAGGCATCAAAAATTTGTGTCTCCTTTGTCTTAGATTTCATTTCTCCAGATATTTATATTCTATTACTCCTGGCTTCAATGACCATTGAACCAAATGTGAGTATCTCAGAGGATTCTTTTTTCAGACATCCTATTTAAAATTTCACCATCCAATTTCTTTGAATTAGTTTTCACTTTAGTAATAGGATTATATACTATATATAGTTAATTAGTGTTTTACTCTTTCTACAAATACAGTGTAATCTCTAGGACATTAGATATTTGTCTTATTCACTTCCCTATATCCAGATTATATAAAAGTATCCAAAGGACCTGGGGACATGGCTAAACACATGAGAATACTTGCTGGAACCCGGTTCAATTCTGAATATCTACATGATCTCTTTTGATTGTCTATAACTCCACTTGTATGGAAAATCTGATGACATCTTCTGGCCTCCATGTCACCAAGCAGAAAAATAGTCCACAGACATACATGCAAACAAAATACCCATTTACACAAAATAATACTGAGTTAAAAAAGTAAAAGTATCTAAAACATTATGAATACTGGAATATCAAGGGCATAAACAAACTTTAATAATATTATTTTGATATTAATGAATGAACCATTGCTGTTTCTAAATTGACATATATTTAGGCTATCTGTGTTTATATGTTATCAATACACCACAGCAATATCTCCTGGAAGTGGAATCATTCTATGAAGGACAGATGGCAATTTTCAGAGCAGAGTCACATGACTGAACAGCATATTCCATGAAGAAAGATGCATGGGCTATAGTGAGTATTGTTTTCCATAATTCTTTCACAGATAATAGGAACATTTGGAATTCCATTGTTGTTCTACATCCTGCAATGTCTCTTCCTCTATCAGCCATCGGGTAATAATAGCAGCAGTGTAGAACCTGCTTGGTCATCTAGGGACATTTCTAAGAATTCCAAGAACAGAGTTGGTATTTCATATTTACATGCAATATATTCTATTATACAAATGTTGATTGCATGATACTCTGAGAAGTTACATCTCCTAGTTGGATGCAAATAATAATAATTTGGAGAGGAAAATACTGACCTACCAGAGTTTAAATAATGATGACTTTAATATAAGTAAGATAGATGGTTTAGCGGGTAAAGGCACTTGTCATCATGCCTCATATTGCAAATTCAATTTCTGGGACACACATTGTGGAAGGAGTGGACCAACTCCTGGATTTTGACCTCTGGCTTTTGCAGGTGACATGCTGGCATGGATATATAAGGGTGATTTTTAATTCTCTGTCTCTGTCTCTGCCTCTGCCTCTGCCTCTTCCTATGCACCCTCAACTGTGATGGCATCAGGAGTGGGAAGAGCTGGCAGATCTTACAGGAAGATCTTAACCTCTGAGCTCAAGTACTCCTCACCAGGCAGTAGAACTGCTACTGCCTTGACTTTGTACCCAGACCTTTGTTTGCCAGACCTCCAGGAACTGTGAAAAGAGATATACTTTATTTATAAACTACTGGATTGGGATCTCTTTTATTGTGGCTGTCTGAAGAGATTGAGGCAGCATCATAAAAAATTAATTATCTTTGCTGAAGGAAGATTCTCGCAGCTCCTCTGTCATTCAGCAATTAGTGAATTTCCAGAAAAGAGCAGGTTCTGCCATCTCTCAGGAAGCTGTAGACAATGTGGAGTGTGCTGCTCTTTAGCTAGTCTACCAAAAGCCTTTCGAACTGAAGACTATTTGCTTTGGCTCTCACACTGACAAGCCCCCTTCCTGTGCTCTTGTTGGACTTTTCTGGCTACATTCATAAAATAGGGAGTCTGTCTCACGGTGGATATTAGGTTCTTCTGTGTGATAACTTATGATTTTAATGAAGTTTTGCTAATCCATAAAACATGTGTCCTTTATGTCTGGTCTTACTCATCTCCCTGTGCTATTTTTTTTTTTCATCTAGACATTAATACTTCCTTGTCAATGTCATTCAGATTTCCTTTGTGCTCTATTAAACCATAATCATATATACATTCGAAATTATGTTTCAAAACCTGTGTTTCTTTCATGGCTTTAGAAGTAAAACTTTGTCTCCTGTTGTAATGAGCATTGTGATGAAGTCTAAGCAAGGAGTAGTCATGATACACAAGTATGGCTTCATACAAACTCCTGCTTTTACTTTTTATGAAGAAGGAACAGGCTTATACTAATGCAGCTATCCCTGACATCTTAGGCTCTGCACAACTTTGAATAATTGGCAAGATCTCATAGTGTGTAATTTTGCAGGCTACTTGTAATACTGAAAATTATATCATTTTAAGTTATAATCACTTGTTAATTTATATCAGAGTAGAAATGGTTAGCCATGTGCCTCATATGAGAAAAAAAAATTTTTAAATAGATTTTTTTCCAGTTGTGCTAGGTATCAAACACAGGGTCTGTTGCATGCCAGAGAAGTATTTTACCGCTGAACTCCATTCCAAGGTCGAGAAAACAATGTTTAAACTTCAAAATAATTTTAGCTGAAGGAGTGATTGTTCTTTAAATTACTTTAATATATGGATTATTGTAATATACTTAATATATGGATTCCAGGATGGATGGTAGATTCTTAAACTACTTCTGTATGTATCCTGTTGCAAATCACATACCCTGCATCATATAGTTTTGGAAAAACTCCACTGAAAACTTGTGAGAAGAGAATATAACATCTCACAATTAGTGTAAATAAAGGCTTTGACCTCCTCAGTCAGCTGTCCTACTGAGTAGTCTCAGTATATATGCAAATATGCAAAAGCTTGCCAGAGAACAAAATTGGAAAGTGGATTTTATTAGTCTTAGGCTGTAGTTTCTTTTCCTGTTGCTTTGTTAAAATACCCTGACCAAAGCAACTCAAAAAAAGAGTAGTTAGCTCAGAGTTCCAGATCTCAGAGTTCCAGATCTCAGAGTTCCAGATTACAAGCCATTCTCTTGGGGAGAGTCAATGGAATGGTCACATCTTATCCACAGTTAGGAGAGAAAGAGGGAGAGAGAGAGGGTGGTGGAAATTTACACATGCATGCTAGTACTTTTTCTACTTTTCTTCAATTCAGGAACCTCTGCTTGTGAACAGTGCTTCCCATGATGAATGGGTTTTCTCACTTGAGTTAACATACTAAAGTGAATCCCACACATACTACTCAAAGGCAAATCTAATCTAGACAATTTTTCACTACCACTCCCATCCCAGGAGATTCTAGATTATGTCATTCAACAGCAGCAGCAGCAGCAGCAGCAGCAGCAGCAGCAGCAGCAGCACCAATAACACCTGATCATAAATCCATGCAATAAACACATCATACACCTGAAAAGAATCTTTGAAGTGTACTTCATATTTTGAAATGTCTGCTCACTTTTGATTGGTTGACATACATACACAAATATCAAACCATATCTGTGGACATCTGAATGAAAACAGATATTAATTCAAAATCCAGTAAATGAGAACTCATTCCTTGGGACTGAATAAAACTCATGATGTGTCATCACAATTTTGAATGGTGCTGGTTTGACTAAAGCTTCATTTTCAGAAAGGGAAGAAGTCTTTTCCCCGCTCTTCTTAAATTACCTACGAAGCTTATGAGTTTGTACAGTAAATAAAGCTTTTTACTATAGTGCTTGATTTTTAATGGCTACCTGTATTAACTACCTAAGGGTTACAATCACAAATTACTATGAAAATTGTTTTAAAACATTAGAAGTGCATATTTCTCAGGCACTGATGGCCAGAAGCACACAACTAATTGGATGTTCTAGCACAGTTATTTCTTCCTGAACTTTTTAAGGAATGATCTGCTCCATGCCCCTCTCCTAGTCTTTGATGGTCTCGACTAATCCATGAATTGTACAGGGCTGTAAATATCTGTCTCCTTTATGGCTTTTTCCTCAGTGTATTTGTATCATAGATCTTCCTCTCTATTCTCTTAAAAGAGTAAAGATTACATACATTAGTTTACCCACCCTATAGCTGATATCTCTTATCATAAAATATTTAGTTACAAAGGTCAAGAATTTATTTCCAAATAGGTCTCTTTTATAGATATAAAATGACATTTTTTGGAAGGAGAGGCACAATAGGGTCATCTCCTCAGAATTCACAAACATTGTATAGTCTTGGCTTCCATGGTAGTATTTGCATAAATACAATATAAATATCACTTCAAATAGTTTGTCTGAAGAGCTACAGTTGTTTTATTTCAAAATATTTATGATTTTTAACTAGGTATTCCAAGTTCTAATGAATAAGAAATTTACATATGCAGCAACTGCCTCTAGCACATCAGGAAAGGTATCCTAGCACCTCAATTACAGAGCTAGCCTCATGCTTAAAGATTTCAAAGTTAATTGCTGACAAACAAAGAACTTAAAAACTCCAAGGAACTTTCATTCAGTAATAATTCATCCCCTAGTGATTCTGGCTAATGTAAGGATTTGGTATGAGAGCTATAGCTCATGGTGAAATCAGATGGAGAGGAATTCTTGGACTTGGCTTCCTGGCCTGGGGATAGAAAAATAGAGGCTTTAAATAAACGTGTCATCTGAGATTCTCTATGAAAATATCCAGGCAGATGCTGCTCTGTGGCCTTGGTGACTCAGGGAACTGAAAACAAAGCCTAGCAGCCCACATGGCAAAGATGCACACCAACACACCTATGTAAATAACTAGCTTGACCTAAAAGCCCTGTTTTATTACCAGTCGTATTCTTTAAGATTATTATGGTCACAGAGGGGATAGGCTGTCAAAATTAATGTCAAATATTTTAAATAGGCAAAGAAGATTTGTTGGTGTCTTGTGTAATCCTCTGGTATATGTTATCTGAACCTTTAATTGTCTTTGTGATATTTTTAAATTCTTTTATATGTAAAAAATGGGAGAATACAATATTCTTAAAACAAATGAATTTACAATGTTCCAATGCTCAACAAAAAAGTCAGTGTCATATCTTTTATAGGCTCATTTTAATATTTCCCATTGCACACATCCCTGGTCTTTGAGTTCTCTTTTGGAAACATAAGACTTTCTGGGTCCATCATTTATTAATAGTTAAATAACTATATTCTATATTAAAGTGAACAAAATATAAAAGTTTCACTTATATTTATTAAGTACTTGTAAAATACAAGGTATCAAGAAACTTTGAATGTAGCTTCTCTGATTTTTCTAGGAGACACAATCTTGTAGCAGACTTGCTGGTCCTCTGACACTTAGAATCTTTCTGCAGCCAACCTTTGTTGTCCCCTGAGACATTGGAGTGGGTAGATGGCTGGGCCCAACTTGAGGAGTTGCTTTCAGTATTTTGACCATCTGAGGTTTTCTGTAATGGTCTCTGCTGCAAAGAGGGACCATTTTTCTTCTCTTCTCTTCTCTTCTCTTTCTTCTCTTCTCTTCTCTTCTCTTCTCTTCTCTTCTCTTCTCTTCTCTTCTCTTTCTCTCTCTCTTCTCTCTCTCCTCTCCTCTCCTCTCCTCTCCTCTCCTCTCCTCTCTTTGCTTCTTTGTTCCTTTCCTTTCCTTTTCTTTCCTTTCCCTTTCTTTCTTTCTTTCTTTCTTTCTTTCTTTCTTTCTTTCTTTTCTTTCTTTCTTTCTTTCTTTTGATGAGATCTAAAAGCTATGCTTATCTGTGGATATAAGGATAAGTATTTTAAAATACAGTTAAGAATCATACTGATTGCCTTTTGGCTGGGGCAGACACCAAGCTGGACTACTCCCGTGAAGACACCATATCCTGAACCATCCTAGAGGAAGCACTGCACTCAGAGCAGCAGGTAAGAACCCTCCCATACAACCCTAAGGCCCAGAGCTGCAACTGGGGGCCTGAGGCACTCAGGACTCATTACCCACCCAAACCCTGCCCTCTGGAATACCACTCCTCTTCCACCTCTCACTTTGTCCTATTGGTTGGGGCAGAAATCTAGCTGATCTGACCCCATGAAGATACCATATCCAGAAACATCCTAGAGGAACCACTGCACTCAGAGCAGCAAAGGAATCATTGCACTCAGAACAGCAAGATTTCAGGATCCCAGAGGCAGCGTGAGTCCCAGAAGCTCTTCCACCAGGAGCTCAGGATCACAGGATCACAGAGACAGCTGAACTCTGAGGAGTTCTGAGACATGCAAGATAACTGGAAAGACAGGCTCCAAATAGGGACAGTGAGTACAGGTAGCACTAGAGTTAACCAGATGGTGACAGGCAAGAGCAAGAACATAAGTGACAGAAATCAAAGTTACTTGGTATGATCAGAACCCAGTTCTCCCACCATAGCAAGTCCTAGACACCCTATAACACCAGAAAAGCAGAATTCAGATTTAAATTCACTTCTTATGATGATGATAGAGGACTTTAAGAAGGATATAAATAACTCCCTTAAAGAAATACAGGAGAACACAAGTAAACAGGTAGAAACACTTAAAGAGGAAACACAAAAATCCCTTAAAGAATTGCAAGAAAACACAACCAAACAGGTGAAGGAATTAAACAAAACCA
The DNA here is from genome assembly GCA_021653895.1 of Mastomys natalensis. NCBI lineage: Eukaryota > Metazoa > Chordata > Mammalia > Rodentia > Muridae > Mastomys > Mastomys natalensis. The sequence goes on along the minus strand of JAJTUV010000444.1, from coordinate 760,866 downwards.
TCCAGGATTAAAATGGAAGTAGAAACAGTAAAGAAATCTCAGAGACTACCATGGAGATAGAAAACCTAGGAAAGAGATCAGGAGTCATAGACGCAAGCATCACTAACAGAATACAGGAAATAGAAGAGAGAATCACATGTACAGAAGATACCATGGAAAACATTGACATAACTGTCAAAGAAACTGCAAAATGCAAAAAGCTCCTAACCCAAAACATCCAGGAAATATAGGGCACAATGAAAAGACCAAACCTAAGGATAATAGATACAGATGAAAGTGAAGATTCCAAACTTAAAAGACCAGTAAATATCTTCAACAAAGTTATCAAAGAAAAATTCCCTAACCTAAAGAAAGACATGTCCATGAACATACAAAGAAACCTACAGAACTCCAAAGAGGCTAGACCAGAAAAGACATTCCTCCTGTCACATAATCAAAACACCAAATACACAAAACAAAAAAAAATACTAAAAGCAGTAAGCGAAAAAGGTCAAGTAACATATAAAGGCAGACATATCAGAATTACACCAGACTTCTCACCAGAGACTATAAAAGCCAGAAGATCCTGGACTGATATCATACAGACTCTAAGAGAACACAAATGCCAGCCCAGACTACTATACCCAGCAAAACTCTCAATCACTATAGATGGAGAAATCAAGATATTTCATGAAAAAACCAAATTTACACAATATCTTCCTACAAATCCAGCCCTACAAAAGATAATAGATGGAAAATTCAACACAAGGAGAGAAACTATAACCTAGAAAAGGCAAGAAAGTAATCTTAAAATAAATCCAAAAGAAGATAACTATACAAATTTAATTCCATCTCTAATAACAAAAATAACAGGAAACAACAATCATTCTTCCTTAATATCTCTTAACATCAATGGACTTAATTCTCCAATAAAAAGACATAGATTGACAAACTGGATATATAAACAGGACCCAGAATTTTGCTGCATACAGGAAACACACCTCAGTGACAAAGACAGTCACTACCTCAGAGTAAAAGGATGGAAAACAACTTTCCAAGAAAATGGTCCCAAGAAACAAGCTGGAGTAGCCATTCTAATATGGAATAAAATCAACTTTTAATCAAAGGTTATCAAAAAAGATAAGGAAGGACACTTCCTACTTGTCAAAGGAAAAATCTACCAAGATGAACTCTCAATTTGAACATCTATGCTCCAAATGCAAGGGTACCTACATTCATAAAAGAAACTTTACTAAAATGCAAAGCACACATTGTACCTCACACAATAATAGTAGGGAATTTCAACATCCCACTCTCAGCAATGGACAGGTCATGGAAACAGCAACTAAACAGAGACACAGTGAAATTAACAGAAGTTAAGAATCAAATGGATTTAACAGATATGTATAGAATATTTCATCCTAAAACAAAAGAATATACCTATTTCTCAGCACATCATTTTACCTTCTTCAAAATTGACCATGTAATTGATCACAAAACAGGCCTCAACAGATACAAAAAGATTGAAAAACTCCCTTGCATCCTATCAGATCACCACAGACCAAGGCTGGTCTTCAATAATAAAATCAATGGAAAGCCCATGTTGTGGATAGCCCCAGCCTTATATTTTGATCCTAGTTCCACTTTCCTGGGAGGGGATGCAGATGATTGAATATGTACACAGGTGATGTCTTGTGAACCTTCTGTCCAATTAAATTTGTAAAATAAAGGCTAGAGCCAGTGATTGGGCAGTAGAAGGGAAGCAGAAAAAAAGGCTTAGGGGAGGAGAGAAAAAGAGGAAGTTGATATAAGAGGTAGTCAACAGAGGAGAGGGGGAGAAGGAAGTAGAGAGGAATAGGAAGTAGAGAGGAGATGGAAGTTGAGAAGGAAGTCAAGAGGAGAAGGAAGTCGACGGAGGAAGGAGAAAGAAGTCAAAGGGGTAGGAAGCCAACAACAGAGGAACCAGAGGTGGAAGGACAAGCACGCAGCCTGAATAAACCGCAAGTTATAAGGGATCTCATAGCTGGGGATTAGAGTAGTGTAATGGTAAATCTGCCCAATCTAGGTGTTCAATTTATACCATAATTATTGAGTTGTGTTTTCCTTTACTGGTCTTATTTGGTGGGGGATTTACAGCAACAAGCCCACATACACATGACAACTGAACAATGCTCTTCTCAATGCATTGTTGGTCAAGGAAGAAATAAAGAAAGAAATTAAAGACTTTTTTAGAATTTAATGAAATGAAAACACGTCATACCAAAACTTATGGGACACAATGAAAGCAGTGCTAAGAGAAAAACTCATAGCTCTAAGTGTCTACAAAAAGAAACTGGAGAGAGCAAACACTAGGAGCTTGATAGCACACCTGAAAGCTCTAGAACAAAAAGAAGCATGCAGCCAAGACGAGTAGATGGCAGGAAATAATCAAACTCAGGGCTGAAATCAACCAAGTTGAAACAAAAAGAACTATACAAAGTATCAACAAAACCAGGATCTGGTTCTTTGAGAAAATTAACAAGATAGATAAAGCCTTAGCCAGACTAACCAGAGTAAGCAGAGACAGTATTCAAATGAATACAATAAGAACTGAAAAGGGAGCCATAACAACAGAAACTGAGGAAATAAAAAAAAAAACAAACCATCAGATCCTACTACAAAAGCATATACTCAACAAAACTGGAAAATCTGGATGAAATGGACAATTTTCCACACAGATACCAGGTACCAAAGTTAAATCAGGAGCATAGAAACCATCTAAATAGCCCCATAATCCCTAAAGTAATAGCAGCAGTCATTAACAGTCTTCCCAACAAAACAAAATAGAACAACAACAACAAAAAACAAAACAAAACAAAAAGAATACCAACCCAGGACAAGATTGTTTTAGTGTAGAAGTCTATCAGACCTTCAAGGAAGACCTAATACTAACTCTTTTCAAACTATAGAAACAGAAGGGACACTACCCAATTCATTCTATGTGGTTTTATGAACCACACAAAGACCCAACAATGAAAGAGAACTTCAGACCAATCTCCTTTATGAATATCTATGCAAAAATGCTTAATAAAGTTCTCACAAAACTGAATCCAAGAACACATTAAAACAATCAGCCACTTTGATCAAGTAGGCTTTATCCTAGGAATGCAGGGATTGTTTAATATATGGAAATCCAACAACATAATCCACTATATAAACAAACTCAAAGGAAAAAAAAAAGCCACATGATCATCACATTAGATGCTGTGAAAGCATTCGACAAAATTCAACATAGCTTCTTGGCAAAAGTTCTGGAAGAACAGGAATTCAAGGTCAATACCTAAACATAGGAAAAGCAATATACAGCAAGCCAGTAGCCAACATCAAACTAAATGGAGAGAAACTTGAAGTAATCCCATTAAAATCAGGCACTAGACAAGGCTGCCCACTCTCTCCCTACCTAGTCAATATAGTACTTGAAATCCTAGCTAGAGCAATTAGACAAGAAGAGGAAGTTAAAGTGATACAAATAGGGAAGGAAGAAGTCAAAATATCACTATTGGCAAATGATATGATAGTATACTTAAGTGACCCTAAAACTTCCAACACAGAACTCCTAAACCTGATAAACAACTTAAGCAAGGTGGCTGGATATGAAATCAACTCAAATCAGTAGCCTTCCTCTACTCGAAGGATAAACAGGCTGAGAAGGAAATTATGGAAAAGACATCCTTCACAATAGTCACAAATAATATAAAATACCTTGGTGTGAATCTAACTAAGCAAGTGAAAGATCTGTATGACAAGATCTTCAAGTCTGTGAAGAAAGAAATCGAAGATCTCAGAAAATGGAAAAATCTCCCATGCTCATGGATTGGCAGGATTAATATAGTAAAAATGGCCATCTTGCTGAATGCAATCTATAGACTCAATGAAATCTCCATCAAAACTCTAACTCAGTTCTTCATAGAGATAGAACAATTTGCATATTCATTTAGAATAACAAAAAAAGAAAAAAACCCAGGATAGTAGAAAACTATTCTCAACAACAAAAGAACTTCTCGGGGAATCACCATCCCTGACCTCAAACTGTACTACAGAGCAATAGAGATAAAAACTGCATGGTATTGTTACAGACACAGGCAGGAAGATCAATGGAATATAATTGAAGACCCAGAAATGCACCCACACACCTATGGTCACTTGATCTTTGCCAAAGGAGCTAAAACTGTTCAGTGGAAAAAGGACAGCATTTTCAATAAATGGTGCTAGGTCAACTGGAGGTCAGCATGTAGAAGAATTCAAATCAATCCATTCTTATCTCCTTGTACAAAGCTCTAGTCCAAGTGGATAAAGGACCTTCACATAAAACCAGATACACTGAAACTAAGAGAAGGTGGGGAAGAATCTCGAATACTTGGGCTCAGGGGAAAGTTCCTGAACAGGACACCAATGGCTTTTGCTCTAAGATCAAGAATTGTAAAATGGGACCTCATAAAATTGCAAAGCTTCTGTAAGGCAAAGGACACTGTCAATAGGAAAAATGGCAACCAACAGATTGGGAAAAGATCTTTACCAGTCCTACATCCGATAGAGGGCTAATTGCCAATATATAGAAAGAACTCAAGAAATTAGACTCCAGACAACAAAATAACCATATTAAAAATGGGGTACAGCGCTAAACAAATAATTCACAACTGAGGAAACTCAAATGGTCTAGAAACACCTAAAGAAAAGTTCAACATTCTTAGTCATCAGGGAAGTTCAAATCAAAACAACCCTGAGATTCCACCTCACACCAGTAAGAATGGCTAAGATCAAAAACTTAGGAGATAGCAGATGCTGGCTAGAATGTGGAGAAAGAGGAACCCTCCTCCATTGTTGTTGTGATTGCAAGCTGGTACAACCACTCTGGAATTCAGTCTGTCAGTTCCTCAGAAAATTTGACATAGTATTACCTGAAGACCCTGCTATACCATTCCTGGTAATATAACCAGAAGATGCTCCAACATATAACAAAGACACAGGTTCCACTATGTTCATAGAAGCCTTATTTATAATAGCCAGAAGATGGAAAGAACCCAGATATCCTTCAACAGAGAAATGGATACAGAAAATGTGGTACATTTACACAACGAAGTGTTACTCAGCTATTAAAAACAATGAATTCATGAAATTCTTAGGGAAATGGATGGAACTAGAAAATATCATCCTGAGTGAGGTAACTCAATCATGAAAGAACACACATGGTATGCACTCACTGATAATTGGTATTAGTCCAAAAGCTCACAATACCCAAGATGCAACTCACAGACCACATGAAGCTCTTGAAGAAGGAAGACCAAGTATGGGTGCTTCGGTCTTTCTTAGAAGGAGTAACAAAATACTCAAGGGAGTAAATATGGAGACAAAGTGTGGGACAGAAACTGAAGGAGGGTCTGTCTGAAAAATGCTCCACCTGGGTATCCAAAGATAGATGCTGATGTGGATGCCAGGAAGTGCATGTTGACAGTCTCTTGATATAGCTGTCTCCTTAAAGGTCTGTCAGAGCATGACATATTATTCTAGTTTATATATAATCCACTAAATAAAATATATTAATAACTTAAATTTGTTTTATCTATGCTAACATTTTTATAAAAGTATTAGTTTCATAAATAAAAGTATTTTACAATAATCATCTAATTAGCAATGCATAAGCCAAAACTAATTGGAAATTGTGTATCATTTTATTTAGTCACACCCTCTTCCTTATGCATTCTGCATTGAGATCTGGCACAGTAAATCCTCAGTCTATTTGGCTTCTGTGTTTCATTCCTTCTGTGGAATCGATTCTTCTTCCTCCATGGTAGATAGCTACAATATGTAGAATTTCTAAAGAGCTTTTATTATAATTGCATTAGGATGCAACTGTGTCTCCATGCAACAATTTGCAAAATCTTTGACATGCATGTGTATTTTTCTTGAACCAGTGTGCTTGAGGATAGGGAGAATTAATATTTCTCCCTGAATAATTCCCTGAAAAATTGTCCAATCCCAAGTAGTCAGTGATAAACACAAGTACACTCAAGCAACACTAAATACATCCAATAAGTAGTGTGTAACAATAATAATTTACCATAATCTGAAAGGAAAGTGAGGAGGAGACACTAGAGGAATTTTGGGGAGAAAGGCATAGAGACAATGTAAATACAATATTCATGGATAAAATTCACAAAGAATTATGTTAAATGTGATGAACTGATCATTTACATATCAATAATCATAATATGGAAGGTTAAATCAAGAATGAAATTTTAACTTATTTTTCCCAACATAGAATTTTTATCGAGGAATTCATCATGTATACCCCTATCACATTCACTTCCCAGTTCTAGTCTCTCCATGCTTGCTTCTTCCTGTGACTTCCTCCTCCCATCCAAAAAAAAGTTCTTGTCTTATTTATGTACTCATTGGAGTGTGGTGAAACTCTCAATGACCTGCCCATAAAATACAGTTGAGTCCTTCCCATCCCTCATCCTTGCTGGAAGCCATCTATTGTGGAAAGTTTACCATCCTATCATAGTTTTTAAGACTTTCTACAATGGCTTCTGGTTTAGGCTTTTACTATATTATGGAAGGACTGATTGCAGTAGAGGTAGGGATTGTCACAGAGGTCTCACATGTCATTATTTTTTTTTATCAACTTTGTGTTTTCAATCATCAATATCGTTGCCAAAGTAATTTATTTGCTTATGGTTCACAGGAACATTGGCTTGGGCTTCTATATGGTTTGTTGCATCATCATAGACCATACCACGAACAAGGCACCAATTTAAAATAGGCCCATGAACCCAGACAAGGTCCTACAGTGCAGCTAAAATCATGATTATCAACATGGCTTCAGGCCACAAAAGATGCCATGGACATCCATGTGACCTTTGGTGGTAGCATGGGCCAGGGACATCAACATAAATCCAGCCAAAATAAGACTACTATGGACCTAGACATGACTCTCAGTGGCAGCACAGGCCTGCTCACCACCATAGTTCCTAGTGGCAACACAGGGCACCTATGTCAATATAGCCCCTGACTTCAGCATTGCCTACAGACATGAACATGACTTCAGGCTGTAGCATGGATCATGAACATTTACATGACCCTGGGTATCAGCACAGGCAACAGACATAAACATCAAGAGACTCAGCTTCAGTAAGACCATGGACTCAGACATGACTTTATACAGCTAAGTCCTTATATTACTATGGCTCCAGGTGGCAGCACATCCCACTCACATCAGTATGATCCTCAGGGGCAAGAAAGCCTATGGATATCAATGGGAATTCAGTCCATGGCACAGGTCATGAACATCAACATGCTAGGACATTGATGTCTGAAGGCAGTGGGCCTGGCCACATCATAATGACTGAGCCACACATGGTCCTCAGTGGCATCACAGGACATGGTGGTCCTTTGAGGAGGTTCAATCTAGAAAGTAGACCATTCCTCATATTAGGCCTCCATTATAGCCTAGTGCTAGGGTGATCCCTCAACCAAGTACCATGTTCTGGGACTTAGTTTGTATCTACATAAGCTCTTAGCTGTTGTACACCATCCTGTTGACTCCATTGCGCCACGACATGAGCCAGCATCAACCTCAGCCCTTTATCCATACCTGACACTGCTGTCACATCACCAATTATCTCTCTCTCCACAGACCAAGCACAGCTCAGCTCTGCTAGCACTTCCATCTCTCCATGGAGCAGTGTCTGCCAGGAGGCCTGCCCAGTGAGGGATGGGGAGATTGACAGCAAGCCTGCCCAGTGAGGGATGGGGAGATTGATTCTCAAAAATTTAACTTTTTAAAAGAGAAATTTAAAAATTCAAGCCTGAGAAGATGGCTCAGATGTTAACCGTTCCTGTTGCCAAAGCTATGATTTCTGCAAAGGACATGATTGAAGGAGAGAAATTGTCCTCTGGCCTTTACAAGTATTTTGTGACCCATACATGTTCACACACACACACACACACACACACACACACACACACACACAATTGCAGCAAAATTTAAAAAAAAAGAACTTTCTAATTTTAAGTTACATATATACACATTTACTAGAACTTAGGATAAAAAAAGATAGTGAGGTTAGCATAAAAACTTTTTTTTTCCCTTCGAGCAAGCACAGGCAGGATTCGAACTCTGTCGAGAGAGACAGAGGGCCGCCTCTGGCTCCAGAGCGCAATGACTGCAGCCGTGTGCCACCACTGGCCGGCACATAAAAACTTTTAAATACAAATAATTTTACGTTAGAGAAATTTTTTGTTGAAAAGGAAAAGAAAATAATATTTCAAGGAGAAAAAAAGAATCATACTGAAATTCCATAGTCTGTGAGTTTTGTGAAAATGGTAGACACCAAACAACTTCTGCATTTGTTTGGACACTATAGTGAGTGCATTTAAAAAGACTGTATCTATTGCACATGTGGGAATGTCTATGGCATTCAGTTGGTTTGTTTGTTGATTGGTTGGTTGGTTGGTTTTATGTTCTTTCACAGGACACTAGCAGAAAATGGGTACCACCATTTCTTGATGCATTTTTAAGACTCTAGGCTACTGTCCAAGTAATATGTAAACTTTAAAATAAATCTGTTCCAAAGATTAGCTAAGGGTGTTCACATGCCCTCAAGACAACTCCATGTCTTAACACCTTAGGAAAATGCCAGGAAATCTTCACAAAGTATCCTGATGATGGGTTTGGGAAACTCAGTTACAGGCATGTGAATGCAACCATTGCTGGCTGTGCAAGATTTTGCCATACTTTGATCAGGCTTGGAGTGGAGAGCCAGACTTACCCACAGTATTGTGCAGACTAGTGAACAAATCCAGTCTGCCACATTGTTTCTACTTTCAATAAAATGCTAAGCATTTGCACACTCAGTTTTCTGGGTTGTTGCTGCTGTTTGCATTTTTGTTTTGGTTTCTTAGTTTACAAGAACTATTGTCTTCTGGCAAAAGAAAGAGGGAATGTCAGTTGAGGATTCACTTCCATTAGACTGGTCTGTAGTGCATTTTCTGGACTGTAAGTTGGTGTGGGAAGACCCATAAGAAAGTCACACCCATCATGGTTGGTACTATGCCTGGGCAGATAGGCCTTAGTTGTACAAGAAAAGGTAGCTGAGTGAGCCAGAGGAAGCAAGCAAATAAGCAACATTTTCTCTGTGGTCTCTGCTTCAGTTCCTGACTCCAGTTCTCACTTGAGTTCCTGCCTTGACTTCCAAGATGATGGACTATTAACTTAACACCGAAGACAACTAGGATAATTTTTGGTCAATTTTTTTATTACAGCAAAAGAAAGTAACTAGAATAAAGGCTCTGTTTGTAAAATAGTCCCTACTCCTCAGGGTTCTTCTTAGGAAGTGTCTTAGAGACTCATTGCTGTGAAGGGAAAACATGACCATGGCAACTCTTATGATGGAAAATATTTAATTGGGGCTGGCTTACAGTGTCCAAGGTGTAGTCCATTATAATCATGACAGTAAGCATGGTAATATGCAAGCATTCATGGTACTAGAGAAGGAGCTAAGAGTTCTACATCTTACTCTGAAGGCAGCAGAAGGAGTCTGCGCCCAATACTGGGTGTAACGTGAGCCTATGACCTAAAAGTCCATCTCCCCAGTGACATATTTCCTCCAACTAGGTCACACCTACTTCAACAAGGTCATACCACTCAATACAGCTTTTACCTGTGGGCCAAGCACTCAAACATGAGTGTATCATGGGCATTCCTATTCAGACCACCACAGGAAGTAAATTGCATAACAAGGACTTAGGACAATGCCTAGAAGATTTAAAAATAACATTAAATGATGTTCATATTCAGTGATTGGTGAATATGTTGAGTTAGTCACATTTCTCAGTGATGTGATGGGAAAGATGACTGGAAACCAGAATGAAGACGCTGGCTCTGGGTTGGAGTCAGAAAGCCTATCATGGTGGGCATGACATGGTGGCAGAGTGTGAGGTAGCTACTCACATCTCATTTCACATCTGCAGTCAGGAAGCAAAAGACAGCATTCACCAGGCTTTTTAAATTACTTTTCTTGCTGAGTCTAGACTCTTAGCCTCAGAGGGTTGCCACCTGTGTTCAAGATGGTTTCTTCTCTCATCAATTATAGCATTTTGGAAGTTCTTCACATACACAACCAGAAGTGTGTCTTCTAGAGGAGTTTAAATAAAGTCAGGTTGACAATGAAGATGAACCATCATAATACTGAACACTGGGATTCATCCCTAATAAGTCACAAATTCCCTGTGTGTGACTCTTCCATTTAACTAATTCACTGTCATTAATATATTTCTTGATTTTTATTCATTGAAAATTACTCAAACCAATATAATACAAGATTTCTGTGAATCATGTAGCAGAAGACAAAAAAAATCACTTTGTTAACAGAGGTGAATAGAATTGAAATTTAATAAAATTATGACTGATCCTTTGTGCAGATTTCCTACTACTACCACATGTAAGCATTTCAGGAGGAATAAAGGTTAAAACTCAACTAATGCTAAAACTTTTCATTTTACTCCATTAGCCCCTTCAGGCTAGAAATAGATTTTACATTACAAAATGTAATCAGGAGGCATTTGGTGTGAATAATTGATTGGTAGGATTAGAAATATAAATACAAGAGGGGAAATATGGTTATAATGTTCATTTTAAAGGTCAAATACTATATTATTTTAACATTTGTATTTAATAAAATTAATAAACTCACAAACCAACATATATTTAGGTGTTCCACAAGTGTGTAAATATTTTAATTGTAACTCTTCGACATGAAATCAGTGATATTTTAACACATGTGTGTATACACACACACACACACACAAAACTTAAAAAAATATTTTTTTCCCAAAAGGCTTTTCAAATATCATGTGTCAAATTATTTGTATTATCTTGAAGCCATTAGATTCATCTTGTCTGAGGCTTTCACATGATTTATTTGCACGTTTTCTAATGTGTTATATGTCTAGGTTTAATATCCCTCAGAGTACTTCTAATCCACCAAGAGTTGGAGCTCAGCTAAAAGCACAGAGCCAGGAATATTTACTTGCTAGTCATACCACATACTACACCTCTATTGGTTTTCATTGTAAGCTAGAATAAGCAGTTGAATATAATCTAAAATTTAGTCTAATTAGCCTGCATACCAAGGACTGAGGAAATTTGATAAGGTGGTAGTGCCTTCAGAAAGGAACCGCTAAATAGTTTGAATTGGCCTCTTTCCTCATGACCACAGAAGTTTTTCAGTTCTCATCTTACTTTACTGATTAGTGGTATTTAACACACTTGCTCAATCCTTCTTCGTTGAAATGAACCTTTCCCTTGGCCTCTGGAGTGTGTATGTGTAGTGGTCTCTTGCTCTCTCTTTCATTTCCCTGGCTTCCTCTTCTGCTTTCCTTCTATGAATTATGTTCATATCCCCAACTGCTCAACTTTAGCCAATTCACGAGTCAGTCTCTCCCTGTCTTTATTGCAAGTGATTTTATCTTTAATGCAGCTTTTAATCAGGTGACTTTCAGATAGAAATCTTATAAACTGGAACCCCTTGCTAAAATCCACACTCATACACCAAGCTATTTACTCAGATTTCTTCATGGGTCTTTACAAATCTGATTTTTAATCTACTCATTAATTCCATACTTTAAAATTATAAATTCCCAATTTGAACTCCTACCCTCGTTCTCAAACTTAGTAACTTGAAAGTAACATAGTCTAAGAAAAAAACTAATTTCTGCACATCATTCATACTGACCTTTGTGTCAATGGTCATGTCAGTTATGGGATCTTCATGTTACAGTCACAGCTATTGTCATGTCACACACAATGATTGCAAATCACATCCCTTGTGATGATCTCCATGTCACACATGGTGATTTGCATGTCACAGTCACAACCATCTCCATGTTACAGTCACACGCAATCTGTGATCTTTAAGGCATGGGATTCTGTGTCTGTTTCTTGTGCTGTTAGCCAGTCTTTCAGGGGTCATGTTCATGGTTGCCTCCTCGCTTCTGCTTGCCACTGTCTCATTAAGACACTTGCTTTAACCTGCATGTACCATCTTGCTTCTTTCTCTTACTGTCTACTTTCTCATTCCAGTGAGACTAACACAGGGATATACTAAACTCTTGAGAAGAGGCAGATCCACAGGATTTCCCATAATTTATGAGCCCGATGTCTGTATCGCCAAGTGTTGCATTTCTTCATTATTTTACAATCTTACACTGTTTATGAGGTCTGAAGCACTTGGTAAAGACTTATATGTGGTACATGTGGTAGCTCATCACCTCTACTACTTCAGAAAATATCTCTGTGTATGTCTTAGTTACTTTTCAATTGCTATGGAGAGATACCATGACCAAAATAATTTATATAAGAAAGGATTAACTGGTAAGATACACAAACACACACACAGAGACAGACACACATACAAACACACACACAAAACACACAAACACACACACAAATACACACACAAAAAACACACACATACAAACACACACACAAACACAGAGACAGAGAGAGAGAGAGAGAGAGAGAGAGAGAGAGAGAGAGAGAGAGAGAGAGAGAAAAGAAAGTCTGAGTCAAAAAACCAGAGAGATACTGGACCCGATGTGGGCTTTTGATACATAAAAGCTCACCCCCAGTGACATACCTCTGCCAATACATCCACACCTCCTAGTGCTTTCCAAAAATGTTCCAACACCTATGGACAAAGGCTTCAAATCTACAAGCCTATGAGGGCCAGTTCCACTTAATCCATCACAGTGTCCATTACTTCTGCCCAGAGTCTTCCTGTTTATCACTGTGGAGGAACCCTCCTGGCAACCATCTGACTCACAGATAGACAGACAACTGTCAAGTGAGTAATGCTTCTATGAGTACCTTGTGCAATCACAGCATTATCCAAAAAGAAAACAAAGGTCCCTCACGCGAAAAATGGATACAGAAAGTGTGGTTCATTTACACAATGGAATACTACTCAGCTATTTAAAATGAGGACATCATGAATTTTGCAGGCAAATGGACTATACTAGAAAATATCATCCTGAGTGAGGTAAGAGAGAGAAAAGGAACAGGATCAGGAATTAGGGGGTGGACAGAAGAATGAATGGAAATATGCAGTCTCTGGGTCGAGGTAGGTAGGGGGACCCATTAGAAAGTCCAAGAAACCTGGGGGTGAGAGACACTTAGGACCCTATGGGGTTGACCTTAACTGAAATGCACAATAATGGGAAGAGGGAACTTGAAGAGTTCACTTCCAGGAGATAGACAGTGCTGTAAGTGGGGGGACCGGATTACCAACATAGAGTCAAAATTTCCTGACCCAGAATTGCTCCTGTTTCAACGAACTTCAGGGACAAAATGGAGAAGAGACTGAAGGAAAGGCAGTCCAGTGACAGGCTCAAATTGTGATCCATTTCATGGGAAGCACCAAGACCTGACACTATCACTGATGCTATGGTGTATTTACAGACAGAAACCTAGAATGGCTGGCTTCTGAGAGACCCTACTGACTAAGACAGACTAAGATATTTATACCCAACCATTGGAATGAGGTCAGGGACCCCTATGGGGGAATTAGGGGAAGGATTAAAGGGAATGAAGGGGAAGGCAACCCTATAGGAAGACCAGCAGTCTCAACCAACCTGGACCCCTAGGAGCTCCCAGAGACTGAGCCACCAACCAGGCAGCATACACAGGCTGATCCAATGCCCCTGGCACATATATATCAGAGGACTGCCTGGTCTGGTCTCAGTGGGAGAAGATGCACCTAATCCTCAAGAGACTTGAGGCCTTAGAGAAGGGAGATTCCTGAGGGGAGAGGAGAGCACCCTCTCTGAGGCAACAGGTAGGAGGAGTGGGGTGAAGAACTATGAGGTGAACCTGGAGGAGGGCAATGTCAGGATTGTAAATGAATAAAATAATTAAAAAAATAAATGGAATAAAATAAAGAAAAATGAACACCAAAATGACACATTTCATCTAATAAGATCTTTCTACACCATTTTATTTTGTTCTCAGCACCAAGAGTAGACTAACAATGCCAGAACCCTGGGATTGCTTTCAGTACTACCTACTGACTAACAATGTCATGCTGTAAAAAGAGAAAAAAATCCAGTGTATTTAGGCACTCAAAATTCTGGCACTAGTCTTGAACTTCAGCCAGTATAAATGAATAGCATTAAGATAGTAGCTATTGCACAAAATTAATTAATTGGAATTCGCAAGCCAGATGACACCGGTGCCAGAGTCCACAAAACCGAGCATAGCTGTAGGTCAGTCTCTGACCACACTGGGGAGGAGAAAAGAGTAAATAAATAAAAAGAAGGTCCAAGAACTGAGAGAACACTTTTATTTTTACTAGCTAATTCCTGTGTTTTTGAATCTTGTATAATATCTAGTTATTTCATTATTTCTGCCTTGTCCCGCATTGCAGAACCAACTGTGCTTTTCTTGGTATCCTTCACAAACCACGATAATCTCAGTGCAAGTTTCCTCATGGAGCCCTGTTACCCTTCAATGGAGCCAAGGTTCTGAATTCTTAAATCAATTAATCCAGCCAGGGCTCCTCATTCTGGCTCCCATTTCTTCCCACCAAGCCACAACACTGTGCTGATTTGTGCTGATTCTACGTGTACTTGTGGCTGTAAGTTCATATTTGAATCCAAATAGTGAGATCTGTTCAGACTCCACAGCCTGATAAACTTCATCATCTTGAAGTTCACTGGCATCGTTACTATTTCCAAGAACCCTGAAAGTATGAAACATGCATTACACATTTATGGAGTATGGCATTCATCACTAGGAGAGCATCCATATTCTGTATGCAAGTCTACATTTGATTTGCTTTCTGTGGAAAAAAAGTCTCAGGACAATAGAAGTCTCCATTTCATCTCAATAATAACATTTAATTTGATTTTCTCAAAATATTATTTTCAAAATGAAAACATATAAGAGTGAGGAGATGAAATATCTCACTGAAATCAATTTAGCACATCTTACCACGTCTTCATATTGGTTCCAAGTAACACAGGGAGCCTTCCAAAACAAATGCTGCGTGTAGGAGCTAATGATGACAATATTATGTGTTTTTTCTTTTTATTGTGTCTAATGGAACCAAGTAGAAAATGCAAGTAGCAAAGAATGCTTAGGCATCCGTTCATGATGGAGGAATAACTTCTTTAGAGCTCTGTGATCTTTGAGAACTGTAATACTGCTGTTATTGTGGATATGAGTCTTATGTTTATACCTTCAAAGCTGACATAGTAATCCAAAGAAAAACAAGAACTTCTATTCACCTGGACACACAACTCTCTGGGTAATATTAAATAAAGTCAGTGAACAAGTGTGTGGGAAATTTCAAAGAGTTTTTTTTTTTTTTATTGGAAATTTTATTTACATTTCAGATATTCTCTCCTTACCCCATTTCCCCCCTCCCTCCCAGGAACTCACTATCCCTTACCCCCTCCTGCTGCCTCCACGTTGGTGTACCCCCACCCACCCTCCCCTGTATCTCACCTTCCCACCCTGTCTTCCCACCCTCGAATACCCCCCCACGACGTCCAACCTTCATGGGACCAAGGATCTCTTCTCCCACTTATATATAGCTCCCTTGCATATATAGCTGGAGCCATGGGTCCCTCCCTAAGCGCTCCCAGGCTCTGGTTGGTTGGGATTGTTGCTTTCCTCATGGTGTCACGAATCCTTTCAACTCCTTCAGCCTTCACTCTATCTTCTTCATTGGGAACACCATGATCAGTTTGATGGTTAGCTATGAGCATCTGCCTCTGAGTATGTCAGACTCTTGCAGACTTCTAGGGAGACAGCTATATCAGGCTCCTGTCAGCATGTACATCCTGACATCCACATCAACCTCTACCTTTGGTGACTGCACATGGGATGGATATCCAGGTAGAATGGTCTGTAGATGGCCCCTCCTTCAGTTTCTGTCCTGCACTGTGTCTCCTTATTTGCTCCCTTGAGTATTTTGTTACTCCTTCTAAGAAGGACTGAAGCCTGCCCTACTTGGTCGTCATTCTTCATGAGCTTTGTGTGGTCTGTGAGTTGAATCTTGGGTATTTCAAGCTTCTGGGCTAAAATCCAATAATCAGTGAGTGAATACCATGTATGTTCTTTTGTGATTGGGTTACTTCACTCAGGATGATATTTTCTAGTTCCATCCATTTATATAAGAATTTATCAAATTCATTGTTTTTTATAGCTGAGTAATATTCCATTGTATAACTGTACCACATTTTTTTTATCCATTCCTCTGTTGAAGGGCATCTGGGTTCTTTCCAGATTCTGGCTATTATAAATAAAGCTGCTATGAACATAGTGGAGCATATGTCCTTGTTGTGTGTTAGAGCATCTTCTGGGTATATGCCCAGGAGTGGTATAGCTGGGTCCTCAGATAGTGATATGTCCAATTATCTGAGGAACCGCCAGACTGTTTTCCATAGTGGTTGCACCATCTTGCAATCCCACCAACAATGGAGGAGCGTTCCTCTTTCTCTACATCCTCGCCAGCATCTGCTATCACCTGAGTTTTTGATTTTAGCCATTCTGACTGGTGTGAAGTGGAATCTCAGGGTTGTTTTGATTTGCATTTCCCTGATGACCAAGGATGCTGAACATTTTTTAGGTGCTTCTCGGCCACTCCCATTTCCTCAGTTGAGAATTCTTTGTTTAGCTCCATACCCCATTTTTTAATAGGGTTATTTGGTTGTCTAGAGTCTAATTTCTTGAGTTCTTTGTATATATTGCATATTAGTCCTCTATTGGATATGGGATTGGTAAAGATCTTTTCCCAATCTGTTGGTTGCCGTATAAAATCAGATCTGAAATGGGAGACATAACAACAGAAATGAGGAAATTAAAAAAATCATCAGATCCTACTACAAAGGCCTATACTCAATAAAACTGGAAAATCTGGATGAAATGGACAATTTTCTAGATAGATACCAGGTACCAAAGTTAAATGAGGAGCAAATAAACCATCTAAACAGTCCCACAACCCCTAAAGAAATAGCAGCAGTCATTAAAAGTCTCCCCACCAAAAAATGCCCAGGACCAGATGGTTTTAGTGCAGAATTCTATCAGACCTTCAAGGAAGACCTAATATCAATTCTCTTCAAACTATTCCACAAAATAGAAACAGAAGGAACACTACCCAATTTGTTCTATGAAGCTACAATCACACTCATACCTAAACCTCACAAAGACCCAACAAAGAAAGAGAACTTCAGGCCAATCTCTGTTATGAATAGTGATGCAAAAATACTCAATAAAATTCTAGCAAACTAAATCCAAGAACACATCAAAACAATCATCCATCATGATCAAATGGGCTTTATCCCAGGAATGCAGGGATGGTTCAATATTCGGAAATCCATCAATGTAATCCACTATATAAACAAACTCAAAGAAAAAAACCATATGATCATCTCACTAGATGCTGAGAAAGCATTTGACAAAATTCAACACCCCTTCATGATAAAAGTCTTGGAAAGATCACGAATTCAAGGTTCATACCTAAACATAGTAAAAGCAATATACAGCAAACCAGTAGCCAACATCAAACTAAATGGAGAGAAACTTGAAGCATTCCCACTAAGATCGGGACTAGATAAGGCTGCCCACTCTCTCCCTACCTATTCAATATAGTACTGGAATTCCTAGCCAGAGCAATTAGACAACAAAAAGAAGTCAAAGGAATACAAATAGGAAAGGAAGAAGTCAAAATATCACATTTGCAGATGATATGATTGTATAATAAGTGACCCCAGAACTTCCACCAGAGAACTCCTAAACCTGATAAACAACTTCAGCAAAGTGGCAGGTTATAAAATCAACTCGAACAAATCAGTAGCCTTCCTCTACATGAAAGATAAACAAGCTGAAAAAGAAATTAGGAAATGACACCCTTCACAATAGTCACAAATAATATAAAATACCTCAGGGTGAATCTAACCAAGCAAGTGAAAGATCTGTATGACAAGAACTTCAAGTCTCTGAAGAAAGAAATTGAAGAAGGTCTCAGGAAATGGAAAGATCTGCCATGCTCATGGACTGGCAGGATTAATATAGTAAAAATGGCCATCTTGCCAAAAACAATCTACAGATTCAATGCAATCCCCATTATAATACCAACTCAATTCTTTACAGAACTAGAAAGAGAAATTCTCAAATTTATTTGGAACAACAAAAAACCCAGGATAGTGAAAACCATTCTCAACAATAAAAGAACTTCTGGAGGAATCGCCATCCCTGACCTCAAGCTGTATTACAGAGCAATAGTGATAAAAACGGCCTGGTATTGGTACAGAGACAGGCAGGAAGATCAGTGGAATAGAGTTGAAGACCCAGAAATGAACCCACACAACTATGGTCATTTAATCTTTGACAAAGGAGCTAAAACCATCTAGTGGAACAAGGACAGCATTTTCAACAAATGGTGCTGGTTCAACTGGAGGACAGCATGCAGAAGAATGCAAATCGATCCATTCCTATCTCCTTGTACAAAGCTCAAGTCCAAGTGGATAAAGGACCTTCACATAAAACCAGACACACTGAAACTAATAGAAGAGAAGGTGGGAAAGACCCTCGAATACCTAGGCACAGGGGAAAAGTTCCTGAACAGAAAACCAATGGCCTATGCTCTGAGATCAAGAATTGACAAATGGGACTTCATAAAACTTCAAAGTTTCTGTAAGGCAAAGGACACTGTCAATAGGACAAAACGGCAATCAAAGAGATTTTTAAATGTCATTTTTTTCCATTCTAATGATTGTGTTATTTCCTTTTCTTTCCTCCTTGTAGCATGTCAATTCCCTTCTCTCAGATGTACACCCCTAGAGAATGAAACCGTGAGAGAAGTAAAGAGTGAAGAGACATGCTTGTGTAATATCGCTTGGGCTCACCAAAAACGCATGGAATATTCGGGAGAAATTTTTATTCAATGATGGAATGTAAAAATCTGCAACCAGAGAAGGGGGAATCAGCTTTGTCCTTTCACTTTCTTGTTGTCTTTGAAAGAGAACATGGTTGCCAGGTACCCAAGGAAGGAGTGGAAAACTTTGAGATAAGCAAAGGAAAGAGTCTCTGCTGCAGAGACTCCAGCCTCAGAACAAGAAATGGAACTCTTCACAAGAGAAATAAAGTTGTCCTTCCTGAGGGGCCACACAAAGAGCAGGAGAGACAAGACACAGGTGGTTTTTTGTTTGTTAGCTTGTTTGTTTTTTGTTTTGTTTGTTTGTTTTGTTTTTTATGTCTTCTCAGTCCCAGTCATGCAAAGTGTGATCACAAGGAATTCTATCTGCTTTAAGCAATGGATTCCTTATCACAGGCATCTAAATTGTATCATTAACAACTTGGGAAGCTTAGTATAGACTAGGTTCTTTCTTTCCTAAAGTTTTAAAGGTCCTCCAGTACTTGGTTACTGATTTTGACTAGAACATATGTGATTTTCTTTTGTAGAAAACAGTGGTATAGTTTTGCTTTTTATGGATTACATTTGAAAACATTTAAAATAAGAACTTGCTAGTTAAAGTTATTGTTTGCCAAACATTCTAATAATGACAAAAAGATCAGATAGTCTAATTTTATCTAACATATGAAAATATATTTCAGTGTAGAAAAATAAAACTCTTAATTAATGAAGTCATACATTTGTGATCATTAAAATAATAGTGATATAGACAAGAGTTAGACCATCTGAGAAGGAGCAACACATCTCATGCATTGTCTAAGCATGTCCAGTCTCACTATGCATCTATCATTATATGATGTAGAATCAAACTTGCTAATTAATTGCCCATTCAAGCAGAATGGTACAGTGGACAGTTTAATGTGTTTTAGATCAAACATAGTCTTGAAGGTTTCAGATAGAAAATAATAGCATAAGACAAATAATGTGTCTTAATGAAGAAATCACTTGCATATCAATCAGGCTGAAATACCCTCTTTATTCTCCTTAATAGTAGAAAGGCTAGATTTTCTTACTTAATGTTCACACTGCCTAGGTAATACCTATGGCCAGGCAGCAAAACTAATATGAATAAATAAGCTCAGATGATAGTTTTCAGAGATTAATCTTCTAGACACACAAGGATAATGGTTAGTTTAATATATCCCCCAACATTTTGGCAACACACCATAATCTGTTCTCTGTTGTTACTAACAAATAATAGTCTTTGACTCATATTAATTCCAGTAGCCTGGAGAAGAAGAATGGTGAACTCAGAGGATAAGAAGCAAAGCATCCTTTGACTTTATGCATTAAAAGTAAGTAAATATTCACAGTGTATGATGTTTCTACTTAATTGGTTGTTTTTAGAAATTCTGTCTAGGATATAGGAAAATAATCACGAGGAATTCTTAGGGAATACTTAACGTATATCTATCTATCAGTCATCTATCATTTGTATATTTATAATCTATCTATCAATCATATATTAATATTTAGAGCAAGTTCACCTTAATGTTACAACTAATCCACCAAAAATCCTTGCCAACTCTTACATAATTCAGATGCTTTTGAGCAGAGGCCTGCCATCAGAGCAACAAGCCTTGTTTGGATTGACCTATTTCTTCATGTGTCTTTTGTTTACACAGTTCTATAGGGTTCAATTAAATAATAATTTGAGGCAATTTTGAAATATAAATATAGCTAATGCTATAGTTACTTATTTATTTTTATAGTTTAATCAAAGAAGACCCATGTCTCAGCTACTCCTGAGACTGATTTTCACCATTATTTATGACCATAGTTTGAAATGTTTTGTGTAAAGCCCATAGCCAGACATATCAATTCTCAGTGCAATCTCTATGTGCTGTCTGACATCCAGCAAGCCTTTTACTTAGCAGAGTACCAGATGTGATGCATAATCTGATAGCCTTTGTTTGGTTTTTGGAATAATTAATAGATAGTTTTATGCATATATCTTAGAATGCAGTGCAAATTAAGAACTTAATATTAATGCCTTTTCTTCTTTCTGTTTTTATGTTTGAAATCCTTATGATCCTTTTACAAAATAAGGTCTACTATTAAGAAAACAGTACATTGGCTGCGACAGCAGTAGGCTAGTGCCTGCCTAGCATGTATCAAGGCCACAAATTCAATTCTCAGATGAAGTATACACCACAAAAAAGCATGATACTATAAGGTAAAGTCTACCTGGAGATAAAATGAAGACAATAAGAACATTTGTTAATTGTACGTTTGTAATTCCTTTAAAATAAAATTCAGTGCAACCTATTCCCTGACTTTAGGCAGGGTTTTAAACAAGTCAAGTGCTTCAAACAAGGATTTTTAAACACTTGCATTGTCTACTCAATGTTCAAGCCACAATGCTGAAACAGGTATAATTCTGTTAAGCTGTTTACTGCAGTATTTCACTGTGATGAGCTCTTTGGCTTCCTTAGCACTATCTCTAAGGGAGCTTTGATCCTCATAAAGAAACCTCGAGGTGAATGTTGAGGAGCAAGAAATTTTCAAGAAAGGTTTTTTATCTTCCTTGCTCTGTCCCCCACTTTTTTCCCAACTCTCTTTTCAGGAGAGAAGTAGATGAGAAGGAAAGGGATAAACAATGGATGGTCAATGATATATGAAGTGTCACACGAAGAAAAATAGTCTGTGCAGCTGTGGATACAATCAGCAAAGCACTCAATAAAGAACCCTAGGACTGGGGACCTAGTACAGGAAGGAGGGGAATAAGAAGATAGAGATGGAAAATGCGATAAGAATCAGACCATAATGCTTTTCTCTATATATGACCTCATCCAAGACTTTCTGGTTTTAATGTTTTGTTTTGCTTTTACCAATGACTGTGTAATTTCAGCAAATATTTCTCCCCAAAGTAACAGATTACTCAAGATCAACCTCTACCTGGCTTTCTACCTTCTTTTCATGTCTTCTCAGTTTCTTCATTATGCCACTAGGATGTTGGCTTTCATTCCCTAAATCTGCTAAGGTTTGTTCCACCTTGGAAATTCAGCCCTTGCTAGAACCCCTGGAACAGTCTTAGTGGAATGTTTTAGTTTGTTTACGGTGGTGGAAAACTTTGTATGACTTGTTTGGTTAATTAGTGCATGGCAAGATGTGGAAGAAAAGATATCAATCTGCACTTAAAACCAATGCTCTTTCCTTTCTTAAAATATGATTCAATAACGATGGCCAGCAAAAAGAAGCATCTATAATTCAGTTATTGAACTCAAACGTAAAGTGGCATTTCACCTTATTGTATTTACATTAAAAAGTGCCAGTGCTTATTGGTAAAGTTTCCATTCCTTCGCCTTTAACTTTTTCATATTTTAAATACAAATAAATAGATATAAATTGAGTTTAAAGGAGAGCAGTGAAGAACAAGTGACAGGAACCGAGCATGGGTGATAGACTAAGAATTCAGTAGGGACACATCACAGACCTCATCTGATTCCTCTCCAGGAACACATCCAGACAGCTGGAGTCTATGTAGGAGGCCTTTAAAATACAGTTGCAAAACTCTTTCTTATTTTATTTTTTTGTACTTGGTTAAAGTGAAACTTTAAGGTCAAACCCTAATTTATCACAGCAAGTAAAAACCCATAGCGTCCTGCTCCTCTGATTTGGGAGGCACACTGGAGGCAGATTCAAGAATACTGGGAAAGTAAACCTCTTTGAAACTTATTTTTGACACAAATGAAGAATTTCCTAAAGGAAATAAGCCAAGACATCTAAAGAAGACATTTGCTACTGAAAAGAAATGAAAGTGTGCAGAATGAAATTAGAATGATTATTGGTGTTTTAATCCCCCTTGCTCCTTGTTTGCTGTGGCCTTGATTAAAAGGAACAGGAAGGATTCCTGTAGTTGGTTGACCCCTCCCATCAGGATTTTAGAATTATGTAAGGATAATAGCATTTCCCCACCCTTTCCCAGAGGAGCTTTTAAGACCAGCATCTGTGAGGTGCATTTCCTAGATAAATGCAAACTGCCCTTTGACTCTCTTCAAGATAAGAAAACACTGACCCTTCCCACCAAGTTATTTATGGCATTCACATAATGTGAAACAGTGTTTTGTCCTGACAGAATGCCCAGAAGGACACACATTGAAGGCCCCTAAGGTCCCTCTCTGCTACTATTAAGGAAAGACCCCACACACAAGTCGACAATGCCCAAGGCTCATTAAAGAGTTTGATGAATTTAATACAATTCAAATTAAAATGATCTCAGGAGAATATGTTTAGTCAGGAAAACCAGATGGGAGTCAGATGTGAGGCACACAGGGACCAAAAGTGGGATGCCTGATAATCCAGGGGATGCTGGAAACTGAGAAATGTGAGAGTATCTTCTTGGCAAATTAACATGCAACATACGTTGGTGGTATAAGAATGAAGTTCACATTTTATAATGCAACTTTCCAGATTTTGAATAAAAATGTAACACTGGATATTAGAAAGAGTCACTTCCTCTTACTATGACACTTGCCAAAGGAAGAGGAACGCTGAAGCAGAAAAATGCACTCACTACAGGAATACTCTTTATCAACAGGAATGGTGAGAATTTATGTGCCATTGAGAAGACTGGAAAAACATGGACCTGGGAGACAGCTCAGCCAGCCCTGTCCTTTGTAGTCTCAGTGTGAGAATACTAATGCTGTGTGATGCCTTGTTCTTGGACTGTAGACGGGAGGAGGGAGACAGTGCAGGACAGGGAAAACAAAGAGTGGGTTTGTTATTTTACAAAATAGACACAACCCAGAAATGAACACATGAACTAGGAAGTTAGCACAGTTCATTGAATAAATCAGTCACAATGGTCATAAGTCTCCACTTCATCTGGACTTATCCTTTTGATTTATGCACCATTTATGAAAAAAAAAATCCTGGCTGCATTCAGGTACAGAAGAGGCCAAGTGTAGTCTGGTCAAACAAGGGCTGCCAAGCAGAGGAAATGGTGGAAGGTTTTTGGTTTCTTATGTTTCGTTTTATAATATTTCATGAAAATATCCTTGAAATACTGTGTTGCTGATTTATATGACTAATGTCTTGTTCTAAACATTTTTGCAAAGTTCAAAAACAACACAAATATTCTCAAATCAAGAACGAGTAGTCTGAATTTTTAATATATTCTTTGCTAGTGACTTACAAGTAGTAAACATTGAGGTAAGTTCATTGAAATGTTTAAACTTTCATGTAAAATAAAATTATGTTGAAAACTTAACTAAAATTATATTTTTTCTATTTCACATAATTTAGAGATTTTCATGCCACAATAGAATGATAGGATATTGTTTAATGGCAGTTTAGTCTCTTATCTGTTTATATCATGACTGAGTCACTAAGAATCTTAGGGCATTGTCATTTATTTTGTTTTCAAAACTTCAAATTATGGTGGGATAAAGACAGAGAAGCAAGGAACAAGTGTTATTTATATCCAGGGCCATGAAATCTATTCTGAATTCTTAAGAAATCCCCAACTAAATGTATTAAAGATAGACAACAATTTTTATTTTATAATATAACAGTGTATTATGTTTTAGTATTCAATTTTCTCCCATAACACTTTATTCTTATGGGCATTAAGTGGTAAAGGAAATAATGATCACTTAGAGAGTGATTAGAGCACAGGAAGCCTGGAATATTTGACAATGACCTTATTAGAAGCCTTAGGAAAAATGTGTGTCAAAAAAATAAAATAAAAACTCCACTGGAATTAACTTTGGCAAACTCAGATGGGAAATGAGAGATAACCAGTGTGTTGATGTGCAGCGTGAGATCACTATTAGAGGGAAGCAGAAAATGGCAGGTTCGTACATTAAAGTAAAGCTGTATCAGGCAAATAATGAATATGTTCCATATTTAATTGTCAGACTAGATATAAATAAGTCATGAGGGATCCTGAGAAAACCTTTGGCTTGAATGTGCAAGCTGTCATGCTCAGCCCACTTGTGGTAGCAAAGATGGATGGTTTCCAGTACATAATGTCTATTGGGAGGAAACTGGAAACAAACCTGGGAACATCCGAGTGGTGACTGGTATCCCCATTCCTGTCAGGATGGCAGTGGCTGGAAAGAATGATGGTATCACGGATTCCTAGAAAAATAAAACTTTGGGAGAAGTATGTAACGTGAGTTCCGCAGAGGGCAAACAGTGCCGGAGTCATTCAATCAGAATTGCGAGAGCTATTGATTAAATCTACTGAACAATTTGTCTTGTCCCTTTCATATCCATGGTTGCTGCTCCAATGGCTCAAAAGAACCATCTAAACTTAGATGATTTGCAAACATATCTGCCTTCTCAAAACCGTTACTGCCACTGAAGTGTGTTTCTTGCACATCAGAGGAAGCAATCACACTCATATCTTAACTCTTGGCTTCTTTACTCACAATTAACACCATTACACAGCCTACAGGATAAATAGGAATGTTCCACACTAGTGAAGACCTGCATACTAGCGAACTTCCTAGGTGCTTTTCAGTGACTCTATACCTGACATTTCCTAAGAGCTATTTCTCCACACTTACACACACATATGTCAGCCCTTACGTAAATGGTCTGGCTTTCTCCAAGTGAGCCTTCTATTCCTTTATCACCAAGCATCTTCAGAGATTTTGCAATCATCTACCTCAGGTAGACCTCTAAGGCCTCTACACAAACAGTTACAGCTGAGCACTCTGGTATGCTCATACTTTCCTCTGAAGCCTTTTAAGCACACACAGACCCTTCTACATGTCTGTCTTTGACAGTGCTTCGCACACAGCTGGGCCTTAGATTTTTCTTAGTTGTGTAAATAATGCTGGATTTCTTAAAAGTGATATGGACAGAGAAAGTCATTCTAGTTCTACCTCCAAAGATGCTTTAAAAGAATATATGTCATGTGTAGTCCAACAATTCCTGAAGGAAATAAATAAACTTAGTTTCCTTGTTATTGTGGAAACTGTTTTGTCTTAAGTACGGAAATATCTTAGTGACAGGAAACAATGTGAGGGAATACATGGTTTCTCTACTCAGGGGAGTATTGGTGGCACTGTTCCCTGTGGACTGGTGTTAGAATACACTCAAATAGTACAAGAATAATAGTACTTAGAATACAAGGTAGACAAAAAACTTTGGGCTTCATTTCTTCTCTTTCCTCACAAGAATGCATATGTAAGTAAAATAAAAAAATGTGTTGTCTAAAGAGCTCTTGGTGTCTGGATGTGATTTGTTTAAAGGAGGAGTCAAGAGGAATGGTGATTTGACATCAAGTGTATCAACAGCAGCACTTGCAATCCTGATTGAGTATACCATAGTATATATGCAGAGTCCCTGGTGTAAACCCACGCAGGCTGTTGTGCTTGCCACTTCAGAACCTAATGCAACAGGCCAAAACAAACAATCACTCAAACAAACAAAGCAATAATAGAAAAGATTCCTGGTGATAATCTGCTATACTCAAATATAGCATTGTCCACTCGTGAACAGAGAGGCTTCTCACTCCGTAGATGAGAGAGGGTGCAGAGACCCACAGCCAGACACTCTGCAGAGAGAGTCTGAATTGGAGGTTTCCACTGGCTCCCACCTCTTAGAGATCAAAGAACTCCTCAGAAAAGAGAGGGGAAAGACCGTAGGAGTCAGAGGAAATGGAGAATACCAAAGGAACATGCTTGACTGAATCAACTAAGCAGGGCTCCTATGGACTCACAGAGACTGAAGCAGGAAGTATGCATTTAAAGGAGGATTTGATTTCTGATTCAGCACATGATCCCTTATTGTGCACACTGGAGATTCTTCCTTCCCAGTGGACTTTTTCTGGATGCTCCATACCTTCATAGGACATGGTAAGCGGCCATGAATGTGTTAGTCACCACTCCAGGTCTAAGCAGGAACTCTTGATATTTTGATGCTGATGACTGGTCGGGTCTCTCCGATAAGCTATCTTTTGAGTTTTAATCATGAATGGGTGGGGACTGAGACTTTAGAAAAACGAAATTCCACGTTAATAGTAGATGACAACAGGCAAACTCAAAACTCTCCTGCTTCGATTGACCTCGGTTCCTGACTTAACTTGAATCCAAGCTTATGATTTATTCCTTTGCAATTCAAATCCACTCACATACTCAACAAACATTTTAATGTTCCCTGGGTACCTTAGTTTCAGCTACTAGCTACAGCTCAGGCAACAGGTCTAAATCAAAACTACAAAAATCTAAAGGCACTGTCCTCGTGGATGATACATATAGCGAGAGAAATAAATAGTACAAATAATTACCTATAAAAGTAAGTGAGGGAAGAATTGCTAGAAGGCATACTTTAATAAAGAAGAATGCTGGAGGTCTCATTAAAAAAGGAATTAAAGTGATGATTTCCATCAATGAGTAAGAACCTGTTGGGTTTTTGTTTGATTGTTTGTTTGTGTTTTTTTTTTTTTTTTTTTTTTTTTGTAGGAAGTCAATTTCAAATAAAAATGCTCACAAACCAACCTCTACAGTTGCTTTTGAATTAGTTGGCTAATGCTGTTTTTTCACAGTGGCAAAGAGGAGCAGTAACCATTCCATCCCTCCCCCAAGTGTGGCGTATAAGACAGTTTCTCAATCTTTAAATCCATTGTTTTAATTTATCAGTGGAGAATTCATTAGAATGTTACAGGATTTACTAATTTCAGCATCTAAAGTTACTATAATTGGTTTTGCCAACTATACAGTGATTTATTTAATAGTTCCTTTTTTTCTTTTTTCTCTAAAAATAGACCAAGAAACTACATAATCAAAAAAAGAAACCATTATTACCAGAAAAAAATATAAATTAATTTGGGCTATTTTTCTTAAAGAGAGACAAGGTTCAAACACAATTGTGGTGTTCTTCCACGGCTCCTAGATTAATTATCAGTTTTTAAAAGGAGGGAAAGAAATTACTATTTATTTTTCATTAAACAAAAAAATGATTTAATTTTTTTTAAAAAAAGCATAGGGATGGAGAGATGGTTTTATGGTTGGAAACATTGTCTGCTCTTCTAGAGGGCTCAGGTTCAATTGCCAGTGTCCACATGGCAGCTCACAACTGTTTGTGTCTGCAGTTCCATGGGCTCTGACACCCTTACACAGGTATACATGCAGGCAAAGCAGCAGTCAATGCTCATAAAATAAAAATAAATTAAATATTAGAAAAATCATTGCACAAATGTGTAAATTGTGATTCAGCTATTTAACTTATCAAACTTACTAGTTTGATCAGCTAAAAGAGAAAGAAACCAAGATCTGAGACCATTTAATTTTAAAGGGAGATTTCAATATTATAAAATCAGCAGTTTGCTGTGACTATAATGTGAACTGTTAACACGCAGGAACTCTCCACATCTACTGAGATCTCCATATTGGAGCACTTGAAGAATTGTGCACTCCTGAGCAGCACTGGTGGAAGTTAATGGGAACTTAGAAAAGAGAAATGTTTGAATAAATTATCAGAGTAAAGGATGCCTTTGTTCTGGGTGATGCCTTCCTGAAGATCTATGTATCATTAAGCGACTCCTTCTTCTTTCAGCAAACTCCTGGGAAAAGGCCGAAAGTAGTAGTGTCTATGTGCATAAAATCCTTTATCAATTAAGAAAAATAATACAAAAAAGCAAGAAAAACAAAGGCAAGGAAGAACAGGAATGAGATAAAGAAGTACACAAAGTAAGAGGGAGGGTTAAAGTGTGCGTGTGTGTGTGTGTGTGTGTGTGTGTGTGTGTGCCAAGTTCTAAGAAGGCTCCACTGTATTCGGTACACAGCCTCCAAACAATGTTCTTTGTGAAGAACTGTGGAGCCCACGGCTGGGAGGAACATACAGCACTCTGCACTCTCACGTAATGGTTCTGATGAGGTGTCACCTATTTCCATCCAAAAGCTGTTGTAATATGATAACACCTTTGGGAAAGGCACTTTTCTGTCTATGAAATTATTGAATGCAGGCCTTATTCCGTCCTCTACATTGGGCTGGATGGGCCCAATCTGACTTCAGGGCCTGGAGAAACGAAAGGAGACATTCAACATCTAAAAAATTTCCATATGGAAAACTCTTTAATGGGAAGTAGATGAACTGGGTGATCCAATGAGATCTTCCAAGCTTTAATTTCCATGATTCTGCTGCGGAAGTATTTGAGAACTTTCCTAACCCCAGGCAGATTCCACTGAGTTTTAGGGGGTGGGTGAAGGGACAGTTACTGAAAGAAGGAACAGAACCATCCTTGATTCCTGGAGAAAACTGGTGGGCCCAGGGAAGGATTGTGTAGGCAGCCTATATCTCAGACCACCTCATGTTGGTGAGAGATCAAGGAGAGGAATGGAAGCCAGCTCTTCATGGAGTCTGTTGACAGTGTCCTCATTGTCCCTAGTAACTATTGAGACAGCCTCACTGTCTTCATTAAGGCCTGAGGATTGTTTTTTTTTTTTTTTTTTTTCCTATTGTAGTTGTTTATTACCATTAAATGTCCCAGATTGATAACAAGTGGCCACAGAAGGATTTTCACTGGGAGAAACCTGGAAAGGAGTTCAAGTTTTGACTGAAGAATGTGTCTTTGTGGATACCAGGAGACACACGTGGCTCTGCCTCATTTCTAAAGTGATATATGGAATCACAAAGGAAGTCTTTCTGATTAATATGCACTTGGATTTAAGAATGAATTTAACCCACTGATACTTCATCTCCATAGCTGCCAAAGTTGCTGGATGCTGATGAAACTACACAACAGAGCCAGTATCTCAAGTTAGGTTTCTTTTCTATTAGGGTCAAGTTTCTTAGTTAATACATCTCATTTGGAATTGAAAATGCAAGTTGTATTTGTTAGGTAATTCATTTTATCATAAATAAGTCAATTTTATATTTTAAACTTAATGTATTTTCTATTAAGTTTTAAATTATTATTATTATTATTTGTGTGTGTGTGTGAGAGAGAGACAGACAGAGAGAAAGACAGACAGAGAGAGATGACACTTGTGTGTGAAAATCAAAGGACAACTTATAGGACTTTGCTCTCTTGTCAAGTAGGTTCTGAGGATCAAACTCAGGCCATCAGGCTTGGTGACAAGCAGCTTTGTCAGCTGAGTCATCTAACTGGCCCTCGTTTATTTTTCTAAGGAAACTAAGTCTTGTGTTGCCCAGGGTGGCCTCAAACTCTCTCACTCCAGTGCTTCACTTCTTACCTGTGTAACTACAGGCCTGTGCACCACATATACTTTCCTGTTAATCTTTGTCCTAAGATTTTGGTTCCTTCTCTCTTGAGCTTTATTAGAAGACTGGATGTTTATTTCAACTGCAGTCATGATTATGTGTACAACATAGACAGACTCTTTCTGTCTTCTAAGAATTTATTTTGGATTCGAAATATTCACCCATGGCATCAATATCTCTGTATCTCCAAAAGTGTTTCAATGAGAAAGCATGTCCTACAGAAATATGAAGGGAAAAGTTTTCTGGAATAAAGTATCATTCAAAAGAAAAAAACATCAGCATAATGTAGATTAATAGTCTTACATGAGTAAGAGGTGCTATCTTAACTTCTGAATATTATTTACTTGAGGGAAAAGTAAACATTTGATCTATATTCGGAATTCTAGGAAAAAAATTTGTTTTGGCAGCGAGTGAGATGGCTCAGTGAGTAAGAGATCTTGCCTCTAAGGTTGATGACTGAGTTTGATCCTTTTAGCCCTCAGGTAGAAAGAATACCTACTTCCACAATTTGTTCTCTTACTTCTGAAAATGCAGACACATACACACACACACACACACACAAGCGCGCGCCACACACACACAACGCACACTAAGTAAGTAAATAAACGAGTAACAGCTGAGAAATTTTTGATTTTACATTTTTTAGAGTGTGACATTTCGAGAAAAATGTATTTCAAGAGGTGGTCAATTGTTCAAATCAGTGCCCTAGAGTAGCACCTGCTCATTACAGTGTATATTTCGTAATTCTATGAATGACTCTCAGAAAGTGGCAGCTATGCAGATTTTAAAAATATTAGCACAAGCCCCTAGTTTCCCCCATTATGTGCAACAAAAGCAGTTCTGATGGCGCCATGCTCACATACTTAGAAACGTTTTTGCTCATTAAGGGACATCTCGTTCTAAGTGTTGTCTAGTATGTAGAAAGTGATCCTTGCCTGCTGAGAATCCAGACCACTCCATCGCAGTCTGAGATCTTTCTGCAAAATTCTTTGAACCCTCAGCTTTCCGCCTTGCATATAGAAAGGGTTAATAATCTTGTTATTAAATATTGTCTGAATGTAGTAAACAAATGCATTGTAATACACTGTTTCTGTGGCAAGAGTATCATACTCCCCATCCCCTGAGTCCTTTGCAGGATCACCAGCTGTTTGGAGAGCTTTGAAGGTAGAATCCTTTTAATATAAATCAACATGCTGTCCCATTAGTTATACGTGTGACCTTGTGACAGGGACTTCCCTCTTTACAGGCTGGTTTCCTCACCTATAAAGTGAAGGAATTAAACAAGATAATGTTCAAAGTCTCTTCCTGTTTTTTTTTACAATGACTCTTGTGTGATAACATGGGGCATGTTCTAGTATTATTTACAGTGCTGGGGGCTGTGGCCTTGTGTGCCACTCACTCCTCCTCAAAAAGGAAATGAGATGATTCTAATAGGCAACTTGGAAGAATGCAAACGGATTCTCTCCTACGCACGGCCTGATGTGTGTGTGTGTGTTGTGTGTGTGTGTGTGTGTATGTGTGTGTGTGCAAGTGCTCAAGGGCAATAGGTAGTAGAGCAGCAGAGAAGTCATTAATGCAGGGAAATATTTTATTTATATCAATTCAGAAGATGATGGTTGGTTTTATTCAAAAGAAGGAAGACGTTTTTCATATTCATAAAATATGAATGACTCCAGACCTATTTAATTCTACACATCTGTTAGACACAGGAAAAAAAAAAAAAGGAAAGCTAATGAGCTAACAGAAAAGCACTCTTAAAAATAACATTTGGTTTGCAGATACACCATTCAGTTGCCAAAATGAAGTTACTGGAGCTTTTGTAGTAATTGCTGTTACTGGGCAGAGCACAGAGACTCTTGTACATGCATGCTGGCGTGTAGACATATGTATTTGTGCTTCAGAACCCGTATTAGAACCTGCTGTTCATTTCCTAAATTAAAGGGAGAGGGTAACCAAAGCTGCTGAGTAATGTACAGCATGTTTGTGTTTAAAAGAGAGAGGAAGACAGTAATATAGGGGCATTAAGTCACTACGTCTCGATTTATTTTTCTGTACAACTCTTGCTGAAAGGTCCTTGTGAAGAACAAATACACAAAGAAGAACTCATCCTTTGAGTCCATGGCTGTGTGTGTTTACTGAGAACTTGCTTGCTGAGCTGTGTGCAATACCTTGGTTTTAGAGACCCCAGCTAGATTTATTTCTCTTTAAGGCCATGTAGCCAGACTACCTCATTTTCCTCACCAGAAAAATAGAGATAACGTTAATGATGGTCACCAATGAGGTAATAATGTTAGTGCATAAAGAAACAGTGAGAGAGGCCATAAGTCACTATCAAATCCGTATCTAGAAAACTACAGCATTGATCCCAGATTTTGTAATCCCCATGGCTTTCATAAACCAACATGCAAGGAACTTTCTCATAGTAACCATTATTACCATATCACATCACAATTCTACTTGTAAATTTGTCACACCCAACTGGAGAATCTGCCTCCATTTTTGCCTCTGAATACCAAAGCTATGCCCATACTTTTGTTTGAGAGGTTGTGTAATTCTAAAATTATAGGACATGAAATGCAGAATATACATAAAATCGACAATGATAACATGTAAATTATAACATGTCTGTATAACCCAACTTGCTTTACAGAAGTTAAGCCTAGTAAATGTCATCAGTGCAACAATAAAACAAAATAAAGTGTGAATGTTATATTTTAGAGAAATCTATGACTTCCACAACAGATTATTATAGATTTGTTTTCTTCATTTTTCCTCCTCTGCTTCTAATATAGGAAAACCTTTTTTTTTTTTTTCCTACATGAGCATCATACATTGGGGGAGAATTTGCCATTTGTTCTCAGTGACATATATTTTGTTTCTCAATGTCCTAGCTGGATAGGTGATACCACTTGGGGTGTGATGAGATCTGGTCTAACAACAACAGTAGAACTGTATCCTACCTTCCCTCTTTGTTTATTACACAATATAGGATTTTAGAAAGATATTCCACCCAAGCAAGAATTAGACAGCAGCTCATCATGCAATGCTCCTTCCATAAGGCAAGGAACCAAAGATATGGATGTTGTAGCAAAAGCAGTACCAATGACTTTTTAATTTTGTTTTAGTTATTTATAATTAAAGTTCTAATAAGCATCGATGTCTGACTTTTTGATCTTCCATAATTTGATTTAAAACTCAGCTTCCAATGAAAATGTGTTCAGTGACATTTATCTAGCATACAATTATTTAAAGTATGGAAAAAAGAGAAAACAGAAATTTGTGCTCTCTGCCTTTTAGAAGCTTAAATGATTGACGTAATTAATAACCAATTGCGGCTGAGAGACACTGCCTCTACCTCCCAATGCAGGTCTTTCCTTCTTTCATGGGGCATTTTCTGGTATTCACTAAATAAGCACAGATCCACAAGCAGCCAGCTCTTATCCTTGCTTAACTCTCCCAGCCTGGCCCCAGCCTTAGCCCCTTTGTGTTATACTGGATCTCTAGCGACTCCCTCTGAGTTAACAGCCTCTCTCTGAACTTCCAGAGAGAAGTTCAAGAAGCTAAGTTTCTGCATCTAGTCATTAACCCTGGAGCATCTGAAGAAGGCTGCTAGCAGGATGTGGCTCCCTCCTGGGTATACATATTACAACACATAGCCTTGTTTTGGTGATTCATTAGATAGCAGAGAACTATATGTCCTTAGCTAAAAGAACCTTAGTTGGTTTGAATATACACCAAGCCATTTTCTACACATATCTTCTCATGTATTTGAATTTTTATAGTTAACCATAAAAGATATAATTACGAACAAAAGAAGGATCTGTATCAAGTACAACATGCTTGACCTCATTAAGCAAGTTAGGAAGAAAAGTCATGCAAGTTCATTGAGACCATACCCACTCTAACAGAAAGATGAAACGTCACTATAATTTTACTGGAATGCTTAGTCATTCAAGTTCAGTACTAGAAAATCAGATTTTATACTATTTTAAAATAAAATTTATGTGTAATGTTCAATATTTCGTTTTAAGAGCTGTTGGAATTATACAAAGCAAATTTCAGCATATCTATGCGGTTCATGTTTACTGTGATTTTCCTATTCACCCAGGGCAAACATAGACTATGTAATCAATAATACTTGAAAAACTTTATCCTTTAATTTTTTGCTAAGTAGTCTAATAGGTATGTCTTTGACAATGTTTAGAAATAAAAATTCAATTTGTAAATCTGTCTGATGTTGAGCAAGAAAACAAGTCAAGTGCTGCTATTTCTTCATGCCTACATCTTAATTGATAATTTAAATAAGATTGCTAATAAATAATCTATATTTTGGTGGTATTTATCTTAGAAACTGAATTTTCTTATAGTTCTGAATTTCTTTCAGTTCATTTATAAACATTTATTTATTTAATTTATTTGTGTGTGTGTGTGTGTGTGTGTGTGTGTGTGTACGTGTGTGTGAGTGTACATGTGTGTGTGTGGCTGTGTGTTGTGTTTGGAGAGTATAAGTGCTTGACACAGTGTGTGTGGAGGTCAAACAACAATCTTTGGGAACTGGTTATTTTCTTTTACTATGTAAGTTCTAGGGAGAGAACAAATTCCGGTCTTCAGGCTTAGCAGCAAGCACATTTAAATGCTGAATCTTCTTGCTTTCTTAAGCCTTCCACAGAAATGTTTTTCTTGATATCTTGGAGTTGCTCCTTAAGGATCCTGAGTCCAGCAGACTTATTTTAACTTGAAAAAAGTCAAATTCACTTAACTAAGTAGTCAGGATCCATAGGCTTCATCTCATTTCATATAACAAACCCTACAAAACTAAACCATTACGATGTAGTTATTTGAAGAATTTGAAGCAAATATAAGCCATTGTTGGATAGGGTCCCAAAAGAAATGTGTATGTGTATATAAATTATTTTTATTATAATTTTTGCTTGTGGCAAATGTAAGACATTTTCTCCATCACTCAATGACATAAATTATAATGATTGGATATGAAATTTATATATAATATATAGGTTAGTTTTAGACAAGAATATAAATTTGAAACAGTTTTATAGAAAACATTAACTGTGTCGTCTAGATTTTTCCAAATTGTCAGATGAACACTTTTATTGAGTTTTTCCTTCCTTCCTTTCTTCCTTTCTGGAAATATTCTTTTGTTTGTTCTTTATTAGTTTCTAAAAATACGTAACTCAAAGAAGAGCTGTGGTTCTTTTTCCTGCATACTTCTGTCAAGCTCTGTAGACGATGATGAAGAGGATGACGACGATGATGATGATCTATTTTTGTAAAATATAAATCCAAACAGAAAATTCATGCATCATCCTGAATATCTAAAGAAAGCTAGTTTTAAAAACGCTCTCTAAGTTTTCACCAGTGGAGTGACTGAAAGATGCATGTATAATTTCCTCAGATCAAACATAAAGCATCTCCCCGCCCTTTCTCCTAGGCCACCTGAGCCATTAAATACAATTTATTAAATAACACTTTCAAGGTCATTTATCGGAACAATCCTTACGATCCTGTAATAGTCTAGAAATAGAAGTATATATTAATTTAGACACTGTCCCTATAAACATTGTCTTAAGAAATCATTGATCTTCATGGAAGTTCCCTAACAACTGGAGTGGGGGATTTCCCTGACTCTGTTTACCTGCTTGTGCATCCTGTTACCCTAACTGGACTGCCTTGTCTGGCCTCAGTGGGGTAGGATGCACTAATCCTTCAGAGACTTCGTGTGCTAGGATTTGTTGTTACCTGTGGGTTGGGAGTGGTGGCCTCCTTTTCTCAGAAGAGGAGAGGAAGGGGGAAGGCTGAGTGAATATCATCATACTGTTTGTAAATAAAAAGACTAAATGAGTTCCAGCTTCTCCTGTCTGGCTGGTAACATTGCTTAGTGCATCGATTCAAGGTAAATAACGTCTTGTAACAGTTTCCCTCATGGGATATGATGCCAGTCATAAGGAGTTTTTCTGTCCTCACCTGGAGTAGCTCTGATGGTAAGTTGTTACTGGTCTGGGTAGAATTTGTTTTTCTCTGTGGTTTGCCTGCGGGTGTGGGAAATGCAGTCTGTCAGGGGAACTTGCTTTGTTCAATAATAATTTGTCAGTGGAAACTCACTCGTGACTTGTTTTCTGCTCTTACATGGCAATCTGCGCACTTGGCGATGTAAAAGCCTTTGCTTTTACAATATTTGAAACAAATCAAGTTTCTAATATTTAAAACCTCAAATGTTGACCCTGGACATGACAGGAATGTGATCAGACAAAAGAAGACCATTACCATTACTAAGGATGTGTTCCTTCCCCTCCTTTAACACTTTCAGACTCCAGAGCCTCAGCAACAAGTAATAGGAAATGTATTTATTTTCAAGACTTTAGAAAATTGTTCTACAGTTCCTTCTTTGCAATTTTCAATGCTTATTAAAATGTCTTCTTAATGTTTTAATTTTACTTCAACACCTTAATTTGGATATTTTTGTCTTACCTGAACATTGGGTAACTCTAGGAAAAAGTGACATTTGATTCACTGAGTTTTCAAAGTCTAATGCCTTTATAAAATTAGCTTTTACTGATAGCTTCACAATGATTCAGGGCCAAAGAAACATCTCAGACGTAGACCAGATGGGCATATTTGTTAATGCTTTCTTTCTTGTATCAAAATATGCTTAAATTGAAGAATAAAGGTTATGCTGAAATGTGACCACTATTCAGTTAATTTGGTGGTAGATACTTACAGTTTATTTCCCTTAAGTTATATTTTGTCTTTATTTTAATATACAAAAACAGAGCAATTTCACATTTGTACTTTTAATTACTAATAATATCATGATTGTGTTGTTTATTCTAATATAGTACTGCACAGGAATATTTCCTGAGTTTCTCCATTCTTTTTAAGTTGCACATCCCATGTCTTCGAATTTATTTGTTCCTCTCGGCTGCCATCAGAAGTTAAATGTGACAGCAAAGCTTACTAAAAAGTAAAGAGAGGAAACTTTGAAAATTAGAATCCTGTGATGTCTTTCTTCTCTAAGAAAATGTTTTGCACCTATGTGCTTTGGGGATTTGACATTACTCATTTAGTTGACCCCAGGAAAGGAAGTGAACACAGCCTTCGTAAAGAAGATTATTTTTGTTGTTAAACTGTGCTGCATTCTTCATGTAAAAACAGATTTAAATAATCCCATGTATCCTGGCAGTTTTCCTCCTATAAGGAAGCATATATATATTTTAATGTTATTGATCCCTGTACCTATTCATTAATGTTTCTTTAAATGCATTTTCTCCAGATGTTGGATGAAAAACGCCCTTGTTATTTTTTCCATTATCACTCTTCACTACTTTCCATAGGCTGCTGGTTGTGTGAGCCAAGGGCTGGAGGAAATAACATACCGGGAGCCCCAAATTACAGGCACAAAAAATAACTTTTATAAAATACATTTTAAGTGACACCACTTTCCCAAAAGCTGGCTCTAATTGACTCAAGCCTAGAAAGCAGCAACTGAGGAGCACATCCGACACACGTCCACTGATCCCAGAATGGGCTCCACAGTATGGCCTTAGCAGGATGATGACATTCCCAGCTTGCTACCAGCACATTCCAAAAGTCAGGCTGGGTATTTTGGTACTGTCAGGCCAGTTTCCCTCAGAAGTGTCCTCTAACAAGCAAAGACTGTTAGGTTATTTACTCCAGCTGCAGAGAACTCCACTGCTCACCTGCCAGCAGATAAAAGAAGAATGAGGGAGACCTCGAGGAGAGGGGATTTCTTTATATACAGATGGCCTTTGCCCGGGGTTTGAGGCTGCAGCAGTCCTGGGATCCTGCTGTTCACTGAAAGTTACAGATGGCTGCGTGGGCAGGAAACCTCCCCTTTCCTAACAGTGCTCTGGGGACTACAAGGGGCCTGGAAGGAGCTCTCTTCTTCCTTCCAAGTTTCTTCTCCAAACCCCCAACTGAGAAGCAAAACTGAAAAAAAAAAAAAAAAGAGAGAGAGAGAGGAAAAACTGATATTTTAAAATATTTAAAAAGCACATCCCTAGAACCATTTCTGCCAGTATGATTTTGTTTTTGTGTTTTTTTTTTTTTAGAGAAAATTTAAATTAACCTTGGTGCTTTTGATCCAAGTCGTGTCAGTGATGACAGCTCATTGAAGCACTGTACAGTTTGTGTTGAATTATGTACCAGTTTCACGTCAGCAAAAGTAGGCTTGGGTTCTAAAGCAATTAAAAGTATCCTGGTCAAGTAAATACGGCATTGAAAGTGTTTTCTTCTTCTTTTCTAAAAATCACATTTTAAAGTTTAGTTTTCCCCATAATTTTTCTGTGGAGCTTTGATTGGATGTGTTTGTGTTGTATTCACATGTCGGTGGTGGTGGTGGTGGAGGTGGTGGTGGTGGTGGAGGTGGAGGAGGTGGTGGTAGTGGTGGAGGTGGTGGTGGTGGAGGTGGTGGTAGTGGTGGAGGTGGAGGAGGTGGTGGTAGTGGTGGAGGTGGTGGAGGTGGAGGTGGTGGTGGTGGTGGTGGAGGTGGAGGTGGTGGTGGTAGAGGTGGTGGTGGTGGAGGTGGTGGTGGAGGTGGTGGTGGTGGTGGTGGAGGTGGTGGTGGTGGAGGTGGAGGAGGTGGTGGTGGTGGTGGAGGTGGTGGTGGTGGTGGTGGAGGTGGTGGTAGAGGTGGTGGTGGTGGTGGTGGAGGTGGTGGTGGTGGAGGTGGAGGAGGTGGTGGTGGAGGTGGAGGTGGTGGTACCAGGTGGAGGTGGAGGTGGTGGTACCATGTGGAGGTGGTGGAGGTGGAGGTGGAGGTGGAGGTGGAGGTGGAGGTGGAGGTGGAGGTGGAGGTGGAGGTGGAGGTGGAGGTGGAGGTGGTGGTGGTGGCTGTGTGAATACATGGATTTATAAGCCAGAAGTTCATTTCTGCCATCTTGCTTAATCTGCCTCCATCTTCCTTCTCAGATTTAAGATCACTCACTGAACCAAGAACTTGCTGATTCAGCTCCAAGGATTGTCTTGTGTCTGCTTCCCTGACACTATGATAATAGCATGTGTTAAGTGCTCATAGTTTTTATGAGATCTTGGGAATAGGATTCAGATTCTCGTACTCGCATTACAAGCACTTTACTGAATGAGCCATGTTCCCTTCCAGAAGTATTGTTTTAAATAAACATAAATATGTATTTATTTTGAGCCTATTAACAAAGGGTTAATTTCATAATTATAGAACTAAACCAAGCAATATAGATTTAGTCCAAGCAAGTTTTGCTTATAATTTTGAGACAATGGCATCATCCGTCTTCCATTTGTACAATGTAAAGACATATTATGCTTGTACTGAAACATAATTTTCAGCAAAATATCACCTTTATTTCTGACTGTTTAATAGCAGGAGAGACCTTTTTATGCCTTTGTACAAAAGGAAAATTGCACAAGAGTTAATTTTAATTG
Source organism: Mastomys natalensis (assembly GCA_021653895.1). Classification (NCBI taxonomy): domain Eukaryota; kingdom Metazoa; phylum Chordata; class Mammalia; order Rodentia; family Muridae; genus Mastomys; species Mastomys natalensis. The sequence continues at coordinate 721,258 of JAJTUV010000444.1, read as the reverse complement.
TTATACGTAATTCATTTTAAATTGAAAACAAACATATATAAGGCAGGAAAAGCATGAAAACTTCCAAGCAGGAGGTTTTGAAAAATGTTTTCCTTTAAGAAAAGCAGAGAATTGTTAAGAGAAGGCCTCAACTATCTTGTCCTAGATGTGCTGGGATGGGGAAGTGGTTTTCTCGACTCTTGGGAGAGAAGCCAGATGGTGATAGAGTTGCCCTGGAGCGCTGTGCACTTGGAATTCGACTGCCCTTCTTTTTCATCTCTTCTCTTTGGGACCAGTTATTTTTACATGATTTATCTTGATGATTTCTTTGTTGAATCTTTTGATTTGAAAATTGGTTCACTCGAGTCAAAGGAAGCTGAGTTAAAAGAACATATTTAGAGGAAGTGAGATGACTATTACTTCCTGCAAATAAAAGTGGAGTGCCTTTACTAAACTCCAAATCAGGGGCTGGATAATATGTGTGTAGTTCATCTCAGTTTCCAGATCATAAACATGGGGGGATGTAGTTTAAACTTCATAAAATCGAAATTCTAGAATTTTTACTTTTTCAATACAAAGAGCCTTCTTCCATTCTTTCTGGATTTTTGTCTGGCTTTAGGGACCATGTTCAGGTGACTATTATTTTTCCAGCTGAAGAGTCAGTAGTATGGCCTGCGGTCATATTTCACAATTTGATTGACCACAACATAAGACAATAAAAAGAGAGGCCAATGCATAAAAGTAAGAGCCCAGGCTAAATGCCAGAATTTTCATCTCTGTATTTAAATGTCATTGACTCTAAATATAAATTCGAGGAAAAATCAAGGCAACTGTTCAAAATAGAACCCATTGTCACTAGATTAGTAGCATTATAAAAGTCATTTACTAACATATATATTAAACCAGCCAAATAGGAGAATCTAGAAGCAAGACACATTGTGTATTCAGTGCATGTTTTGTAAACCTTATTATTGCCTTCCTTTCTTATAATAGGTTTTGTTTCCATTTACATTAAAACAATAATATTTGAAAAATATGTACATTCATACGTGTTCATATTCATGTATCTGTACACACTAAAGCATCTAGGAATATGAGAAATCTGGACACTGATGCTATGCAGTTAATTGCTAAGCTACTGAAGCTTAGGAGTTTTAAAAGGATTCACCGATTTCCCAAGCTCAAAAGAAAACTCTTTAGACATGATGACTAAGAAATAAGTACCCAAAGAAGCTATGTGTGTGTGTATGTGTAGGTATGTACAGATGTGTAAACTCATCCATGTACATGCATGCACATACAATGGTTTTGAATGAGCTCATTTCTTATGGGTTTTGCTGAACAGATGAATAGAACTTATCATCATAAAGATGCATGAAAGCAGAGAAAGAACCTATGTTGCTCAAACCTAATAAATAAAACAGGAAGTGTACTTCAGAGAAAAAAAAAAAACCTCAAGTCACACTGGAAATGTCTTAAATGTCTACATGTGTAATGGTTCAGCAAGGCCCAATCCACTAATGACAGCCATTCAGCACATTGTAGTGTTGCAAAGCAGAAACGTTCCTGTACACTGGCCTTATCCAAGTGCTTTAAGAAATAATGGTTCTAAGATGAAAGTCTTGTTAAGGTTTCAATGAAAATGTTTGGCACACCATGATGAAAAGCCAACAATCTGCTTTTAACAAGAGACACTGGAAAAAATGTTGGTTAACATACCGCTGAAAATATTAATTCTCCTTAATGGCAGGATGCAACGTAGCTTTTTATAGTTTTTGATCCATGTCATAAATTTGGCTACGACAAAAGGGATACCCCAGCTTTAACTCACTGGCAAGAACATTAGCTATTTTCCAATCTTAATAGGTTTGGCCGGATTTCGCTTCTCAGAGAGATGGCTAGATATGTATGTATGCTCGGTTAGCACACATATGCATGCACTTATGTGCATGTGTGAGGGTGTAGTCAATGTGTGTGTGTGTGTGTGTGTGGTGTGTAGTTTGAGAAACTTTCTAAAGTCTTAAGTTCTAGGTTCCATCATGATTGTCAGAATCTCAATTGAAAACTTGAGTCAATGCGGAAGATAGTTGTCTTACAAACCAATGTGCTTGCTCTTTACAGACCCTTCTTAGGCTGACCAAGTGGGAAAAATGTATGTTTTCCTACACCTATTCTCTTATTGCATAGTTGGAATATTAAGATATTAAGAATTAAGGAAAACTCAAGAGGAGTGAGATTATTTTTTGCATATCTCAGAACAGTGGACTATATTTGGTCGATTACATTTTAAAACAGTATTGCCTTTGCATGTACAGTCTTCTCTTAGTGAAAACTAGACAGTCTATATGTGTTGTTTAACGTCAGGGGCAGACATCAACATTTTATCCCAAACATTTCTTTTTTTAAACTTTGTTCCTAAATGAGGATTTATTTTGTTTTTCCTTCAATAGTTGAAAGGAAAAGAAATGTTTGGATTTAGTGATCATAGGAAAATTCACTGAAGGAATATCTCTTTATTGCCATAAGGAAGGCATACAATTGTAATCACAGTGTTTTAAGTATTGTCCTAATGGTGTTTTTATGTTTCAACAGCAATGACAAAACACTTATGTGCTTAAAATATGCTAATATATTTGTTTCTTCTATTTTCATTTTCAGGATGAATCCAATGTCCTAGAGCAACAACTGGGGAGAAGATGAAGTGTGAACTTCTTATACAGGAAAAAAAATAGCTTTTACCAGGACAACTCAAGTGTTTTTGATGAATAAGAATACTGACAGCAAATTACATATTGATGCTACTTTCTTACAGCAGTGAGTTTTCATTAACTCCCAAATCATGTCAAAGGGAGAGTAACTTGTTCAAACTTGAAGTTTCCAGACACATTTTCTAGAAGCAGTAGATTTGGCATACAGTTGAACAATCATCCTTTAAATCAAATTTTCTTTTTTCTTTTCATTTCTTTCATAAATTCTTTTCTCATACATTATATCCTGATTATAAGTTTCCCTCCCTCCAGTTCTCCAAGTTCCCCTTCCCCCCAACCCCCTTCCCACTAGATGCTCTTCCTTTCTGTCTCTCATAAGAAAAGAACAGGCTTCTATGAGATAAAAACCAGACATGATAAAATAAAATATAAGATGAAGTAAAAACTATCATAATAAAATTGGACATGGCACCCTAGCAAGAGGAAAAGAGTCTCACAAATGGTCACAAGAGCCAGAGATCAACTTGTTTTCACAGTCAAGAGTACCATAAAATACTAAGCTAATAGCTATAATATATATTCGGCGGACCCAGGGCTCTAGGATTGCTTCTGTAGCCTCTGTGAGTTCCTATGTGCCTTGCTTATTTGATTCAGAGGACCTGATTCACCTGGTGTTCTCCATTCGCCTCTGGTTTTTACAATGGTTCTATCTCCTCTTCCTCAGGGTTCCCTGAGCTCTGAAGGGGTGGATTTGAAGACCTCCAGCTTAGACTCTTTACATATAATATTTGTCCGTACGTCTCTGGATCTGTTCCCATCTGCTGCCAGGGGAAGCCTTTCTGGGCATGACTGGATAAGGCCTTGATCTATGAGTATAGTAGAATATCATTAGGAATCATTTTATTGATTTTTTTCATCAGTAGTGTTTTGTTTTTACCCTGGGTCTCTGGGACATCTACTCTATTCTTCTAGATTAACCATGCAGTGATATCTATGGATTCCCTCTCATGATGTGAGCCTTAAGTAAATCAGATATTGGTTGGCTACTCACATCAGGTCTGTGCCACATTGAACTAGAATATATTTCAGGCAGGGCAGATTACAGATCAAAGGTTTTGCGGCTGGGTTGGTGTCCACACTTCTGTTCCTATAGCTTGCAGAGTACCTTTCTGCATCAAAGGATAGAGAACACGGGGCAAAGGCTTCCGTGTAGGTGCCAATTGGACTTCTCCATGTTCAATGTATTTTGTGGGTGTTGTCCTTAGCACTGGGCCTTCCTCTGTGTTTGCAGAGAGAAATTTTTTTGTCTTAACAACAGATGGGATTGTATGGAGATTTCATGGGAGCCCCCCTGGCCAACATCTCAATAGAATGCAACCCAGTCTTGCCAGGAGAAGTCTTGCCTGGCAAGAAGAGATGGCCATTTGAAATTTTATATCCACCATTACTAGGAGCCATCATTAGGATCACCTTGCCTTCATTAGGATCACCTTCATAGATTCCAGGAGGTTTCTGCTATATTAGGTTTTCACACCATACCCAAATACCCCCTCCCCATTCCAGAATTCTCACTATACTCTTTCCCTCTACTCTCAACTGAGCCCCCTCCCCCCATATACACTCCTGTCTCACCAACCCCAGTATGCTTGTAAAAATCTGTTCTGTTTCCTCCTTCCAGGGAGGTGCATGGTTCCCTCACAGACTATTCCTCTTTACTAACTTCTCTGTGTTTGCTGACTGTAGCTTGTGGTCATTGACTTAGCATCTAATATCCACTTATAAATGAGTATGTGCCATATTTGTTCTTACTGGGTATGGATTACTTCCTCTTTTTTTGTTCCATTCATTTGCTTGCAAATTTCAATATATCATTATTTTGTTTTAAGCCTGAGTAAAAGCTCATTTGTAAAAGTACCACATTTTCTTTATCCATTCTTTTGTTGAGAGACATCTAGGCTGTTTACAGTTCCTGACTATTATGGATAAAGCTGCAAGGAGCATGATCAAGCAAGTGTCTTTGTGGTACGATGGTGAAATCTTTGAGTATGTGCCTAAGAGTGGTATAGCTGGATCTTGAGGTATAATGATCCCCAACTTTCTGAGGAATTGACATTGACTTTCATGGTTGCTGTACAAGTCTGCCATCAATGGAGGAGTGTCCCTCTTGCTCCACATCCTCCCTAGAATGAGCTGTTACTTGTGATATTGATCTTAGTGATTCTGACAGATATATGACAGAATCTCAAAATAGTATTGATTTGCATTTCCCTGATGGCTAAGAATGTTGAACATTTCTTTAAGTGGTTCTCTATTGAGAATTTTCTGTCAGAGCTATACCACATTTTTAAAGTGGATTATTTGGTTTTGTATATACAATTGAAACAAGTGTATTACTTGCTTTCTTAAGTTCTTTGAATATTTCAGATATTAATCTTCTATTGGAAGTGGAATTGGTAAAAACTACTTCCCAATCTGTAGGTTGTCGCTTTGTCCTTTTAAACCTGTCTTTTGCCCCTTCAAGAAACTTCTCAGTTTCATTGGATTCCAATTATTAATTATTTCTCTTAGCACCTGGGTTATTGCTGTTCTATTCAGAAGGATGTCTCCTGTGCCCATGCCTTCCAGGCCATTCCACACTTTCTATTCTATCAAATTCAGTATATCTGGTTTTATACTGAGATCTTTGATGTGGACATTTTGAGTTTTGTGTAGGGTGATGACCATGGATCTATTTTCATTTTCAAACATGTAGACATCCAGTTAGAACACAACATTTTTGAAGATTCTTTCTTTCATTGTACAGTGTGTATTTCTGGCTTGTTTATCAAAAATCAGGTTCTATGTGGAATTATGTCTGGGTCTCTGAATCAATTCCATTGGTCAAAGTGTCTGTTTTTATACCAATTACATGTGGTTTTTGCTATCATACTTCTGTAATACAACTTGTAATCGGAAATGGTGGGACCTCAAGAAGTTCTTTTATTGTTCAGTATTGGCTATCATGATTTCTACACAAAGTTGAGATTGTCCTTTCAAAATCTGTAAAGATTTGTGTTGGAATTTTGATTAGAATTTTACTGAATCTGTAGGTTTCTCATGATAAGATGGCCATTTTTAATATGTAATTCTATTGATCCATGAGCATAAGACATATTTCTGTCTCCTTATCTCTTCTTTAATTTCTTTTTTCAAAGACTTGAAACAAATTTTTTTCTTTCAATTTTTCCAAAGTCTTGAAGGTTATATCACACAAGTCTTTCATTTGCCTGGTAAGAGTACTCCAAGATATTTTATATTATTTGAGGCTATTGTGTGAAATGTAATTTCCACAATTTTTTTCTCATTCTGTTTGTCATTCATATATAGTGGGGCTATTTTCTGAGGTAATCTGATATCCAGCCACTTAGCAGAAAATTTACTCAGCTGTAAGAATTCCCTGGTGGAATTTTTACAGTCACACTTATGCATATTATCATATCATCTGAAAATAATAATACATTGACTTATTTGTTTTCCTTTTATTTCCTTCAATTGTCTTTTTTTGTTTGTTTGTTTGTCTGTTTGTTTTTTATTTTTGTTTTTCGAGACAGGGTTTCTCTGTGTATCTCTGGCTGTCCTGGAACTCACTATGTAGACCAGGCTGGCCTTGAACTCAGAAATCCACCTGCCTCTGCCTCCCAAGTGCTGGGATTAAAGGCGTGTGCCACCACTGCCAGGCTTCCTTCAATTGTCTTATTGCTCTAGGTGAAATTTCAGATAGTATAGAATAAATAGACAGCCTTAGATTGTTCATGATTTAAATGGAATTGCTTTGATTTTCCCTCCATTTATTTGAATTTGGCTTGAAGAAAATTGAATTTATCATATTTAGATATGTTCTTTGGATCCCCAATCTCTCCCTGACTTTTGCCATAAAGGGGTTTTGGATTTTTTCAAAGACCATTTCAGCATCTACTGAGATGATCATGTGAGATTTTTTTCCCTCTCAGTTTGTTTATATGATGGATTATGTTTACTGATTTTTATATATACTTCTTGATTATAATAGATGGTTTTTTATTGTGTTTTGGGATTTTGTTTGCAAGTATTTTATTGAGAATATTTGCATGCACTTTTATAACAAAATTTCTTCTGTAATTCTGTTTCTTTGTTGAGACTTTATGTGGTTTGGGTATCAATGTAATTGTGTCTTTGTAAAATGAATTGGGCAATGTTCATTTTGCTTCTATTTTTGGAATAATTTGAAGAGTATTGGCACTAAGCCTTCTTTAAAAATCTGGTAAAATTCAAAGCTAAAACCATTTGATCCTGTGCTTCTTTTGGTTTGGTTTGACTCCTTTTATTTCACAAAGGGTTTGAGGTCTATTTAAATTGTTTACCTGATTTTTTTTCAGGTCATCAAGATCATGTTTTGACAGATATAGGAAAATGTTTGCTACAACGTTAGTTAGAATTTTCTTTATTTCGTTAGCTGGCAAAATGGAAATTAAAGAGCTTGGTCTGTAGAATGAGAGATCATAACATAAGCAGTTAGAACGTGATTTCCTGAAATGTATCCATTAACTTCTACTGAAGCTTATCTTCTGGTTCATTGTAATAAACTACATGTTTCTTTTTGTACTCAAGTTTCTTACTCAATTTTTGTGAGTTTCAATTATAATCTGTTCTTTATGCCATTAAAGGAAAAACAGAGAAATTAGGACAGTATTTAGAAATCTTGTATAATTGTAGTAGTAAGAAATAGAAATATTGAGAGGTACTGTACTGAAATATCTTGTATTTTGCCCTTTAACAAGTAGTAGTTTAGAGAAGTATACAGGTTATTCTTCAGTAGTGTAACTTGCACTAATTTTTAATTCTTTAGTTTTCAAGAATAATTATTCATAGGGATGATTGTGAAGAACTTTGTTAATGAACTGGGTTATACATTTTTGTAAATCTTGAATCTTAACCCCATTAGAATCTTTGAATAGTTCCCCAAATGTATCCCCAATGTGTTTATTCAGATTATTTACTTATATAGCTATGTTGTTTAATATTTGATTTAAATAAATTAATTAATCTTGAAAAGGTTGTTTATCTTATTTTATTTTAATTTTTTAAGTGGTATCTGTCGTGGAAACTATCCATTTGTTTTAGATTTGCCAATTTGGTGGAGTACAGGTCTTTGAATTATGACCTAATGATACTTTGGATTTCCTCTGTGTCTGTTACTATGTCCCTGTTTTATTTCTGATTTTGTAAGTTTGAGTATGCTTTCTCTGCCTATCATTTAGTTTGGATAAGATTTTGTCTATCTTGTTGATTTTTTCCAAAGTACCACCTCCATATTTTATTGATTCTTTGTATTGTTCTCTTTGTTTATATTTGATTAATTTCAGACCTCTGTTTGGTCATTTATTTCATTGATTCTGCTTGTGTGTGCTTATTTCTTTTTGTTCTAGAGTTTTCAGGTGTGCTGTTAAGTTGTTAGTATAAGATTTCTGAGTTTTTTCCTTCCTTCCTTCCTTCCTTCCTTCCTTCCTTCTTTCTTTCTTTCTTTCTTTCTTTCTTTCTTTCTTTCTTTCTTTCTTTCTTTCTTTCCTTCCTTCCTTCCTTCCTCCTTTCTTTCTTTCTTTCTTCTTTCCTTCATTTTTTTCCTTTCTTTCTTTTTTCTCCCTCTTCTTTCTTTCTTTCCTTCTTAAGTACTATAAACTTTCTTCTTAGAAACTTTCAACATGTCCCATAAGTTTGGGTATGTTGTGCATTCCTTTTCCTTGAATTCGAGAAAGTAATTTTTAAAAATATCTGTATATTTTGACCCACTTTTCATCTAGTAGAGTATTGTTCAGTTTCCATGAGTTTGTTGATTTAGGTTGTTTCTGTTGTTGTTGATATGCAGTTTTAAGCCATTGTTGTCTGATAGGATACAGGGAGTTATTTCAATTTTCTTGAAGCTATTGACACTTGCTTGTATTCAAACATATGACCAGTTTTTGGAGAAAGTTCAGTGATGTGATGAGAAGAAGATATATTCTTTTTAACTTGGGTAAAATTTTCTGTAAATATTTGATAGGTCAATTTGTTTTATATTGTCTTGCAATTCCAATATTTATTTGTTTAGTTTTTGTCTGGATGGCCTGTCCATTGGTGAGAGACGGGTTTTAAAGTCTCACACTTTCAATGTGTAATGGTCAATATGTGGTTTAATCTATAGTTATAGTTCTTTTAGAAACTTGGCTGGCCTAATGTTTAAGATGGCATTGATGTTAAATATTAAAATGTCACCTTGGTGGATTTTTCTTTGATGAGTATCCTGTGTCTTTCCTTATTATTTTGGATTAGTTTTGGTTGAACACTGTTTTGTTAGATATTAAAATGCCCATGCCAGCTGGTTTATCAGGTCTATTTGCTTGGAATATCCTTTTCCTACCCTTATTCCTTGAGGTAATGGCTATCCTTAATGTTGAAGTATATTTCTTAAATGCAAGCAGAAGGATAAATCCTGTTCTCACATCCATTCTGTATCTCTTTATTGGGGAATTGAGTACAATAATATCAAGGAATATCACTGACATGATTATTTATTCCTGTTTTTTTATTATTGTTTGTAGTGTATGTGTTTCCTTTCTTTTGATTTTGATGGTATGAGATCATTTATTTATCGTGTTTTCATGAGTGTACTTAAACTCCTTAATTGAAGTTTTCCTTCTACAACTTTTTAAAAAATAATATTTAGATTTTGGAAAGCAAAATATGAGAGAAACCCTACACCATCTAGTACTTTGAGTCACCACCAATTTGGCAGTTGTGGTATCATCGAATATCTTGCACAACTGCCTAGTTTACAGATAGAATGGAGCAGAAAGGACAGCTCTTACATTATTAACAACCTTCAGCATTTACACATACATGTACAATGCTTATGAAGTAAGTACTCATCATAATCATGCAATTTTTGTGCGGTCAGATTTATAGACCTGCAAAAGAAAATGATATTCTCTAAGTCTTTATAATTATCCACTGAGTACTATGCACAATGTATTACATGCATCACATAGTAAATTCTAAGGACGAATATTATCTTGACACTTAAAAGTGTTGGGCAAAAACTGCAAAAAGACAAATCTAAAAGTAAAATTTGATATCTACAAAAGTATATTACAAGGAGAAATTGCAAACAATTTTTCAGAGGTCTGTGGAAGCTGTCCAAATTTATAATCATTAACTACATTTTGAAGTTTTCCTTTGTGATAAATTGCTGATACATTTTTAAATTTTTTCATTTCAGGACAAAGAGTTCCTCAGAACACATTGGTTTTGTACCTGGCCTTACTTTTTTCCATGTACACACATATAGACCATAAATTCATTAAAGTCAATCTGAAATGATAGAGTGAGAACATGTGCATGTATGTCACCTCATTCTTGATACACATGATAGAAACAGTTGATAACTTTTCTGCCTTCTTCAAGACAATGTCTTTTCAGCTGGAAATAATACCAATGGAGACAAGTGATGCATTTTTAGCTGATCATTACTGTAGGATATGAAGTTAACCTCCACTGAACTCACCTTTCTATGTGCTCTCTTTATGGCATGAGAATGATACCTCTCAGGATTTTCCCATGTAGGATTTTAGTTTTACATTATAAAGATATTTATCTTCTAAGATTTTAACATTTCTGATGATGCAATTCAGTACTGAGTCTTTAAACATTATGATTGACATTACCTTTAACGAACCTTGTCTGTTAGTGAGTCAAATTGTGTGTGTGTGTATATGCATGCATGCATATATGTGTATGTATATATTATTGCTGAAAAACTATTTTGAAAATGCACTCAACCTAAATTTACAAATTTTTGTGAACTTTCCAAGTGTTTCTCATATATGTGGGACAGAGAACAGAGAAGAGAAGGACAGTTTACAACCCTCAGCTGAGTAGGAGCCACTCTTGCTGGAGTCCTTGCCTGGAGGAGAAAGGCACTGGGAGAGGCTGGTGGAGTTAAACAAGGAGCCTCATGAAGATCCTGAAAACCCCACCCCACAACCCACTAACCACACAGAATGCCACGACAGCAGAGTGTGTCCCTGGTGTCGTCTCACTGGACAGAGGACAGGACACTGCTATCAAGCCTAAATGAGGCTCATGAGTCCAGCAGATCAGACACACTGGGCTCTTGCTGTTGTTGGTGTGTGGGGTGGGGCAGGGTAGGGAGAAGGATGCTGATGCTTGGTCTTTGTTTTGATTTTGTCGTTCCACCCCCGCTGCGCCCCCAATTAGAAAGCAAGTTTTCTTAATTTCATTTCATTTGAAACTAAATGGGAATTTGGTTTTCAGTCTCTTCCTGTCCTGAGTTTTATTTAAAAATCCTTTTATTTTTCTTTCTTTCTTTTTTCTTTTCTTTTTAAGGGCTATGTAGTAATATCAGCATAAAGATTTTAATTTGGGCAACTTTGATGCTTATGAGAAAACAAGCATGTGAATAAAATTTGAAGTGTTCACCTCAATTTGGGACCAAACTGCTTGGATCTTGGTACAAACTGGTTTTGTATGTTAAGGAGTTTAAGGCCTTTCTGACCACCTCTTGTTCCTCTTTCTACACAGCCATGTATCACATGGAGTTGCTCCCAGCCTCCGCATGCACCCTGCTCTTGTCTGATTTCTCCTGGGCTGGACTTTCCATTCTCCACCAGCACCTCCAGTATCCCAAACTTCTAGAACTTTTATAGGTATGCACTTATAGATAGATAGATATTGTTTAAATTAGAATTTATCATGAAATATCTAATTTTTTCCATCTTTGGTGATTGAAAGTTTTCCTAGGTATAGTTAGTAATTTGAGCTGGCATTTGTATTCTCTTTGAGTGTCCTGAACATATATCCATCCCCTTTTAGATTCTCCATGGAGAAGTCAGGCATAATTCTAATAGGTCTGACTGTTTTTATTATTTAGTCTTTTCCCTTTGCTGCTTTTAATATCTCTTTTTCTCTGTCTGTTTAATTTTTTTATTATTATTTGGCAAGGGAATTTTTGTTTCAATATATTTACTATTCTCTTGGTTTTTTTTTTTTTTTTGGTTTTGTTTTGTTTTGTTTTTAACCTTTAGAAGCATATTCTTTAGCTCAAGAAAATTTTCTTCAATTTTGTTGAAAATATTTTCTAGGCATTTGAGCTAATATAGTTCTCATTCCTTAATTTCCAGTTTTCTTTTATTTTCTTTTTAAATTATTTTATTTATTTACATTCCAAATGCTTTCCTCTTCCCAGATCTCTTCATTCCAATCCACTCCCCTAAGAGGATACTCACCACCCACCCCACCCCACCCCATTTCATTTCCCCCCTCTCTAGGGCATCAAGGCTTTACAAGATTAGGCTCATCTTAGGCTCATCTTCTCCCCTGAGATCAGTCAAGGCAGTCCTCTGCTACATATGTGCTGTGGGGCCATGGAGCAGCCCATGTATGCTCTTTGGTTGATGGCTTAGTCTCTAGGAGCTCCCAGGACTCCTGGTTAGTTGATACTGTTGGTCTTCCTATGGAGTTGCCATCTCCTTTAGCTCTTTCAATCTTTTTCCTAACTCTCCTATAGGGGTCCCTGGGATCAAGCCAATGGTTGGCTGTAAGTATCTGCATCTGTCTCAATCAGCTGCTGATAGAGCCTCTCAGAGGATGGCCATGCTAGGCTCCTGTCTTGTACTTGTTTATTTCATAATATTCCAGATTTCCTAAATGTTTTGATATTTAATGTTTTCTTTGACCAATATATCCATTTCTTCTATTGTATTTTTCAATGTCTGAAATTGTCTTCCATCTCTTGCTTTCTGTTGGCCAAGTTTGCCTCTGTTGTTCCAAAGTTTTCATTTCCAGACTTCCATCAGATTGTATTTTTTGTTTTGTTTCTAATTCCATTTTGTCATATTTATAAAGGCTACCATAAGGTATTGGGTGTGTGTGTGTGTGTGTGTGTGTGTGTGTGTGTGTGTGTGTGCTTCAACTCTATTGTAATATGCAAGGACTGCTATGGTAGGATAGCTGGGTTCCAGTGGAGACATGTTTCCCTTGATCATGTTTTTATGCTGGTATCTGGGTTTGTGATGATTGTAGGTCTAGGTGATAAGTTCTACGTATGTCTCTGTTGTGGGTTATTTTGTTCTTTGGTTTCTGGTTCCTCTCAGCATTTTCAGTGAATGTGATGGCTATGTGTTGTCTATTTTTCTGGCCCGTTCATTTGGTGTATTTACAGGGAATGCTTACTATTGTTGGAGGCCATTTAACTGGGATCAGTTTGGGGAGGGAAGTTTGGATGAGAAGGTCTTTGTGATTTATAGGGAATCGCCTCACAGAAGTAAGGGAATACCACCACTTGCTCCCTACTACACAGCTGTGGATGAGACTAAGGAAATTGGATCTAAAGAACAATAAGGGAAGTATTTGTCTATTTTCACTCAATTTGTTGTCTTGAAAGGTGAGGCCCTTGTGTTATCAGGGTGTGCTTGCTGAAACTGGAGTCTGGGACAAAGCAACAAGTGGGAAGAGGTAGCTTAGAAGGATCCTAGGATCCACAAGAGATGGGAGCAGGAGGTCAGGGATGGCTGTCCCAGATGTTCTCCTGTAGAGATGGGATTGAGACTGGGAGATTGGAGTCTAAGAGAACAGAGTGGGGAAATCTGTGAGCAGTCTCCTGGTTTTCTGATAGGTGTCTAAATCAATTTTCTTAGACATGGGATATAGCTTAGTTGGTAGAGTGCTTGCCTAGCTGCACAAGTCCTGAATTTGATAAACAGAACCACATAAAAATCTGAAGTGATGGTGCATACTGTAACTTCAGTAACTGGTAAGGAGAGGCAGTGAGTAGGGTAACAATGTCAAGCTCATTGTTGGCTACATAGCCAATCTCAAATAAATAAATAAATAAATAAATAAATAAATAATAAATAACCTTATAAAAGTTTTTGTCCCTACCAGTAGATGCAGATCTTCTTTTAAGTTTGAGAAAACATCATTTTTCATTCTATGAAGAATTAAGCTTCTCAGGAAGATTTAGGTTTATTCACACCTTGTTTTCCCTCCTGTGGAAATGTTTTTTTTACAATAAGAGACACATCTCTTCAAAAAATTGTGAAGCTCTCTTTAGTGATAGTATTGCTATATCAATTTGATACATACTTGGTGAAGAAGCTAAAAAATGAATTTAAATGCTAAAAGTTGATTGATTTAAACGAACCTCAAGGCATCTCCAATTGCTTCCATCATGTGCCTTCTCAATGTTCATTGTTAACTCTTTCTAAAAGTGATATATGTAAAAGAAGATAAAGGCAGCAATGTAACAGAAAGTTTTCTCATTTCTCTCAATGAATGATGTCATACACTAATTTTTCATGGCTGAAGTTGGGTTGGCTTGTAATAATCTTGATCTTCATGAAGCATATACATAGCTTTTACGTATACATCGCCTAGAAAATAATGCTACCCTTTACAGCACATGTGTCTTTACACATATGTGAGTGTGTTGCACATCCTCATTCTCTTCTGCAATTGCTTTGCCCATTATGCCTTCAGCTGGCTTTACATTTCTATCCATCATTGAATCCACAGCCTCTGATTCTCCATGCTGTTTTCAGTTTCCCAGTGTGTCCTTCACACTCAACATTCTGCCAGAGATGTAGTCTCTTGTTACCTCTCACATTCACCCACTAATGTATCCTAGGCCCTACGCATATTTATTTGTGTCCAGATGGCTTGTCATACAATTTGAGCAATGATATGACCAATTCATTTTGTAAAACATGTTTCAGCATAGGAAAATATTTTGCTTTTTTAGACATTCAACTATTTACTTGGTACCTTTAGGAACATGGACAAGAATCTGTTTATTACCATAAAATAATTAGCCTAATTCACTTATTCTAGCCAGAGTGGTCTGTAGAGTCATAATCTGACATAAACAGAAGGAACAGAAAGAAGAGAGAAAATGATAGTTTCTCTGCATTTATTTTAGAAAAATATATGATTTATCTCTCCCCCTAAAATGTTTATAGATTAGGTAGATTGAAATAATATCGATCTGTTTTGTTTCCAGTAATTATATGAAAAATCAGCTCAAATGCACAATTGCCTAAAATGTAATCGGACTAACAATTCCATGTGTAAAAATATTCTTTGTAGCATTAATACACCTACAATTTCAGGTTTCTATATCTTTTAATAGGCCATAAGCATATTGGGTTGTCTGCTGTATCATTATTTATCAAATGGTCTTTTACATTCTTGCATTTAAATGAAGTGTCACTATAATTTGATTTGTTTATCTGGTGACTCTGTCTTTAAATCTGAAGTTATGCTGGCAGCAAACACACAAAAGCTGCTGTGCAGAGATTAGCAAATATATTTGAAAACTATAATGGCACTTTAAAGGAGCCTTCTAAGCACATGATAGAGATCTATGCACAGCCAGAGAAAATAATTCCATGTGGTCAGTCTTGTTCTGAATTTCTGCACATGTGAAGCTATTGAATGAAGAGTATGATGACTCAGTAGCATGGCTCAACAAGGAAAATGTAATGCACACACACACACACACACACACACACACACACATCCTAAATGGACAAAATACATTTTTATAAGAACTTTTCATGTGACAGAAGAAATCAGTCACTGCTTTTCTAATGGAATTGAAGTCCTAAGAGCCCACTGGAAGTTAATGTGGAGAAGAAATTTAACACAAAAATTGCCACTTAATATACACTTCAAAATAATAGCCACAGAGTTGGAGAAAAACAAAAGAGGGTTATTCATTTGTGGTTTTTGCTTGTTTGTTTGTTTGTTTTGTTTGTTAGAGGACTGATACAGATTTAGTTTGGGGATTATTTATCTTATGATTCTTTAACACAATGTTTATTTTAGCTACAATATTTGTTCCTAGAAAAGCAGGAAGTTTGTGTGATTAGAATTAAAATGCTCTTGTGGAGAGCAGAGGTAGAGTCTTATATCTGAACTACCTGTACCCCTAAGCCCTAACCTCACCTCTGAGGAAGTATCCAGGTTCCATGAAATATAGTTTGGAAACCTGGTTTATAGACCCCGAGCAGCCTGAAAACACAATTTTGTATCCTCCAAGTCAAAACACTGTGAGTTGCATTATGTGCAAGTAGAAGCTTACAGAATGCATATCTTGTGTTTCCTGCACATGTACAGAATTCCCTATGTAAATGGCACTCTTCTTTCTGAGTGTGCTACAGTTCTCACAATGCTGTCATACATGACTGAGAACATGGTAGCTTAATTCCAATTGATGGCGCATCACATAGATACCCAGTGACAGAGAAAACCTTAACAAGTTTAATGGTTTTTTTTTCTCCTCAAACCTTATTATGTTCTAGGGAGTGTCTTTCAGATACTTGTACAACTGTGGAAACTGAAGTTTGAAGGGGGAGAAATTCTTGCATTGATATTCATGAATATTCAATTGAAGGATAACCCTCTTTGATTTCGTGCACTCTTTCATAGACAAAACCCCGATCATTGGTTCTCAGCCTGTAGGTTGTAACCCCTTGGGGGGGAGGAGGGGAGCAGGGGGCGGGACAAATGACACTTTCATGGAAATCATCTAATACCAGCAGAAAATATAGACATTTACATTATAATTCACCACAGTAGCAAAATTATAATTATGAAGTAGCAACAAAAATAATTTTAGGTTTGGGGGTCACCACAACACGAGGAACTGTATTAGAGGGTCACAGCATTAGGAAGGTTGAAAAACCACTGCACTAGACGTTTTCAAATCTCAGGGTTTTTCAAAAGCAGACTCTCAAAGAAGAATTTGAATGAAAAAATAGGAGCCCTTAGTAACAACAATATTTTATTGGCTTATTCAAAAAACACAATAGTTATTTTCAAAGGGAAATAACAGATAAACCTTGTTTACATAAGAGTAATTCAGCATTACTTGGCCACACTCATGTTTGTTGATGAAGCTGACATGAACTTTCACTTCCATGTACTTTGAAGCCTGGCTCTGGCTGGATTCCAAGGGTGGAGTGAAGGAGAATTCAGCCAGCAGCTGGTCCTGATTGTACTCAGGGTCCGGTGCTCAGCACAGAGGCATGTTTCCTTCCTTACAGAGACTTCTCAGGGAAGGCCAGGCCTCATACCTACTGCTTAGGGCATCTTTGGTAGTTTGTTTTTGTTTTTGTTTTTAACTTTTGTCCTCTTTTCCGATGGTCAGTCAGAAGGAACAAGAGCTCAATTTAGATATTTTAAAGTCACCGTGCTACTGGGATACGTCTCTGTGAAAATGGATCTGATAGCTAAACCTTTGACTAGGCAAAGAGTCTCTGTCATGTACAGTCTCCAGTTGGTTTGATGGAATTCATTCTGATTATACAACACGGAGGAATCATGCTTATGCAAATATCTGAGCAAGATTAGAATACCAACAGAGAATCCAGACTGCTAAGGAATTCCTTTCATACTTAACAGGAACCCTGCTAATCTTTATATATTTACTATTGATCACTAGTAACAAAGAACAAATATATGTGTCCTCAGAGTCCTACAAGCCAGTACCTCCTTACTAATTGTTCTAAGTCATTTCATGGACCTTTAGAGGATGTCAGGAAAACAGGAGATGGATAAGTGAGAATAGAAAGCATTAATTAACTTCACCTCCTTTTCATAAAAATTTTCATGCCAAGGTTAAAGTATACTGATCCTAAAGCCTGCATCAGGACAACGTCACCAAAATCTGCTAAGTAGATCTTGAAATTTTAAAGAATACCCTTGGTGTTTTTCTCTTTTCTGTTAAAAATAGGGAAGACATGTAATTTAGAATTTTAACTAATGTATTATATGTATGTATGTGTTTTATTTGCATGTATATTGATAAGCCACATGCAGGCCTAGTGCTCAGGGACATGGATACTGTGGGACTGACGTTAGAAACAGTTGTAAGCTTCCACCCAGGTGTAATGAATCGAACATTGATCCTCTGGAAGAGATGTCAGTACTTTACCATTGAGCCACCTCTCCAGCTCCAAATTTTGAATTTTAAAACACAGGAGCTTGCTGGTTCACAGAAATAAAAAACAGTAGATGACATTAAATTATGTCAAGTGAAACCATTATATTCTTAGCAAGATAGTTCAGCAATCTCTGAGCTTGTCTAAAATTCAGAGCATCAGGCTACAATGAGAATCATTGAATTTATAACGTGCAATTTAATAGGATTCTTCTGGGAAATTTGCATGCTTATTTAAGTTTAGAAAGAATCAATATGTAGTTTTAGTTATAGGCAAACCTAACGATTTTATTGTTTTGTGATTCAATGTTACATTTCAGAATGAAATGAATATTATGTTAAGAAAGTGACAAGGGACATTTCCTCTGGACACATGCAGGAGGTCATCTGAGTAAGAATGTTCCCAAGGTGATTCCCACATCATCATTTCAGGCATCAATTATTCTGATCAGGACCTGCTTTCACTTCATAATGTATGTTCTATCTTTTCACACATGCTTTTAACCTTTGTCCTAGGCAAAAAATAAATAAATAAATAAATAAATAATAAATAAAATAAAATTAAATTAAATTAAATTAAATTAAATTAAAAAAGTCATAGAGATGATAATCAAGTAATGAGAGATTTTGTGATTGAAACTCTTGACTTAGTTTCAGGGAGCAAAACAGTTCACATATTTGCTAGTTCACACAAGCAAGATAAGATTGAATTAAAGAATGCTCTTAGGTGGTCTTTTGTCTAGTACTTGATTTATTATCTTTTCTTGAATGTCTCCTTCTTGACTTACCTAACCCTTTTAACTGTGTTCAGGTTGGAGAGAGAGGCAGACCAACATTCTTACTAATCCTAAAAACAATATATGTGAAGACATTTGTTATACAAGTTCTCCCTCTCCCTCTTCCTCTCTTTACCTCCCTCTTTCCCTCTCCCCCCTCTCTCTGTGGGTGTATTGTGTGAGTATTTGTGTGTAATGAGGCAAGGACTCTATTATAAATACTGGTTCTCGGTAAAGCTTAAATAGGTGCTCAACAAATGAGTTTTCTTCTTTCTCAAGATTCTTTCCCTTTCCAAGCATCTTCTCAAATATCTAACAGCAAACACTTGGTACATGTTCACATTTACTAAGAACTAAAAGTTGTTAATTCATGAATTAACATGTTAATTCAAGAATTTGAAAGTAAGCTATGAGGAAACTGTAACAGGTTCATTTTTTATTGCAACAAATGTCATTTGTACATAACATTTTATACTTACAGAAGATTGCAGAGAACTGCAATTGGTATAAATTCATAAAATCCCACACACGGGGATAGTGATAACATTAGAATACTCTGCATTAATATGGTGACAAATTCACCTAAGTGAGTACATTAGGTTTAAACAGACTACTCTTTTGTCACTTTTCAGTTCTTTCATTTAAATTAGATTTGTTGTTTAATAATAAATAAGAGAATAAACTTGTGTATGTTAACAAGGTATTACATGATGTCTTGATACATATAGTTTATGTAATGCTTATATGAGATTAGACATTTCTCTTCAAGTATTTATTATTTCTTTATGAGAAAAGACATTAAATTTTTTAAAATTTCTATTTTTGTACTCTTCTGAGCATAAACTTTTCAAAGTTACTTCTAAGATTATACAGTGGTAGGTGACAGAATTTAACTCTAGAAGTCTACATTCTTTAACTGTACTTTAGATGCTGCAGTAGAGAGACATATATACATTAAGCCATATATATTTATAAGAATCAATTATAAACCGCAGAGCACAGTCTGTCCTATGGTTCTGGGAAAGTCAGTGCAGTCAGAGGAATCAGCTGATGTGGAGAGCCCACATGGGCTTATCCTCAAAGGAATGTAGTGCATCTCCATCTTATAATTATTTTCTAAAAGATGGGCAGATCAACACTTTTTTGTAAAGACAGGACAGTATTATATACTATTTATTGAGTATCTTCTATATTCCTAATGTTGGACAGGTCAATGTTTAGCTACACCTTCCCTACTTGTGT
The DNA here is from genome assembly GCA_021653895.1 of Mastomys natalensis. NCBI lineage: Eukaryota > Metazoa > Chordata > Mammalia > Rodentia > Muridae > Mastomys > Mastomys natalensis. The sequence goes on along the minus strand of JAJTUV010000444.1, from coordinate 701,543 downwards.
ATCCCATGCACATATGCATTTCTGTTCAGCATTTGCAAAGACACATTCCATTAGAGTAAGGTAAGATTTAGGAATCGTCTCACAACAGGAGGCTGTGGCACTTCCCTTTGCATTAAGGAAGCAAACAGCACATCCTGTGTGATTTTATTATTGGCTTTATGACAACATCACAAGACTCGATCCAAATGAGCACTCAAGGTGATGTGACTAGCATTTTACAATATGTATCTCCAAGTCTCGGGTTCAGGATATTCAAATGACTTGATATAAAACCCCAGAAGGATGATTTTTATACACAGGATTAATTCCAAATACTGAGGCTTTCTTCCAAGAGTTGGTCTGGTTTTCCAAGCCTTGGCTCACACGTGTTTCTACTGCTTCCTGGTGCCTGTCACAGTCCCAGGAACAGGGAGTTCATCTTTTATACACACTACTTGGCCTTGGAGAAAATAGGAGAAACATCTATCCAGCCAGGAAAAAAACCTCACATACTCATTCCTGTTCACACCACCCACTTTCAAGAGTCTCAACCTGGGATCTGTTTTTACAGTTGTCATCAAGCTCTGCTAGAGAACTGGGAGCGAGATCCACACATATACCTTGGAAATGACCTTAGTCATTTCCCCATTTATATCCAGTCTCTTTGTTTTAATTTGCCATCACCACTTCTTTATCTCTCAATATGTCTATACATATGATAGTATGATTATTTAATATAATAGCCAGATGTGCATAATGTATTAAGGTCCCAACTTTTTGAAACTTAGACATTTCGAATACTGCTGCGGCATAAGCACACCTATGAATCACACATAACAATTTCAGTCATTTTTAAAAAGATGTTAATGGAAACATATTACAGAAACTGCGATTGTTTTGTTGTTGTTTTATTCTCTTTCATTTTGTTTTTCATTTAAGACAGCAGGCAGGCATTTTTCTTCCACATGATTGGAAACTCAGCTGTATCACACAGCTCTGGATTTTCAAAAAATCAAATTGTATAGCAAATGTCTCAAAGGGGATCATTAATGTTAAAAGAAAAGTTCATGAAAATACCTAAGACATTCCAAATTATACTCCTGAAAAACATTAGCAAACAGAATTTTGATATTATCTGCACTAAACATATTACTTTTCCTAATCTTGCCTGTTCATTTTCCACATGTCAAAAAGAATATGAGGTTCTAGCTTCCAGCATGAACAAGTATGACCAGTTTCAGTATGATCTGGCAATTGTTCTAAAAGAGAGGTTAGACAGAAGTCATGAGATCTCAATTCTTGTGAACCTAGAGGAATAGGAATAGGGACCAAGACCTGATACAGTGACACATGCTTAACAACCCTGCATTGGGAGACCAAGGCAGGAGAATCTCTGGATTGAAGCCAGACTGGGCTACATAGAGAAACTCTGTTAATCAAACCCACTTCAACAATTGCAGTGTATAAATTAACATATTTAAACATTTAGAAGCCAATGCAATAAGTTGGATTGTTTTATACTTTACTAGAGAATTAATCTATAGATATTTAAAGTCTTTATTGAACATACACTCTCCTGAGGCATCATTCTTGGAGATTATTATTCCTATAATATGAGTGTAAACCTGGGATAAATTAGGAATAGAATCCTGACCAGTAGAACATCAAGCATTGTCTGGGCCACAGAACTCTGTTCACCTCATCTCAAAGTGACATTAGCTTCCATGAAGAGCAATTATCTTGTCTTCCTAGAAAGACATTGAAGGGGATTCAAAAATAATTTTCTCCTGAAATTATTTTTATTATCTTAGTTTAAAACATCATTTGTTAAGCTTAAAATTTAATGAGCAACTTAGACAATACTTTCTAAGAATCCATCAATCCTTAATATGAAAACCATTTTTTGTTTTACCATTTCCATTCCTTTATTCAGTAAGATTCTTGAATGACACACAAAAGCTCTAAGTGTTACCTTCCAGTTTATATGATGCTATCTAAATCAAAGATGTGTGACAATTTCCCAATCAATGAATGACAAATAAGTCAATATAATATAAGCAACCACAAACATTAAAACATGAGAAAATGTGTTATGTTAGATGATCTTAGATAGTTCAACAGAACAGAAGTTTTGTCCTCAAATAAAATAGTGAAAAAAAAAGTCCAGTGTGCTTGCCACTATTCCATTTCAATTACATAGTGTAACGGATATACACAGGGATGGTGAAGGATAGCATTTTAGAAAAAAATTCAACAATGAAACACAAATAGTGTATGGAGATTTGTGATCTGGAGCTAAAAATACCGTTTCAAAGTCATATCATAGCTTATTTTTGATTATATATTGTAATGCTTTTATTTTATCCCACAGGCAGTTTAACTTCTAGAAAAAATCGAATTACATTTTCAATATGTTTATCCTGATCAAGTCTATTTCTGAGAGAGATGAAGAGGCTGATATCAGATACACAGTGCTTAGGCAGGATACTACCTAATGCTTTCCTAGTGAAGATGACTAAATAGAACAGTAGATTAGAGACTATCAGAACACTATTTAATTACTTGTTTGTTTCAGAGACTTGAGGTCTGATCATTTATTTGTTATCCTTTTTCTTTCTAAACAATCAATAAAGATGTTTTATTTTAAAAATAACTTTAAAAGAGAAGAAAATATGATAGAAGAATGATCAGGGGAGAATTGTAGCAATTATTAGAGTATTAAAGAGTAAAGCTTGAACAAAATATGGAGAGTCTCATGAGAATTTGGAAACGGCCAATGGGTTGGTGCCTTAACAGCATAGAACTAGGAAACTAACTGATAAGAAACAAACCACACAGAAGGACTCTTACAGCTATAGTAGCCCCACATGGCTAATTATCTGGAATCATGTAATAACTAAGACTACAATAGTTCATTCTTAAACATAGACAGTGCTTTATTATTTATTCTGTGGTAAGTTTTACTATTACTCAATAAAACTGGAGCTCATAAACCCTTCTGATCTAAAATGGAGCAAAAACGTTATTTGAAATTCACTCTGCTCAGGAGCCCACAGACGTGTATCTCTTCTGATTTCCCATCCTGGAACGACTGCTTTGGCAAAGTGTAGATTTCTTTTTCATTCTTAATATAGGAGTTATCAGGAAAATGATAAATTTAGTTTCAAGACAGCATTCTGGCAACTTTTACATATCCAAATAAAGAAATAGTTATCTACTACCAATGCAAGGTGAAAAATACACACCTGTATTTGAACTTGTTCTTGTTGCTGTCATTCCATAACTAGTCTCCTACAAATGATGGACAGTATTAATATTTCTCCTTTTCTGAATAGCACATCATGTCACAAGATGCTGTGGTGGGGCATATGCTGCAAATTCTTTTTATTTAGTGGTTTGCCTGGGCATTTAAATCCAAAGGAGCAGGATTCTGCTGCTGATTATTTTATACAACATCGTCTGTGATGTTTAGGAAATGGGCTGAGGATTAACAATGGATAGCTTCTAAGAGGAGAGTGAAAGGAAACTGACTTTTTTTTTTTTGTGTTGGGTGAGTAGATTTTGACTGTAGATTTTGACTTAAAGAAATTAATTAGGAAACATAATCAGAGAAATTGTTTAAAGTGTTGCACAAAAGGTAATGAGTTTGGCCAACAATTATTGATGTGAAGAGATTTATTAATGAATCTAATAATCAAATATAGCATCACTGAAGTGAAAAGATGATGAGATTTACTTAAAGTGGGACCAGCTCAATCAATGATTTCAAGGTTGTCTAATAAATGTGAAGCACAAATGATTTGTGAATTTTCTGCTGTATGTGATGAGTAGAACAGATACAAAATGTAGACATAAATATACTTGCCATCCTAAAACTGCCTAAAACTTGATCACAATGCCTATTGAAAGAATCTGAAAGATAGTATTGAATGAGATTTTGTGCAAATGTGATTTGACCAATTAAAATCTCATCATTTTTGTTTGAATGTTGCAGGATGCTTAGCTAGGAAACCTCCTCTCCTGATCCATAAACTTCTTCTTTTAAACACATTTATTAAAGGATTACTTCACTCTTTGATTACTATGAAAGTCTTATCTAAAATGACTGCAATAATATTTCCACATTTAATTAGATTTTTTACTATGTTTCCAAAGATGAGAGGATCACTAGTTTAAATAATTTTTGAAGTTACTTTTTAAAAATTACTAAATGTTAACTTTCTTACAAATTTCTTGCTCACAGATTTATATTGTCTATTCCTCAAAGGTGAAAAGAAGACCTGACAGAGACACATCAGCAACCATGCCAACCAGCTGCCAGCTTGAACATATGTACATGGATGAGAAAATATCAAAATTCTCTAAGCAGAGAGCCTATAGCCCACTTGCATTTGCCAAGGATTGAAGAACTTGTTGATATCACTACAGCATAGGCAAGTGTGGAGTGAGCCAAGCTAAAGGCTTGCAGAAAAGAATATGACCACCTAGGTAGGGCATCACTTTGCTATACACAGGTAACTCATTTGGTTTGGCATCCAACTTGCATGTGTGCTGCTGGGCTTACATCTGTCATCTCTCAACATAATGTCACAGATAAAAACTGGAGACTCCATGGCTTCAAAATACATTTTTCTACTGGCTGCCTGATGGCTATCTGGGGACAAAAAAAACTGAGAAGGCAAAACTTACTGAATGACTCCTTCTCCCTCTCCCTCTCCCTCTTTTCCTCCCCTCTCCCCCCCCTCCCCCTTCTCCTTCCCCTTCCCCTCCCCCTCTCCTTTCCCCCTCCGCCACCCTCTCTTCTTCTGGAAGAAGTAGACATTTATTTCTTTACAATTCTGGAGTCTGAAAAGTCTAAAATGTGGTGTCAGCAAGTTAGCTGTCTGATAAGAGCTGCCTTCTGCACCAAGATCTGCACATTTTCCTTTTGTGTCCTCTGAAGGACTTGGTTAAAACCAGGAATGCAGTAAGAGCCTGCATGTTGTGTGATGCCTCTTTCAGAAGAACTTTAATCACATTGATGTTTGAGAAGCCCTCAGTAACTTCTGACCCATCATAGGTTCTGCATCTTAATGCTATTGCATTGATGATGAAGTTTCCACATGAAACTTAAAAAGAATACCTATGTTCAAACTTTAGCAACAGTTTATACAGAAATGTATCCAATATAATTTGTATGATTAATAATAGCAATTTCTGATTTTCTCAGAGAAATAAGCAATGGAATAATGTAAAATGCTATCAGCCTATGTTAAAATATTTTTCTTTTTGACTAGAATTCTTGCTGTCTTTTTTTGTGTGTGTGATCATTTTTTTAAAATTAAAAATAGATTCTTCTCTCATACAATATATTCCAATCTTAGTTTCTTTCCCTCAACTCATCCTAGCTCCCCTCCATGCTCCACCTCTCCTCCAGATACACACCCCCTTCTCTTTCCTCTTCAGATAAAAGCAGATATACAAGAAAGGAAAGCCAATTAGAACAAAACAAGATACTGACAAGGAGAAGCCATCATATCAAGGCTGGACAAGGCCACCCAATAGGAAGAAAAGAGTCTCATGAGCAGACAAAACAGTTAGCGATATACCTGTTCCTATTATTGGGAGTCTCACAAAAACAAGCTAAGGCCATAACATGTACACAGAGACCCATTCAGGTCTCATGCTTGTCATTTCAGTCTCTGTGAGCCCATGTGAGCCTGGCTTTGTTGGTAAAGTGTTTCTTGTTCTCTTGTCCTCCAATCCCCTCTGACTACTCTAGTCTTTCCTTCCTTTCTTCCTCAGCATTTCCTGATCTCTTAGAGGAGAGACCCAGTGGAGACCTCCAATTTAGACTGTCTCACAAAATGGCTGGCTGTGGGTCTCTGTGACCACTCCCATTGGTTGCCAGAACAAGCCTCACTGATGATGACTGGATAAGGCACTCTGCAGGCTATGGAAAAAGAAATATTAACACAAGTCCAGTCACAAAAACCTTTTGCCTGCAATCTGTCCTTCATGCAAAATGTTCTGGGGCAATGGTTGCACAGAAAGTGTGAGAGTGGGCAACCAATGCTTAGTTTACCTTGAAGCTCACCCACGAGTGGGAGTTCATGTTCTATACTGCTTGGATGGCCAGGTTCTGGAGACTGAATAAGGGTAAAACCAAACATGACTGGCAAAAAAAAATCAATGAAATGATTCCTCGTGATTCTTCTATACTCATAGGTAACTATACTAATAGTTAAAGATGTTGAGTGTTTAAGTGTTTCTCAGCCATTTGAGATTTCTCTATTGAGAATTTTCTGTTTAGATCTATACCCATTTTTAATTGCATTATTTGTTTCTTTTTTTAAATCTAGTTTCTTGTGTTATCTATATATTTTGCATATTAGACTTCTGTCCGATGAAAATGTTTTCCCAATATTTATGCTTCCTCTTTGTCCAAATGACAGTGCTATTTGCCTTAGTGAAGCTATTTACTTTCATGAGAGCTCATTTATTAATTGTTAATCTTAGTGTCTGTGCTACTAGTGTTCTGTTCAGAAAGGTTTTTTTCCTGTGTCAGTGTGTTCAGGTATGTTCCTCACTATCTCTTCCATCAAGTTACATTATGGTCTTTGATAGACTTGGACTTGAATTTGGGGTAGGTTCTTAAATATGGCTCTATTTGCATTCTTCTACATAAAGACATTCAGTTTGACTAGCCTCAAATTTTGAATATGCTTTGTTTTTTTCCATTGTGTATTTCTGGCTTCTTTATCATAAATCAGGTGTCCATATGTGTATGAATTTATGTGTGAGTCTTCAACTTGATTCTATTGATCAACATGTCTGTCTTTATGCTAATACCATGTGGTTTTTATTACAATACCGCTGTAGTGCAACTTGAAATCAGTGATGTTAATACCTCCAGCAACTCTTTATTATTCAGGATTGTTTTAGCCATCCTGGGTTTCTCTTTTTCCATATGAAGTTAAGAATTGTCCTTTCAAGTCCTGTAAAGAATTGTCTAGGAACTTTGAGAGGGATTGCATTGACTTTATAGATTGCCTTTGATATGATGGTCATTGTTACTGTTAATTCCATCAATCAATGAACATGGCAGTACTTTCCATCTCCTGATATCTTTTTCAATTTCTTTCTTCAAAGGCTTGAAAGTTTCTATTACCCAAGTCTTTCACTTGATTAGAATTACCTCGAACATTTTAAATGATTTGAGGCTATTGTGAAGGGTGTTATTTCCCTGATTTCTTCCTCAGACCATTTGTCATTTGTGTAAAAGAGGGATATGGCTTTGTCTTGTTTTAGTTAATCTTCTATCTAACCAATTGGTTGAAAATATTTATCAGCTGTGTGAATTTCCTCATGGGTTACATATATTCTGTCATATCATCAGCAAATAATGATATTTGGACTTCTTACTTTCTAATTTCCCCTTGATCTCCTTCAGTTTTCTTATTGTTCTAGCTAAAGATTCAAGTATTATATAAAGTATTATGGAGAAAGTAGTCAGGCCTGTCTTGCTCCTGATTTTAGTACAATTGCTTTCATTTTTTCTCCATCTATTTGATGTTGGCTCTCAACTTGCTATAAATTGCCTTTGTTATGTTTAGGTGTCAGGAGCAGCCTTGCTTATACACTGAAGGCCTAAAATCAGCGATAGGCCTAAGTCAGCCATACATGCCTAATGACATAAAGTCTTGGTCTCTGTGGGAAAACACTGACCATAGAACAGATAGCTATAGATCTTGTAGACAGACAGCCTTAGTGGAAAATTACTAGCCTGGATAAGAACAAGTAGTTATAGACCTTGTGGATAGGTAGCCTTGGTGGAAAGTACCAGCTTAGATAAAAACAAATGAATCATAGACAGAGTCATAGTGACCTGTTCCTTGCTTCTTCCACCCAGCCAACACTCTGTTCTGGAAGATATCTGTACTCCCCCTGAGAACATTTATGCTCCTGTGTCATCCCCTTCCTCACATCCTTCCTCTATGTGCATAAAACCCCTATGTGAAAAAATTAAAATCATAGTTTGATCAGCCTATAGACAAGCCGTGGTTCTTTGCATTCACCTGTTCCCCCATTCTCTTTTTCAGGGGGTTCCATGAACCCTGCTTACTGCCTTGCTAGATGGGGCATTTAGGTATGTCCCTTCTTGAGAAATTTTACCATGAAAGATTGTATTTTGTCAAAGCCTTTGTTGGCATTTAATGAGAAAATCATGTTTCTTTTTCCATCAATTTATTTATATGAATTAAATTTACTGATTTTCATATATTAAACCACAATCCTTGCTTCACTGGGATGAAATCTACTTGAGATTGATAAATGATACTATTGAATGTTCTTGAATTTAATTTGCAAATATTTTATTGAACATTTTTTCTGTCCTTGTTCATAATTCTGTTTCTTTGTTGAGCCTATGTGTTCCTGGTTATCAGGGTAACTGTAGCCTCATTAAATGAATTGAACAATGCTACTTCTGCTTCTATTTTAATTTGAGGAGTACAGATATTAATTCTTCTTTGAAAGTCTGGCAGATTTCTGTGCTATGTCTGTCTCTCCTTAGGCTTCTTTTAAGTTGAGAAATTTTATTGACTGCTTCTATCTCAATAGGGTTTATAGGTTTAGTGAAATTGTTTATCTGATATTGATTTAAGTTTGATAAACAATGCATATGGAGAAAATTATCCTATATTTTCCAATTTATATAGAGTAGAGGTTTTTAAAGTATGTCTTTAAGATTCTATGCTTTTCTTTGGTATTTTTTGTTTGTTACTCTATTTGTTTCTAATCTTGTTAATTTGGGCATTGTCTCTCTACTATTTAGCTAGTTTAGATAATGACTTGCCTTTCTTGTTGATTTTCTAAAAGAACATCTCTTAATTTTATTGATTCTTTGTCTTGTTATCTTTGTTTTTATTTTATTGTTTTCATACCTTTGATTATTTCTTGCCATCTACTCCTTTTATGTGTGCTTATTTATTTCTGTCCTAGAGCTTTCAAGTATGCTGATAAGTTGTTAGTATGAGATCTTTCTAATGATTTTTTAATGTAGGCACTTAGTGCTATGACCTGTCTTCTTAGCACTGCTTTCAATGTGTCACATAAGTTTAGGAATGGGCTAGGGGCAAGGACACCAATTTGTTACTCATAAAGACTTACTTTTGGCTGGACTATACTTAAAATTAGAAGCTCTCAGTCAATATAGCCCATGTCTCTTGACAATCTGATCCTGCCATTTTTGACTTTCTTTATTTTCTTGGTCACAAGTTTAGAATATTTTCCAGCCTTCTTCTTGAATTCTTAGTTCATTGTTTCTTATGATCAATACTTCTGTTGTGTTGCAGGATACATGGAATAACAAGATACTAAATCTTGCATCATAGATTTCTTACCTTCTTCTTTTAAGAGTTTTTCCACAACATATCAGTGGATATTATATTGTTTAGAAAGATTGAAAGCTTTTGGATTCTGATAGCTTTTATAAGTCCCATCTGATAAGGCACAGTTATAAATGTTGATTACCTACAGATTGGCGTCTGCAATGCATCTATGAACAGAATTTCATTCCTCTTCTCAATTGTCCTTACTCTATAACAAGAATGCCCCTTGTTGAAGAGCAGGCATACTCTGCTGTGGGTAAAGTCTCCCTGCTTCATGGGAAAGGGTTGTTTGTCATTCACATCAAGGATTCAAACAATATCACCCTCTCATGCTTCACTCAGAGCATGAATTTCAGTGGCTAAATGCTTCTCATACAAAGTACTGCACATGAATTTATTGTGTAATTCAAGAAGTTTCAGACAGCTGGTGGCTGGAAAGGAGATATTAAGCTTCATCTTGACACAGTTAACCACCTAACAGATACCACAAAAAAACAAGAGAGTACACAACATTTTAAATGTGAAAATGACTGATATTACAATAATTGTGCTTTGGAAAACATGTAATTATAGAATTAAGCCTATAATTTGACTTTATAGATTATCAAATAATATATTTAAAGTATTTTTATTAGTGTAATGCAAATTTGTAAGAAAATTTACATTAATAAAGAAAACAAAGTGAGGTGAATATTATGGAGTTGTTAGTTTCAGAAAGAAATCACATAGCATAGGTTTCTGTTCATTATTGGCACTAATATTTAGTAACTCTGGATAAAATAATTTTAATAAAAATGGACAGATGATTTATGTCATAGAAAAGCCCTTTTGAGTATGGATGGTGTGTATAAGAGGATTTCACTGGGCTTTGTCTGGAATGTGTCTTAAACTTGTACTACCTAAATTACTCAACATTGATCAAAAGAACTTTATCCAGAGACTTTTGGCTATGGTACTCAAAACTGGTTGGTATTAATACAATGTAGAAATTTAGGTGTGGTTTCTTTAATTAAGAAACACTGAGTAAATATTTTTCTGTAAATGCATTTAGTAACTAAAAATTATCTACATTATTCCTTAAAAAGTATACAAACTTCACCAATGCCAAGGAAAATCTGCAAAAAAAATTTCAAAGTTGGAAATGATAAGAGAGAAAATTTATATAAAACCAGAAAGCAAGTAAATGTCACCATTAACAAGCCCTGAAAGCAGAGAATGATAGGCATAAGGTAAAATTTAGACATCATGCTAAAGGTTTATTTTGTGTTTTATTTATTTTTTATTTGTATGTGCATGCACACATGGGCATATATACATCTACAATTTGTGTGCATGTACCTCTGGAGGATATAAGAGGCCATTAGATTCCCAAGAACTGGAGCACTTGAGAACCGACTAACATGGGTTAAGGGAACCTAACTCAAGTCTTCTGGAGACAGCAAGGTCAATTATTTGTAAACCGTCTTTCAAACTATGGAAGAATTTTTATAAAACATTTGAATAAGTTATATTTCTCTTATGCAATATGACAAAAATTAAAAATCTGGCAATTGCTTATCAATGACCACTGACAGAGGTAGACTCTGTCATCTCTACTGATAAGCTCATAATAGGTTATCCATCTAATAGGTCAATTGTAAATACAAACACATACACATACAAAGAACTTCAAATGGACTCCACAGGTTCATAAACACAACATTAATTAAATTAGAAAAGGTCTTGAATTTGAGAAGAATTTGCAGGTGTAGGAGGAGCTGGAGGGGGAGGGTAAATATGTTTTTTTTTTAATTTATTTAAATCACATCATAATTTACTTATTTACAAAGGGGTTATAAACACATAAAGGCAGGATGTGGGGATGGGAATGGCACCAGAGCATAGGTGTTCAGGGGGAGTACAGATACCTTTTAGAACAGGGTATCAGCTGGGTGTAGGTTCAGGGACAGGTCATTATGTCTCTGCCTATGATTCACTTGTCCTTATCTAAGTTGGTACTGTCCACTGAGGCTGCCTATTTATAAGACCTATGACTACTCAGGCTGGTAAATTTCCACAGAAGCCGCCTGTTTACAATAGCTTATAGCCTGCTGTTTCAGTGTTTTTCCACAGAGACCCAAGACTTGGTGTTAACATGCATCTATGTCAGGACTATTGCTGACTTTAGGCCTATGGCTGATTTTAGGCCTTTAGTGTATATGTAGGGCTGTTCCTGACATCTCCTCCCTTCTCTAAGTATAGAAGGGCCTTGGAGATTCTATTCTTGTGAAGGCGGGGATAGAGGCCTGACCTCCAATAATTGAAGGGGACCTTGTAATGGCTCAGGTCCTCCTGTGGTTGTCCAGTGAGGCATGAGGGCCATACCCATCCTGATGTTTTTTTTTTTTTTTTTTTCTGGAGAGGGGATACTTTTGATGTCAACCCCTATGCAGTCAGGCTTGTCGGAGGGTAAATATGTTAATGTGGTATTTATGTATGAAATCCTTAAAAATTAAAATAATACATAGGGAAATGAATAGAAGTAGTTTAGAAAGGAAAAATGAACAAGTAAATTTAAACAAAAGATAGAGTAGACATTGTTAGCATCATACAAATGAGTTAAATACCCATATAGATAATATATGTTCACAGATTTTTTTATGGTTATTTCTACTAAAATAGATAATTTGATATGGCTTTTGAAGAATATTAATATACTCTACTATTATAGAAAGTTATCTTGATCCATCCATTTGCTTGTAAATTTCATGAACTTATTGTTTTTAACAGCTGAGAAGTACTCCATTGTGTAAATGTTCCTCAATTTTTGTATTCATTCTTCTGTTGAAGGACATCTGGGTTGTGTCCAGTTTCTGGCTATTATAAATAAATATGCTCTGAACATAGTGGAACATGTGTTCTTCTTATATGTTGTAGTATCTTTTGGGTATATGCCTAGTAGTGGTATAGCTGGGTCTTCAGGTAGAACTATTTTCAATTTTCTGGAGAACCACCAGATTACTTTCCAAAATGGTTTTACCAGTTTACATTTCCACCAGCAATGTTGTGTTCCTCTTTCTCCACATGCTGTCAACTGAGTTTTTGATCTTAGTCATTCTGATTGGTGTGAGGTAGAATCTCAGAGTCATTTTGATTTGCATTTCCCTGATGACTAAGGATGTTGAACATATCTTTAGGTGCTTTTGGCCATTTGATATTCCCAGACACAAAAGAACACACATGGTATGTACTCACAGATCTGTGGCTATTAGCCCAAAAGCTCAGAATGTCCACAATACAACTCACAGACCACATGAAATTTAAGAAGAAGGAAGACCAAAATGTGGATGCTTCAATTCTACTTAGAAGTGGCAACAAAATAATCATGGGAAGTAGAAGGAGAGAGGGACTAAGGAGGAAGAGGAGGTAGAATAAAAGGGAGAACATGATCAGGTATGGGAAAAAGGCAGAAGAGGAGTACAGAGGATAAGGAAAGTAAATAGAAATATGTAGCAGTAGGGGTTAAGGAACTGGAGATAGCCACTAGAAAGGCCCAGGCACCAGGGAAGCAAGAGGTTTCCAGGACCCAACTGGAATGACACTAGCTGAAATAACATCAAAGAGGAAATAGAATCTGTATTGACCACTTCTAGTAGATAGGCATGGACCCTGTTGAGGGACGAGGCCACCCACCAATCTCAAATTTTCTAAACCAGAATTGTTACTGTATAAAGGAAATACCAGGACAAAAACTGGAACCGAGACTGAAGGAAGAGTCCATCCAGAGACCACCCCACTTAGGGATCAATCCTATCTGCTGACATCAAACTCTGACACTATTGCTGATGGCAAGAAGAGCTTGCTAACAGGACCCTGGTATAGGTGTCCCCTGAGAAGTTTTGCCAGTATCTAATTAATACAGATGCAAATACTCACATCTAACCATGGCACTGAGCCTGGGGCCTCCCGTAGAAGAGCTAGGGGAAGGTATGAAGGAGCTGATCGGGATTGCAACTCTATAGGAAGAACAACAATATCAACTAACTGGAAAACCCAGAGTTTCCAGGGACTAAACCACCAACCAAAGAGTATATATACATGGAGGGATACATGACTCCATCTACATTTGTACCAGAGGACTGCTTTATCTGACTTCAGTGGGTGGGGAGGCCCTTGGTCCTGTGGAGGCTTTATGTCCCAATGTAGGGGAATGCTAAAGCAGTGAGGTGGGAGTGGGTGGGTAGAGGAACACCTTCAGATAGGCAAAAGAGAGGGGGGATGGGATGGGGGCTTTGCAGAGGGGAGACCAGGAATGGGGACAACATTTGAAATGTAAAAAAATAAAATAACCAATAAAAAGAAAGCAATCTTGAAAAGTCAAATATTTAACAATTGTTTTAAATTAAGTTTTGATAGTAATTTTTAAAAGAATGGTTATCAATGATCACAAAGACCTCAGTGAATTAATAGGCAAATATTCATAAGTTGAAAACATAAATAAAAATTCTTCAATTAAGCATAATTATATCCTTAGAATGAAATATAAGACCCTTAAATTATAGAGAATTATTTAAAGATAAGAAAAATTCTCTCCAATACACTAATTTCAGAAAGTACTAGGGTAAAGAAGATGAGTTGAATATATATTTCAATTTTCATTTTCTAATGTGATTAATAGTATCATAAAATTGTAGCTGAGTTCTTTGAGTTTGTCTTTGAACATGAACTCATTAATCTGTTCCCCTTCTACTGATGCCTCATTGAAGGCACTCAGTCGCAAGTGTTGATTTCACAGAACATCAGGAGAAAGGAGACAGAATATGTAACAGTTCTATAATAAAATGTCAACTTTTTAGACAAATGTATTACACATTATCTAAAGATTTATCCATTTATATCATTGCCGATCTCTTTAGAAGGATCAGAAAATTATCAATCTCATAGAAATAGATATTACTTTTTATGAAGTACTGAGTTTTATTGATGGCTCAAATTTTATAACAATCCTTGTTAGTTTCTTTTTTCAGGATTCTTGACTCACTTTTGAGGAAATACTTACCTAGAATCTAAATTGGGTGAATGGGAGATTCCTTGCCTGTCATTCTTGATTTGAGTGAAATAACATTTCATTGTATCATTTGAAGTCATTGTTAAAGAAATAAGAATCTCATATTCAGCCTTCAAGAAGGAGTAAGAGTATTTTCTGAGGAAAGACATGAAGGCATTTAAAGTGTGTGCATTTAGTGTGTCCTACAGTTTGTATGGATCACTTAACAAGAGTATCAGAGCTGACAGGAGCTAACTGTTGAGGGCATCTTAAACCTTTATAAAGTATCTGATTTATGATGACATGTTGATCATGATTACACTGTTAACCTGTTGAAGTTTGGATAACAGGCCATAGTAATTTTACATATTCAATGGTGCATTTGATTATCCCTTTATTTGACACTACAATAGATAATTTCTTATCATTTTTCAAGAACTTGTAAAAGATACATTCTTCTATTAAATCTAATATTCTACCCACCCAGATTGTTTTTTGATGATTTGAAACAGCTATAAGATTGTACCTCAGGAGATTAGAAGAATAAATCTGAAAAAGTCATTCTTGAAAAAGCCTTCTAGATACCAGATTTTTCAGGGAATTAAATGAAACTCTGTGTTTGAGGTGTCAGCCTATAGATTAGTCTGGAAGGTGCTGTCTACAAGTCCACTCTGATTCCAAAAGTCTGTTCTCATGATTATGGATTTTTGATACTGCCTTTAGCAAGATGAGTCAGAGAGTTTAAAAAGTGCCAAAGTGTGCATTTTCATTGATTTATTTTTTGTTTAAAATATTTTTCATGGATTCCAAACCAACTTTTCAGAAATTGCTAAATTATTTCTTTTTGTGATTGTTGGATCAGATAGGACTTTTATCTAAACTATTTACCCTAATCAGCAGTTGGAGAAGAATGTTAAATAAATGGTCTTATTTTGATTCTTTTGCTGGATGTTTACCAGGCTGTTGACAAAACCCAGAGACTGTTTAATGATTTGATGGACAAACTTAAAACAGAAGTGGGAATTGCTCTCGAGGAGACTTATTTGCAATTTTTTTTTCAGTATAACAAAAGGAAACTTATGACAAGCCTCCTTTTGTTACCCAGTTTGTGTTAGAAAACATATTATGGGCTTTGTCTAGAATTCAATAATCTCAAAACAAATAAAACAAGTACTTTCAAGGAAGCCAGAAAGACACAGATAAAATTCATATGTCTCCGAAAAGTCATAGAAAAAATTTATGCAGGGGGTCAGGCAGGAAGTCTCTCTAAGGTCTCACACATAGACTTATGCAAGTTTACTTGTGATGTGCCAAGAAACAAGATATGTAGCCTCAGAACTGTGTTTTGTCTGAAACCCTATGGGCCCAAACTTAAGAGAGTTATCTCTTAGGAATGTGATAATAAACAATAGTTAACATGTCAACCAAGGAGACAATTTTGGAGGCACATCCATTAAAGGTATTAGTGGGACTGCTCGTTTCTATTTTTTTTTTTTTTTAATGTCTTGGGTAATACCAATTCCCTCAAGCATGCTATTTAAAGCTTAGGGAAAATGCATCTACAAGAACTCGTTGCCAGCAAAGAAGCTGTTTTCAACATCTGGGAATAAAAGTCAAAACCAAATATAGATCATTGGGTCAACTTGCTTTGGGAAATGCTGAAATTACAGAATGTGAGCTCAACATATTCTTGAGTTGCAGGCTTCCGGGGAGCGCATTTAGAATCTATTCCTGGATCTGTACGCTAATGGAGAAAGGGTAGATGTGATTTGTCTATCATTTATCTAACTCCTAGCAAAAGCCATGAGGCATGCTATTAGAAAAATCCTTTACCTCAGTGTCTGTCTCTTCAATACATGTTTTTTATTACTATAAAATTCCAACCTTTTGCTTTTGGATAGTTTCATGTCAAAAGAACTTTACCCTGGATACTCCTTCTTGAAAAAAATCTATCTATCTATCTATCTATCTATCTATCTGTCTGTCTGTCTGTCTGTCTGTCTGTCTGTCTGTCTGTCTGTCTATACCTGGCTATGTCTAGTTGTTTTCCCAAGTGGTTCTCTTCCTATTAACATCAATACTTACAAACTACTATTAAATTGTCTTTAAACTCCTCCCCTGGGAACCCAGTGCTCAGTCTAATGGTTGGCTGTGAGTATGTTGAGTTAGAGGAAGGACTGAATGAGTTGAAGGGGTTTGCAACCCTATAGGAAGAACAACATTATCAACCAACCAGACCCCCCAGAGCTCCCAGGGACTAAATCACCAACCAGAGTACACATGGAGTGACCCATGGCTCCAGCCACATATGTAGCAGAGGATAGTCTTGTCAGGCATCAATGGGAGGAGAGGTACTTGTCCTATGAAGACTATGCCCCAGGGTAGGGGAATGCCAAGGCAGGGAGGAGGGAATGGGTGGGTGGATGGGGGAACACCCTCATAGAATCAGGGGGAGGTGGGAGAGGATAAGGGGTTTGTGTGGGGGGGGACCAGGAAAGGGGATACATTTGAAATGTAAATAAAGATGTCCAATAGAAAAAAAATGTTTTTAAGTACTCCAATTCTGCTTCACAAAAAATACACCCAATGAAATTTTCCCACATGTTTTAGTCACAGAGAAATTAAGGTGGAAAACTTCAAACCTCCTATCTTAAAAGCAGCTATCATTTATTTATATTCTAATATAGATTCTGCTAGTACTTTTCATGACATTTTCTTCACACTTTTTAACTGTTTGAAGAGAATGGCCAACCTTCTGAAATCATCATTAACTTAGAATTGACTGTTGAATTTCCTTAACCAGACAATTCATTCTCATGAAAAGAAATGACTTCTGTGCCCAAGTCACTGGCAGTTGCTCACTTCTTTTTTGTTTTTTCATTTTTTTAATTTTTAAAATGTTTTTTGTATTCCAGTCATTGATCCCCTGTTGGCTACCTCTCCCATAGTTGTCATCCCCCTCTCCTACAGTGTTCATCCCGTTCCTCCTCTCACTTGCCTACAAGAAGGCGCACTCAGGCAGCCCCCTTCCCTGGGACCTCAAGTCTCTCAAGGATTAAGTGTATCTTCTCCCACTAATAAATGACCACAAAGACCTCTGCTGTATTTGTGCTAGGGGCCTTGGACTGGTCCACGTATGCTCCTGGTTGGTAGCTCAGTCTCTGGAAACTCCCTGGTGTCTGAGTAAGTTGAGAGTGCTAGTTTTCCTGTGGAGTTGTTCTCTCATTCAGCTTCTTCAATCCTTCCCCTAATTCAACCATACTCCCACATCCCGACTTCAGTTCAATAGTTGGGTATAATTATCACAAGCAGCTGTTGGTAGGGTCTCTCAAAGGACAGTCGTGCCAGGCTCTCATCTGTAAGCAAATTGTAGCATCAGTAGTAGTGTCAGGCCTTGGTGCCCTCCCCTGAGATGGATCCCAAGTTGTACCAGTCATTGGACCTCCTTTCCTTCAGTCTCTTCTCCATTTTTGTCCCTGCAGTTCTTTTAGACAGGAACGGTTATAGGTCAGACATTTCGATTGTGGGTTAGTAACCCTGCCCCTCCCTTGAGGCCCTGTCTATCTACTGGATGTGGACTCTTTGAGTTCCCTCTCTCCAATGTTTGACATTTTGGCTAAGGTCACCTCCATTGAGTCCTTAGTATCTCTCACTTCCTGGGACTCTGGTAATATCTAGAGGGCCCCGCATCTTTTCCCCTGGGGCTTCTTATTTCCATTTATTCTTTTGGCCCTCTGGGCTTCTGTCCTCCTCTCAATACCTGATCCTGTTCTTTTCCCCTTCCCCTCTACTATCTCATCCAGATGCCTCCCTCCCTCTGCTCCTGTAACTATTTCCTTCCCTCTTCTAAGTAGAATTGAAACATCCTCACTTGGGCCTTTCTACTTGTAACTCTTCTTAAGGTCTATGGGGTGTATCCTAGGTATCCTGAACTTTTTGACTAATATCCACTACTCAGTATTTACATACCATGCATGCCCTTCTGAGGCTGAGGAACCTCACTCAGGTATACAGCAGAAACAAACTAATCTTGCTATGATCTAATATGACAAACTTTTATTTTACTATTTGAAGAGCAGTGTTCATATTTTATAGACTTAAAAACTTTAAAAGTTTGGACTTATAATCATATTCTAATTTTAATGTTATGGCATAAGATAAAATAATTTTTTCACTATTAAATTTTTTTAATTTTTATTTAATGGTCAAAAGTTTTTTTTTTTGTTGTTGTTGGTTGTTGTTTTTGAGTCAGCTTATGTGCAGGACTGTAAGTATGTGAAGCTCTGTGCAACCTAAGGTGGTTCAGTATTTCATTTTCTCAATGAAATTTTACCTTAGTCTGTGATTTCCTTCTTTAGACTAACTCTGGTATTTGTTTTCTCCTTTATATTCCAAGTCTCACATACTAGGCTATTTTCGTATAACCTCACATCTGGATTATTACAACAACCATTAGGTATCTTTAAAGCCATTTTGAACTATCTGCAGGCATACTAAATATATTCTTTCTAAAAATGGATTTTACTCTGTCTCCTGTTCAAAACAATCAATGACTCCCAAAGCAAAAATGGAGCATGTTTAAATGTCTTTTTTTTTAATGCACAATTCCATAGCAACTGCCAACTTTCTCTATGTTGCAAATAAACTCCATCATTTTTTTTTTTTTTTTTCCTCCCTTCTCCTTCTTTTTTTTAAAATTACTCAACTTCTGTATGCTATCTGCTTTCATCTGCTTAAATTAAATCCTCCTCATTCTTTAAGGTTAAATTTTCCTCCCCTTTATATAGACTAATAGACTTTTACTTTACCAAGTAGCTTCATTAATAAAGATATTTGAATATGCATGTTATCTTTCACTTAAAGATAACAGTGAAAATCGTGATTTGCTTTGCTACTTACTACTATTGAGGAGGATCAAAGTGCCTCATCCTTAAGAACATTTATTTTATATACAATATATGTGTAGTCTTGCATTTCCAAATAAATTGTAGATGAAGTAGAATTCATTCTGTATTTTATAATGCATAGAACATACAACAGCTTAGATGGAATGTATATGTGCACATGAGGGTAGTGTAAAGTCATATAGAAATAGAATATCTAGTAGCATATTGCTTGCCATTGTGTTGTAGTAATTATTTAATACGGCCACTGGCTCAGGCCGACTATCTAAGCTGCAGCCGCTCTTCCTAGCCCAGCCGCCATGTTTCTTGGCTGGAGGCCACTTGCGTGCTGCAGCTAGAAACTGGCCACCAGAAACACCAGCCTGCCACCCACTAGATGCCAGCATGAGAGATGGCTCTGCCAATCTTCCAGCTGTCTTCGCAAGGCAGGGCATTGCCCAGACCATTCCGCCATCCATCTGGGCCCAGTAAGAGAATGAAACTCTAACTCTTATAGATTAAACAAAGCTTATATATTTGGCAATGATCAGTAACAAGATACCCATACAATTAGAAGTGTAACCCAATACCCAACCTAGGTATACCAACTACCTTTGATGCTACAGACACATGAACATCCATCTCCATCACTCCTACATCTCTGCCCTCTCTCACTCCTCCTTTCCTTTTATCTCTTCCTCTCCTAACTCCTCCTCTTCCTTTTCCTCTTCCTCTCCTAACTCCTCCCACCTTAGCTCCTCCTACAGCCATTAGAATCCAAATGAAAGATTTTCAATTAAACATGGACATGGATATCTTAAAAGACAGAGAAAATACAAATCCTGATACTTGGCTGACATCTTTGTGCTTTCCTAACTGCTCTAATCAAATATGTGTAGTAAAGGAAATAATTGTTAATGTCCATTTTAGAATAGAAAATTTCATCATCGTCATCATCATCATCATCATCAAGTCAGCATCTTACCATATAGCTCTAGATGACTGGGAACTCTCTATGTAGACCAGGCTAGCGTCAGCCTCATAGAGATCTACCGAACTGCCTGCTGAGTTCTAGAACTAAAGGCTATGTCACTATGTTGTGCTTTGAATGTAATTTATCCACATCTGAGTATTAATCCACTGTATATATGTGCCACATGTTTTCTTGTATATTCACTTGTAGTAGACTTGTGATTTCTACTTTGTATTGTGATAGACAGCAATAAGTAGGAATGTTTAAGTATTTTTGTTGAAGGATCTCAAATTCATGAGGTAACTTCTAGGAGTGAAAGAGCTGGGTCATATGGCAATTCTACTTGTAGTTTGTTGAGAAGCATCTACACTGTTTTGCAAGCGGCTATGTTAGTTTTCACTCTCACCAACAGTGTATAGTAGATTCCCCTTTACCTCATTTACTCCTGCATTTGTGAAGCCTGATGATGGCCATTCTGACTGGGGTGTGGTAGAATGTTAAAATAGTAAAATAACTCATATTTCCCCACAGCTAAGATTTAACATGCTTTTAAAGTGTTTCTTAGCCATTTACATTTTTCTTGTTATTGAGAATTTTTTTATAGTATCATAGCCCAATTTTAATTGAGTTGTTTATTTTCTTAGTATTTAGATATTTTGTGTTTTGTTTTTTAAATTCATTGTATGTTATAGACATTAATTCTCTGTCATCTGAGGATCTGGCCAAGTGTCCTACCATTTAGTGGGCTGCTTCTTTGCTCATACTTTGCTTTATTGTATGTAGATTTTTACTTTTCTAATGATCCATTTGTCAATTATTAATTTTATCTCCTATGACTACTAAAATCTTACTCAGCATGTCATTGGTTGTGGCACTCTGGAGAGCTATTCCTGCTCTTACTAGCTGCATCTCTCAGGAGAGTAGGCCCAGCACCTGCCCTGGCAGCACAATAGGGATGGCCCTCATCAAGAAGATTTGGGTGATCCATTCCCGAGAATGAGAGCAAGGTTGAGCTTGCCCTGCTACTCATCTGCTGTGAGGTAGTATAAGTGCAAGGGTGATACTTCCCCTCCTCTTACCCCTCACCATCTGCTGCAGTCAGGAGAGCTGGCCATTGAGTAGAAAGCAGTTGAGCTGGTTCTGCCTCTCAATGGTTGCAGCATTAGGGAGAGTAGGCCCTGCACTTGGCTTGGGCATCAATAGTTGGGATAGCTGAGTTCTAAGGCTTGATAGCATGAGTATAAGCCCTGTCCTCTCATTGGCTGACTGGCTGTAGCACTCCAGAGAGCAGTCCCTGCTCCTTATCTGAGCAGCACAGTGGAGCTGGCCCTGATGGTAAAGAAATGCATGAGAATAAGAGCAGAAGAGCTGACCCAGTCCCTCACGAGTTGCAATACTTGGGAGCTACATCAGTGATTTGACAGAGCATCACATTGGAGCTGATTCTGAAAGCTTCGACGTGCCTAGCCCCAATGGCATAAGATCAAGAGAACTGACTCTCCCTCATGCCAGTGGTGGCATTGGATGACCTAGCTGGAAGTGTCTTGGAAATTCATCATGATGGTGCAGACAAGAGAAAGCCGAGTGTGCTGACCAGCTCAGCTACCTCCCAGCTCAGATCCAAGACTCTAAATTGGCCCATTCAAAAATCTATACCATCTGTATAGATTTTTTATAAAAATCTGTGAACAATTAGGATACATGAAAGGGCAAGACCTGCTATTCTAAAGCTGTATGATCTCTATGACAAAGGACAACTGGGAGAAATTCCTGTGAAGATCCAATATTGATGACGTCAAAGAAGCCAGAGATGTTGAGCCAGATCAATGCCTCACTGCAATGAACCTTTGCAAGAAATGATGTGTAGACACAAAATATTCTGTGGGACACATTGTGATATACTACAGCTTTCACAATGAGATGTTTTCTTTATACTGTGTGTGTGTGTGTGTGTGTGTGTGGTGTGTGATATTTTGGGGGGTTGCAAGGGTGAAGGGTGAATATGAGGGGACAGAGAGGTGAGTGGGATAGGGATGCTCAGTGTTAACTCCACAAAGAATCAGGAAAAGGTTAAAAAATAAGACAGAGGAGACAGATGGTAGAAACATGTGAATTGTTAGGTAGTCTTTTGTTATAGTTGAAGGGCTTTAAGGCAACAGTGAATGTTTTATATGAAGGGTAAGAAGTTTATCAATAATTTCTTTTGAAGTGAATATGTTACTTTCATTGTGGAGCGATTGGAAAAATACCTGGGAGACTTCTAGTTTTATTTTGGAGTAACTGATATTTTAACTTTGTTGTTTCTGTCTTAGTTTTGATGTAGCCTGTTATCCACTTCTCTATTTCCATCACAAAGAATATGTACAATAGGTAACCTAAAATTTGGGTTCCAGAAACAGGACACTGAAAATAAAGATAGAATGAAGTATAGAGGAGTATCCACCCAGCAACATGGCTGCTAAGATCACATCCAAACACCCAAGTCTGTGTAATTTAACTAGAATGCAAGCACACTCTTAGTACACAGCTTTAATCTCAAACAATGGTGATCTCTAATTGAGGGACAGACAAAGTAGTGAATCAGAGAACGATTTGACAGAATGACTCAGAGATGAGATACATCCAACTCTCAGGAGTAAAGCTATTCAATAACACAGGAGAGAAAAATCAGTTTAGTTACTTGAGTTGAGTTCTGTTCACTTCTGTTTAATTCATTCAGTCAGTGCAGTAGAGTTGAATTGTTGGTGAATTCATGCAGAAATAGTTGAAGCCAGAGAATAAGAAGGACATCGAAGATTAGAACAAATTGTCAGAGTTAGTTTGAGGCTAAGCAGAGCAATTCAGTGAGAATCTGAGAGACTCCAGCTTGAAGTGGAGTTTAAGTCAGAACAGCTGAGTTGAACCAATCAGCCAGAGTTCAGAAAGAGCTATAAAGGGTGAGCTTATTCAGAAGTAAGCCACTGAGATGACAATTAAATATGGTGTGTGAAAGTTACATTTATAATGAAGTCTTTGAAAAAATTAAAAGACAAGACATATTGGAAATAATATTCTCTGTATATATTTCTGAAAAGGGACTGTTTTTTCAGAGTATACAATAGTGTCTGAAAAAGACAACTCATCCTAGTTTCAATAATAAGACAGTTAATATACTTCATAAAAGAATACATATGTACTCTCTTATACATATGCATATATAGACCAGTTACACATTCAGAAATTTGCAGGTTGTGAGTTATGGAGGAAGAGCTAATTTATATCAAATAATAGTTACTACGTACATGTTCATTGCTAAAATAACAAAAAATGCTTACAAGGATGTCTGGTTTTCTATTTGTTGGATTATTTGCTAAAAGAATTGGCTTCTCAGAAGAAAACTATTCATGGGAGACAAGATCTGAAGGAGACAAGAAAGGGAATATGAGGTACATTTAATTAAAACATTGTATTAACCTATGAAAAATGCATAATGAAATACATCATGCAAAATTAATGCACAATAATAAGAAACCCGTAAAAGGATTGACTTCTTGATCTACATAGAAAAAAATGGGAAAATTATTTAAAGCAAGCTTCTTAATACTAAACATCACATAGAAAGATCTGCTATTTCTAAGGAAAAAAAAAAACAGACAAGGAAGTACAAGCTTATGAATTCTCCAGCTTGACATTAAAAGCATCATTCAGACTCCAGGACAAGAGTGAAGAGTCCAAAGGGACCCGGATGGCCTTGTTCCAATGATATACAACTGTTCCAGTAACATGCCACTTTCATTCTGTATGCTCTGAAGCAAAATATGATCTTCTATCAGGATGCCACCAAAGATTGTTCCTTTTGCTGATGACAGTTTTAGGTACTTAGGTGTCCCTGGAACTTTCACATAAAATTTCAGGATATCTTTGTATAGTTCTGTGAAGAATATCATCAATTTTTTGACAGGGCTTGTGTGGAGTCTATAGAATTTGACTATTTTAGAAGCTATTCTGCTGGTCTACGACATCTGATGCTTTATGTCTTTAGCTCTGTCTTTGGCTCTTCAGTACTTTATAGCGCTCATAAAAAAAAAGTGTGTTTACTTTCTTGGTTAAGTTTATTTCTGGGTATTTCACTCCAACTTCTCTGATATTGTTGTGATGGCATTGCTATTCTTTCCCCGTGTGTGTATGTAATTGCATGTAGAAATGCTGATGTTGTTGCTTTGCTAGAAGTATACTGTGAGCCATGTTTGATATCTTTCAGCATCATCAGGATCTTTTAAGTAGTATTATCTGCAAACTTGAATAATTTGACTTATTCTGGCCCTGTATGTATTTTTGCTATTAGTGTAGTTTGAAGTATAAAGTCAAGAGGCACATTGAATAAGAGAGGAGAGGCACATCTGTCACATTTCTGATTTTACAGAACACACTTTTATTTTTCTCTATCTATTATAATGCTGGCTTTTATAGTTATTATATACACATTCCTATATTTCTTCTTTACTCTAATGTCTAAAATTTTTATGAGCAATTTCAAGGCTTTTCTCATAGAAATTATTGTGTTTTACTAAAATCTGTTTCTGTGTCCATTGAGAAGTGTTTGTGTTCAATTATGTCTATTTTTTTGTGGTCACTGAACTGTTCAACTTACAACAAGGATGTGATGCTTCCTTGTAAGGAAATCAATTTAACAATGGAGTAGAATTTCTTCTATGTATTGTTGAGTTTTATTTGCAAAGATTTTACTAAATATTTTTGTTTGTATGTTCATGTAGGAAATTTGTCTGTAATTTAGTTGCTTTGTCTGTCTTTACCCAGTGCATAGAATGAGTTATAATGTTTTCTTCTTCATTAATTTAGAGAATAGTTTGCACACATTTGTACATGAAGTACTACTTAGGATAGCTACATTATAGAATCATCCTAGGTGATCATAAATGGATGAATGTACACATATGATGAGAAATATATACATATAAATATACATATATATGTATATATATACAAAATGGTGTTATTCTGCCATAAAATAATAGAATTATGTCATTTATGAGAAAGTTGATGAAATTTTCATATTAAAGTAATAAACCAGTTTCACAAAATTAAATATTGAATTTTCCCTCTTATATAAATGAACAAAAATAGGTAAGGACTTTTAGAAGGAGGATGGTACCAGAGAAATTGGACTGAGATGATAAGACAGGATAATGTAATTAATAATGCAATTAAAGTATAATATATATATATATACATATATATATACCTCATTTAAATATAACATCTTGCAAAATTTATGCAGAATAATTTAAAAAGCACATCTCTTCAAAGTGATATAATATTTTGCTTACAAGAACAAGGTAGGTGAAGCTAGAGATGAAAAATTTTTTTCTGTTTATACATATACAAGGAACCGAGCTTGGTCCTTTTGGCTGGGACAGACACTTAACTGGTCTGCTCCTGTGGAAACACCTGATCCTGAGCCATCCTAGGGGAGCCACTGCACTCAGAGCAGATGGTAAGACACCTTGCCCACTCCCCCACTCCCCAGAGCTACAACTGGGAGCCAGGGGGGTTAAGGAACCATCAGGCACCCAAACCCCACCCCTCTCCTCCGGAATACCACTTCCCTTCTGCCCTGAGCCTTCTGGTTGGGGCAGACACCAAGCTGGTCTGCTTCTGTGGAGACACCTGATCCTGAGCCATTCTAGAGGAGCCACTGCACTGAGAGCAGTAAACACCTAGCTGGTCAGTTCCTGTGGAGACACCTTATCCTGAGCCATCCTAGAGGAGCCACTGCACTCAGAGCAGAGGAATACCACTTCCCTTCTGCCCCGAGCCTGGTCCTTCTGGTGGGGGCAGACACATAGCTGGTCTGCTCCTGTGGAAACATCTGATCCTGAGCCATCCTAGAGGAGCTACTGCACTCAGAGCAGAGGCCTGGTCCTTCTGGCTGGGGAAGACACCGAGCTGGTCTGCTTATGTGGAGACACCTTACCTTGAGTCATTCTAGAGAAGCCACTGCACTGAGAGCAGTAAGCACCTAGCTGGTCAGTTCCAGTGGAGACACCTTATCCTGAGCCATCCTAGAGGAGCTGCTACACTCAGGGCAGCAGCATTTCAGGATCCCCGAGGCGGTCTGAGCCCCATGATTTCTTCCACCCAGGATCTTAGGATCACAGGAACAGAGAAACATCTGGAATCGGAGGAGTTTGGACACAAGCAAGATAACTGGAAAGACAGACTCCAGTCAGACACCGTGAGCACAGGTATCACTAGAGTCAACCAGATGGCGAAAGGCAAGCGCAAGAACACAAGCAACAGAAAACAAAGTTACCTGACACCATCAGAACCCAGTTCTCCCACCATAGCAAGCCCTGGATACCCTATAAAAACAGGATTCAGAATTAAAATCACTTCTCATGATGATGATAGAGGATTTTAAGAAGGACATAAGTAACTGCCTTAAAGAAATACAGGAGAACACAGGTAAACAGGTAGAAGCACTTAAAGAGGAAACACAAAAATCCTTTAAAGAATTGAAAGAGAACACAGGTAAACAGGTAGAAGCCCTTAAAGAGGAAACACAAAAATCCCTTAAAGAATTGCAAGATAACACAACCAAACAGGTGAAGGAATTGAACAAAACTGTCCAGGATCTAAAAATGGAAATAGAAACAATAAAGAAACCTCAAAAGGAGACTACTCTGGAGATAGAAAACATAGGAAAGAGATCAGGAGTTATAGACGCAAACATCACCAACAGAATACAAGAGATAGAAGAGAGAATCTCATGCGCAGAAGATACCATGGAAAACATTGACACAACTGTCAAAGAAAATGCAAAATTCAAAAAGCTCCTAACCCAGAACATCCAGGAAATCCAAGACACAATGAGAAGACCAAACCTAAGGATAATAGGTATAGATGAGAGTGAAGATTCCCAATTTAAAGGGCCAGTAAATATCTTCAACAAAATTATAGAGGAAAATTTCCCCAACCTAAAGAATGAGATGCCCAAAAACATACAAGAAGCCTACAGAACAACAAACAGACTAGACCAGAAAAGAAATACCTCCCGTCACATAATAATCAAAACACCAAATGCACAAAACAAAAAAAAAATTCTAAAAGCAGTAAGGGAAAAATGTCAAGATAACATATAAAGGCAGACTTATAAGAATTGCACCAGACTTTTCACCAGAGACTATAAAAGTCAGAAGATCCTGGTCTGATATCATACAGACCCTAAGGGAACACAAATGCCAGCCCAGACTGCTGTACTCAGCAAAACTCTCAATCACTATAGATGGAGAAACCAAGATATTCCATGACAAAACCAAATTTGCACAATATCTTCCCACAAACCCAGCACTTCAAAGGATAATTGACGGAAAACGCCAACACAAGGAAGGAAACTACAACCTAGAAAAATCACGGAAGTAATCTTCCAAAAACCTCAAAAGAAGATAGCTACACAAACATAATTCCACATCTAATAACAAAAATAATAGAAAGCAACAATCATTTTTCCTTAATATCTCTTAACATCAATGGACTCAATTCTCCAATAAAAAGATGTAGACTATCAGACTGGATATATAAACAGGATCCAGAATTTTGCTGCATACAGGAAACACACTTCAGTGACAAAGACAGACATTACCTCAGAGTAAAAGGATGGAAAACAATTTTCCAAGCAAATGGTCCCAAGAAACAAGCTGGAGTAGCCATTCTAATATCAAATAAAATTGAATCTTAACCAAAAGTGTTCAAAAAAGATAAGGAAGGACACTTCATACTCATCAAAGGAAAAATCTACCAAGATGAACTCTCTCTCAATTCTGAACATCTACGCTCCAAATGCAAGGGCACCCAGAAGCAGAAAAGAAACTTTACTAAAGCTCAAAGCACACATTGCACCTCACACAATAATAGTGGGGGATTTTAACACCTTGCTTCCTGCAATAGGACAGATCATGGAAACAGAAACTAAACAAAGACACACTGAAATTAACAGAAATTATGAACCAAATGGATTTAACAGATATCTATAGAACACTTCATCCTAATGCAAAAGAATATACCTTTTTCTCAGCACCTCATGGTACCTTCTCCAAAATAGACCATGTAATTGATCACAAAACAGTCCTCAACAGATACAAAAAGACTGAAATAATCCCTTGCATCCTATCAGATCACCAAGGACTAAGGCTGGTCTTTAATAATGACAAAACCAATGGAAAACCCACATGCATGTGGAAACTGAACAATGCTCTACTCAATGATGACTTAGTCAAGAAAGAAATAAAGAAAGAAATTAAAGATTTCTTAGAATTTAATGAAAATGAGGAGACATCATACCAGAACTTGTGGGACTCCATGAAAGCAGTGCTAAGAGGAAAACTCGTAGCTCTAAGTGCCTATAAAAAGAAATTGGAGAAAGCATACATTAACAACTTGACAGCACACCTGAAAGCTCTAGAACAAAAAGAAGTAAATACACCCAAGAGGAGTAGGCGTCAGGAAATAATCAAACTCAGGGCTGAAATCAACCAAGTAGAAACAGAAAGAACTATACAAAATATCAACAAAACCAGGAGTTGGTTCTTTGAGAAAATCAACAAGATAGATAAACCCTTAGCCAGATTACCAGAGGGCACAGAGACAGTATCCAAATTAATAAAATCAGATCTGAAAAGGGAGACATAACAACAGAAATGAGAAAATTCAAAAAATCATCAGATCCTACTACAAAGGCCTATACTCAACAAAACTGGTAAATCTGGATGAAATGGACAATTTTCTAGACAGATACCAGGTACCAAAGTTAAATGAGGAGCAAATAAACCATCTAAACAGTCCCATAACCCCTAAAAAATAGCAGCAGTCATTAAAAGTCTCCCCACCAAAAAAAGCCCAGGACCAGATGGTTTTAGTGCAGAATTCTATCAGACCTTCAAGGAAGACCTAATACCAATTCTCTTCAAACTATTCCACAAAATAGAAACGGAAGGAAAACTACCCAATTCGTTCTATGAAGCTACAATCACACTCATACCTAAACCTCACAAAGACCCAACAAAGAAAGAGAACTTCAGACCAATCTCCCTCATGAATATTGATGCAAAAATACTCAATAAAATTCTAGCAAACCGAATCCAAGAACACATCAAAACAATCATCCATCATGATCAAGTGGGCTTTATCCCAGGAAAGCAGGGATGGTTCAATATTGGAAATCCATCAATGTAATCCACTATATAAACAAACTCAAAGAAAAATACTACATGATCATCTCACTAAATGCTGAGAAAGCATTTGAATAATTCAACATCCCTTCATGGTAAAAGTCTTGGAAAGATCAGGAATTCAAGGCCCATACCTAAATATAGTAAAAGCAATATACAGCAAACCAGTAGCCAACATCAAACTAAATGGAGAGAAACTTGAACAATCCCACTAAGATTGGGGACTAGACAAAGCTGCCCACTCTCTCCCTACCTATTCAATATAGTACTGGAAGTCAAAGCCAGAGCAATTATACAACAAAAAAGAAGTTAAAAGAATACAAATAGGAAAGGAAGAAGTTAAAATATCACATTTGCAGATGATATGATAGTATACTTAAGTGACCCCAGAACTTCCACCAGAGAACACCTAAACCTGATTAACAACTTCAGCAAAGTGGCAGGTTATAAAATCAACTCAAACAAATCAGTAGCCTTCCTCTACATGAAAGACAAACAGGCTGAAAAAGAAATTAGGGAAATGACACCCTTCACAATAGTCACAAACAATATGAAATACCTCGGTGTGAATCTAACCAAGCAAGTGAAAGTCTGTATAACAAGAACTTCAAGTCTCTGAAGAAAGAAATTGAAGAAGATCTCAGGAAATGGAAAGATCTCTCATGCTCATGGATTGGCAGGATTAATATAGCAAAAATGGCCATCTTGCCAAAATCAATCTATAGATTCAATGCAATCCCCATTAAAATACCAACTCAATTCTTTACAGAGTAAGAAAGAGAAATTCTTAAATTTATTTGGAACAACAAAAAACTCAGGATAGCGAAAACCATTCTCAACAATAAAAGAACTTCTGGAGGAATAGCCATCCCTGACCTCAACCTGTACTACAGAACAATAGTGATAAAAACTGTCTGGTATTGGTACAGAGACAAGCAGGAAGATCAGTGGAATAGAGTTGAAGACTCAGAAATGAACCCACACACCTATGGCCCATTTGATCTTTGACAAAGGAGCTAAAACTGTCTTGTGGAAAAAGGACAGCATTTTCAACAAATGGTGCTGGTTCAACTGGAGGAGAACATGCAGAAGAATGCAAATTGAGCCATTCTTATCTCCTTGTACAAAGCTCAAGTCCAAGTGGATAAAAGACCTTCACATAAAACCAGACACACTGAAACTAATAGAAGAGAAGGTAGGGAAGAATCTTGAATACTTGGGCACAAGGGAAAAGTTCCTGAACAGAACACCAATGGCTTATGCTCTAAGATCAATAATTGACAAATGGGACTTCATAAAATTGCAAAGTTTCTGTAAGGCAAAGGACAATGTCAATAGGACAAAACGGCAACCAACAGATTGGGAAAAGATCTTTACCAATCCCACATCTGATAGAGGACTAATATCTAATAAAGAACTCAAGAAATTAGACTCTAGACAACCAAATAACCCTATTAAAAATGGGGTACAGAGCTAAACAAAGAATTCTCAACTGAGGAAACTCTCAAATGGCTGAGAAGCACCTAAAGAAATGTTCAGCATCCTTAGTCATCAGGAAATGCAAATCAAAACAACCCTGAGATTCCACCTCACACCAGTCAGAATGGTTAAGATCAAAAACTCAGGTGATAGTAGATGCTGGCGAGGATGTAGAGAAAGAGGAGCACTCCTCCATTGTTGGTGGGATTGCAAAATGGTGCAACCACTATGGAAAATAGTCTGGCAGTTCCTCAGAAAATTGGACATATCACTACCTGAGGGCCTAGCTATACCACTCCTAGGCATATACCCAGAAGATGCTCTAACATATAACAAGGACATATGCTCCACTATGTTCATAGCAGCTTTATTTATAATAGCCAGAAAGTGGAAAGAACACAGATGCCCTTCAACAGAGGAATGGATACAAAAAAATGTGTTACATTTACACAATGGAATATTACTTACCTATTTAAAATAATGAATTCGATAAATTCTTATGTAAATAGATGGAACTAGAAAATATCATCCTGAATGAAGTAACCCAATCACAAAATAACACACATGGTATTCGCTCACTGATTGTTGGATTTTAGTCCAGAAGCTTGAAATACCCAAGATTCAACTCACAGACTACATAAAGCTCATGAAGAATGAAGTCCAATTGGGGTGGGGGCTTCAGTCCTTCTTAGAAGGAGTAACAAAATACTCAAGGGAGCAAATATGGATAAAAAGTGCAAGACAGAAACTGAAGGAGGGGCCGTCTGCAGACCATTCCACCTGGGTATCCATTCTATGTGCAGTCAAAAAGATAGATGTTGATGTGGATGTCAGGAAGTACATGCTGACAGAAGCCTGATATAGCTGTCTCCTTAGAGGTCTGCAAGAGTTTGACATATTCAGAGGCAGATGCTCACAACTAACCATTAAATTGATCATGGGGTTCCCAATAGAGGAATTAGAGTGAAGACTGAAGTAGTTGAAAGGATTTGCAACCCCATGAGGAGAACAACAATACCAACCAACCAGAGCCCCCAGGGTCTAAACCACCAGCCTGGGAGCGCTTAGGGAGGGACCCATGGCTCCAGCTACATATGCAAGGGAGCTATATATAAGTAGGAGAAGAGATCCTTGGTCCCATGAAGGCTGGACGTCGTGGGGGGGAATATTCGAGGGTGGGGAGGTGAGGTATGGGGGAGGGTGGGTGGGGATACACCAACGTGGAGGCAGGAGGAGGGGGAAAGGGATAGTTAGTTCCTGGGAGGGAGCACGGGAAATGGGGTAAGGAGAGAACATCTGAAATGTAAATAAAATTTCCAATAAAAATAAATAAATAAATAAAATAAATAAATAAATATGCAAAGCAAATTCATAGTGTGTATGTGTTTTCAAAAGACAGAATATGCTTATTCTGAAATAAGTAAAAGTTGAATATAGCTCAGGATTTAAATTAATAATCCAATAAAAATGCAGTAATTAAAACATCATGATAATATTACTAAGACTATATAAGAAGAGTATATAGAATAGAACTGAATAAATTAAACGAACTGTCAAGAAATACATTTCTGCATATCTGAACAATTGGTTTTATCCAAAGTATAAGAATAGGATGAAATATACACATTCTATACACATAAAACATACATATAAAATAGAGCAACTGAGTATGTGTACAAGAAAAAGATTAGGAATCTGTATATGAAAGTTAAAAGTATGCATCTTGAACAAGTAAAAATAGAAGGGCCTGGAG
The DNA here is from genome assembly GCA_021653895.1 of Mastomys natalensis. Taxonomy (NCBI): domain Eukaryota; kingdom Metazoa; phylum Chordata; class Mammalia; order Rodentia; family Muridae; genus Mastomys; species Mastomys natalensis. Next base: position 668,852 of record JAJTUV010000444.1, on the reverse strand, counting down.
TGATAGATCAGTTATTAATAATGAATGCTGATCTTTCAGAGGACTTGAATTTTCTTTGAACAACAATATTGGGTCACAAACTACTATTTGTAACTCCAGTTCCAGGGCATCTGATGTTATCTTCTTACCTTGAAATTCCCCTACACATGTACACAGTCACACTCACACACAGACACAGACACAGACACACAACCATGCACACACACACATGCACACAGACATAGAAACAAACACACATGAACACATCACACTTATAGATAAGTAAAAATAAAATGTATACATACATAAATATCAAAAAATTTAAAATAAGTAAAAAGAAAATATGGAAGAGTCAATGCCTTGTCAAATGAAGAATTTTATAAATTATAAAGATGATCTCTAAAAATTCACATGAACTTTATCAAATTATAGAAAAACACCGTTAGAAAAATATGATTTAAAATTAAGAAAGCCAGCCACAAATTAAATTATTTTCCATAGTTTTATACATATCTGAAATCAGTGGGAAGAAAGGGCCTTGGTTCTGTGAAGGCTTGATGCCCCAGTATAGGCAAATGCTGGGGCAGGCAGGCAGGAGTGTGTAGGTGGGTGGGGGTGTACCCTCACAGAAACAGAGGGGAGGCCAGGGGATAGGAGGGTTTTGGAGGGGAAACTGGGAAAGGGGATAACATTTGAAATGTAAATAAATAAAATAACCAATAAAAAATTTTAAAAAGAAGATAAGCAAAATGTCTGATATTTAATACCATAAGTCACTATTAGAGAAGGGCAAGTGAAAGCTACATCTGTCAGTCCAACACAGCCAACATTATATACCTCTGAGAGCTTTCCATCCATTTTCTTCTTAAAATGTATATTTATATATTAATTTATATGCAATTAACTTATGTGTATGTTAAAAGCGATGGAGATAGAAAGATGACAAAAGGCAAAGGTTGAGAATTGGCTAACTACACTGCATTATCTGCCTCTCTGATATGAGCAGTGTTACTGGAGACCAGAGGTTTCCACTGAGGTTGTGGGCTATGCCTGCTGGGTCCTGATGACAGCACTACCTTCACTCACGAGAGAAGACTGGGTATGATGAAATAGGCAAAAGATATCACCAATGTCACAGCATTGAGGCAAGTCTCTGCTAATTTTTTAGGTACTTGCAATCAGGTTAGGATTTCTTGTGACTTCTCTTTTAAACAGATTAGAAATAGAATATCAAATGATACATCATTATGTCCACTCCTGAATCCAAACAGCATTTCTCCAGAAACGGCAACTCTGTATGGAAAAATGTATTGGGTAGATATAGAGAACTGGGGTCTTACATGACAATCTGAGGATATTTATGTCCTGGATTTATCACAGTCAGTACATTCCTTAACTTTTGGAAGTCTCAGCTTCTTAATCAGTATTATGGAGATAATTAGACCTAACATTTGTAGGACCTTTTATTTTTTTATTATTGGATATTTCCTTTTTTTACATTTCAAATGTTATCCCCTTTCCCAGTCCCCCCTAGTCCCATCTCCCTTCCCCATGCTTCTGTGAGGGTGTTCCCCCACCCACCCACCCACTGCCAGCATCAAACCTTCACAGGACCAAGGTCCTCTCCTCCCACTGATGCTTGATAAGGCTGTCTTCTGCTACATAAGCTGCTGGAGCCATGGGTTGCTCCATGTGTACTCTTTGGTCGGTGCTTTAGTCCGTGGGAGCTCTGGGGGGAGGGGAGGTCTGGTTGGTTGATACTGTTGTTCTTAAAATGAGGTATTTTGTAGAGTATCCTATCCTTTCTATTTACCACTTAAAAAATGTGTTTTCTAAATTTCTGTCCTCTATTCTCAGTCATTTATTTCTGCCGACTAGATTTAAAGCCTCTTCCAAGTTCCTATTTGTGCTCTGCCCCAAAGGACTCCTGAAATGTCAAACTGGGTTCAGATTTTCAGAAGCTTGCATAATATTTGTAAAAGAGCCATGGAAACGTATATGTCTGGCCAAATGACCTTGGCCTCTTCAGGCCTGGTGGAGTTATAGTGTGGGGAAGTGCTTTCTGCTCTCTCAGACAAACTTCCCGAGGTTTAAATTTATTTGCCCATGGTATATGTCACTCTTGTCATATTGCTTCAGAAAATCCTTTGTGAGTCCGTGCACTGTATGCATCCATATATAAACGTGTCTTCTTTTGTAACCTTCGTAGGAGTCTAATCCCGTGCACGCACTTTACATCTGTGCGTGTATAAATTTTAATCTGTCTTTTGCAAGGATCGTATTTCCTTCTGGTCTCTGCTGTATGCTAAGTGAACAGGAAAAGAAGGAAGATGGAGAAGTTCACCAGAAAGTGACTGAAACTTTTCTCTGAGTTCTTCTCACTTCTTATTCCTCCTCCACTCGTATCTCTGGCTTTGCTATGATTTGTCAATATCTATTTAGATCTTAAGGAATTAGGAAACTGTGGGACCAAGACACCAGAACCAGGTTTCTCTTTTATTGATGAATACCAGGGCAGGGAGGGGGGTCAGAGAAACTTACGAGCTCCTAATAAACTTATCTTTCTTATAAGCTTGCGTTCTTATTTTTGTTAATGACGAGTTCAATTTACAGATATAGTGGGGACTGGGCAAAGAGGTTCTAAAAGTTGACAATCCCATGGGCTGCTGGGCTCCAGAGCGACAAGTGCTGAAGAGATGATTCCTACTCCTCAAACACAAGAGCAGGACGAGCTTCTGATTGCCTGTTGAGGCCTTGGATCAGTCTAGCCTGTGAGAGTTGTTCTGGGAAGGTGCTGTCCTCCTACTGCCCCCTATTTGGAACCCCACTTGGCTTTTTCCATTAATGTTCTTCTATTTGAAGTGGTGTAATTCACCCTCAGTGTGTGGTCTGGCTTCATTCTCGCCAGAGGGAGACTGCAAGAAGGGAGCCAAACTGTGGTGGGCCAATGGTAAAAAAAACCTGCTATTTTCCGTTTTAACAGCAATTGTTTTTTCCCTTAAGAAACCGAGAGGCTGTAACTGGTTGGAGGAGGTGGGTTTGGATTTCTGTGAATGGAATGGTTTAGAATATATGTAATTTAAAAGTAAGTAAAAAGAAAGAGTGAGTGATTTGGTTGTAATACGAAGGTGAAATGCTTATTAATATTATGTCTCTTTATGCATGCATCTGTACATATCACAGTCTACATTCTATGTTTATTGTACCCTGAAGACTTTAAACATTCTAACTTGGTCCTGAATTCATATATCCCTAGACATTAGACTGTTCTTGAATCTGCACCAATGTCTTAGCCACACAGTTTGAGTAAGTGAATGGGGTAGTTCCTTCTAAAATGTCATAATATATTCTTTGCTTTTTTTGGTTTCCTATAATTGAATGATGATACAAGAGAAACCGAGAGTGCCTAGTCTCGCAGTGACACTTCTTGATGATGAAGCTTAGATTCATAATGTAGATTATATAGCAAATTGTGTACAAATTCAAGATCACATATGTAGCTACAAACTTAAATTCACCATGATGCTTTAAAATTAATGTTGAAACATCAGACAATGCACTGAATTTTACTGCCTCAACTATTAAAGTCTGCTAAATGGGATAATGATGGCTGTCTCCACCTATATTAAAGGATTAAGGAGTTATTGTCTGTAATGGGATTCTGAAGTCATCTGGTCCCCAGATGCACAGTTTTTTATAATAGGAGTAGACATAGATAAATAACAAAATTTCATCCTTGTTTATTGCCCAGCTTAGTATTTAACTCAAGAAGGTTTAAAGCTCAGATTCTGAAATTTTATAAAAGTAATTTGCTTACAAACTCAAATCCATCCTATTTTAATTAACTATACCTTATGCTTTTGAAGACATATCCTCTTTGATCTTAAAAAAAGACAGGGTATTACCAAATAGTCCACACTGTTTTGTAACTCAGTGAGTAGCCAAAGCTGGCCTGGAACTCTCAATCCCCCTGTCTCTTTATGTCAATTTTTAGAATTGTAGGTGTGAGTCACGTGCTTGCTGAGGTTGTGTTATATTATTTCTGGTCAGTATATATTATTCTAATCCTCAGAAGTTTAGTTTTAGCTGACTCTGAGCCTATAATTTCAATTAGCAGTGTTTCTTTAGTCATTGTATATGTTGATCAGTTTTTGTTTTTAATCTATTCATTCATATAGTGTTTAACAAACATCTTATATGAGTTGGGCTTAGATATATACCAAAATATAAGAAACACCCACACTCTGACTTAAGACTAGGAGTGATACAATAAGTGACAATCTCTCTATGGTAGTGATATCTCAAGAATTAATTAAAATATTTGCAGAAACAGACACTGCAAAGATCTCTGAGAAGAGCATTTCCAAGATTCTAAAGACTGAGAAAGAAGTAAGGAAAGTGAAGGGTAGCACTTCCCTCAGAGCACATGAGAATCAGTTAAGCCCTATGTCATAGAATAGTAGGCACAGGGACAGTGTTATGCTATTTCAGGGTTAGAGTAAAGGGAATTATTGGTATTAGTTTCTACCACTGCAGGAAACATTTCCCTTAAGCTGTCAGGAAAAGTCAATGCATGAGATCAATAACATTCTTCTTCGTGGAAGGTATTGGAGCTCAATATGTGAGCAAGTAACAAATGTCTTCCCAAGCCTGGGCAGCAGAGTCATACCTGGCATTCATGTAGATGAATTATATACTCTTGGAGAGTTTTTGTATCAAGAGATGACATGCCAAATTAGTGTTCTGAAATACAAATCCATATTTCTCTTTAATATGTTAACACCTTATTGGATGGAAAAAATAGTCTAAGGAAAATCAAATGGTTGAAATATGGTATTATATCATTCCACTTGTAAAATATTTAGAAAATAGTCATACCAGAAAGGGCTATTTAAGTAAGATACTCCATGGGGAACAATAAGATTTAATAGCGTCTTCAACAGGGTGAAATAGAAGACATAAAATGTAAAATATAGGAAATGCAGGATGGAATTTTACAACCAACATGATGAAAGAGGGTTGTTTTTTGCAAAGCTCAATATATAAGAGGAAAATACAAACTAAAATATAAGAGCAAGTTGCTTACCTATTGGAGGGTGCTGCCAGCATTTGCTCCATGAAGTACTGAATATCAGAGTTGAGGATGAGAGGCTAAAATAGGAAGGAATGGCAAAGAAGAGAAAAGTTGAAATAACTTAACCAATCCTTATGGTTTGCACATGCAGAAATGAATCTCGTAGGTTCCTATGGCTAGTAAAATTCAAGAAATAGAGCAGTGACTGAATTGGATAAAAATGAGTTTACATTATTTTATTTGAGGCAGTGGTCAGTAGAAAGATCATAAAGAATGAATTAACTGTGTATGTAATAAAATAGTAACACCGCATTATAGGTAGATTCTTAGATTTTAATTAAAATGTAATTTGAATACAGTATTTGAAATGTACAACCCCAAATTTTCTAAGGGAAAATAGTTATGTAACTAATGAGATTAAAAAAATATTACAATGTGAGTTAAATGAAGTCAAAACTGCTTAATAGCAGCATTGAGAGATTAGTGTGCTTCACCTAAACAATGTCCTCACTCTTATGAGTTAGATTTATTTGTTGCTTGATAATGCAAGACTATAACTTAATGAAATTTCAGGATGGCGAATTAACTGATGTGTGGCTTCTATTGTTCAGTTCACTTATCAGAAGGACTCCTTTAATTTTGGTATAGGAGATCTTGCCTTATTTTGCATGTATATATAATCCTTGCATTTTGTGGCCATTTACAACTGTCAATAATAGAGCAGTGAATATTTACACTTTGCCTTTTATGTATATGGGCAGCAAGGGATGTGGAATCATGATAGAGGTTAACACATGTCTACTCTAAGATTAGTAGATAATATCAGTTTATGAAAAGTAGGTGAATTAAGCTTCAAAACTTTGAAGAAAGAAAATAAAGTATATATCAGAAGATGGAAGGATTGAGTTGGAGTAACATAATAAAACAGCATTTAATAAAATGAAATCTAGAGATTCAGTGCAATTCCCCATTGATGTTTCTACATATTCTTTACAAAGCTTGAAAACACAGTAATTAACATCATATAGAAACACACACACACACACACACACAACACACACACACACACACACACACACACCAGGATAGTTAAAAAAACAATCCTGTATAATAAATGAGGTATCATCATCCCTGATTTCAAGCTCTAAAACAGAGCTACAGTAATAAAAACTACATAATATCAACATAAAAACAGACACATTGATCAATAGAATTGAAGACCCAGACATAATATGGACATATTGACTCCTGCATTTTGATAAGAAACCAAAATACACAATGGAAACAAGAAAGCATCTTAAACAAATGGTGCTGGTCTAACTGAATGCTTGTAAAAGAACTCAAATAGAACCATATCTATTCACCCTGCCCAGAACTCAAGTCCAAGTCAATCAAAGACCTTGACATAAAGCCAGATATACGGATCCGGATAGAAGAGAAAGTGGGAAACAGCCTAGAATGCATTGGCACTGGAGACAAGTTTCTGAACAGAACACCAATAGTGCAGACACTAAGATCAATATTTAATAAATGGGCCCTTATGAAACTGAAAAGCTACTATAAGGCAAAGATATTACCAATAAGACGAAATGATTGCCTAAAGAATGGGGAAAGATTTTTGTTACTCCACACTTCACAGAGTGTTAATATTCTAAATATATAAATAACTCAAGAAACTATGCATCAAACAACAAAATAATTCAATTACAAAAGGGAGTACAGACCTAAGCAGAGGATCATCAATAGAGGAATTTCAAATGGTAGAGAAACACTTAAACATTTAACATCCTTAGTCATCAAAGAAATGCATATCAAAAGTACATTGTGATTTCATCTTGTACCTATCAGAATGGCTAATATAAAAAATTTAAGTGGCAGTTCACATTTGCGAGCATGTGGAACAAGGGAAAACGCTTCCATTGCCAGTGGTGGTGTAAACTTCTATAGACACTATGGAAATCAATGTGGCAGTTTATCAGAAAATTTAGAATTGATCTACTCAATACCCACCTGTATCACTCTTGAGTATATAACCAAAGAATGTTCCATCCTACCAGAGACACTTTCTCAATCATGTTCATTGCTGCTTTATTCATAAAAGCCCCAAACTGGAGAAAACCTAGATGCTCTTCAGCTAACAAATGGATAAAGAAATGTGGTACATTTACAGAATGAAATATTAGCAAATGTGTGGGACTAAAAATAATTATCCTTAGTGAGGTAACTTAGACATAGAATATAAGCATGGTATGTACTCACTTAAAGTGGACATTAGCTGTTAAGTGAAGGCTAATCATGCTACAATCTATGGACCCTGAAAGCCTAAGTAATAAGGAGGGTTTCAAGGGGGGAATCCATGGATCTCCATGGAAAGAGGCAATGGAATAGATATTGTGGGTGGACTTGGGTGGATAGGGATGGGAACAGGATAGGGATGGGAACTGTTGGGTAGGGGGAGTGATTGAAGAATAGAGTACTGGGAGAGAGACTGCAGTTTGAGGACACTTGCGGGCCAATGTGGAAACCTATTGCAATGGAAACTCCCTGAAATCTGAGGGATACACTAGCCAAAGTACCTAGTAATGGAGCATAAAGAGCCTTAACCAGCCAATATCCTATAATCAGGCAAGGCTTCCAGTGGTGTGAATGGGATACCATCCAATCCACAAAACCTTAAACCTATAATTTGTTCTTCCTGTAAGATGTGCTGGGATAATAGTGTCATAGAACTTGTGGGAGTGGCCAAAAAATGACTGGTGAAACTTGAGGCCCACAGCAGGAGAGGGAGCCATGTCTGACTTTCCTGGATGGCCAGGAAGTAGATATCCCAGAGATATAGCATAAATCAAATATGTCTTCCCCTTCCAATACCCCCCCAAAGAAAAGAAAAGTCAGTGAAATAATTCATAATGATATTCTGCTATACTCACAGATCAGTGCCTAGTACAACATTCAGCAGAAAGACTTCATCCAGCAACAAATGGGAGCAGATAAAGAGACTACAGCCAAACATTAGGCAGAACTCAGGTATTCCTAGTGGAAGAGGGAAAGGAAGGACTTTAGGAGCCAGGATGTTGAGGACACTACAAGAACACAGTCCACAGAATCAACTAAGCAGGATTCATAGGGGCTCATGGAGATGAAAGCAACAAAGCCTTTATGGATTTAAGCTAGGTCCTCTGCATATGTGCTATAGTTGTGCAGCTTAGTGCTTTTGTGACTCCTGATGGTGAGAGTGGGAGATGTCTTTGACTTTTTTTCCCTGATCTTGAGACGGTTACCCTGCCACTGGGTTATCTTGTCCAGGCTTGAAATGTGGAGCTGTGCCTAGTCTTACTGTAACTTGTTATACTTTGTATGGGTGATTATCCCAGGGTGTCCTGCTGTTTTCTGAAGGGAAAGAGAGGAGTAGTAAGTCTGGAGAAATGGGAGATGTGGGAAGAACTCATAGGAGTAAAGGGAGGGAAAACTGTGCTCAGGATATATTCTATAAGAAAATAATAAATAAAAAATATATTCCTGGAAGGGAATAATATATTAAAAATTATACTCCTCGCCATATACATTGAGGTTCTGTGATGAGCCCCTGATCTGACATTGCGGCTCTGTGATAAGGTCCTGAGCTGCACATTGAGGTCTGATGCTGAGCATGCTTCCTAGTACTTGTCTCCTTGTGGGTTTGATTTACATTTCCTGCTTACTCGCAAATTTGAGGAACTTTTATGTACATTTATTAATATTTGAAAACCATAGTTTTCCAACCTTCAACTTGAAGTTTGACCACTAAAATAAAACTGTGTAATCCTTTCCTTGTTCATTCACAGGCACTCTGTAGATATTCGGGGTATATTTCTTTCACCAAATAACATACTGAGAATGTCATTTCAAATCTCTGATTTCTTTTTCACTCTTTTCATGATGTGTCTTGAATCAATAAAAATTCCTTACATTTTATATGTCAGTTTATCCATCCTTTATATTATATTTTTTGATGTTGGTGAATAATTTATGGGAAGAGTCACAACTATTTTTTTTCAAATGGACATATTTGGGTATTTTTCATCTACAATTTTTCATTTTCATTATGCTTTTCGTTCTACTCTTCTTTAGGACTGACTTCCATGAATGAGGAATGAAATGGCTCCATTTTCCAGACATAAGTCAGTTGATTTAGTAATGTTTCCTAAAAAGATCATCCTTTTCGTGCTTATTATTTGCTTTAGTGTCATATAACTGAGAGTTAAATATTATGTATATTAACAATAGAAACATTCATTTCACTGTTCACCATAATCAACCAATTGAGAATCATATTGCTTCATAATTTTTGCTAATAAACTAGATGTATATCTATTTCTGTTCCATCAGTCAGATTACATTGTTTATTCACATAAAATATGACATTATTTTTATTGTCATATTTTATAAAAATCTAGATCATTTACTGTCTGTCTTCAAAAATTTGTTCTTCTTTAAGAGATTCATGCTTATTGCTTTGTTTGGCTTTGTTTTTGAGACAGTACCTCATTTGTAGCCTTACTTGTCCTTTCTTCCTATGTCCTAAGTTAAAGGTCCATGCTCCAGTGCCCAAATGTCCCATGGTCATTCTTTTATAACTTTTGCATTTTTTATATAAAATTGGATTCAATTTTCTAATGTCTGCAAACTTTTATTGAATTTTAGACAATATATAGAAAAACATTCAATATTGTCAAAGGATATCTTCTTCTAAAGATCATTTAATTTTCTTACTATACCTTCACAGATGAAGCACAAATAAATGCATTTGATTTTGGTATAGCTTAAATTTAGCTTTTCCCTGAACTCTGTGTATATAATACTTGTGGGGATTACAGTTTAACAAAAGTGTAAGTGCATCAGTGGGATGTGGGATGTGGTTTTATTTTTCTTTTATTGTTTGGTTTGTTTTTTCACACATTTGCTTATATTGTAAGCAGCAATGGGGACACTGTAACTACTGTTTAAGAATTAATTTATAAATCCAGGGATTCGTACATGTGTGCATTTGCTGGAAGTGGCCTCCTAAATGCTGAACAGGCAAAGAACTTGCTTTTGGAAAACTGGCTTTTCATTTCAAGCCCCGGCCCGGGGAAAAACCCCTTAAAATTAATTTTCAAAACCCTTTTAAATTCCTAATTAAAAAACCCCTTTTTTCCCTCGTTTAAATTTCTTTTAAAACCTCCATCAAAAAACCCCAAGAAAAAAAATTACCCGGGGAATTTTCCGGGGAAAAGTTTTATTTTGAAACCTTAGTTTTTTCTTTTTGAAATTAAATTATGAAATTTTTGTAAATTTCTTTTCATTTTTTAAGGTTTTCCCACTTAACAGAAATTTTTTTTCCCAAACCTTTTTTATTTAAATGGATAAACCCAATGGAACGCCCGTAAACAAACCCCACTGAGGCTCAAATTTACCTCAAATTCAAGGGGTTTTTTAAAATTTTTTTTTGCCCCACCCATAAAAAAAATTCTTGTTGAATTTCTATTATTTTAAACCCCCCAAAGGTAACCCTTTTAATAATTTTTTAATATAAAACTGTTTTTAAATTTTTTAATTTTCCCCCTTTTTGGTTAAAAATTTTTTTCCTAAATAAAAAAAATAAAATTGGGTCTGGTGTTTTTTAAGGGTTTTTTCACACTTAAAGTGGAATTATAAATTTTTTTATTTAAAAAAATTAATTAAAATTTTAAAAACCCAAAATAAATTTAAAAAAGGGAAAAAAATTTTTTAAATTTAGATTCAAAAAAATTATTAACATTAAAAACCCTTTTTTTTTACTATTAAACAAAAAAAAAAAAAAAAATTCCTTTTTTAAACAATAAAGCCTTTTTCCCCCCCCCCTTTTAAGCATACTTTTTTTTTCCCTATTTTTCCCCCCAAAAAAAAAAGAAACCCCTAAATCAACTTTTAAGTTATTTTTTAAACTCCCCTTAAACAACAATGTGGAAAACTTTTCCCTTTAAAATTTGGGTTTCATTTAAAAAAATTTTTCCCCCAACCCAGCCCGATAAACATTTGGGGTCCTTTAAAATTCCAAACTTGAACTAAACCCACCCAACACAATACAAGGCCTTTTTGCTAAAAATTAGCCCCCTGGCTTTCAAAAAATTCTCTTCAAAACTATTTAAAAAAAAACAAAAAATTTTTAAAAAAAAACAATGAAAAAAATTTAAGACAACATGGTTTAAATTCTTCAATAATTTTTTTCCCCCTTTTTATTTAATTATTTAAAATTGTTCAAATTTTAAAAACCTCCTTTTTTTAAAACCCCCCTTTTTTTTTTTTAAAAGACCCTTTAAAAAAAAAATTTTTTTTAGTTACAAATTCCAAAAGGGTTGCTCCCCCGTTTACCTTTTATTTCCCCAGTGCTAAAGGGACCTTTTAAATTTTGCTTCCCCACTTTTTTTCCCCAAAACCCCCCCCCCGGGGGAAAAAAAAGGCAAATTTTTTTTCTAAAAAATTTTCCCCAATAAATCGCCCCTTTGGGGCCCCCTTTTTTAAAACTGGGAAGGGGGTTATTTTGGCTTTTTTCTTGTCCTTTTGGTTTTCCAGTCCCCCCCCCCCCCGGGGCTTTTTTCCCCCTTCCTTTTCCTTTTTCCAAAAATCTTTAAAAAATTTTTCTTCCAAAAAACTGAATTCCCTTTTGGGATTTACCTTTAAAGCCCTCCTCCCCAATTTATTTTAAAAATTTAAAAAATTTTCTGTTTTTAATTTTTCCCAACCCTTCTATCTTTTTATTCCCCCCGTAAATTTTTTAAATTTATCCCAAACCTTTTTAAAATTTTTTTTTAACCCATTTTGGGTTTTACTTTTAACTTAATTTTTACTTTTTTAATCAATATTTTAAATTTTTCTGGGGTTAAATTTTTTAAAGGAAAAACCCTAAAGAAATTTAAAAAAAAACCCAAAATTTTAAAAAAAAAACTTAAAAAATCTTTTTTATTTTTATTTGACAACAATTTTTCAGAAGAAAAAAGGTTCCCCCTTAGGGGGCCCCCTTAAATTTAAAATTTTTTTTTTTTTCCCATTTAAATTTAAAGGAGGAAAAACCTTGCCTTTTTTTAACCCCAAAGGAAAAAAAAAAATTTTTCTTGCCCTTTATACATGAAAGCAAGTGTACGTTTTCAGGGATGCTTGAACCCCCAAAAGCCTTTCAAACATCTTTTCAAGGAATTTTTTTCTGTTAAGGAAATTTTTTCAAAAATTTTATCTTGTTTTTTTTTTCCTTTTAAAAAATTTTGTCACCCCTGTTAAAAAAAATGTTTTCCCCTTTAAAAAGGTTTTTTTTTTGGGTGTTTTTTTTTTGGGGTCCTTTCCCTGTTTTATGGTTTTTTCCCACACCCCCCCCAAAAGTTTTCTAATTAAAACCCCATGAACTTAATTCCCAAAATTTCCCCCCCTTTTCCAAAATAAAATTTCCCCAATTTTCCCCCCACCCAATTTGGGGATGGGAAGGGTGGCAAATTTCCCCCCACTTCCTGTTCACTTTTCTCCCCCTTTTCCTTTTAGCCCCAATAAAAATTTGATGGCATTAACCACCAGGAAAATTTTTTTTTTTTAAATTCCCCTTTGGGGCCGGGAAAAAAAAAACCTATTTTTAATATTTTTGCCCCATTTGTTTCCAGTTTCCCCCCGGATGAAAAAAAAGGGTTTGTTCCCCCTTTTGGGATGCCCCCCCCCCCCCCCCCCCCCTTTTAAAAAAAATTTTTTTTTAAAAAAAATTTTGTTTCTGGTCAATTTTTCCTGAATTTTCTTAATTTTAAAAAAAAATTTCCAGTAAAAATTTTAAAAAAATTCTAATCTTTTTTAATTGTCCAAAAACTTTTTAAAGGGGGAAATTTTTCCCCTTTTTCCCTTTCAAAACTTTAAATCCCTTAAAAACTTTTAATTTTCCTAAAATATTGAAAAAAAAATTTAAAAACCCCCAAAAAAAATTTTGGGGTTTTTTTAAGGAATTTTTTTTTCCAATCATTTTTAAAATTGGAAAAAAACCCAAAATTTCCCGCCCAAAATTTCGGAACTCTCTCCCCCCTTTTTCCCTTTTTTTTTTCCCACCTTTTCCTTTTAATCCTAAAGTTTCCCGAAAAAAAATTTTTTTTTTTTTTTTCAATTAAAAAATGGGCGAGTTTTTTATATCTTTTTTTTCGGCCCCTTCCCCTTTTTGTTTTACCTTTTTTTTTCTCCTTTTTTTTTTAATTCAAAAAAAAAAATTTTTTATTTTTTGGTTTTTGTTTTATTTTGAACAAAGGGGGGGGGAAAATGGCAAACGGGGGTTTTTGGGGGAATAAAAAATTAAAATTTTTTTCTTAAACAAAAAAATAAAAATTTTTTTTAAATTTTTAAAAAAAAAAAGGGAAAAAAATTTGACCCCAAAAATTTAAAAAATTTTTTAAAATCTTATTCCATTTTTTTAAAAACCAATTTTTTTTTTTTTTTCAAAATTTTTTTAAAATTTTTTTATTTTAAAACAAGGGAAAATATTCAACTTTTTTTAAAAGTGTTATTGATTAAAATTTTTTTTGTTTTGAATGAAAAATTTTAATTTTTTAAAAAATTAATTACAATTTAAAAAATTGCTTATTACCCAAAAAGAAAAAAAGGGGTTTTTTTTTCCCCCTTTTTTTTAAAAAAATTACAAATAAACAAATTTAAATTTAAAAAATTTTTTTAAAATTTTTTTTTTAAATTTCAAAGGGGTTTCCCGGGCCCCTTTTTAAACGCCCAAAAAAATTTTTAAAAAAGGTTGGGGGGGGTTTATTTTTTTTGGGGGTTTTTGGGGGTTGAGGGAAAAAGGGGAAAGGGGGGAAAGGAGGGGAAAAAGATTGGGAATTAAAGGGGGAAATCCCCCCCGGGAAAAAAATTTTAAAAAACCCCTTTTAAAAATAAATTTAAAAAATTTCCCAAACTTTACTTAAAATTTAACCCGGTCAAGGCCCCCCCCTTTGGATCAGTCCCCTTTGCAGAGGCCCCATTTCCCAAAAAATTCTTGCTAATGGGTCCCAAGCCTAGGTTTAAATTAACCCCCTTTTCCCACTTCCCCTAAAAAAGTTTCTTAATTTTTTCCCCTTTAATTCCATTTTATATGAACAAAAAACCACAAACAACTGCTCCTTAAAAACATTGGGGGGGAAAAGGGGTTTTTAATTTGCATTTAATTCCCCCAAAGAAGCCCTCACCCCCCAAAAAACGGCCCCCAAAACCCAATTATTTCCCCCTTTCCCCCAAACCCCAGCCCCAGTTCTTCATTCCAACCTTACCCCTCCCTTTTTCTCCCCTGCATCCCAAAATTCAAAGTTAAAAACCCCGCCCAAAACGCTTTTTCATCTCCCCCCCCAAAAAACCTTTTGGGGTTTTGCCTTTTCGGGTTTTCCCCCCAAGCAATCCGGGCCCCGGGGACCAAATTAACCCCCCAAATAAACCCCCTCGGGGTTTTTGGTTTTCCCCAAGAAACCCCCCCGCGTCGTTGGAAAAAATGTTCCAGTTTTGCCCCCTTTTTTTTCCCCAATTAGGTGGAGACCCCACGGGGGGTTCCGATTTTATTTTTGTTTTTTAAAATAAGGCTTTTTTAAAAACCTTTTTTAAGGGGGTTTCATAAAAATTCTAAAATAAAATTTTCACATCTAAAAAAAAATTTTTTTTTTTTTTGGGGGGGGAAAAAAAGGGTTTAAAGGAAGTTTGGAAAAAAAAAAAATTTTTTTGGGGTTTGGGAAAAAAATTTTTTTTTAAAAAAAAAAAAAAAAATTTTTTTAAAAAAAAAAATTTTTTTTTTAAAAAAAAAATTTTTTAAAAAACCTTTTTCGCCAAACTGGACCCAAGCCCCCCCAAAAAATTTTTTAAAAAATTTAAAATAAAAAAAATTTTTTAAAAAACCCCCCAAACCAAAAAAACGGGAAAAAAAATTACCAATTTTTGGGTTTTTTTTTTTAAAAAAAAAAAAAAATTTGGGGGGGAAAAAAAACCCCCCCCAAAATTTTTTTAAAAAAAAAACCCTTTAAAAAAATTTTTTTTTTAAAAATAAGGGTTTTTTTTCCCCTAAAAAAGGGAGGGGAAAATTTTTTTTTTTTAAAAAAGCTTTTTTCCCCAAAAGGGGGAAATTAAAAAAAATTTTTTAACCCGGGCCCAAATTTTTTTTTTTTTTGGGTTTTTTGCTTTTTTGGGGGTTTTTTTTCCCCCTAAAAAGGAAAAACCATTTAAGGGGAAAAAAATGTGTTTTTTTTTTTTTAAAAAAAAACTTTTTAAAAAGCCAAAACGGGTTTTATTTAAAAAAGGGGGGGCCCCTTCCCCTTTTTTCCCCTTTAAAAAAAAAAACCCCAAAAAAAATTTTTTAAAAAAAAAAAATTTTTAAAAAAAAATTTTTCCCCTTTTGAAAGAACTTAATACCTTTTTGTTTAAATTTTTGGGGTTTTAACGGCATTTTGGGTTAAATTTAAAAAAAGGGGGGGTTTTTTCATTTTAAAAAAAAAAAAAAAAAAAAAAAAACCCAAAAAAAAAAAAACAAAAAAAAAAAAAAAAAAAAAAATTTTGTTGGGGTAGAGGGGGGGAGTAAAAAAATTCTCCCCAAGCAGTATATGGGATTTTTTTGGGATGGGAAAGGAAAGTTAGTTTTTTTAATGGTATGGACTGATGGCGACCACACTTCAAGGTAAGGCACACCCCCCAGGGTGTAAAAAAAATAAAGTAAAAATTAACAGTTGAACAGGATTGTGGGGGGGGAAAAGAGAAGAGACAGAGGAAAGAAGACAGAAGACAGAAACAGAGACAAAAGAAAGAAAGGCGAGATTGATTTAGAAAGAAAGCGGGACCAAACTCAACACAAACGGCTTTCAGGAAATACAAGATGAAGTTTCTTTTTCTCTCACCCCTACTTTTAAGATTTTGAGCTAAAAAATGCTTCTTTTTTTAAGAAAAAAAAAGAGTGTTATTAACTTGAATTTATACGATTTTCTGCAGTATAATTTTAGTAGAATTTTCGAATTGGTTCTTTTTTCCTTATGCATATAAATTTTTTCCAAATTTAAAAGTTTTAAAGGAAGATTTTTTAAAAGTTTCTTAGTGTTCTTTGTGTTTATCTGAAAAAACCATAAAATTTATATATTTAAATGCTTTGTCATATTGGAAATATTAGCTAAGAATTAGTAGATGTGGATTTGTTGGAAAGGTGTTAGAAGGCACACAGTGAGTGGGATTTGGGTTTCAAAAGCCCAAGACTTTCCATTCCAAGTCCTCCCCCGCCTCTGCTTCATGCTTGTGGATCACCCTCTTACTTTATAACCAATACCTGCCTGATGCTACCCAGAATCATGGTCATGGGTTCACCTCTGAAATTGTTAAATCCACAATAAACTCTTTCTTCTACAAGCTATTTTAGTCATGGTGTTTTCTCATGGTAATAATAATATCAAGTAATTAGGACATTTAAGAAGGTAGGGGAAGATCTGGAGGAGATCAGCATGAAATAGATCAAATTAATTTCTATGAAATTATCAAATAATAATAAAAGAATTATTTTTTAAAAGTTGTTCCTGGGAATTCTATTTTTATGCCCACACACACACACACACACACACAATTATTTAGGTCAAGTAAAATTGGTTCATTGTGTAATTCTTTATTAATTCAAATTTAACACTGCTTCTAAAAGGACAGTGTACTGCTCTTAAAAGAATATAAACCATTTCTAATATGTGTATCTGTCCTAAGAGAGGCCTTAGGTTTATCAGTTTGAATAAAATGTGACTTTTTAGTATGTTTACCCAATGCATTTGTTGGGAACTAGGGAGAAAAATCTACTTCAGGTTTCTACCTATTCATTACATCTTATGAGTAAGAACTTTGTTTAAGTTATATATAAGTATATATATAGTATAAGTATATACTAGGGGGAGCTCGAGGAAAAAGCTGACCGATCAGTCTTCTCTGGAGGGAAGCTGAAGCAAAGAAGACATAAATGGGCATCACATGTCTAGACTGTAAGAAAAAGATGCCCAACACATAAATGGTATTTGTCAGAACTTGGCTCAAAGTGCTGAGACAGGAACTAGACAAAGTTATGTTACAGATGTGTATACCAGTTTAACAAGCCAGACCTTCTCTTAAGAAAGTCTAATTGACCAGGGCACCCCAGAGTCCCTTAACAGGAGGCTTTCTTGTTTTATGCCTTCCCTCAGTTATCTTTCTTCCCGAAGGGCTGGAAACTTTAATCATAAAATCCAACTGCTAGATCAATTGTTTTCAAATAACAAAAGATGCTAATGCATGTTTTTATAGTGAGCAGGTCTCATTATGTTGCCAGAGGCTTCGATTTCCTATTACAAGCCAGAATTTGCTCTCTCTAAAATTATAAATATGTAATCTATAAGTATTCTGTATTTTGAAATACATAAAATAAATGATGTATTTTATTGGATGGTATAATTTTTTGTGGTGAAAAGTAAAGAGACGAAATATTGTCTTGAAACACCATCTTAAGAACAATAAATTCCATGTATCTCCCCACTTTTTAAATTCAAGGACAAATCTGTTCCTTCATTTCATTTTAAACTCATGCCTAATTAAATCAGTAAGTGACTACTGAACACCAACTCTGTGCTCAGGAATCTGCTCACAGGAATGTTAATAAGAACAATCAATCTTAATTTTAATGAAGGATGTGAAATTTGCCCAGAGAGGTTACAGGACAAGTTAAATAGACAGCAGGATAAAATACACCCAACGAGGTGCACACTTTGGGGTTATGTTGCTTCAGATAATATCTAAAAGCTTTTGAGAAGAATTTGTGCAGAACATGTTACTAGAGAAAAAAAAAATCACATCCTAAAAGGTGTAATGAAAGTTATAGCTTATTTTTCTTATAAAGATCATTCTACTAAAGGAACATAAAAACAAAATGACATCATGTTCAGGCTTCGTCCGAGAAACATCTTGCAGTAGATAGGAGTCGCACAGAGTCTCACAATTGGAAATTGTGCTGGGAGAATTTGGAGCCCTCAGTCCTAACAGGTAGGTAGCTTCATCTACGTTCCCTCACCCCCAGTGGCAGGCTCAGGAATCTCTGCAGAAGAGTAGGTAGAAACATGGTAAGAACCAGAGGTCACAAATGACTCAAGGAAACAGTATCTTCCAGACACAACAAGAAAATCTAAAATTCAGTGATTATCTAACAATCAGAAAAATTGCATACTACTCTGATGAATACAACAGTATTTTAAGGTAGACAAAGTCAGTGGAAGAGTTTTTAAAGACTTTATTCTTATTTTTATTTATGTTTAAAAGTGTGATTTGTGTAAGAATTTAGTACAGGGAACTGCATTGCTTGAGGAAGCCAAAAGAGGGCACCAGATTCCCTAGAAGTAATTTTTGATGCTGTTTTGAGGCACTTGAGGTGGGTGCTGAGAACCAGTCTAGGTCTTCTGCCAAGTGTAGAACCTTCTCTTCACTGACAAAGTATTCTCAGCTCATGGTGAGCTTTCAGAGCACTGAAAGTTTTATGGCAACCTAGAGGTCTGGGAAAAGTTCTCAGTGTAGGCCAGATAATGTTTCAGAAAAAAAAGTAAGTATGTACTACCAAGGAATTAGCATTAAAATTAGATAAAAGGAGAAAGAATGGAACTAGGAGTGCAATTTTTAATGAAAACAGTAAATCCAAGTGAATATTGTCCATATATGTTGATAATTACTATGTGCTATAAAAAACACTGCAGATTTAAAATACCTTCCAAAAACATTGAAAAGTGTGAGAATTAAACTAAGCAAAACTGAGTAAGATGTTAGTATTTCTGGGTGATTGCATATGTATTAATTAGAAATACATTTATAATAAGGAAACAGAAAATCATAATAGTAATTACAAAATATGTAACTAACAAACCAATAGAAGGAAAATAAGATTAGAAAGTATAAAAATTAAAATTGGAACTGAAGAACTATATTTAGAAAGAAACTGTGCAATGCTAACATTGAAGTAAATTACTTCAGTGAAATTTCAAACGTAACTTACTAGAGTGATCAGCGAAAGCTCAAAGTTGTCAGTTAATATTGACAAATAGATTACAAGATGATGAAATCATCATCTCCTTTGATGTTAAAATTACAAATGCTGGCCATTTATCATTCAAAAGAAAAACTGCTGTGGCTAAATTAATATCTTATAAAAACACATTTTACAGCAGGCAGTGTTAGTCAACCAAAGGGATTTCACAATGGAACTAATGCTTTCATGGGATGATGTTCCACCAGAAATTTCTATGCACATTCATTTTGGAGAGATTTTAGTGTTTGCTTTCAGATACTAATTTTTAAAACGACAAATTATAAAGTAAAGATCAACAACACATCTATGGGGGCAGATGTATGGCCCAGTGGTAAATATTATTACAAATAATTTTTCATAGTGTAAATCTCATCAGCGTCTATGTCATTTTCCTGATGTGAAGTTTAAGCCAACAAACTGGAAGCTTGACAAACAGCTCTTGACTTGAAGAGAGCCTGTGTCTGGTATTTCATTTAATAGCAACATGGAGTATGAAGATGAATGTATGATGGGGTATACTTCAGAATTTCTCAAAAATGCAGTGTGAAGATGTATGTATGCCTCAGAATTTCTCAAGAATGCATTTAGGTAAACTTATGATCAGCATGGTTGGTGCTTTCTCATTAGCATATAGAGGTGGCTTTTGAGAAAAATTATATGAATGATGTATAATGTAATGATTAAGATAAAATAATACTATGTGTTTGAGATGATGCACTTGATGGAATGGTGATGGGGTTAGAAGAGGAAATGTTTTCCATTAGAAAGTGGGATTTTTTTTTTTTTTTACTCTTGACAGAGAGACATTGAAATTCATTTTTATGTTACTGAATTACTGGTTAAGGAACAGGAATCCTGCAGCTATTTCATCTCGGGGGGAGAAGGTGGGTTTGACAGCTGCAAGGGGAGGTTAAGCTCTTTGCTCAGGGAGAGTGGGTGGAAATTAAAGCTCAGTGGTAGGTCAGAGCATCTTTAAGAAGGAGAATTTTGGAAAGTGACTAGATACAGTTCCTGATGGAATAGTTAGTGGGTGAAGAAACAGTAGAATAACAGAAATGTGTCTCAATTCCTGCAGTACTCCTCTAAGTTCCTACAAGGTCTCGCTGGAGTTCTTTAAAATGCTATGGTTACCATCGAACTGTCTATAGCTTAAATGTCTGCTATCAAGCCCATACAAATGTCAGTTTGACATGCCATTGAAGGGCAAGAAATGAAATTCTGAGAAAGGCAAAGCATTTTCCTTACTTTTGAATTTTTTATTTCCTTCTAGTTTCAGCTTTTCAGAGAAATCCAAAAGAACATAGTTGTTTGTGCAAAATCAATACATTCCTAATTCCCTTAGAAATAGTG
The DNA here is from genome assembly GCA_021653895.1 of Mastomys natalensis. Taxonomy (NCBI): domain Eukaryota; kingdom Metazoa; phylum Chordata; class Mammalia; order Rodentia; family Muridae; genus Mastomys; species Mastomys natalensis. The sequence continues at coordinate 648,399 of JAJTUV010000444.1, read as the reverse complement.
GACTGACAGGATGTTCTAATAGAAGAGGAACAAGAGAACAAAGAGGAGGAGGAGAAAGAAGAGGGAGAAGGAGGAGGAGGAAGAAGAAGAGGAGAGGAAAAGGAAGAAATGTCACAATGATTTCTTGCAGTAATGTCTCTTGCTGTTGTTTTCATGAGACAGGGTTTTACTTTGTAGTCCAGGTTTCCCCTAATTTGATCTTTCTGCCCTAATCTCCATCCTACTGAGATCACAGTCCTGAATCACATATGAAGCTTAGGTATAGTTTTATTTTTGTGATAAAGAAAGTCTCTCTCTCTCTCTCTCTCTCTATCTCTCTCTCTCTCTCTCTCCACACACACCACACACACCACACACCCCCACCCCACGTTTCTAACAATTAAAACTCTGGAGAGCAACTGTATGTACTAGGGAACTTATGAACCAGGCTGCTGTTGGGCTGGAATTCACAACTCTTTGCGAAGTCCAGTTCTCTGTAATGTTTGAATTTCTTCTCTGCTTAGTGTCTTCATGTTAATGCTCTCTGTTTAATATAATTGTCAATGAGTTAGTATTTGTATTTTCATTTCAAATTTGTTCTTATGTTTCAAATGTTTATCTTTTTTATTATGTTGTTCTTCGTTTTGCTATGACTTGTTTGTTTAGTGTTAAGTCGCTGGCTTTACTGTAATGTTTTGCTCCTTCTCTGAGAGGTTGTCCTATGGATAAAAAGTAATTGTTCATAATCAGCATAATATAGAGCTCACTTCTAATACAGCCCATCTCCTGTTTGTACACTACAATTGTCCTAGATTTACATTTTTCAGACATACATTGTGGCGAAGTTTTGCAAGTGTGCCTTGACTTTCATATCATATAGAAGATTTACAAAGAGGAGGATTCATACTCTCCCTTCTCTTTAATCTGTGGAGTCTTCTTTCTGTCACAGTGGCTGAGAAGAATAACATTGCTTATTTCTGCAACAGAGAATGCTTTAGTTTCTCCTCTGTTTTCGAAGGATGCTTTTGTTAGATAGACATTGTTTGCCTAATTGTGTTTTTCTTTTGTTACTTAGAAAATGTCATCACACTGCTTTTCTGTCTCCATGGTTTCCAATGAAAATGAACTATTAATCATATTGGCATTTCCTTGTGTGATGATTCATTTTCCTCATGTGGCTTTCATAGTCCCTCTTCTGACTGCTTGATTATTATGTATCTGTGTGTGTCTCTCTTAGAGTTTATACTACTGGGTCAAGCCCTTTAATGAATTGGCTGGCATTTTATAGCTCCACTTTTGTCCTTGCTTCCTGCATAGGAGTGAGTAAAGGGGAAAATATTAGTGTCCTAGATATGGACACAGCTTTCTAAATTCCCAGGAATATGTGCAGTTGATGAAGTCACCCTACATACTTTCCATTTCAAGATTCTTTGAAGTTTTTGTTAGCCTGTGTTTGCTCTCTCACATCTAAATCTACTATGTACATGTGTTCAGTAAGAATATGCCACTGATTGGTCCCTCAAAATGGCCATGAATACATGAACTCAAAGAGGCTGTAATTACATTTATGAGACCTGCATGAGATCAAGTCACCAAAGTTTTAACATGGATCCAGTGATAGATTCGAAGTTTGACCTCTATATGAGGAACTAGTGATATTTGATGGCTGTTGGGGTAGGAGAGAGTCAGTTTTCTTGAGACTTGCCACACTTGATAGGCAGTCCATGTTTAATGAATTCTCCTACACCCATGCACATATTGTAGCACTAAGTGAACTCAATTTTTTTTTTTTTAATAACACATGAAGTTGGGAAAGAATAGTGGTATCAGTTTCATGAGGAGTTTGAGGGGGGAAGTAGGTGGTGATTTTTATCCAAATATATATATGAATGTATGAATTTTTAATATTTTTAAAAGGAAAGTACTGTTCTTCATTTAAACCCACTCCACTCTTAAGTTTAGAATTTTCAATCAATGCTAAAGAACTCAGGCCATACATTCTATGACTTAAGCTTTTGTATAATATGTTCTTTAATGTTGGCATGGATTCTCTTATTAACTTCTTCTATACTGCAAGATACAGTGTTCAAACTCAGCAGTTCTCTTTCTGAAGCTAAATCCTGTGGGTAGTGTGTTTTCATGCCTTTGTGATACCATGTATATTTCTGTTTAAATGTCATTTTACATAGTGTATAAACCAGTGCTATATCTGTCTTTATTCCCTTCATCGCTGAAATTGTAGAATTACAATTTTAATCCTCATACTGAGAATAATGCCTTCCACATATTGTCAGCTAATTGTGTATTTGATGAAAAATTGGGTGACAGAGTTGGAAACCCTAGAGAAGAATATCCAAGGGAGAAAGATATTAATGAGATTCTGGTAGCTGGCCATTTTTAGGCAGAAAAGATGCACATATTTTGTATAGCTTTCCTTTTGTATATGTTTTTATATACATAGCTTTTGTATATATTTTCCTCCAGAAAATAACAAATAATGGCTCCTTTTACTACCCTGATGAGAAAAATCCTCTTTTAACTAACAGACATGTCCCTGTCTATACTGACAGTCAATGTTGCAAAGCTCCAAAGGGAAGACTTGGCCTGAGATGATTGGGAGAAATAAGCAGCCAAAATATTTCTGTTCACTTTCCCCCTCAAACTCTTGATGGAGCATATACATAAAACTGAACACTGTTTTAAATGTTAAACAAAAAATTCTCTCACTCTGATTAATGGTCAGTGGTACTATTATAATGATGGTAGATATTATGAACAAAATAAATGATAATAAGAAATCCTCCTTTTAGAAAGTCATACTAGTTGACATACCAATACTTTTCAATTTATAATTTCCTTCACATTCTAATTTGCTTCCAACAACAAACAACAAAAAAATGGTGTTGGTAAGATGAATTAATCCTAAGCCGGGAAGAGGTTGATGGACAGCTTTATGTGGTGTGAATGGAAAAAACCCTCTTCAGGTGGGGAATCCAAATTACTGCTGGAAAAGGAGAGAAGAATAACTCATGTCAGTGAGAAAAAAATTCTAAAAAATTGAAATGTCGGAACTCTGAATATTCGTAAGCCAAATTTTAACTGTATTATTTCCAATGAATGTTTGGCTCAAATAGTTCCCATTTTATTACCCTGCTTGCCACGAGGAAGAGTGAAATAGACCAGAACAATCAGTGAGCCAAAAGACACAAGATTTTCACGTATTTTGGGTCAGTTGGAAAATCCATGTGATTAAAAAAATGTTTTAAAAGTTCTGTCCCCTTTTTTTCCTTACTAAGGGATATTGTTTATCTTTTGAGGGAAATTTTTTTGTGTGAAAAAAAAAATCTTTTTAAATTGTTTTAAATTTTTTAAAATTAAATGGTTAAAAACCCCTTTTTGGGCCTTAAATAAAATTGGACAAATTTTGTAATTGACATATATACTTATCATTTATTTAGTTATTAGAAACTAAATATGCTAAAGTCATTTTTTAAATGGTATTAAATTTTGTTTCCTTTCCTGTGCCCTTTTAATATCTAAGTTTATGCCATTGATGAATTTATGAAATAAACAATCAAAAATGAAAATTTTTTGAATCTGCAAACAATTTGTTTGTTATTTGGAAAATGCTGTATCCTTTTTGAATACTCTTTTATAGACGCTTTAAAAATGATACCTGGTGAGGTCCCCGAAAAAACAATTGGTTTGATTATTTTAAGTGGATATTGATTAAGTAAATGATAAACAAGTCCCCAATCTACTGCCGCAGTTTGTAAAAGAGGTCTCAGGAAATATAATTCCCTTTTGGAAAGGGGAAAAAAAAGAGAGGGGTTTAAAGGGTTTGGGTGGAGTCGGGCGTAGAAACCGTTTGGGGGGGGAAAGGGGGGGCAAATAGGGGGACAACTGGAATTGGGGAACTTGAGGGCAATGTGGAAAACTAGTACAGTGACTTCCAAAATAAATAGGCAAGAAAAAAAAGAATGAATAATTCCAAATATATTCTGTTAAACCCCGACCCATGCTTGTCTTTTGTCAAAGGTTTCCCTTTGTCGCTGATGAGAGCAGGTGCAGGAGCCACGCCAGACATTTTGTAGAAAAAAAAAAATTTCCCCCTTTTTAAAAAAGGGTTTTTTCTTTTCCTTGGTTCTTTCCAAAGAAAAAAAAAAAATTTGCAAAAAAATTTTTCGAAGAAAAAAAAGCATTTTTTTTCTACTTTTTTTTATAAAACCCCAAAGAAAAAATTTTCCCCCCGGATCAACTGTTACATTCTAAAAATCTAGCAGAAATTTAGTTGAGTTTAATAAAGAATTTTGTTTTTTTCTCACCTTTACAAAATTTGCATTTTTTAATAAAAGTTTGTGGGCATTATTTCTAAATGATAATAAATCTAGTTATATTTCAGATATTATAAGTGATGTTATCGTTTGGTTAAAATGGTTTTAGTTTTCAAATGCTAAATAATGGCCCTTTTTTGACTGTAAATAAAATTTAGAACTCCAGTTTTTCTGAAACATAAAAATTTTTGAGGCAAAAAAGGCTTTCATAAGGACATGGAGGTTTGAGTGGGAAAGATATTAAAGGAAACAGAGCTACTTACAGTAAACCCACAGGTTTTAAACATGAAAACAGGAAGAAAGTGATTAAAGTATTACTTATTCCTTTAGTAATAAAAGTGGAAAATAAGTGAAAACTCAGATCAGAGAGACAAATTTAAGCAATAATATTGGAATGGTGATAGAAACCTTTTGTTGTAAGATTTTAAGTTAAAATGGCAAAAGGTTTTTGGCTCTACTTTGGAAATTAAGACAAGGGAAGGAAATGGAAATTCTGACCTAGAATTGGGGCCAGTTTTGACAAACTGGGAACATAAATAAGGCAAGTGGTTTGTTTCATTTGGCTCGACTATAACACAAGTGGGGGGTTAGTACGAGGCCCCCAAAACTCCTTGGTTTTCCATCCCTTTAAAACATTTTCAAAACTATGGTACAAGTTTGAGTCTGGAAATTTTTCCGTATGAAGTAATCTTTTTTTGACTTTTGGTACTTAAAAGAAGGATTTGATGATCAAAATTGAAATGGCCTTTAGGATCAAAAAAAAAGAAGAAAATTGTTTGGAGAATAATCATGGAATATATTTGTCTCTTAGTTCTGATTGCTTATTGGGCTCTTGTAATATAAAATCAGTTTTCTTTTAAATGGTTGGAAAAATTTTATTTGGTTGGAAACAAAAATTTTTTCCAATCAGTTACTTTAATGGTGGATGATACACAATTCTCTAATTTTTATTGTTAATTTAGGTGTTGTATGTTGACTTTTGATGTACTCTGACTTTTGAACTTTGATTCAGCTTAAAGGAAAGGAAATTTGATTATTGGGTAGAATAACTTTATCCTTTTATATATTTTCATGTTCTGAAAAAGAGTAGGAGTGCTTCTTGGAACAATTTGGCACGTTTTAAAAATCCTCTCTGTGATATGCTGGGGGGGGAAAACACGTGGATCATATAAAGAGTTTTTCAATAGAGTGTCATTATTTAGTGTTCAGGTTAGATTCCTTTGGGCCCTGTGATTTCCCCAAAGGTAAAGCACCCAAGTTTCAGTCTCTACTCTGTCACTTGTAGTTGTAGAATTGTGAAATATTTTAAAAGTCACTGTTTTTGGCTTCTCTTAATAAAATATAGATAAAAGCCATCCTCAAAGACAATCATTAAAAAAGCTTTTTTGGAAATAAATTGATTAAAAAAATTTAAAAATTTTATTTATGTTATTGTTTTTGGTGGCAATTTTCTGCACATATTGCGAAACCCATTTTAGCCGGTTAAAAAAGAAATTGACCTTCTCTGTCGTTAAAACTAGATATGACATTGTAAAAAGGCAAATTTTGTTAAATTTTGAGTTCTCTTTATGAAAATTAAATTAGGCTACAGTACAAGTCCAAAAATGGACTTTTTGATTTTAAATAATTGGAAGAGTTGATAAGAAAATAAAAAAATATTCTGCTAGACTTGGCATGGAAGAAGGGGTTCATTCGAAAATTGAGGAAGAAAGAATAGGTTTAAAAAATTTGACACCCCCTGCACAAGGTATTTATGTATTGATTTCTGTTAAAAAACCAAACAAACCAAGAACCAACCAACCAAAAAAACCCAACCAAACCCAACCCATCAACAACCCAAACCCAAACCCAAACCAACCAAACCCAAACGAAAAACTGATAGCTAATTGTTTGCACTTGAGAGGCCCCAGCCTGTATTAAAAAAATGCTCTCGAGACTTAACTTTGTCATCATGGGGACAAAGTGTGGAGTTGGGATCAAAGCATTCGGTTTGTCTGCTCTAATTGGTTAGGTTTGTTTTTCTTCCCATTTGTAAATTTAAACATTGTTCGCAATTTCATTGACTTTCATTCACGTTTTTTAAAAGTAGAGCTAATAACCAACCCCAAAAGGGTATTTGGTTTTCGCAACTTTTTCAGGTCTGGAAAAGATAAACTTCATTTTTTTGCTTTTTTAGTGTATCTTTTTTTCTTTGTTTTTCCCATTGAAACTGACCTCATGGGTGGTGACACATGTTCAATGGTTATAAAAAGGAAATGTTGATATTTTGTCTTTCGTGCATTGAGTCAGTCTTCTCTTTATCTCTTGCATTTTGACCTGATTTTTTTGGGAAGGCACATCCATTTGAATGAAAAAGTACTTTCAGTCTCGTGGCTTTATTTAAGGGGAGGTGAAAAAGAAGTTGTTGGCATGATTAAAATCCATTTTTCAGAAAAAATCACAACTTCAGAATAAATTTTTTTAAAAGACAACTTTTTGCAAAGGTTTTTGTTAAGATTACATTTGGTCATTTGGGATTGTCATCTGTTTTTCTGTAAATTGTTAGAGATTTTGGCTGTCCCTAGAGTTTTAAAAAATAATAGGTTTTTGTCCAAATGGTATATACAAATCAATTTTTTTTCCTTTTTTAACAAAGACAATAGTCTGTTTTGCTCCTTTAGTACTGGCTGTCTGACCTCCTGCGAGAAATTGAGTGATCATATTGTGCGTGGCCCCTTCAGGGCTAAGGTGAGAAGTCACGTGGGGCGGGGTCAGTGGGAGAGAATTTCTGTACACGAGAAAGTGAAATTTTTTTTGCTTGGGTAGTTTTTGTGAGGGAAATTTTTCTGCCACTCCAAAAAAAAAAAATTTTTTATAAAGGGTCTGAATTTAAATATGCCACCTAGCAGTGGTGATTTAAATTCTATTATTATATTTAAATTTTTAAAGAGGTCCAAAATTTAAAAGACCTGAAATTTGACCCTTCAGACCTAAAGGGAAAGGAAAAAGCTGACAACTGCAAAAAAAATTTCCTGATACCCAAAATGACAAAGGTGTCATACTAAATCTTCAAAAAAAAGCACAGTCAAATACAAATAAAAAAAATGGGTTTTGTTTCGAGTCTTCCTATGTTATTGACCCAAAACTGCATCTTTTTAAATTGTTTAAAAAGGACTATTAAAATGGTTTCTAAATTTTCTCCATTATTAAAAATCATTAAAAATTTAAATAAATAGCCTTTGGTTACTTTTTTAAAGAATTTAAGAACCCCTAACTTTAAAAAACCAAAAAAAAAAAAATTTTCTTCAGGATTATGTTGGATCAATATTGAAATAGGCCTTTATAGGATATCAAATAATAAGAAGAAAAATTATGATTTGGAGAATAATTCCCCCCCAATGGAATTATTCTGTCTCTTAGTTCTGAATGACTAATCTGTCTCTTGATAATATAAACATCAGTTGTTCTTTCTAACATGGCTTGGAACATTTTATTGGTTGAAAACAAAAATATTTTCCAATCAGTCTCACTTTATATGGTCAGGATAGATACACAATCTCTCTAAAATTTTTTATTGTATAATATGTAGAGTGTTGTACTGTTGACTTTCTAGATGTCACCCTCTGACTTTCTAGTAACTTGATTCATGCTATGAAGGAAAGGAAATTTGATTATATGAGGGTAGATATAACTTATATCCTTCTTATATATACTTATTCATGTTACTGTAAGAAAGAGTACAGGAGATGCTTCTTGGAACAATTTGAGCACAGCTCATAAGAATCCTCTCATGTGATATGCTAGGGAGGGTACATCGTGGATCATAGTCAAGAGTTTTTCAATAGAGCTGTCATTCATTATAGCTGTTCAGGTTCAGTATACCTTTGGGACCTAGTGCATAGTCCCCAAAGGTGAAGCAGCCAAGTTTCAGTCTCTACTCTGTCACTTGATAGTTGTCAGAAGTTGTGAAATCACTTTAAGCTCACTGTATTTGGCTTCTCTATTAATAAAATATAGACCTAACAAGCCATCCTCAAAGACTATCATTAAATAAGTCATTATTTGTGAAATGAATTGATTATAAAATTATAAATATTATTTATGTTATTGTATTTGAGTGGCAATATTCTGCACATATTTGACAGTAACCATTTCTAGCACGGTTAAAAAGAACATGTGACCATTCTCTGCTCGTATAACTAGAATATGACATCTGTGAAAGCAAACTTTGTAAATTCATTGAGTTCTCTTTACTGAAAATTCAATATGGCTACAGTACAAGTCCTAAAATGGACATTTTGATTAAATAACTTGGTAAGAGTTGATAAGAGAATAAAATATATTCTGCTAGACTTGGCATGGAAGTACATGGGTATCATCTCAGCAATTGAGGAAGAAAGAATAGGCTTAAAAATTTGACGACAGCCTGCACAAGGTAGTGATGTATTGACTTTCTGTCTACAAAACCAACAAACCAATGAACCAACCAACCAATCAACAATCCAACCAACCAACCATCAACCAACCAACCAACCAACCAACCAACCAACGAACTAACTGACTAGCTAACTAGTTTGCACCTTGAGAGGCCCCAGCCATGCTATTAACATAAATGCTCTCTGACAGACTTAACTTTGTCATCATGAGACAAAGTGTGGAGTAGGGATCAAAGCATTCAGGTTTGATCTGCTCATAATTGCGATTAGGATTTGTTTTTCTTCCCCAGTTGTAACACTTAACATTAGTTTCCCAGCAACTTCATTGCACTTTCATTCACAGTGTTTTAACGTAGAGCTAAGTAACCAAACTCCACAGGTACTTCTGGTATTCTGCAACTCTTTCAGGTCCTGGACAAGATCAACTTCATTTCTTCTGCATTTTAGTGTACTACCTATTTTTCTTCTGTTATTTCCATCTGAAACTGACCTCATGGGTGGTGACACATGTTCAATGGTTATATAAGAAATGTTGATATTTTGTCTTTCGTGCATTGAGTCAGTCTTCTCTTTGCACTCTCTTGCAGTTCTGACCTCAGATTTCTTTGAAGGCACTATCCATTTGACATGAAAATGTACTTACAGTCTCGTGGCTAATTATTTCAAGGGGAGGTGAAAAAAGAAGTCTCCAGTATGGCATGATTAACTCCATCTGCTTCAGCTAAGCAATCACACACTTCAGAATATTTTTGTAATGACAACTTTTCAGCAATTGGTTTTTTGTTAAGCATTACATTCTGGTCATTTGGGATTGTCATCTGATTTTTCTGTACATTGTTAGAGATTTCAGGCTGTCCCATAGTATGTTTTAAAGATAATAAGGTTTTGTGTCCAAAATGGTATATACAAGTCAATTGTCTTTGCCATTTTTTAACAAAGACAATCAGCTCCTGTGTTGCTCACATATAGCTCACTGGCTGTCTGACCTCCTAGCAGAGAAATTGAGTGATCATATTGTCAGCGATGGCCCCATTCCAGGTCTAAGGTGAGAAGTCACAGTAGGGACTTGAGGTCAGATGGATGAGAGAATTCTCTGTATCACTGAGAAGTGACAATTTTCATGCTATGCAGAGTAAGTTTCATGTGAGGAATTTCTCTGCCACTCCAAAGAAAATTTTTATAATGGGTCTGAATTTAAATATGCCACCTAGCAGCTGGTAGCATATTGAAATTCTATCATATTATATTTATTATGTAAAGAGGCTCACCATCAAAATTGATGACCTGAATTTGACCCTTCAGACCTACATGGTGAAAGGAAAAAGCTGACAACTGCAAACATTGCACTGATACCCAAATGTGCACAAAGGTGTACATACCTAAACTCATACAAATATGCACAGTCAAATACAAATAAAGAAATGGCTTAGTCTTCAGAGTCTTCCTATGTTATTGAGCCTAATTCTGCATCATTCCATTGTTACAGGACTGATTGAGTGGATTCCTAAATTGATCTCCATTATCTAGAAATCATTCATTAAATAATAGCCATGGTTACTTATAGAAGTATGAACTAACTCATCACAAATCTGTGTAAAATAACCAGCAACTTAACTTACATTATCTCACTTTAACATATGAAATATAATGAATTTTGGAATTTGAAGACAACTTGAAACTCATAGAATTTCAAAATATAAATGGGTTTCAGTTCGCAGATATGCTGACTACATTCTCATGTTATGTTCTGAATGTTCTGAAGTTTGTTAAGCTTAAGAAATTCCACAAACCTTGATGTAGGACCTATCAGATCAAACACCAATGTGAACTGTTATATCTAAAACTATCTTGAGTCAGAGATGACTATTTGACCACTGGATAGTACTTCCTGCACACATGTATGAACTCATTATGGCTTTTGTGTTTTGTTTTGTTTTGTTTTTGGGTTTATTTTTATTGTTTTTGTCCTTTATTAGCTATTAGAAAAAGATGTCCATTGTCAAAGTTTCAGACCCGTTTCTGAACTATGTCCCTGATCTGACCAGTATTGAAGTGTATGTTCAATAACCACTCCTGTCTGACTGATATTGGGGTTTGTAGTTTGTGGAATGACTCCTAGAACATAGCATGTATGACAGTTCACTGGAACAGTTTTATAGAAACTGTTACAGATAGAACAAGCTAGATAGAGGTGAAAACAGAAGTAGCCAGAGAATGAGAAGGATCCAGAAGATTAGAACTTATTGCCAGAGTTCATACGAGGCCAGGCAGAGCAATTCAGTCAAAAGATTAGAGAAGCCAGATTGAATTAATAAGCTTGGCAAATTATATTGGATGTAGGCTAGAAGCTTGCAGATCTAGGCCTAGGAATAATTAGAACAAAGAAGGAAATGCTTTAGACTCAACCCTAGTCCTGAATTCACACAGCTTGTGTATGGCTTTCATCTCATCACTTCATCTGAGGAAATAAAAGCAACATTCACACCTATTTTTTTAGGGGAACCAGAATTTAAAAAGCTGGGAACTGCTCATGTCAGAATTCATGTATGATTCTTGATGATGTCGCCCAAGGCATTATTAAATTCTGTTTTCCAGATTCTTAGACTACTTTCTACTCCTGAAATTTTAGTCATTAAGTATTATTCCCATGTTTTCTTGACAATTATTTAAACTAAGTGTGATGGTGCACATCTTTTATCCCATCACATGGGCAACAGAAGCAAATGGACTTCTGTGACTTTGCAATAAACCTTATCTACATATAATGTTCCAGGCCAGAGTAAGTTAAACAGTTAGACTTTGTCTCAAAAATGGCAAACTAACCAACCAAAAAAAAAAAAATAACCCAAACCAAACAAAACAAAATGCAAAAACAAAAAAAACATGATATTTTTGCAAGTGTCAATACATACCTAATAAGTGATTTTAGAAGACATTTATATGTCTTCCACTTCAATCCATACATCATTACCTCTACTGGTTTGACTGCCATGGGGTTGAAATGACTATACACGGAGACTAACAAGTAAATTACCGATGGATGACTAATTTTACCAATTTTATAGTTTAAAAAAAAAATAGTAGACTACATAGAAAACTGAACTTTCTCCTTATGAGAGACTTTCAGCAGTTAACACATTATCTATGGGGGCTAAGTTCTAAGACTTTAATGAATGTTAAAAGCCACAAACAGCATGAAACTCTCTAAACTCCTCTTGTTTCTGTACCTTCAGACCTATATATAATAAAGTTTAACTGATAAATTAGGTACATTAAGAGATTTACCATGCTAATTAATAAAAAAGCATAACAATTATAACCATATATGCTGATAAATTATTAGTGTCTTTCAAAATGTCTTGTTATATTATTCATACCTTGGGATGATATGAGATTCATCAGTATCCATGTGATGAGATCAATTACAGTGATTTGGCCTAAGGAATAACAGAAACCTTAGACTCTATTGACATTTTAAGTATCTTAAGTACAGGATTATCTCCTTTGGGGGTTCCTGAATCATCAAACAATGATGATATTAATGGTTGAGGAATTTTTATATGTGAAGATATTTTCATTAAAAATTAGAATAACATTGTTATGTATGGTATGTGTGAGCTGGGGTGTGGGTGTACACTTGTAAGCCAAAGACTAACTTCCTTGATCTCTCTATATTTTTAATATATAATACTGGGAGCAAATCAATAACTCTTTGCCACTTAGTCTTTCTGTATAGATCACAATCCTGAATTCACTTGCTATGGAGATCAACTGTAGGAGCTGTCTCTACGGAAGTCAATTTCTGCTTCTGATGTGGGTTTTCAGGGATTTATGTTTTTCATCTTATCTCTGAGCATATCTTTCTTAGCAACTTTGGGAAATCTCAGCTTTTCCTGTGTCACCACTCACATCCTTCCTTATTTCTGTCTTTTCATGTTTTCTATTTAAATATTTTAAATTTATATTTTTAGTATATTTTATAGTTATAATATTTTATGTATTTTATGTGTACAGTGTTGCTTATATCTTCTACTTGGGATATAGTCTAAATTATACTTGAAGTTAAACTTAGGCAATAAATGCTTCCATATATAGTAATGACATTTTGCTTTTTTTGTATTGTTATTAATCCTTAACTGTGCAGATCCTTAGCCAACATCTAAGAAGAGATGAAAAACTTGTCAATAAATACGGCTGCTTTCTCTTAGTATCCATGGAATTGCTCATGGCCACTCAGCTATCTCTTACATTTCACAACTTTGTTAAAGTTGTCCTTTCTAAATCTGATTTATATTTGGCTTTTTGTTTTCCAGCTATTCTATTTAATCTACAACCCGAAACCTTCTTGTAAAGGATAGCCATTTTGAGTATCTTTTATTGTTTATCACTTATTTTGAGACAGGGTCTCTTTCTATAGCCCTGGCTATCCTGCAACTTGATATATAGACCAGCCTGGTCTCAAACTCACACAGATCTGCCTGCCTCTGCTTCCCTAGAGCACAGAGGTTAAAGGTCTGTGTCATCATGCCTTGTAAAAAATGACCCTTCCAAAAAATGTACTTATAAATAGCTCCCACAATATATTTCCTGCTAATTCCATGAATAGCATGAGAAATTACTGTCAGCTGAACTGCTTTTGTACAAACTTAGGGAATCCAGGCCATTGACATGAATTTACTTATTTAATATCCACATTGTAGCAATTATTAATAACTTTACTGAGTGGTATAAAAGTCAATATAAATCAGTTTTTAGAAATGAGGATTGTCCTTCTAAGAGAATCATTGCTCCCCTATATAATTAATATCTCAGTCCATCTCTGGTGTAGTTGACTATTAATTGACTTCCTCTTATGATTTTTCCAGCTTTGATACTTCCTATAAAAAATCGTCAATACATTGCATTTTATTGTCTAGTCTTTTCCATGGAACATAACACTTCAATGTTATTCTATGACAAAGCACATGTGAATAATTTCTGATCCTGGTTAATATTTTACTTTGCTGATGATCATGTTCCATTTTGTCTATGAAGTTGGTGGGTATATTTTTGGTTTTGAAATAAGATGAGTGTCTTACCTTTGAGCATATGTCTTTATGAAGAAGCATGTTCTCAGAACTCTTCAGTACTCAGAAACCCGAGTCCTGAGTTATAATGATATTTTACATTTAACCATTTGAAAAATTAGCAGCACCAATTTACCCCCAAAGTATGTATTTCTACTCCTTGCCAACTTCTGTTGCTTGTATTGTTTTCAGACTCATATAAGTCCATGTGAATGACATATTCTTATTTGAAATGACAACTGAAGACGAGGTAGTAGGAAGAATTAGAATTTTAAAAACATTATAACACATACTATTCATTGATTTGTAATTTTTGTAAAAAAATTTCAGTAATTAGATTTGCATTCACTCAATGGACAGAAGCTGCTGAATTGTAGGGAAAGGCTGGAAGAAGCTGAAGAGGAGGGAGACCCTGTAGAAGGACCAGCAGTCTCAATTAACCTGGACCCCAAGATCTCTCAACATTCACCACCAACCAGGCAGCATATACCAGCTGATATGAGGCCCACAACACATACACAGCACAGTAAGGCTGGGTCTGGGTTCAGTCAGAGAAGATGCATCTAACCCTCATGAGACTGGAGGCCCCAGGGAGTTTAGAGGTCTGGTTGGGTGGGGGGTTAGATTTATTTATAAAATTTGGGTAAAGCCGATTTGATGCTTCTTGCTTTTATTAATGAAAAGACTTATCAAAGCTTCTCTCCTCAAGTCCAGAAATATTTGTCCAATCTCAAGTGCTACTTTGCTGAGTGTTTTTTCATCACCTCATAAAACTTAATCTTATTTGAAATTTGTTAACTGTCTTTCTTGATTTATAATGATTTGTTTGCTCAATATTCAAATTTCTCAAATTAGAAATTCATTTTTAACAGAGCATGCCAACATCTAACTAATGTATGTGTAAACATACATGAAATCATGCCATTTACATTATGGGTCATGACTATGTCTCATGACTATCTTATGACTAGGTCAGATATACATATTTTTTCAAGATTATATATTATTTTAAATAGAATAACTTTGTTTATATTTTTATATGACACAGTAAGTATAAAGTTCTAATGTTTTCTTTTAACATACAATTTACAGTGGAGATTTTTGTATTTCTATATGTAGATGAAGGATTAAGACTTCATCATAAGACCTGATACTAAGAAAATGTTAGATAAAAAGATGGGAAATAGACGTTAACTTTCAGGAGCAGGTAAGGACTTTCTTATTAAGACTCCCATAGCACAGGAAGCAATACAACAATTAATAAATGAGATCGTAGAAATTCAAAAAGCTTCTGTACAGCAAAACAAGCAAGCAAACACTATGATCTAACAAATACATAAATGAATAAATAAAAATAAAAAGGCAGCCCATACAATAGAAAAAAATATTTGTCAGACCCTTATCTTTCAGAATATTAGTGTATAAATATACAAAGAAGCATAACTCTGAACCCCTGAGAAAATAAATAACCAAATTTTTAAAATGGTATACAGAACTGAAGAGAAAATTCTTCAAAGAAGAAGTGAAAATGGGTAGGAAATACATTAGAGTGCCAATGGGGAGATACAGATTAAGACTATAATATTCTAACTAACCCTAGTCAGAATGAGAGTCATCAGAAACATGAATGACGAAAAATACTAGCATGGATGTGGTAAAAAGGAACCTCTTAAACACTGTTGGTGGGATGAAAACTAACACTGTAACTTGCAAATCAGTATTGGGGTTTCTCAGAAAAGTAGAAATCAAACTGCCATGGGCCTAGCTACAGCTTTTGTGGGCAAAAAGCAAATGGATTTTAAATCCAACCATAGAAACTCATCCACATCTGTTGCGAGTCTCTTCACAAAAGTTAGGAAATGACATCAACCTCGCTTTCCATTAATAGATGAATAGAATTTTAAGATGTGGTTCATATATAAAATTGAATATTACTCTGCTATGAAAAATTAAATAGTGAAATCTTCACTTAAATGAATGGAATAGGAAAACAGTATACTTCATAAAGTTCTAAAACTCTGGCCCCGATAAGACAAATGCCTTTAAATTCCTTTAAATGCATGTACATTAAAATATTAAAGAGTATGAGTGAAATTACCCTGTATAAGTAGACAATATTTCTCCAAGAAGACATTGATTGTTAAATTAAAACTCATGGGATACCTCTTTATGAGTTATTGGTCAGGGAGTCCCCAAAGTGATGTCAGTTATTGTCCTGGATTACCTTCCATAACTATATTTGAAGATCTTGCTGTGAAAGACATCACACATGTTGGCCGTAGAACAGAGAAATCAGTCTCAAACTGAGCGTGTAACTTCATCTTAATTGACTAGCTTTCATAGTACTGGCAGGTGCTATGCAGACTGCTTGGAGAGAAAAATTTACCAGTGGTCACACCTAGCACAGGATCTACATGCTGTAAAACAACCTGCCATATCAAATGTCCTTGCAATCACTGACATGACTGTTAAGGTTAGCGAACCACTTCATGAGTTGGGAAAAAAAAAGAAATCATGACTGGTAGTCAAAATTGCCATATATATATATGCACACACACCATAGACTGGCTGTTCTCAATCTTGGTTAGAGAAGCTTCTTTTTGGAGTGGACAAAAATCAGTGGAAACATTTGAAACTGATTAAACTGCTGAGAATAAGCAACTGAATTCTTGGCCTTAAATGAGATTTGTATATTAATCTCACCACAACCAAGAATCAAGTAACCCCTTGAAAAGGAAGCGGAATGAATATAAGTAACAGAAGATAGGGTGACTGTTGTGAAATGCTGTCTTCTGGGCATGACATGGCTGTATCCATCATGAACTCACAGTAGCTGTGATTACATACATAAGGCTTGTAAAGATCTAGTCAGCCTAAAGCCTAGCATATATGGATAGTTGATCCCCAGGCAACACTATTAACAGACAACCTTTTGTGGATTGATAGCAGCCTTGGAGGCAGAGTGGAAATCATTATTTTATTATCATGGGACCATTGGCAAGATTTCCATAATCTAGAAGAACTGCCTACACACCCATACTAACATAGATAAGCATTAATTAGATTTAGTAAGTTACAGAAAGAGATGGTGAGAGAAAGGGAGAGGGGGAGGGAGAGAATGAGGAAGGGAGAGAGAGAGGAGACCACATTTTTGCAGGAATATGGGAGAGTTGGGAAGGGAAGTAGGTGTGTGTGTGTGTGTGTGTGTGTGTGTGTGTGTGTGTGTGTGTGTGATCATATTGCATTGCGTAAATGCATGAAATTCTCAAAACAAACAAACAAACAAAAAAAAAACAACCTTTAAAAACAAGGGAAGACATAAAGTTGTATGAGATACAGGGATCAGAGAAGAGTTGGAGGAGGGATGAGTATGATGAATATAAATTATATACCAGTATGGAATTTTCAAGTTGTAAACTAAACATATAGCATTAAAAAAAAGGAAAGTAATCACTGATCGTGGGTTGTCCTCAATGGAGGAGTATGCAGCCCGGTTGCTCATGAATGCAGAAATATCACTCACCAGTGCTATTAGCGTTCAGAAAACAATTCAAATAATTTTCCAGATTTGTTGCTAGGAAATGGGCTCATTTCATTTTCATTTCAAACTCCAATGTGAAAATGAAAGATTAAAATAAATGATGTCTAAAATATACGGTTGCTGACAGGTGACAGTTGGGTAGTGACAGTTTATAAGTATGTACTATGTTTCTAAGCATTTGTTTACTTGAAAGATTTAATGTAAACTTGGAATCTCCTCAGCATGTAATGTTAAACACATGCTGCTGATTTTGAAAACAATGTTAGTTATGCAAGTATTTATGAAAAATATATACCTCAGAGTGTCATAATGATATTCTTTGCCAGAATCTTTGCCATTATCTTTAAACAGAGAATATTATATGTTATTACCTTTTCCAAGAATTGGGTTATTAAGCTTATTTATTATCATTGCAGAACAAAGTTCATTTTATATTTGTATGATACACATAACTAAATTAAGCATGGTTAATAGCAGTGATCTTTTCTAATGTGCTTATTATGTAGTTTAATTTCACCACAGTAGGTGTTAATGATTATTTTTACCAGGCTATAATAATATTTTACTTAAGAATTTGATGGAAAAACACTTTTGGAGACCTTGTGAATAATAACAGCTATAAAGAAATTGGTATTTTTTTTTTTTTGGCTTGTCGGCCATATTGCTCTGTAAATAAGATGATCACAACATGGGTTCAGTGATGTGGCCATTTCTTCCAAAATATTTATAACAGTGATGAGTCTTGACTGGACTTCATTGATAAATTGCATATTTACTTGTGTGTGTGTGTGTGTGTGGTGTGTGTGTGTGTGTGTGTGTGTGTGTGTAATTTTTTTAAAAAAAGGAAAAAAGAAAGCCAGGGCTTTTCAATATCGCGAGGCAAATGATGACACTGACTTGATTTTGTGTTGCCCATCTATTCCTGGGATATTGCTGGGACCTTGCCCTAAGAGTTTTTGTATACTTAGTGAGACTCTATTGGCGGAAACTCATTTTTCATTTGTAAGTGTTTATAAATTGGAGTTAGCTTCTGGGTTAAAAATGGAGTGTTGTGTTCACTTCTCCTCTGGCTGGGATGTCATCTGGTCTATGCTGCCATAGTCTTTGTGAGTTCATATGTACATTGATTCTGTTGATTTAGAAGGCCTTCTTTTCTTGGTGTCCTCTATCTCCTCTGGCTCTTAACCTCTTTCTGCCTCCTCCTCTCTAGGGCTCTTTGAGTCATGATGGGAGGGATTTTGTGGAGACATCCCATTTAGGCATGAATGTTCCATGATCTCTCAATCTCTGCGTGGTGTCCTTGGTGTTCACAGTGCATAGACCTCTTCCCATCTATTGCAGTAGGAATCTTCTCTGATGATGCGTGAGCAAGATAATGACCTATGTATATTGTAGAATGTTATTAACAGTCATTTTTATCACTATATACATTTTTTTAGACCAGTAGTGTGTGATTTTACCCTAGGTTCTTGGTCACCCAAGCAGTGTCAAATATGGGTTTCAATTGGGCAATTGGTCTTCAGACAAACCAGCTGTATATTTGTTATGCTGACAAGTTTTGTGCCACCATTGCACTAATACATCCTGCAGACCACACAACATTGTAGATCAAACTGTTTGTTGCTGCCTGGGTACTTACATTTCTCCTTTGATAACATATGTAGTATGTTCTTGTACCAAAGAAGCTAGTACAAGGATGTAGTGGTGAAGGCTCAACTTTTTCATGTTCAAGGAATTGGGTAGGTATTGTCTTCTGAAATTGGGATTTGCTCTCGGCTTGTTTAGAGCATATATAGTCTTGGCAACACATGGGGTGTTTGAGGATACTCCTGGAAGTCCTTGGTGAACAACTCAATTAGATATAACCCTATCCTAGTATTGGAAGCTTTATCTGGTGAAAGTCGGCAAGTTGGGGCCCTGTCTTCCTTTTATTTGGCATTTCATTTTGCTAAACATTATATGTGTTCATATATAGGAAGTTTCCTTACTACCCTTCAATAGCTATTAAATTTAGCTATCTCTATGACATATTCTCTTACTAGGCTCCCTCCTCCTTCCTCTACATTATCATTCCATTCATGTTCCCCCATCCATTTATAATTATCTACTCTATTTCAGTTTCCTAGGAAGATGTATCTGTCCCCAACTAGTACCTTGCTCTACACTTAGTCTTTGTGATTCTATGGGTTATAGGTTTATAATGTTGACCTAACAGCTAGTAGTTAGTATATATGTACTATATATAAGAGAATACATACTGCTTCATTTCGGGTTACTACCGTTATCATGAGATACCATAACCAAATCAACTTGGGGAGGAACTAGTTTTGTATTTTGGAGGAGAATGTTTCTTTCTTTCTTTTTTCTTATTATTTTTTGTCTTACAGTTTCACTTACAGTTTATCTAGGAAAGAACTCAAGACAGACATTCGAACAGGCAAAAACTTGGAGGTAGGAGTTGATGCAGAAGTCATGAGGGTTGCTGCCTACTGCCCTGCTCCTCATGACTTACTAATTGTGCTTTCTGATAGAACATAGGACCACATGCCCAGCGGGATTGTGGGATAGACCATTTACTATCAATTACTGAATAAAATATTTTCTACAGGATTGTCTATAGCCTGAAATTATGGATGCATTTTTAAATTGTGGTTCTCTCCTCTCAGATGAGCTCATGTCAAGTTGACATAAAACTAGTCAGAACAATCCACCCATTGTCTACTTGACACAAAAACGTATCATTATTAAGTCATGTGGCAGTTTGAATAGATTTGGTCCCCATAGATTGATGTGTTTTAATGCTTGTCCATCGGGAGTGTCATTATTAGGAGGTATGGCCTTATCAGAGTAGATATGGCCTTGTTGGAGGATGTGCACAACCATCACTGCCTAGGTGGGCTTTGATTTCTCCTATCCCCATGTTCCACCCAGTGTGGAATCAGAGCCTCCTCCTGGCCTCCTGCAGGAGACAGTCTCCTGGCTTTCTTTGGATCAAGATGTAAAACTCTCAGCATCTTCTTCAGTACCAAATCTGCCTGCCGGCTACATGCTTCCTGCCATGATAATAATGGATTGAACCTCTGAAAATTATAACTTCAATATCTTTAAAATTTACATCTCTTTAAGAATCCAAAATCTCTTAATGGTTTGAAAACTCTTAATTGTGAACTTTTATAAGATCCCAAAATTAAAATAAACAATTTCCAACTTTAAGATGAAAAAACCAGAGCTCAGTCACAACCAGATCAAAGCAAAACCGAACTTCCAACAGTGTAAATAATACAGTGTCCAATATCTGGGTTCCACTCACAGTCTTCTAGGGTCCTCCAAAGAGCTTTGCTCACATTTTTGGTTTCACCATCTGCAACACACACAGCTTATTGTCTGTCCAGTGCTGCTGCTATTCTTCAGGTGGTCATCCCATGATACTGTCATTTTCAAAATGCTGGAGTCTTCTCCTACAGCCAGGCTACATTTTTACCAATATCTTTTCCTGGACTTTCTTCTGAGATTCCAACCCTGACAACACAGTTTCAGCTGCTCTGATCCTCTCAAAACTAGCACCACCTGGGTGATTTTAACACTACCAAGTACACATGCCAGCACAAGGTATAACCTTAGCCACTACTGGAATAGATCTCCTGTGTGCTGACCCTCAGGAAACACTTCCCAGAAGATTTCCCTTCAACATCGCTAGTCTCTTCTTAATCACTGCTAATTTATCACCACCTGACCAGCAGCAAATACCTCAACAAAGCAGAGGCTTCACTCTAGTAGTTCTGGTATCCCTATAATCAGAACCACAGAACCTTAATTCAGAATAACAAATGGCTTGGATAGAGTCTTTAAACTTTCTGTGGTATTTCACAAGCCATGCCTCCATCATCTGCACTGTTCTCAACATTTCTTATCTTCCAATTGCTTAAAGAACAGCTCACTGAAATCTCAGCCCTTTGGCTCTTCTAGTCCGAAGTTCCAAAGTTCTTTCCACAATCCTAAACAAACAAACAAACAAAGAAAAACAAAATATAATAAAGCAAAACAACAACAACGACCTCCAAATGATCAGGCCAGGCACAGCGATACACCATTTCTGATATCAATTTCTCTTAATTACAGCTTCCTTTGGTATGATGAAACACCATGACCAATGTATCAGGAGATTTTTGGAATGTGGTGCTCAGTCCAGCTTGTTCCCGGGCAGCCGCCATTTTCCTGCTACTACGGCTCTGGACTGCGGCTCTGCCTTTCTAGAAACACCCGCCCTGGCACCCATGAGATACCAGACTGGTGGCTGGCTCTGCCAACCCACTACACCCATTTGTATATTTAGAAATATTCAATTAACAAGATGCCTACACACCTAACCTTTTGATAGAAGTTGCTACCCAGGTTTGCTTTTGACCCATCTGTGGTTCTCCATGGTCGATTGCCTCCTCCTCTTCTCCTCCTCTTCTCCTCCCCTTCCTCTCCTTCTCTTCTCACAACTCCTCACTCTGCCTGCCTTTCGTATTGCCCAATCACTGAGCTTTATTGCAAACGTAGAAGTAGCAGGAAATTATCCTGCTATAGACCAAAGCAACTTGGAAAGCAAATGGTTTATTTAACACTTCCATATCACTGTTCATCCTTGAAGAAAGTCAGAACAGAAACTCATACAGGGCAGGAATGGGAGGCAGGACTTGATGAAGAATCCACTGAGGGGTGCTATTGACTGGCTTGCTCCTAATGTCATGCAAAACCTGTTTTCTTTTTTTCTTTCTTTTCTTTTTTATTGACTATTTTATTTATTTACATTTCAAATGCTATCCCACTTCCTGGTTTCTACTCCACAAACCCCTATAGCATCTCTCTTCCACCTGCTTCTCTGAGGATGCTCCCCCACCAACCCATCCACTCCTGCCTCACTACCCTATCATTCCCCTACACTGGGGCATCAAGCCATCACAGGACCAAGGACCTCTCCTCCCACTGATGCTAGATAAGGCCATTCTCTGTTATATATAAAACTGAAGCCATGGGTCTCTCCATGTGTACTCTTTGGTTGGTGGTTTAGTCCTTGGGAGCTCTGTGGGTCAGGGGTCTTGTTGGTTGATATTGTTGTTCTTCCTATGGGGTTGCAAACCCTTTCAGCTCCTTCAGTCCTTCCCCTAACTCCTCCACTGGGGTTCTCGTGCTCAGTCTCATGGTTAGCTGCAAGCATCCGCATCTATATTGGTCAAGCTCTGGCAGAGCCTCTCAGGAGGTAGCTATATCAGGCTCCTGTCAACAAGCACTCCTTGGCATCAGCAATAGTGTCTGAGTTTGGTGGAAATAATGGATGGAACCCCAGGTGGAGCAGCATATTCAACAAATGGTGCTGGCTCAAGTGGTGATCGGCTTGTAAAAGAATGCAACTTGATCCATTCTTATCTCCTTGTACAAAACTCAAGTACAAGTGGGTCAAGGACCTCCACATATAGCCAGATACACTAAATCTAATAGAAGAGAAAGTAGTAAAGAGACTTGAACACATCAGCACAGGGGGAAATTTCCTGAACAGAACACCAGTGGCTCAGTCTCTAAGATCAACTATAGACAAATGGAATCTCAAAAAATTGAAAATCTTCTGTACGGCAAAGGACATTGAGTCAGGACAAGCGGCAACCTATAGATTGGGAAAAATTCTTTACCAACCCTACATTCAATACAGGACTAATATCCAATATATACAGAGAACTTTAGAAGTTAGACTCCAGAGAGCTAAATAACCCTATTAAAAATGTGGTACAGATCTAAACAAAGAATTCTCAACTGAGGAATCTCTAATGACTGAGAAGTCTAAAGAAATGTTCTACATCGTGCTTCCTTATAGAACTGAAAACCACCAACACAGGGGTGGCATCACCCATAATGGATAGATACTTCCCCTATCAATCAGGAATTAAGAAAATGCCCTGCAGTATTGTCTATAACACAATTTCAGGAAGGCATTTTCTTAATTACAGTTCCCACCACAGAGATGACTTTAACTTGTGAGAAGTTACATAAGATTATCCAGCATACATACCATTTTAATTTTTTCGGCGTCTCAGTTACTTCACTCAGGATGATTTCTCCCCTAATACCATTGTGTACCTGTGAATTTCACGATTTCAATATCTGAACATCTGAGTAAATTTCCATTGTTTAAATGTACCCTATTTACCAACTTCACATGGGCTAGACATCTAATGTTCAAATGTAAATAAAGAACTCAAAAAAATAGATATCAAGAAATTAAATAGAGGGTATATATCTAAACAGAAAATTCTCAAAAAACACAAATCAAATGCTCTACTCTTTTGTTAGGGGAAATCTAGATTGTTCCCAAATTCTGGCTCTTATGAGTAGAGCATCAATGAACATTGTTGAGCAAGTATTTCTTAGGTAGGGTGAAGCATCTTTTGGGTCTATGTCTAAGAGTTATAGCAAGGTATACCTATCTTTGTGTATGTCAATTCCCATTTTCCTCAGATTCCAAAATAATAATTTCCATAGTAGTTCTACAAGTTGACACTCAATGGATGAATGTTCTCATACTCCACAACATCATAAGCACAGGCTGTCAATCATTTTCTTGATTTTAGCCTTTATCAAGCATGTAAGATGAAATTCCAGAAGTGGTTTTGATTTGTATAACCCTGATGGCTAAAGATGTTGAACATTTGTATATGTGTTCCTTGAGCATTTGATTTCTGTTTTTGAGAATTTTCTGTTTAGATCTATATCCTCTATTTAATCTCTTGATATCTAGTTTTTTGAGTTCTTTATTTACATTTGGACATTAGACCTCTAGCCCATGTATAGTTGCTAAAAATCTTTCCTCAACACACACACACACACACACACACACACAGAGAGAGAGAGAGAGAGAGAGAGAGAGAGAGAGAGAGAGAGGAGAGAGACGGAGGGAGGGAGAGAGAGAGAGAGAGAGGAGAGAGAGAGAGAGAGAGAGAGAGAGAGAGAGAAAGGGAGGAGGAAGAGTAAATGTTCATGTAAAATAAATAAGTAAAAAATAAATATTTCATCTTAACTTCACTTTATTTTTTTGTTCTATTCCTCTAATATATGGAACACATTTCTGATCTTAATATATACTCATCATGATCTTAGGATTCATATATTAGTAAGTTATTCCTTTGTCTGTGTGCTTTGATGGCTTCTTCAACCATTTCTTCTCCTCAGATCACACTAAAAGTTTGGAGGAAGCTGGGGCTGAGGATTTTACATCCTTAAGATACTACG
This sequence comes from Mastomys natalensis, assembly GCA_021653895.1. Classification (NCBI taxonomy): domain Eukaryota; kingdom Metazoa; phylum Chordata; class Mammalia; order Rodentia; family Muridae; genus Mastomys; species Mastomys natalensis. Next base: position 623,798 of record JAJTUV010000444.1, on the reverse strand, counting down.
GTTTCTGAGAAAAACTCAAGGAATTTGAGCACTGGTGAAAGAGGTTCCCTTGAGGATGGGCCTTTGTTAGGGAACACTGAGGTTCCTGCATGTTTAAAAGCTTTGCCTTTCCTCTCCACCTGGCAAAAGCATGGCAGGATTTCCTGTGACTTTCATTCTGAGAACATGGTAGGCTCCAGAATGCAGAGTTCTGGAACCTCTTGATTGCACTGCTGCAGGCACCCAAGCATATAGGATCTGGAAACCAGTGTCTATTGGGAACATGGAGGGAGAAACTAATTACACCAAGAGCACGGTGCCAAGAAAGAAACAATTTCTCAATAACAAGAAGCCTTGTCTCATGTTTTGTATAAGTTGTCACCTACTATGGGCAGGGTAAAGATGGTTTGACAATTTTTCTCTCTGTTATTTTGGTTAATGCTGTAAACAAATTCATTTTTCATATGTATTTATGGATGCATTTATACATATGTAAGTATACATTCATATTTACATGTATATTTTCCATATAAATTATATATATATAAAAATCTGTTTTCTCTTTCTGCAGTGGTCATTATCAAGAGCCAGGGCGGAATGTCTAGTAATAATATGAGAGCCTTTTAAAGGCTGGAGGCCACAAATTTTAATCTCTGAAAATAGTCCATGGATAAGTCTTTAAATAAGGCTACAGATTAGTCTGTTGATCTCTTTATATTTCTTGTAAATTGTGACATTCCATGTCCTCAAACCATTTGTTCTCAAGACAGTGGTTTTTTACAATTCACTCACACCTTCAGAATTCACATTCTTCAGAAATTTCTCAGTGTAAAGAGATATGCTTTTCTATATGGTTACCATATCACTCACTAACAACTACTTCTTTTGGCTTTCCTAAACTTTATAGGTGATCTCTTGACTGATATAGGACAAGCCATTTTATAGAGAAGCTCAGAAGTTCCAGTGCTTAGCTCAAATGACCAGCTGAAATACTTTCTTTATGACACTGACTATACAAAAAGCATTTTTAACTGATTGAATGACACACTCCCTTTATCTAAAAAAATGAATCCTGCCGGGCAGTGGTGGCACCCTTTAATCCAAGCACTTGGGAGGCAGAGGCAGGCAGATTTCTGAGTTCGAGGCCAGCTTGGTCTACACAGTGAGTTCCAGGACAGCCAGGGCTACTACACAGAGAAACCCTGTCTCAAAAAAAACAAACAAACAAACAAATAAATAAAAAACAACAACAACCAAAAATGAATCCTAACTATATGATCCTCTTACCAATAAGTTGTTTTTCATATTTATTTAAAAGTAAAACAAAACCTGCCTACCTGAAACCCTAAAATATTCAGTCCCAGTATACTCTTCTATTGCAATATATGAATAAAGTTAAATCCCTCACTTGCTGTATTTTTGTTTCCTAGTGTGTTTGTATTTATTCTATTCTTGTTTTACTACATAGTTTAAAGCTTTGTCCATTTGACTGTTATGAGCTTTCAATAGTAAACACTCACTAGAAAACTAATAATTTCAAGACATAATAAAAGCATTAGGACTTGTAAAGGAATCTATTTTTACATTACTATTTTGGAAATTTTATGTTAATAAATGTATTGCCAATATTTTGACATTTTTAGAGTTATTCATAATCTTGTTATGTTATACCACCCATACTCTGTTATGAAGGTAGCTCAGAATCTGAAATAAATACAAATAGAAATTAAATACCCTAACTCTATCCAGCTATTCCTCCAAGATGCTTGTAAGTGATTCTTTTTGCCATCCTATGTTCTGAGAACCACATCTTTGATAGTCAAGTTCAATTACATACCATCCTTGGCAGTATACACTAATGTATAACAGGATGTTAGAAATGGGAAGCTTTCTTTTCAGTTTTGGCAGAGTCCCCAAATTCCAAAAAGAAAACAATAGCTTCCACATTCCACACTGAGGTAATAAACTGCCTTTATAAGACGAGCAAAGGAAATAGTAGGAAGCAAACTGAAAACATGTTTGTCAAGCTCCAGTTTTAAAAAAATCTTTACAGCAAAAAGCTTGAAGATAAAAGAAGTTAAAAAATGTTTTCAAAAACTACACTCCCCCAGTGATTACAGCTTCCACTCTTCTTTCCTCCAGAGGGAAGAAAGAGGCAGAAACGGGAAGTTAGTTAACTATGAACTGATGCTAAGACTAATTTGACAGAGAAGTCAGAAAGAGAGAGAGAGAGATAAATGAGAACAGAAGAGAGCAAGGGGAAAAAGAAAGATGGGGGGAGAGATTGTATTTTTCTTTCACCTAAAAAAATGTACCACATCAGGAAGAGCTGGCTACTAATACACGTAAATGTGACAGAGGTGATATTGCCACAAGGAACAGCTAGATTTTCAGAATTCTAGAAATGAGGGAGGGCTTTAGGGTTGCCACAAGAGAGAGCAAACCAAGTAAATACATTGTCTATACAATGAAAAGTGGAGAATATTGTGCTAGGAAGAAAGACAAATTTACCATTTGATATTGCATGTTTGCACAGAGTTAATATAATCTCTACTATTTGCTCCCTCTAGCTCTCCTTCCCCATGCTACATATGATACATACAGATCAATGAGAGGTACATTGAATACTTTAAATACTCACTGTTAACCACAACTTATAAAACTTAGGAAACAGTTAACATAGATATTTAAATTAAGCCCCAAAGAGAAGATAGCAAAAGTGTGTCCTGTAATTTAAAGGATTTGGGGATAATTGAGATCAAATGTTATTACAGATGGTATTCAATTAGATATGGTATTTAAGTTGTGCATCATTTAAGTTGGGGTGAAAAACAATAATTTGTAATTACAGATGTTTGTGACATATTTTTAGCTATTTCTTCTACTTTTTATATTATAATTACATCATCTCCAATTTTCCTTCTTTCCATCCAAAACCCTACTATTATATCCATTCTGACTTTTTAAAATTTACATTTATGGCCTGTTTTTTTTCCAACTAGCTTTTGCATATTTTACATGAAAATATGTAATATATATAAATATACACTCTTAAATATATATGTACAACATGTTAAGGCTGCATAATATTATTTGTGTATAATTACATGGATGTTCATTTTTAATGTAGGCTTCATACCTGAACATGGAAAAACAAAAGGGGATTAAATTAAATCAGGAGTTTTTATAATTACACAGGTAATAGTCTCATAAATTCCTGAAGTGAGAATGAACAAAGACTTTCTTGAATGTCAGACAAAAGAAAATAAAATCAGCCTCATGGAAAATAATTACCCTCATGGAAATGTTTTAAATAAATAAAAATATACTTAAAAGTGTGGATTTCTAGCTGCACAATATTATTAAATACTTATATCCCAATGCTCTCTTATTTTAAATGCTTCTTTTTCAAACCTATGTGTTAAATTATCTGTGTGGGTGTGTGTCTGTTTTGTCGGTGTATACACATGATTGAAGATGCCAGGGAGCTATAGTGTACATTGGATTCCCTGGATCGGAAGTCGCTGTAGCTCTTAGCCATACAACATGGGTTCTGGGAACCACAAGACAGTCCTGGGAAGAACTTCAAGGGATTGTCCCAATTGATCCGTCTCTCTAGACCCTAGTTTTTAAATTTCATTTGATGGGTTAATGTTGATATTTGCCTGAGTAATTCCTGAGTGATTGGTTTATTCATCCTAGAAGATTACTGATAATTGATAGTATCATGTTTTTACTGTTTTCGACTATTACCCATTTCTATTTCCTATTAGAAGAGTTAGATATTGTTAAGGTTCTGCTTTACATCTTTTTTCCCCA